>OW052184.1:55783901-56983901 GCA_932526625.1 Rhingia campestris
TGTCACATTTTTACGAATTTTTTGGTTTTTTCAAAGTTTATGGAAATTTTTTGTATAGCATTTTAAAGAGTAACGCCTAATACACGTTTTAACCAAATTTCATTCAATTCGTGATAGTACTTTTTACGTTATTAGGTTCCGAATGAAAAATTGATTTAATACCCCCTTAGACCACCCCCCGCTGACAAATGCACCATGTCATTTTAAAGAACGGTTTCCAATCTATCAATTTGCCAAATTTCATTCTAATCTATTAAGCGGTTTACGAATATAAGGATTTGAAAAAAAAAAAAAAAATTTCAGAATTTCTATGGAAAAAGTGTTGAAAAAATTTTTATTTTAGTACCAATTTTGTCACATTTTTACGATTTTTTTTGGTTTTTCAAAGTTTATGGAAATTTTTTGTATACCATTTTAAAGAGTAACGCCTAATACACGTTTTAACCAAATTTCATTCAATTCGTGATAGTACTTTTTACGTTATTAGGTTCCGAATGAAAAATTGATTTAATACCCCTTAGACCACCCCCCGCTGACAAATGCACCATGTCATTTTAAAGAACGGTTTCCAATCTATCAATTTGCCAAATTTCATTCTAATCTATTAAGCGGTTTACGAATTATAAGGATTTGAAAAAAAAAAAATTTCAGAATTTCTATGGAAAAAGTGTTGAAAAAAATTTTATTTTAGTACCAATTTTGTCACATTTTTACGATTTTTTTGGTTTTTTCAAAGTTTATGGAAATTTTTTGTATACCATTTTAAAGAGTAACGCCTAATACACGTTTTAACCAAATTTCATTCAATTCGTGATAGTACTTTTTACGTTATTAGGTTCCGAATGAAAAATTGATTTAATACCCCTTAGACCACCCCCCGCTGACAAATGCACCATGTCATTTTAAAGAACGGTTTCCAATCTATCAATTTGCCAAATTTCATTCTAATCTATTAAGCGGTTTACGAATTATAAGGATTTGAAAAAAAAAAAATTTCAGAATTTCTATGGAAAAAGTGTTGAAAAAATTTTTATTTTAGTACCAATTTTGTCACATTTTTACGAATTTTTTTGGTTTTTTCAAAGTTTATGGAAATTTTTTGTATAGCATTTAAAGAGTAACGCCTAATACACGTTTTAACCAAATTTCATTCAATTCGTGATAGTACTTTTTACGTTATTAGGTTCCGAATGAAAAATTGATTTAATACCCCTTAGACCACCCCCCGCTGACAAATGCACCATGTCATTTTAAAGAACGGTTTCCAATCTATCAATTTGCCAAATTTCATTCTAATCTATTAAGCGGTTTACGAATTATAAGGATTTGAAAAAAAAAAAATTTCAGAATTTCTATGGAAAAAGTGTTGAAAAAAATTTTATTTTAGTACCAATTTTGTCACATTTTTACGATTTTTTTTGGTTTTTTCAAAGTTTATGGAAATTTTTTGTATACCATTTTAAAGAGTAACGCCTAATACACGTTTTAACCAAATTTCATTCAATTCGTGATAGTACTTTTTACGTTATTAGGTTCCGAATGAAAAATTGATTTAATACCCCTTAGACCACCCCCCCGCTGACAAATGCACCATGTCATTTTAAAGAACGGTTTCCAATCTATCAATTTGCCAAATTTCATTCTAATCTATTAAGCGGTTTACGAATTATAAGGATTTGAAAAAAAAAAATTTCAGAATTTCTATGGAAAAAGTGTTGAAAAAAATTTTATTTTAGTACCAATTTTGTCACATTTTACGATTTTTTTTGGTTTTTTCAAAGTTTATGGAAATTTTTTGTATACCATTTTAAAGAGTAACGCCTAATACACGTTTTTAACCAAATTTCATTCAATTCGTGATAGTACTTTTTACGTTATTAGGTTCCGAATGAAAAATTGATTTAATACCCCTTAGACCACCCCCCGCTGACAAATGCACCATGTCATTTTAAAGAACGGTTTCCAATCTATCAATTTGCCAAATTTCATTCTAATCTATTAAGCGGTTTACGAATTATAAGGATTTGAAAAAAAAAAAAATTCAGAATTTCTATGGAAAAAGTGTTGAAAAAAATTTTATTTTAGTACCAATTTTGTCACATTTTTACGATTTTTTTTGGTTTTTTCAAAGTTTATGGAAATTTTTTGTATACCATTTTAAAGAGTAACGCCTAATACACGTTTTAACCAAATTTCATTCAATTCGTGATAGTACTTTTTACGTTATTAGGTTCCGAATGAAAAATTGATTTAATACCCCTTAGACCACCCCCCGCTGACAAATGCACCATGTCATTTTAAAGAACGGTTTCCAATCTATCAATTTGCCAAATTTCATTCTAATCTATTAAGCGGTTTACGAATTATAAGGATTTGAAAAAAAAAAAATTTCCGAATTTCTATGGAAAAAGTGTTGAAAAAATTTTATTTTAGTACCAATTTTGTCACATTTTTACGATTTTTTTGGTTTTTTCAAAGTTTATGGAAATTTTTTGTATACCATTTTAAAGAGTAACGCCTAATACACGTTTTAACCAAATTTCATTCAATTCGTGATAGTACTTTTTACGTTATTAGGTTCCGAATGAAAAATTGATTTAATACCCCTTAGACCACCCCCCGCTGACAAATGCACCATGTCGTTTTAAAGAACGGTTTCCAATCTATCAATTTGCCAAATTTCATTCTAATCTATTAAGCGGTTTACGAATTATAAGGATTTGAAAAAAAAAAATTTCAGAATTTCTATGGAAAAAGTGTTGAAAAAAATTTTATTTTAGTACCAATTTTGTCACATTTTTACGATTTTTTTGGTTTTTTCAAAGTTTATGGAAATTTTTTGTATACCATTTTAAAGAGTAACGCCTAATACACGTTTTAACCAAATTTCATTCAATTCGTGATAGTACTTTTTACGTTATTAGGTTCCGAATGAAAAATTGATTTAATACCCCTTAGACCACCCCCCGCTGACAAATGCACCATGTCATTTTAAAGAACGGTTTCCAATCTATCAATTTGCCAAATTTCATTCTAATCTATTAAGCGGTTTACGAATTATAAGGATTTGAAAAAAAAAAAATTTCAGAATTTCTATGGAAAAAGTGTTGAAAAAAATTTTATTTTAGTACCAATTTTGTCACATTTTTACGATTTTTTTTGGTTTTTTTCAAAGTTTATGGAAATTTTTTGTATACCATTTTAAAGAGTAACGCCTAATACACGTTTTAACCAAATTTCATTCAATTCGTGATAGTACTTTTTACGTTATTAGGTTCCGAATGAAAAATTGATTTAATACCCCTTAGACCACCCCCCGCTGACAAATGCACCATGTCATTTAAAGAACGGTTTCCAATCTATCAATTTGCCAAATTTCATTCTAATCTATTAAGCGGTTTACGAATTATAAGGATTTGAAAAAAAAAAAATTTCAGAATTTCTATGGAAAAAGTGTTGAAAAAAATTTTATTTTAGTACCAATTTTGTCACATTTTTACGATTTTTTTTGGTTTTTTCAAAGTTTATGGAAATTTTTTGTATACCATTTTAAAGAGTAACGCCTAATACACGTTTTAACCAAATTTCATTCAATTCGTGATAGTACTTTTTACGTTATTAGGTTCCGAATGAAAAATTGATTTAATACCCCTTAGACCACCCCCCGCTGACAAATGCACCATGTCATTTTAAAGAACGGTTTCCAATCTATCAATTTGCCAAATTTCATTCTAATCTATTAAGCGGTTTACGAATTATAAGGATTTGAAAAAAAAAAAAATTTCAGAATTTCTATGGAAAAAGTGTTGAAAAAAATTTTATTTTAGTACCAATTTTGTCACATTTTTACGATTTTTTTTGGTTTTTTCAAAGTTTATGGAAATTTTTTGTATACCATTTTAAAGAGTAACGCCTAATACACGTTTTAACCAAATTTCATTCAATTCGTGATAGTACTTTTTACGTTATTAGGTTCCGAATGAAAAATTGATTTAATACCCCTTAGACCACCCCCCGCTGACAAATGCACCATGTCATTTTAAAGAACGGTTTCCAATCTATCAATTTGCCAAATTTCATTCTAATCTATTAAGCGGTTTACGAATTATAAGGATTTGAAAAAAAAAAATTTCAGAATTTCTATGGAAAAAGTGTTGAAAAAAATTTTATTTTAGTACCAATTTTGTCACATTTTTACGATTTTTTTTGGTTTTTTCAAAGTTTATGGAAATTTTTTGTATACCATTTTAAAGAGTAACGCCTAATACACGTTTTAACCAAATTTCATTCAATTCGTGATAGTACTTTTTACGTTATTAGGTTCCGAATGAAAAATTGATTTAATACCCCTTAGACCACCCCCCGCTGACAAATGCACCATGTCATTTTAAAGAACGGTTTCCAATCTATCAATTTGCCAAATTTCATTCTAATCTATTAAGCGGTTTACGAATTATAAGGATTTGAAAAAAAAAAAAATTTCAGAATTTCTATGGAAAAAGTGTTGAAAAAAATTTTATTTTAGTACCAATTTTGTCACATTTTTACGATTTTTTTTGGTTTTTTCAAAGTTTATGGAAATTTTTTGTATAGCATTTTAAAGAGTAACGCCTAATACACGTTTTAACCAAATTTCATTCAATTCGTGATAGTACTTTTTACGTTATTAGGTTCCGAATGAAAAATTGATTTAATACCCCTTAGACCACCCCCCGCTGACAAATGCACCATGTCATTTTAAAGAACGGTTTCCAATCTATCAATTTGCCAAATTTCATTCTAATCTATTAAGCGGTTTACGAATTATAAGGATTTGAAAAAAAAAAAATTTCAGAATTTCTATGGAAAAAGTGTTGAAAAAAATTTTATTTTAGTACCAATTTTGTCACATTTTTACGATTTTTTTTGGTTTTTTCAAAGTTTATGGAAATTTTTTGTATACCATTTTAAAGAGTAACGCCTAATACACGTTTTAACCAAATTTCATTCAATTCGTGATAGTACTTTTTTACGTTATTAGGTTCCGAATGAAAAATTGATTTAATACCCCTTAGACCACCCCCCGCTGACAAATGCACCATGTCATTTTAAAGAACGGTTTCCAATCTATCAATTTGCCAAATTTCATTCTAATCTATTAAGCGGTTTACGAATTATAAGGATTTGAAAAAAAAAAATTTCAGAATTTCTATGGAAAAAGTGTTGAAAAAAATTTTATTTTAGTACCAATTTTGTCACATTTTTACGATTTTTTTTGGTTTTTTCAAAGTTTATGGAAATTTTTTGTATACCATTTTAAAGAGTAACGCCTAATACACGTTTTAACCAAATTTCATTCAATTCGTGATAGTACTTTTTACGTTATTAGGTTCCGAATGAAAAATTGATTTAATACCCCTTAGACCACCCCCCGCTGACAAATGCACCATGTCATTTTAAAGAACGGTTTCCAATCTATCAATTTGCCAAATTTCATTCTAATCTATTAAGCGGTTTACGAATTATAAGGATTTGAAAAAAAAAAAATTTCAGAATTTCTATGGAAAAAGTGTTGAAAAAAATTTTATTTTAGTACCAATTTTGTCACATTTTTACGATTTTTTTGGTTTTTTCAAAGTTTATGGAAATTTTTTGTATACCATTTTAAAGAGTAACGCCTAATACACGTTTTAACCAAATTTCATTCAATTCGTGATAGTACTTTTTACGTTATTAGGTTCCGAATGAAAAATTGATTTAATACCCCTTAGACCACCCCCCGCTGACAAATGCACCATGTCATTTTAAAGAACGGTTTCCAATCTATCAATTTGCCAAATTTCATTCTAATCTATTAAGCGGTTTACGAATTATAAGGATTTGAAAAAAAAAAAAATTTCAGAATTTCTATGGAAAAAGTGTTGAAAAAAATTTTATTTTAGTACCAATTTTGTCACATTTTTACGATTTTTTTTGGTTTTTTCAAAGTTTATGGAAATTTTTTGTATAGCATTTTAAAGAGTAACGCCTAATACACGTTTTAACCAAATTTCATTCAATTCGTGATAGTACTTTTTACGTTATTAGGTTCCGAATGAAAAATTGATTTAATACCCCTTAGACCACCCCCCGCTGACAAATGCACCATGTCATTTTAAAGAACGGTTTCCAATCTATCAATTTGCCAAATTTCATTCTAATCTATTAAGCGGTTTACGAATTATAAGGATTTGAAAAAAAAAAAAATTTCAGAATTTCTATGGAAAAAGTGTTGAAAAAAATTTTATTTTAGTACCAATTTTGTCACATTTTTACGATTTTTTTTGGTTTTTTCAAAGTTTATGGAAATTTTTTGTATACCATTTTAAAGAGTAACGCCTAATACACGTTTTAACCAAATTTCATTCAATTCGTGATAGTACTTTTTACGTTATTAGGTTCCGAATGAAAAATTGATTTAATACCCCTTAGACCACCCCCCGCTGACAAATGCACCATGTCATTTTAAAGAACGGTTTCCAATCTATCAATTTGCCAAATTTCATTCTAATCTATTAAGCGGTTTACGAATTATAAGGATTTGAAAAAAAAAAATTTCAGAATTTCTATGGAAAAAGTGTTGAAAAAAATTTTATTTTAGTACCAATTTTGTCACATTTTTACGATTTTTTTTGGTTTTTTCAAAGTTTATGGAAATTTTTTGTATACCATTTTAAAGAGTAACGCCTAATACACGTTTTAACCAAATTTCATTCAATTCGTGATAGTACTTTTTACGTTATTAGGTTCCGAATGAAAAATTGATTTAATACCCCTTAGACCACCCCCCGCTGACAAATGCACCATGTCATTTTAAAGAACGGTTTCCAATCTATCAATTTGCCAAATTTCATTCTAATCTATTAAGCGGTTTACGAATTATAAGGATTTGAAAAAAAAAAAATTTCAGAATTTCTATGGAAAAAGTGTTGAAAAAAATTTTATTTTAGTACCAATTTTGTCACATTTTTACGATTTTTTTTGGTTTTTTCAAAGTTTATGGAAATTTTTTGTATACCATTTTAAAGAGTAACGCCTAATACACGTTTTAACCAAATTTCATTCAATTCGTGATAGTACTTTTTACGTTATTAGGTTCCGAATGAAAAATTGATTTAATACCCCTTAGACCACCCCCCGCTGACAAATGCACCATGTCATTTTAAAGAACGGTTTCCAATCTATCAATTTGCCAAATTTCATTCTAATCTATTAAGCGGTTTACGAATTATAAGGATTTGAAAAAAAAAAATTTCAGAATTTCTATGGAAAAAGTGTTGAAAAAAATTTTATTTTAGTACCAATTTTGTCACATTTTTACGATTTTTTTTGGTTTTTTCAAAGTTTATGGAAATTTTTTGTATACCATTTTAAAGAGTAACGCCTAATACACGTTTTAACCAAATTTCATTCAATTCGTGATAGTACTTTTTACGTTATTAGGTTCCGAATGAAAAATTGATTTAATACCCCTTAGACCACCCCCCGCTGACAAATGCACCATGTCATTTTAAAGAACGGTTTCCAATCTATCAATTTGCCAAATTTCATTCTAATCTATTAAGCGGTTTACGAATTATAAGGATTTGAAAAAAAAAAATTTCAGAATTTCTATGGAAAAAGTGTTGAAAAAAATTTTATTTTAGTACCAATTTTGTCACATTTTTACGATTTTTTTTGGTTTTTTCAAAGTTTATGGAAATTTTTTGTATACCATTTTAAAGAGTAACGCCTAATACACGTTTTAACCAAATTTCATTCAATTCGTGATAGTACTTTTTACGTTATTAGGTTCCGAATGAAAAATTGATTTAATACCCCTTAGACCACCCCCCGCTGACAAATGCACCATGTCATTTTAAAGAACGGTTTCCAATCTATCAATTTGCCAAATTTCATTCTAATCTATTAAGCGGTTTACGAATTATAAGGATTTGAAAAAAAAAAATTTCAGAATTTCTATGGAAAAAGTGTTGAAAAAAATTTTATTTTAGTACCAATTTTGTCACATTTTTACGATTTTTTTTGGTTTTTTCAAAGTTTATGGAAATTTTTTGTATACCATTTTAAAGAGTAACGCCTAATACACGTTTTAACCAAATTTCATTCAATTCGTGATAGTACTTTTTACGTTATTAGGTTCCGAATGAAAAATTGATTTAATACCCCTTAGACCACCCCCCGCTGACAAATGCACCATGTCATTTTAAAGAACGGTTTCCAATCTATCAATTTGCCAAATTTCATTCTAATCTATTAAGCGGTTTACGAATTAAATTTCGTAAATTTCAGAATTTCTATGGAAAAAGTGTTGAAAAAAATTTTATTTTAGTACCAATTTTGTCACATTTTTACGATTTTTTTTGGTTTTTTCAAAGTTTATGGAAATTTTTTGTATAGCATTTTAAAGAGTAACGCCTAATACACGTTTTAACCAAATTTCATTCAATTCGTGATAGTACTTTTTACGTTATTAGGTTCCGAATGAAAAATTGATTTAATACCCCTTAGACCACCCCCCGCTGACAAATGCACCATGTCATTTTAAAGAACGGTTTCCAATCTATCAATTTGCCAAATTTCATTCTAATCTATTAAGCGGTTTACGAATTATAAGGATTTGAAAAAAAAAAATTTCAGAATTTCTATGGAAAAAGTGTTGAAAAAATTTTTATTTTAGTACCAATTTTGTCACATTTTTACGATTTTTTTTGGTTTTTTCAAAGTTTATGGAAATTTTTTGTATACCATTTTAAAGAGTAACGCCTAATACACGTTTTAACCAAATTTCATTCAATTCGTGATAGTACTTTTTACGTTATTAGGTTCCGAATGAAAAATTGATTTAATACCCCTTAGACCACCCCCCGCTGACAAATGCACCATGTCATTTTAAAGAACGGTTTCCAATCTATCAATTTGCCAAATTTCATTCTAATCTATTAAGCGGTTTACGAATTATAAGGATTTGAAAAAAAAAAATTTCAGAATTTCTATGGAAAAAGTGTTGAAAAAAATTTTATTTTAGTACCAATTTTGTCACATTTTTACGATTTTTTTTGGTTTTTTCAAAGTTTATGGAAATTTTTTGTATACCATTTTAAAGAGTAACGCCTAATACACGTTTTAACCAAATTTCATTCAATTCGTGATAGTACTTTTTACGTTATTAGGTTCCGAATGAAAAATTGATTTAATACCCCTTAGACCACCCCCCGCTGACAAATGCACCATGTCATTTTAAAGAACGGTTTCCAATCTATCAATTTGCCAAATTTCATTCTAATCTATTAAGCGGTTTACGAATTATAAGGATTTGAAAAAAAAAAATTTCAGAATTTCTATGGAAAAAGTGTTGAAAAAAATTTTATTTTAGTACCAATTTTGTCACATTTTTACGATTTTTTTTGGTTTTTTCAAAGTTTATGGAAATTTTTTGTATACCATTTTAAAGAGTAACGCCTAATACACGTTTTAACCAAATTTCATTCAATTCGTGATAGTACTTTTTACGTTATTAGGTTCCGAATGAAAAATTGATTTAATACCCCTTAGACCACCCCCCGCTGACAAATGCACCATGTCATTTTAAAGAACGGTTTCCAATCTATCAATTTGCCAAATTTCATTCTAATCTATTAAGCGGTTTACGAATTATAAGGATTTGAAAAAAAAAAAAATTTCAGAATTTCTATGGAAAAAGTGTTGAAAAAAATTTTATTTTAGTACCAATTTTGTCACATTTTTACGATTTTTTTTGGTTTTTTCAAAGTTTATGGAAATTTTTTGTATAGCATTTTAAAGAGTAACGCCTAATACACGTTTTAACCAAATTTCATTCAATTCGTGATAGTACTTTTTACGTTATTAGGTTCCGAATGAAAAATTGATTTAATACCCCTTAGACCACCCCCCGCTGACAAATGCACCATGTCATTTTAAAGAACGGTTTCCAATCTATCAATTTGCCAAATTTCATTCTAATCTATTAAGCGGTTTACGAATTATAAGGATTTGAAAAAAAAAAATTTCAGAATTTCTATGGAAAAAGTGTTGAAAAAATTTTTATTTTAGTACCAATTTTGTCACATTTTTACGATTTTTTTTGGTTTTTTCAAAGTTTATGGAAATTTTTTGTATACCATTTTAAAGAGTAACGCCTAATACACGTTTTAACCAAATTTCATTCAATTCGTGATAGTACTTTTTACGTTATTAGGTTCCGAATGAAAAATTGATTTAATACCCCTTAGACCACCCCCCGCTGACAAATGCACCATGTCATTTTAAAGAACGGTTTCCAATCTATCAATTTGCCAAATTTCATTCTAATCTATTAAGCGGTTTACGAATTATAAGGATTTGAAAAAAAAAAATTTCAGAATTTCTATGGAAAAAGTGTTGAAAAAAATTTTATTTTAGTACCAATTTTGTCACATTTTTACGATTTTTTTTGGTTTTTTCAAAGTTTATGGAAATTTTTTGTATACCATTTTAAAGAGTAACGCCTAATACACGTTTTAACCAAATTTCATTCAATTCGTGATAGTACTTTTTACGTTATTAGGTTCCGAATGAAAAATTGATTTAATACCCCTTAGACCACCCCCCGCTGACAAATGCACCATGTCATTTTGAAGAACGGTTTCCAATCTATCAATTTGCCAAATTTCATTCTAATCTATTAAGCGGTTTACGAATTATAAGGATTTGAAAAAAAAAAAATTTCAGAATTTCTATGGAAAAAGTGTTGAAAAAAATTTTATTTTAGTACCAATTTTGTCACATTTTTACGATTTTTTTTGGTTTTTTCAAAGTTTATGGAAATTTTTTGTATACCATTTTAAAGAGTAACGCCTAATACACGTTTTAACCAAATTTCATTCAATTCGTGATAGTACTTTTTACGTTATTAGGTTCCGAATGAAAAATTGATTTAATACCCCTTAGACCACCCCCCGCTGACAAATGCACCATGTCATTTTAAAGAACGGTTTCCAATCTATCAATTTGCCAAATTTCATTCTAATCTATTAAGCGGTTTACGAATTATAAGGATTTGAAAAAAAAAAAATTTCAGAATTTCTATGGAAAAAGTGTTGAAAAAAATTTTATTTTAGTACCAATTTTGTCACATTTTTACGATTTTTTTGGTTTTTTCAAAGTTTATGGAAATTTTTTGTATACCATTTTAAAGAGTAACGCCTAATACACGTTTTAACCAAATTTCATTCAATTCGTGATAGTACTTTTTACGTTATTAGGTTCCGAATGAAAAATTGATTTAATACCCCTTAGACCACCCCCCGCTGACAAATGCACCATGTCATTTTAAAGAACGGTTTCCAATCTATCAATTTGCCAAATTTCATTCTAATCTATTAAGCGGTTTACGAATTATAAGGATTTGAAAAAAAAAAAATTTCAGAATTTCTATGGAAAAAGTGTTGAAAAAATTTTTATTTTAGTACCAATTTTGTCACATTTTTACGATTTTTTTTGGTTTTTTCAAAGTTTATGGAAATTCTTTGTATACCATTTTAAAGAGTAACGCCTAATACACGTTTTAACCAAATTTCATTCAATTCGTGATAGTACTTTTTACGTTATTAGGTTCCGAATGAAAAATTGATTTAATACCCCTTAGACCACCCCCCGCTGACAAATGCACCATGTCATTTTAAAGAACGGTTTCCAATCTATCAATTTGCCAAATTTCATTCTAATCTATTAAGCGGTTTACGAATTATAAGGATTTGAAAAAAAAAAAATTCAGAATTTCTATGGAAAAAGTGTTGAAAAAAATTTTATTTTAGTACCAATTTTGTCACATTTTTACGATTTTTTTTGGTTTTTTCAAAGTTTATAGAAATTTTTTGTACACCATTTTAAAGAGTAACGCCTAATACACGTTTTAACCAAATTTCATTCAATTCGTGATAGTACTTTTTACGTTATTAGGTTCCGAATGAAAAATTGATTTAATACCCCTTAGACCACCCCCCGCTGACAAATGCACCATGTCATTTTAAAGAACGGTTTCCAATCTATCAATTTGCCAAATTTCATTCTAATCTATTAAGCGGTTTACGAATTATAAGGATTTGAAAAAAAAAAATTTCAGAATTTCTATGGAAAAAGTGTTGAAAAAATTTTTATTTTAGTACCAATTTTGTCACATTTTTACGAATTTTTTTGGTTTTTTCAAAGTTTATGGAAATTTTTTGTATACCATTTTAAAGAGTAACGCCTAATACACGTTTTAACCAAATTTCATTCAATTCGTGATAGTACTTTTTACGTTATTAGGTTCCGAATGAAAAATTGATTTAATACCCCTTAGACCACCCCCCGCTGACAAATGCACCATGTCATTTTAAAGAACGGTTTCCAATCTATCAATTTGCCAAATTTCATTCTAATCTATTAAGCGGTTTACGAATTATAAGGATTTGAAAAAAAAAATTTCAGAATTTCTATGGAAAAAGTGTTGAAAAAAATTTTATTTTAGTACCAATTTTGTCACATTTTTACGATTTTTTTGGTTTTTTCAAAGTTTATGGAAATTTTTTGTATAGCATTTTAAAGAGTAACGCCTAATACACGTTTTAACCAAATTTCATTCAATTCGTGATAGTACTTTTTACGTTATTAGGTTCCGAATGAAAAATTGATTTAATACCCCTTAGACCACCCCCCGCTGACAAATGCACCATGTCATTTTAAAGAACGGTTTCCAATCTATCAATTTGCCAAATTTCATTCTAATCTATTAAGCGGTTTACGAATTATAAGGATTTGAAAAAAAAAAAATTTCAGAATTTCTATGGAAAAAGTGTTGAAAAAAATTTTATTTTAGTACCAATTTTGTCACATTTTTACGATTTTTTTTGGTTTTTTCAAAGTTTATGGAAATTTTTTGTATACCATTTTAAAGAGTAACGCCTAATACACGTTTTAACCAAATTTCATTCAATTCGTGATAGTACTTTTTACGTTATTAGGTTCCGAATGAAAAATTGATTTAATACCCCTTAGACCACCCCCCGCTGACAAATGCACCATGTCATTTTAAAGAACGGTTTCCAATCTATCAATTTGCCAAATTTCATTCTAATCTATTAAGCGGTTTACGAATTATAAGGATTTGAAAAAAAAAAAAATTCAGAATTTCTATGGAAAAAGTGTTGAAAAAAATTTTATTTTAGTACCAATTTTGTCACATTTTTACGATTTTTTTTGGTTTTTTCAAAGTTTATAGAAATTTTTTGTATACCATTTTAAAGAGTAACGCCTAATACACGTTTTAACCAAATTTCATTCAATTCGTGATAGTACTTTTTACGTTATTAGGTTCCGAATGAAAAATTGATTTAATACCCCTTAGACCACCCCCCGCTGACAAATGCACCATGTCATTTTAAAGAACGGTTTCCAATCTATCAATTTGCCAAATTTCATTCTAATCTATTAAGCGGTTTACGAATTATAAGGATTTGAAAAAAAAAAATTTCAGAATTTCTATGGAAAAAGTGTTGAAAAAATTTTTATTTTAGTACCAATTTTGTCACATTTTTACGAATTTTTTTGGTTTTTTCAAAGTTTATGGAAATTTTTTGTATACCATTTTAAAGAGTAACGCCTAATACACGTTTTAACCAAATTTCATTCAATTCGTGATAGTACTTTTTACGTTATTAGGTTCCGAATGAAAAATTGATTTAATACCCCTTAGACCACCCCCCGCTGACAAATGCACCATGTCATTTTAAAGAACGGTTTCCAATCTATCAATTTGCCAAATTTCATTCTAATCTATTAAGCGGTTTACGAATTATAAGGATTTGAAAAAAAAAATTTCAGAATTTCTATGGAAAAAGTGTTGAAAAAAATTTTATTTTAGTACCAATTTTGTCACATTTTTTACGATTTTTTTTGGTTTTTTCAAAGTTTATAGAAATTTTTTGTATATCATTTTAATGAGTAACGCCTAATACACGTTTTAACCAAATTTCATTCAATTCGTGATAGTACTTTTTACGTTATTAGGTTCCGAATGAAAAATTGATTTAATACCCCTTAGACCACCCCCCGCTGACAAATGCACCATGTCATTTTCAAGAACGGTTTCCAATCTATCAATTTGCCAAATTTCATTCTAATCTATTAAGCGGTTTACGAATTATAAGGATTTGAAAAAAAAAAAATTTCAGAATTTCTATGGAAAACGTGTTGAAAAAAATTTTATTTTAGTACCAATTTTGTCACATTTTTACGATTTTTTTTGGTTTTTTCAAAGTTTATAGAAATTTTTTGTATACCATTTTAAAGAGTAACGCCTAATACACGTTTTAACCAAATTTCATTCAATTCGTGATAGTACTTTTTACGTTATTAGGTTCCGAATGAAAAATTGATTTAATACCCCTTAGACCACCCCCCGCTGACAAATGCACCATGTCATTTTAAAGAACGGTTTCCAATCTATCAATTTGCCAAATTTCATTCTAATCTATTAAGCGGTTTACGAATTATAAGGATTCGAAAAAAAAAATTTCAGAATTTCTATGGAAAAAGTGTTGAAAAAAAATTTATTTTAGTACCAATTTTGTCACATTTTTACGATTTTTTTTGGTTTTTTCAAAGTTTATAGAAATTTTTTGTATACCATTTTAAAGAGTAACGCCTAATACACGTTTTAACCAAATTTCATTCAATTCGTGATAGTACTTTTTACGTTATTAGGTTCCGAATGAAAAATTGATTTAATACCCCTTACACCACCCCCCGCTGACAAATGCACCATGTCATTTTAAAGAACGGTTTCCAATCTATCAATTTGCCAAATTTCATTCTAATCTATTAAGCGGTTTACGAATTATAAGGATTTGAAAAAAAAAATTCAGAATTTCTATGGAAAAAGTGTTGAAAAAAATTTTATTTTAGTACCAATTTTGTCACATTTTTACGATTTTTTTTGGTTTTTTCAAAGTTTATAGAAATTTTTTGTATACCATTTTAAAGAGTAACGCCTAATACACGTTTTAACCAAATTTCATTCAATTCGTGATAGTACTTTTTACGTTATTAGGTTCCGAATGAAAAATTGATTTAATATCTACCCCTTACACCACCCCCCGCTGACAAATGCACCATGTCATTTTAAAGAACGGTTTCCAATCTATCAATTTGCCAAATTTCATTCTAATCTATTAAGCGGTTTACGAATTATAAGGATTTGAAAAAAAAAAAATTTCAGAATTTCTATGGAAAAAGTGTTGAAAAAAAATTTATTTTAGTACCAATTTTGTCACATTTTTTACAAGTTTTTTTGGTTTTTTTCAAAGTTTATAGAAATTTTTTGTATACCATTTTAAAGAGTAACGCCTAATACACGTTTTAACCAAATTTCATTCAATTCGTGATAGTACTTTTTACGTTATTAGGTTCCGAATGAAAAATTGATTTAATACCCCTTACACCACCCCCCGCTGACAAATGCACCATGTCATTTTCAAGAACGGTTTCCAATCTATCAATTTGCCAAATTTCATTCTAATCTATTAAGCGGTTTACGAATTACAAGGATTTGAAAAAAAAAAAATTTCAGAATTTCTATGGAAAACGTGTTGAAAAAAATTTTATTTTAGATAGTACCAATTTTGTCACATTTTTACGATTTTTTTTGGTTTTTTCAAAGTTTATAGAAATTTTTTGTATACCATTTTAAAGAGTAACGCCTAATACACGTTTTTTTTATTAGGTTCCGAATGAAAAATTGATTTAATACCCCTTACACCAGCCCCCGCTGACAAATGCACCATGTCATTTTAAAGAACGGTTTCCAATCTATCAATTTGCCAAATTTCATTCTAATCTATTAAGCGGTTTACGAATTATAAGGATTTGAAAAAAAAAAATTTCAGAATTTCTATGGAAAAAGTGTTGAAAAAAATTTTATTTTAGTACCAATTTTGTCACATTTTTTACGATTTTTTTTGGTTTTTTCAAAGTTTATAGAAATTTTTTGTATACCATTTTAAAGAGCAACGCCTAATACACGTTTTAACCAAATTTCATTCAATTCGTGATAGTACTTTTTACGTTATTAGGTTCCGAATGAAAAATTGATTTAATACCCCTTACACCACCCCCCGCTGACAAATGTACCATGTCATTTTAAAGAACGGTTTCCAATCTATCAATTTGCCAAATTTCATTCTAATCTATTAAGCGGTTTACGAATTATAAGGATTTGAAAAAAAAAATTTTCAGAATTTCTATGGAAAAAGTGTTGAAAAAAATTTTATTTTAGTACCAATTTGGTCACATTTTTACGATTTTTTTTGGTTTTTTCAAAGTTAATAGAAATTTTTTGTATACCATTTTAAAGAGTAACGCCTAATACACGTTTTAACCAAATTTCATTCAATTCGTGATTGTACTTTTTACGTTATTAGGTTCCGAATGAAAAATTGATTTAATACCCCTTACACCACCCTCCGCTGACAAATGCACCATGTCATTTTAAAGAACGGTTTCCAATCTATCAATTTGCCAAATTTCATTCTAATCTATTAAGCGGTTTACGAATTATAAGGATTTGAAAAAAAAAATTTCAGAATTTCTATGGAAAAAGTGTTGAAAAAAATTGTATTTTAGTACCAATTTTGTCGCATTTTTACGATTTTTTTGGTTTTTTTTTCAAAGTTTATAGAAATTGTTTGTATACCATTTTAAAGAGTAACGCCTAATACACGTTTTAACCAAATTTCATTCAATTCGTGATAGTACTTTTTACGTTATTAGGTTCCGAATGAAAAAATGATTTAATACCCCTTACACCACCCCCCGCTGACAAATGCACCATGTCATTTTAAAGAACGGTTTCCAATCTATCTATTTGCCAAATTTCATTCCAATCTATTAAGCAGTTTACGAATTATAAGGATTTGAAAAAAAAAATTTTCAGAATTTCTATGGAAAAAGTGTTGAAAAAAATTGTATTTTAGTACCAATTTTGTCACATTTTTACCATTTTTTTTTTTGGTTTTTTCAAAGTTTATAGAAATTTTTTGTATATCATTTTAAAGAGTAACGCCTAATGCACGTTTTTACCAAATTTCATTCAATTCTTGATAGTACTTTTTACGTTATTAGGTTCCGAATGAAAAATTGATTTAATACCCCTTACACCACCCCCCGCTGACAAATGACACCATGTCATTTTAAAGAACGGTTCCAATCTATCAATTTGCCAAATTTCATTCTAATCTATTAAGCGGTTTACGAATTATAAGGATTTGAAAAAACAAATTTCAGAATTTCTATGGAAAAAGTGTTGAAAAAAATTTTATTTTAGTACCAATTTTGTCACATTTTTACGTTTTTTTTTGTTATTTTCAAAGTTTATAGAAATTTTTTGTATACCATTTTAAAGAGTAACGCCTTATACACGTTTTAACCAAATTTCATTCAATTCGTGAAAGTACTTTTTACGTTATTAGGTTCCGAATGAAAAATTGATTTAATACCCCTTACACCACCCCCCGCTGACAAATGCACCATGTCATTTTAAAGAACGGTTTCCAATCTACAATTTGCCAAATTTCATTCTAATCTATTAAGCGGTTTACGAATTATAAGGATTTGAAAAAAAAAATTCAGAATTTCTATGGAAAAAGTGTTGAAAACAATATTATTTAAGTACCAATTTTGTCACATTTTTTACGATTTTTTTTTTGTTATTTTCAAAGTTTATAGAAATTTTTTGTATACCATTTTAAAGAGTAACGCCTAATACACGTTTTAACCAAATTTCATTCAATTCGTGATAGTACTTTTTACGTTATTAGGTTCCGAATGAAAAATTGATTTAATACCCCTTACACCACCCCCCGCTGACAAATGCACCATGTCATTTTAAAGAACGGTTTCCAATCTATCAATTTGCCAAATTTCATTCTAATCTATTAAGCGGTTAACGAATTATAAGGATTTGAAAAAAAAAAAATCAGAATTTCTATGGAAAAAGTGTTGAAAAAAATTTTATTTTAGTACCAATTTTGTCACATTTTTACGATTTTTTTTGGTTTTTTCAAAGTTTATGGAAATTTTTTGTATACCATTTTAAAGAGTAACGCCTAATACACGTTTTAACCAAATTTCATTCAATTCAATGTCATATTAAGGAACGGTTTCCAATCTATCAATTTGCCAAATTTCATTCTAATCTATTAAGCGGTTTACGAATTATAAGGATTTGAAAAAAAAAATTCAGAATTTCTATGGAAAAAGTGTTGAAAAAAATGTTATTTTAGTGCCAATTTTGTCACATTTTTTTACGATTTTTTTTGTTTTTTTCAAAGTTTATAGAAATTTTTTGTATACCATTTTAAAGAGTAACGCCTAATACACGTTTTAACCAAATTTCATTCAATTCGTGATAGTACTTTTTACGTTATTAGGTTCCGAATGAAAAATTGATTTAATACCCCTTACACCACCCCCCGCTGAAAAATGCACCATGTCATTTTAAAGAACGGTTTCCAATCTATCAATTTGCCAAATTTCATTCTAATCTATTAAGCGGTTTACGAATTATAAGGATTTGAAAAAAAAAATTTCAGAATATCTATGGAAAAAGTGTTGAAAAAAATTTTATTTTAGTACCAATTTTGTCACATTTTTACGATTTTTTTTGGTTTTTTCAAAGTTTATGGAAATTTTTTGTATACCATTTTAAAGAGTAACGCCTAATACACGTTTTAACCAAATTTCATTCAATTCAATGTCATATTAAGGAACGGTTTCCAATCTATCAATTTGCCAAATTTCATTCTAATCTATTAAGCGGTTTACGAATTATAAGGATTTGAAAAAAAAAAATTCAGAATTTCTATGGAAAAAGTGTTGAAAAAAATGTTATTTTAGTGCCAATTTTGTCACATTTTTTTACGATTTTTTTTGTTTTTTTCAAAGTTTATAGAAATTTTTTGTATACCATTTTAAAGAGTAACGCCTAATACACGTTTTAACCAAATTTCATTCAATTCGTGATAGTAATTTTTACGTTATTAGGTTCCGAATGAAAAATTGATTTAATACCCCTTACACCACCCCCCGCTGAAAAATGCACCATGTCATTTTAAAGAACGGTTTCCAATCTATCAATTTGCCAAATTTCATTCCAATCTATTAAGCGGTTTACGAATTATAAGGATTTGAAAAAAAAAAAATTCAGAATTTCTATGGAAAAAGTGTTGAAAAAAATTTTATTTTAGTACCAATTTTGTCACATTTTTAAGATTTTTTTTGGTTTTTTCAAAGTTTATAGAAATTTTTTGTATACCATTTTAAAGAGTAACGCCTAATACACGTTTTAACCAAATTTCATTCAATTCGTGATAGTACTTTTTACGTTATTGGGTTCCGAATGAAAAATTGATTTAATACCCCTTACACCACCCCCCGCTGACAAATGCACCATGTCATTTTAAAGAACGGTTTCCAATCTATCAATTTTCCAAATTTCATTCTAATCTATTAAGCGGTTTACGAATTATAAGGATTTGAAAAAAAAACGAGTGGTGGGTGCACGACTGGGTCGTACGCAACTTTCTCTTTCACAGCAAGTTGGGCGTTAGATCAAATCATAAGCATTTTGATTATTGATGCTTAAATGATATAAATAATGTCGAAATGTATTTTTCCGAAATTTGAAGGAATCGATGTCAATGTGAATAATAATGATTTTCCGTTATCGGCCAAAACTGAAAATTGCGTTTAGTGATATTTGGGCCAAAACTAATTATGTGGAATTGTTTCAAGCTGTAATAGTAGTATATATATTAAATTTCATTCAATTTGACATAGTAGTTTGCGAGAAATTATCAATTTTCCTTATATGGCCTATATGACAAAATCCGTTATATGGATTTTCTCGAAAAAACTGGGTATGCAGTTTTGTTGGAACTAATATGCTTATAGTAT
Source organism: Rhingia campestris (assembly GCA_932526625.1). Taxonomy (NCBI): domain Eukaryota; kingdom Metazoa; phylum Arthropoda; class Insecta; order Diptera; family Syrphidae; genus Rhingia; species Rhingia campestris. The sequence goes on from OW052184.1 coordinate 55,803,912, forward strand.
ATATAAAGTTTAATCAAAATCGTTAGAGCCGTTTTCGAGAAAATTGAGGTTATGTGTAATTTTTATATGGCAGGTACCGTTATTAACATGGCTAAAAGCAAACAAAAAAAATGGCCTAGAATTATGACCAAAACAAACTTGGATACGAAGTTTGAAGAAAATCGGTCAAGCCGTTTAGGCTGGGGAGACCATTACGGACAGACGGACCGACGGACCGACGGACCGACGGACCGACGGACCGACGGACCGACGGACGGAATTCCAAAAACCACTTTTTTAGGCTCCACTATCATCGTAATGTTAAAATCAATCAAAATCTCGAGGTCGAAAATTTTCACGAAAACAATATCTTTCTCTTTGTAAGAGAAAGTTAAAAAAAATTCAGAATTTCTATGGAAAAAGTGTTGAAAAAAAATTTATTTTAGTACCAATTTTGTCACATTTTTACGATTTTTTTTGGTTTTTTCAAAGTTTATAGAAATTTTTTGTATACCATTTTAAAGAGTAACGCCTAATACACGTTTTAACCAAATTTCATTCAATTCGTGATAGTACTTTTTACGTTATTAGGTTCCGAATGAAAAATTGATTTAATACCCCTTACACCACCCCCCGCTGACAAATGCACCATGTCATTTTAAAGAACGGTTTCCAATCTATCAATTTGCCAAATTTCATTCTAATCTATTAAGCGGTTTAGGTTAGGTTGGTGGGTTGATGAGGCAGACGGTGTGTGTACTCCCTCATCGCACTCAGGTCAATATAGACCCATTGTGATGCCCGTTGGGGGTCCACTTATGTGGTTGGTTCATTCATTGTCCCGTTACTGTCCATTGTTGTTAGTCTCTTTCTAGCCATCCAGATGTTGATGCAAACCTGAAAAGATTAGGGAGAGGGATTTCGGATAGGTCCGTGAGGTCATGGAAAAAGTATTTTCCTAAGGTTCTCATTCTTAATTGGCTGAGGCCTGGGCAGTGGCACAGAAAGTGGAGGGTGTCCTCGTGTATTTCTTCATCACCGCAGCCTCTACAGAGGTCATCATCTATGAGATGCATTTTCAGTTTGTGGCTTTTCAGTAAGTTGTGTCCAGTAAGAATCCCAACTAAAGTAGAGACAGATTTCCTGTTTCTACGAAGCAGTTTATGGGTTCTGGCTTTGTCATACTCAGGCCACATCCTTTTGGAAGTTTCACAGGTGGGAAGGGAGTTCCACCTGTTTTTGGCAGCGATCAGTGTTTTCTGTCCCACCTGAGATTTGAGGTCGCATAGTGGTGGTTTGACAGACTGGTCTGCTTGGTCAGTGCTGGAGGCAGATCCTTTTCTTGCCAGTTCGTCAGCAATTTCATTGCCCTGTATGCCTCTGTGTCCGGGGACCCAGCAGAGCTTAACATTATGTTGGACGCCAAGAACCTTTAGCTCTTCACGACAACGTTTCACAAGCCGAGATTTTATTTCGACAGCAGAGATAGCTTTTATTGCAGCCTGACTGTCAATAAAGATGGTGATATCATCTGGTGGTATCGCCAGCATTGAGGTCGCTTTGGCTGCCTCTGCTACTGCCAATATTTCGGCTTGGAAGACACTGCTGTGCTCAGGGAGACGAAAGGTGCTGTTTAGCTTAAGTGTTTCTGAAAACACTCCAGCTCCAACGCCTACATCCATTTTTGAACCATCAGTGTAGATGGATATGGTTTCGGGGCCCAATTCGTTCCTCTCCCACTCCTCTCTGCTTGGGATGATGCAGGAGAATGGTCTTTGAAAGTCATGGTGAGGCAGCATGTAGTCAGAGGATACAGCTGAGCCCAGATATCTGTGTAGAATTTGGGCATGTCCTCCTGAGTTCGATTTCCAGCAGTCGAGCTGGCTGATTCTTAGAGCACTTTTGGCTGCAGATTCTTGCATGTAAAGGTCAAGCGGTAGCAGGTTAAGGATGGTTTCCAGTCCCACTGTTGGCGTGGTTCTCATTGCGCCAGTAGCGCCCACACATGCTATTCTTTGTACCTTTGTCATATTTTTCAGATGGGTGACTTTATTTGTGGATTGCCACCAGACAAGCCCCCCATATGTTAATATAGGTCTCACAATGGCCGTGTACATCCATAGGATGATCTTGGGGTTCGGACCCCAGTTTTTTCCGAATATTCGATTACACGTATAGAAAGCGACTGTGGCCTTTTTAATGCGCTCGCGCACATTTAGGTTCCAGTTGAGTTTTCTATCAAGAATGACACTCAGATACTTTGCACTATCGGCTAGTTTGAGGGTAGTCCCATCGATAGCCGGTAGGTCGAATATTGGTATCTTCCTCTTGTTCGTAAAGAGAACGAGTTCCGTTTTCTGGGGGTTGATGCCAAGCCCACATTGTTTTGTCCACTCGTTGAGAGTTTTCAATGCCCGCTTGAGTAGTTCACTAATAGTGGGTAGGAATTTCCCTTTAACTAGTATCGCTACATCGTCTGCGTAGGTTATGACTTTTACCCCATTTCGCTGTAGCTTTATGAGTATCTCATTGATGACTATGTTCCACAACAGAGGTGAGATAACGCCTCCTTGTGGTGTGCCTCTTGATGCTATTACTTTGAGATGGGTGTCTCCCAGATTCGCATTTATATTTCTGTGGTTGAGCATACTTCCAATAATATGTATTAGAGGTTGGTCCACGTTGTTCTTCGCGAGGTTTCTTTCGACTGCGTTTGTGTTCACATTATTGAAGGCTCCTTCAATGTCGAGAAATGCAGCGAGTGTATATTCCTTCTCGTGAAGAGGTTTTTCTATTGTACTAACGATATCATGTAGGGCAGTTTCGACTCCCTTACCTTTCGTGTAGGCATGCTGTGCCGAGGATATGTATTGGGGGTCGAGTTTGTCACGAATGTAGATATCCATTAGTTTTTCATATGTTTTTAGTATGAAGGATGTAAGACTTATTGGTCTAAAGTCCTTCGCGGTCGTGTGGCTGGGCTTGCCGGCTTTTGGGATAAAGACTACCTTTACTTCCCGCCAGCACCTAGGGATGTAACCGCATTTAAGACTACTAACAAACAGTTTGTGTAGGAATGCTGTTACGAGGTGTTTCGATTTTTGTAGCATGATCGGGATAATACCATCGACTCCTGGAGATTTATAGGGGGAGAAGGAGTCAATTGCCCAATTGATTCTTTCTACACTAACCATATCCTCCATTGCTGCTGTTATGGGGTTGCAATCATAGACGGTTGTGTCTGGGGTCCTACCGGAGTATGAATCACATCCTGGAAAGTGGGTTTCCAGTAGATGTGTTAAAGATTCATGGGTGGATTGTGTCCAGTCCCCATTGGGGAGCTTGAGGTAACCTGGCACAGCCGGTTCTTTGGCGATTATTTTTCTAAGTCTAGCTGATTCAGTAGTGCTTTCTACACTGCAACAGAAGTTACGCCAGGAGGTGCGTTTAGCACTGTTGACCGCACTTTTGAATTTGCGCTGATTGTTCTTATAAAGATCCCAGTCGGTTTCCGGTTTCCTGGTTTCCCTTCTAATGCTTTGAAGCTCTTTCGCCCACCATGTCGGTGATCTTTGTGGTTTTATAGTCTTTAGAGGGCAGATCCTTTCATAGGCTTTGACTAAAATATTGCCTATTAGTTCCGCTGCAGCATCGATTTCAAACGGAGTTTCCATCAGATGCAATGGAAGGGCGCTACTGTGTCTCCCTACTTCCACAACGAACTTGTCCCAGTTGGCTTTCTTGGGGTTTCGATGTTGAAGGGGGAGTTTAGTATCGTCCTCTATTTCAAATTCTATTATTCTGTGGTCAGAGTATGATGTTTCTGATGAAACTTTCCAGTGGCACACAGCGAATTTATCAGAATTGTTAAAGAGGGTAATGTCAAGAACCTCTTCTCTATTTTTAGTGACAAAGGTCGGGTCATTACCCCTGTTCGCCACTAACAAATTGTTGTCTACAATGTATTGAAACAAGGACTCACCTCGTGTGTTGGTGTCTGAACTGCCCCATTGTGTGTGATGAGAGTTGGCATCGCATCCCATTGTGAGGTCCCACTTCTTACATTTGGCCATTTGCACCAGGGAGTCTGTTAGGGCAGATGGAGGTCCATCCATCGAGTCATATGGCATATAGATGGCTGCTATTGCAATCGGGGACTTCCCCCGCCGCTCATATTTTACCACGGTCTGGTCATTGTTACTGAGAGTAGATAAGAGAAAAAGGTTTATTTGTTTCTTAGCTACAATACATGATCTAGTCTTACTGTTTGTGTCGGATGAGCCAGTATGGTACAGTACTAGATCTTTGCTGTTTAGCCCTTTTATACTGCCTCGGACTACCCAAGGTTCTTGTATTAGGGCCATGTCAATATCGTTCCTATTTAAAAGGAAGACTAGGTTGGCGCTGGCCGCCTTACTGTGGTGAAGATTTATTTGTATTATCTTCATGGCGGTCAGCTTTCCTCCCATCATTGCGTCTGACTGTTACGAAGGGACGTACTTTGCATCGGGTAATCCCGACTCGTACTTTGTACCCTTTCTTTCGTAACAGCGGCATAGATTTGTGGCTGAGTAGCACCACAACTTCCGTGCCGGTTTTTGAGTGCTCTCCTGCCTCTATGACCTCCCAGTCCTTACTGAGGAATTCTGGGTTGAGGTTCTGTAGGTTGCGCTCAATCCTATCCTTCGGGATGCATGGCCCTGGGATAAGGATGCGACCTTTGGGTCTGGTCAGGTTAAGAAGCTCTTTCTTTTCGACGATGCGAAGGTCTGCATTTGACCATGGGGCTTTCGTCTCGTCGATGAACTTCGTCAACCAACTCAGTGTGCACTTATTGTCACACTGGATTATTTTGAATCCTTTGAACGTGGTCAGTTGTCCAAAGAGCGGGATGTTCCCTGCATTTTTTAGGATAGCGTCGTTCACTCCGTCCAGGATTCTAATTTCTATTAGTTGCCATTGGTCATGAGATAGTTTTCGTTCTGGATTACCAAAGTCGACAATAGCGACCCGAAAACTATCTTTGTCCTTTACTGGGTTATGACTGGCGTCTAACCTAGGTTTCGTGTTCCTACCTATGATTGGAGAGACTGTGTCATCGTGCCTTCCTCTCTTGGAGGTACCTGCAGTTGGTCCAGGCTTGGTCGCAACCTTACCTGCAGCAGCTGATGGTCCCTTAGGTGTGGCCGCAGCTGAGGTGGAGGGTTTACAGCTCTCCATCCTTTCCACGACTACTTCCCTTTTTTGAGAGGAGAGCTCCCTGCCTGTGCGCCTTTTTTGCCGCCACGCTTCGGCTGTAGCTTTTAACGTCTCCTTAGCTCTGCTAAGTGCTGCCGTGTCCTTTTCCGTGAAGGAAGCGTTGGCCCTCATTTTTAGAGGAGCTTGAACCTCTGACTTCGGTTGGGGTCGTACGGCGTTCCTCAGCCTACTCTCTTCCGCAGACACAGCAGCGTTGGAGTTTTCCAAGCTGTCGTGATGCTTCGGATCGCTGCGGCGAGTAATAACCGTACAATAGCTACCTAATGTTGAGTCAGCCTCTCCTTGTCCTATCGTCAGTGTCTCACAGACCCCTGGCGGCGTTGAGGTTGACCGATTTCCTTTGCCTGATGAGTTGTTACTCATCACAGTGCCGGTGAATTCAATCATCCCCAGCTCCTCCTTCGGGTTCTGATTGACGTTTGTGTCCGTTTTGTCCTCTGATCCATCCTTGGTATGGTCTGGAGAGACTGTTCTCCAGTTGGATTGGCCAAGGTCACTCACTGGAGGCAATCTCTTCAGCTCACAAACACTCTTATTCTGCGTTACCTCACCACCTAAGGTACGAGCGAGCGGCTCATTCTCTTCTGTGGTGAGATTCTGCAGAATAAGGGTGCTTTTAATGCAGTCCCTTGTTTCGGAGTTTGAAGGGATCATGTCAACTCCTAGTGGGCATGCGCCCGTAACATCGTTGACCGATCCATCCAGCTCTCCTTCAGCTTCGATTCCTGTATCTCCTCTCGGCGAGCGACGAGCGAGCGGCTCGTCGGCTGCTGGGGGGGTATACAAGGGATCATCAGCCATGATTTCGCCTTTGACTTTCGCAGGGTCTGATGAGACCATTCTTTGTCTTAGCGGGCCAGCGCCCTGCATCAAAGGTGGTCCCATCAGTCCCTTCATGCTCGAGGTACTCGGTGCGTTCATTGAGCAGGTACGAGCTATCGGCTCATTCTCTGCTAATGTCAGACTTTGTAAAAACTCCTGAGCTTTCTGAAGTCTCAGGCGATCCTTTTCTCCTAAAATTACTATCTTGCCTAATCTTCTGATCGTCAACTTGCATGATTTTACTTTGCTGCGGATGGACGCAGTTGACGATATTGAGAATTTAGATGAGCTGGCGGTAGAGCAGGTGTCATCCTCATCGAGAAGAAGTTTCTCCATTTGGATGTCTATTGCTCCTTCGCTTCCCCCATCTGACAGTATCTTGGAGTTTGACGGATCTCGGAGCAAGAGGCTTTCCTCCTCCTCCGTCATTTGTTGTTGAGAATCGGTTTTTATAGGGTTTGGAGTGCCCGATTCATTTGCACTCGTCCTTTTTTTGTTTTGTTTGTTTTTGTCAATTTTGGACCCACGAGTAAGGGGGAAGGAATGTCATCCTGTACTCACCCCCTGTATACAGGAAAGGGGAAATTGGATTAAAACTAGAGGTCCCCAGGTATCTAGAGTTTGCGCTAGCGACTGAGCATTCCCTCAGCCATGCAGGTATCGGCGCGCGCCTTACCTTGGAGACCACCTTTTGGTTTTCGTTTCCTCGCCACAGACCTTACCGGCATGGGTGGCCCTGACAGTTTATGTTTACATAGACTTCCGGTTTCGCTCCGTGGTTCATTGGAAACTACTTAAGCCCTTTCACCGCGACAAGGTGAGTGATCGTCGAAAGGGTATTAAGCGGTTTACGAATTATAAGGATTTGAAAAAAAAAATTTCAGAATTTCTATGGAAAAAGTGTTGAAAAAAATTTTATTTTAGTACCAATTTTGTCACATTTTTACGATTTTTTTTGTTTTTTTCAAAGTTTATAGAAATTTTTTGTATACCATTTTAAAGAGTAACGCCTAATACACGTTTTAACCAAATTTCATTCAATTCGTGATAGTACTTTTTACGTTATTAGGTTCCGAATGAAAAATTGATTTAATACCCCTTACACCACCCCCCGCTGACAAATGCACCATGTCATTTTAAAGAACGGTTTCCAATCTATCAATTTGCCAAATTTCATTCGAATCTATTAAGCGGTTTACGAATTATAAGGATTTGAAAAAAAAAAATTTCAGAATTTCTATGGAAAAAGTGTTGAACAAAATTTTATTTTAGTACCAATTTTGTCACATTTTTACGATTTTTTTTTTGTTATTTTCAAAGTTTATAGAAATTTTTTGTATACCATTTTAAAGAGTAACGCCTAATACACGTTTTAACCAAATTTCATTCAATTCGTGATAGTACTTTTTACGTTATTAGGTTCCGAATGAAAAATTGATTTAATACCCCTTACACCACCCCCCGCTGACAAATGCACCATGTCATTTTAAAGAACGGTTCCCAATCTATCAATTTGCCAAATTTCATTCTAATCTATTAAGCGGTTTACGAATTATAAGGATTTGAAAAAAAAAAAATTCAGAATTTCTATGGAAAAAGTGTTGAAAAAAATTTTATTTTAGTACCAATTTTGTCACATTTTTACGATTTTTTTGTTTTTTTTTTCAAAGTTTATAGAAATTGTTTGTATACCATTTTAAAGAGTAACGCCTAATACACGTTTTAACCAAATTTCATTCAATTCGTGATAGTACTTTTTACGTTATTAGGTTCCGAATGAAAAATTGATTTAATACCCCTTACACCACCTCCCGCTGACAAATACACCATGTCATTTTAAAGAACGGTTTCCAATCTATCAATTTTCTAAATTTCATTCTAATCTATTAAGCGGTTTACGAATTATAAGGATTTGAAAAAAAAAAAATTCAGAATTTCTATGGAAAAAGTGTTGAAAAAAATTTTATTTTAGTACCAATTTTGTCACATTTTTACGATTTTTTTTGTTATTTTCAAAGTTTATAGAAATTTTTTGTATACTATATTAAAGAGTAACGCGTTATACACGTTTTAACCAAATTTCATTCAATTCGTGAAAGTACTTTTTACGTTATTAGGTTCCGAATGAAAAATTGATTTAATACCCCTTACACCACCCCCCGCTGACAAATGCACCATGTCATTTTAAAGAACGGTTTCCAATCTATCAATTTGCCAAATTTCATTCTAATCTATTAAGCGGTTTACGAATTATAAGGATTTGAAAAAAAAAAATTTCAGAATTTCTATGGAAAAAGTGTTGAAAAAAATTTTATTTTAGTACCAATTTTGTCACATTTTTACGATTTTTTTTGGTTTTTTCAAAGTTTATAGAAATTTTTTGTATACCATTTTAAAGAGTAACGCCTAATACACGTTTTAACCAAATTTCATTCAATTCGTGATAGTACTTTTTACGTTATTAGGTTCCGAATGAAAAATTGATTTAATACCCCTTACACCACCCCCCGCTGACAAATGCACCATGTCATTTTAAAGAACGGTTTCCAATCTATCAATTTGCCAAATTTCATTCTAATCTATTAAGCGGTTTACGAATTAAAAGGATTTGAAAAAAAAAAAATTTCAGAATTTCTATGGAAAAAGTGTTGAAAAAAATTTTATTTTAGTACCAATTTTGTCACATTTTTACGATTTTTTTGGTTTTTTCAAAGTTTATAGAAATTTTTTGTATACCATTTTAAAGAGTAACGTCTAATACACGTTTTAACCAAATTTCATTCAATTCGTGATAGTACTTTTTACGTTAATAGGTTCCGAATGAAAAATTGATTTAATACCCCTTACACCACCCCCCGCTGACAAATGCACCATGTCATTTTAAAGAACGGTTTCCAATCTATCAATTTGCCAAATTTCATTCTAATCTATTAAGCAGTTTACGAATTATAAGGATTTGAAAAAAAAAAATTCAAAATTTCTATGGAAAAAGTGTTGAAAAAAATTTTATTTTAGTACCTATTTTGTCACATTTTTACGATTTTTTTTGGTTTTTTCAAAGTTTATAGAAATTTTTTGTATACCATTTTAAAGAGTAACGCCTAATACACGTTTTAACCAAATTTCATTCAATTCGTGATAGTACTTTTTACGTTATTAGGTTCCGAATGAAAAATTGATTTAATACCCCTTACACCAACCCCGCTGACAAATGCACCATGTCATTTTAAAGAACGGTTTCCAATCTATCAATTCGTCAAATTTCATTCTAATCTATTAAGCGGTTTACGAATTATAAGGATTTGAAAAAAAAAAAAATTTCAGAATTCCTATGGAAAAAGTGTTGAAAAAAATTTTATTTTAGTACCAATTTTGTCACATTTTTACGATTTTTTTTGGTTTTTTTCAAAGTTTATAGAAATTTTTTGTATACAATTTTAAAGAGTAACGCCTAATACACGTTTTAACCAAATTTCATTCAATTCGTGATAGTACTTTTTACGTTATTAGGTTCCGAATGAAAAATTGATTTAATACCCCTTATACCACCCCCCGCTGACAAATGCATCATGTCATTTTAAAGAACGGTTTCCAATCTATCAATTTGCCAAATTTCATTCTATTCTATTAAGCGATTTACGAATTATAAGGATTTGAAAAAAAAAAATTTCAGAATTTCTATGGAAAAAGTGTTGAAAAAAATTTTATTTTAGTACCAATTTTGTCACATTTTTTACGATTTTTTTTGGTTTTTTTCAAAGTTTATAGAAATTTTTTGTATACAATTTTAAAGAGTAACGCCTAATACACGTTTTAACCAAATTTCATTCAATTCGTGATAGTACTTTTTACGTTATTAGGTTCCGAATGAAAAATTGATTTAATACCCCTTATACCACCCCCCGCTGATAAATGCATCATGTCATTTTAAAGAACGGTTTCCAATCTATCAATTTGCCAAATTTCATTCTAATCTATTAAGCGGTTTACGAATTATAAGGATTTGAAAAAAAAAATTTCAGAATTTCTATGGAAAAAGTGTTGAAAAAAATTTTATTTTAGTACCAATTTTGTCACATTTTTACGATTTTTTTGGTTTTTTCAAAGTTTATAGAAATTTTTTGTATACCATTTTAAAGAGTAACGCCTAATACACGTTTTAACCAAATTTCATTCAATTCGTGATAGTACTTTTTACGTTATTAGGTTCCGAATGAAAAATTGATTTAATACCCCTTAGACCACCCCCCGCTGACAAATGCACCATGTCATTTTAAAGAACGGTTTCCAATCTATCAATTTGCCAAATTTCATTCTAATCTATTAAGCGGTTTACGAATTATAAGGATTTGAAAAAAAAAATTTCAGAATTTCTATGGAAAAAGTGTTGAAAAAATTTTATTTTAGTACAAATTTTGTCCCATTTTTACGATTTTTTTTGGTTTTTTCAAAGTTTGTATACCATTTTAAAGAGTATCGCCTAATACACGTTTTAACCAAATTTCATTCAATTCGTGATAGTACTTTTTACGTTATTAGGTTCCGAATGAAAAATTGATTTAATACCCCTTACACCACCGCCCGCTGACAAATGCACCATGTCATTTTAAAGAACGGTTTCCAATCTATCAATTTGCCAAATTTCATTTCAATCTATTAAGCGGTTTACGAGTTATAAGGATTTGAAAAAAAAATTCAGGATTTCTATGGGAAAAGTTTTGGAAAAAATCCTATTTTAGTACCAATTTGGTCAATTTTTCACGATTATTTTTTTATGTTCGCAGTTTATAGAAAATTTTTTTATACCATTTTAAAGAGTAACGCCTTATACACTTTGTAACCAAATTTCATTCAATTCGTGATAGTACTTTTTGCGTTATGACGTTCCGAACGAAGAATTGAGTTAAAACCCCTTGAACCACCCAAGTATATTAGATTTTCTCGTCTAGCCGAGCGGCCATCAAATCCCTTGAATCAGTTGCAAAAAATTCAAAGACAGCCCTAGATTGCCGACCAATTTTGCAGATGATGTCAACGCATTTTGACATTTTGGCACCTATGCTGGGTGCCTGGGCATAGTGCGATCCAGGGAACTGTAAGGCTGATGAACTCGTCAGAAATGGAAGCAAATTACCAGTTGTACACGGGTGCACTAGGTATTCTCTACATGCAAAAGCTTACTAGTGCAACATGCTAAAAGCAAATCAAACTTCAGATGGACTCTTGTCACAACGTGTCAAATAACCAAACAAATTTGGCCAAAGCTAGATTTGAGCAGATCAAAGGGACTGATTTCGCTCGATAGATCGCATATAAGCGCCACCATAGGTGTCATTACCGAACACTGTTTACTAAGCAGACACGCGGGAAGGCTAGGCCTCTACTCAATCGACTTCTGTAGGAGCTGCATGGACGAAGAGGAAGAAGAAACAATACATCATCTCCTTTGTAACTGCCCAGCTCTATCAAACAAGCTGAAGCTCCACTATCTCAGTGTTTTGGCAGAAACGGAAGTGAAAACCCTTTTCCGCTTCATCGAAAGCTCAGAATGTTCCTCCCACGGTTAGTAAGGAGCATGGACAAGATCCATGTGGTATCAGAACCAAAAATGGTCTACGTGTGCTGGCGAACGCTGGCAGCCACTCTTACTGAACCTAACCTACTGCAAAGTGCAATCATTGAGACATTGCACTGGATATTTCGTTGAAACAGTAAGTCGTCATGTCTGCGGTTAAAAATGTAAATATCGGATATTTAAGAGAAGAATGAAAATTTTTAAATTGTCCGGTCAATGAATTTACCCAGCTTCGCTGAAAACAAAACAACCCTCTTCACCATTTTCAAAAAAAAGTGAACGACCTCAACAAATGGCATTAAAAAAACAACCCAAATGTATCTTATGAGCAATGCAGGTTGCAATCTCTCAGCTGGATTCCCCCTTTAGGATGAATGCGATTGTGTTATGTCACACATGCCTCGAACAGCACTGGATGGTCCTTTTCCCTTAGCCTCTTATCCTCAGCAACCCTCTAGTCATTTTTCTAAAAGCATCTTCTTCACGAGCCGTTCATCTGTTTAGCACAATTTTGCTCCCATTCAATGCGGGTTTTCCCGTATTCTCTTCCTCCCCTATGTACATTAAATGGCACGAGTTAGAAAAAAAAGAGGATACTTACTCTCGGATCTGTGTCTTACCCATTTCCCCATATATGAATATCAGGCGCCTGTTCCTTTAGTCCTCCAGCAGCATAGACAAAAAGGATGTATGTGTGGCTCTGTCAGCGCTCTTTAGAAACTGGCGACCGGCAATGCACTCAGTAAATGGATTTTGTTGTCTTTTTGTTTTCATACAAAAGTACATTTTCGTTACACAGGAACAAGGAAGTACCTATACACGTCGCCCAAGAAGAGGACGACGCAGCGAGTTTATTGATTCTGAAACTATGATGCTCCCGCCCTCCTAATCATGCCATTAGCGGTGTGTTTTCGGTTTGGACAGGCGACAAAAAAAGCCATCGTCCTGTATGTACTACCGTCTGCCTGTTCTCTGTTGCTTCCTAATTAAGAATGCTGCTCGACGTCTTGCCGTTATAAACGATTTCTATGTAAAACTTGTTTCTGAGGGAAAGTTTATTATCCTTTTTTTTCTCCGACGGTAGTTGAGTCACTTGCATAGATTGTCATAGTATAGTAAAAGTTAATTTCGAGGAGAAAGGTGCATCTATTTCAATATCCAGAGGTCATAAATTGTTCTTATCGCTCGGAGGACTCTAGTTTTATGAGAGCCCTTGTGGTAAAAGTTTGTACCTGTCGTTGGCAATTCATTGCGCTGGGGTTTCCCTCAGGACAAAGTTAGCGGGAGTCGTAGTAAGAAAGTAAAAGACAACTTTAAGAGCTTTTAATCGGTGATATTTTAGAAGGTCCTTAGCTGAAAAAAGTTGGTAAAGTTTTATTTTACAGACATATTATATACCCATTGACAAGGTATCTGAAAAAAAAACACTCATTATTGTATTCGTCTTTAATTATGTTGAAACAAATCTCAAATTACTTTTTCATTTTCTTGTCTAGATACAATCTTGATGGATAATTTTCCGTTGCTCTTGAATAATTAAAATTCTGTCGTTACACGTTCAAGTTTGATTTTTAATGAGCAACACAATTCTGTTTACATGTAAAGTGACGCTAGGTTCTGCCGACCGGGTAAATTTTTTGTGTACACATAAAAGGAATCCCATTTTGCAGGAAAAGCTGAATGAGTTCTGAGGGTTCACTTTGGTATTTGATTTTGAATTTGAATTCTGTTGTGCTAGGTAACAAGGAAACTCCCAAAAGGACTCAAGTTTGTTTGTCCTAACAAGGCAAGGGGATTTCCTTATATCAATTAGATGCTTATAGATATATCTACTGAACGAGCAATGTAATTTTCAATCTTTATTGTAAAAGGGATTTTTAATTATATGATACAAAAGGAGTATGGAGTATAATCCTATTTAGTTTATGCAGAATAGTTTTAAGAGTACTTAACGACTTGAGAAATATGAAAATAATTACGGTTCTTAGGTAGGTCATAAGAATCAAATAGGCAATAAAAGCTCTAACTATACGGGTGCAGAATTATAGCATTTTTTTGGGTCACCAAAGCAAGTTGTCATACGGGCAAAACACCTGTGCCAATTTGTTTTTGGAAACCAAACTTTAAATCTTCACTTCATGGCTTTGGAGTTGTGTTTTTTTGATGTTTGGAAATTATAATGGATATACATTTTAGAGTAGATGTAAGCAATATTCGTAGGTGAAGAACAAATATCTTTTCGACATATATCCCTTATATTGAATTTTTTATTTTATTTTTAAATTCAGCAACGCACGCCCTCTCATTAAGGTAATCACTCTCGGGCGGCAGCGGAGGAATTCCCTAGATGGAGTCAACGGTGGCACCTACAGCTCCAGTTTGATCGAACTGGTAGTGTAATCCCTACATGAGCTGCTCCAGGTTGGGGTTGTGGGGTTGGAAAAAAGCTTATGCTACGAAGCAACAAATAGCCTCGGAAAGGACTGATATTATTGTTGACGACCCTGCTAAACGAAAAAAGGGACAACGACGTTCGTATCTGCACCTGGAATATGAGAACTTTAAACAGAAGAGGTGCAGGCGAACAACTAGCGGAAGCCCTAAACTGCTACAAAGAGGACATTACTGCCATCCAGGAAATACGATGGGATGGGCCGAGCAAAAAGAGGATGAAAAACTGTGACATCTACTATGGACCGTGTTATAGTGAGCAGAAACAGCGGATAAGGGTTTGGTATAAGTGCCAGACTTAGGCAAGAAGTCTTATGTTTCCAAGACATTAGCGAACGCATTGTAACAATCCTCATCAAGGCCAAATTCGCCAACATAAGCCTTATATGCACCCATGCTCCGACGGAAGAAGGAGATGATATAACTAAGGATTGCTTCTACGAGCTCCTCGACAAAACCTATGAGCGACTACCAAAGTACGATGTTCAAATAGTGCTGGGAGATTTTAACGCAAAGGTAGGAAGAGAAGACATCTTTAGCAGTACTGTCGGAAAATCTAGCCTACACGACAACACGTCTGGTAACGGACTTAGGCTAATTGACTTCGCTACGGAACGAAATGCCACTTTAGCCAGTACACGGTTTCTCACCTCGATATCCATAAGGGGACATGGCGGTCGCTAGATCAACCAACGGTCAACCAAATGGATCACATTGCGATAGACAAGAGGCACGCTTCCAGTATTTTGGATGTCCGAACATTTCGAGGGGCTAATATCGACTCGGACCACTACCTTGTTGTAGCCTAGGTAAGGATGCGGATATCCACCACGCCACAACAAACCAGAAATACTGTGAAAAAATTTAATGTCGAAAGACTGCAATCGCCAGAGACTGCCAAGACCTTCGCGCAACGCGTATCCCTTAACCTCTCGATTCACAGCACTCCACTAGCATATAATGTCGAATAACAATGGCAACGATGTCAACAAGCCATTAGATCAGCCGCAACTGATGTGCTAGGTTTCTCGCGGCCACCAGCAAGAAACCCCTGGTTTGATGAGGAATGCCGACAGATGCTCGCAGCCAAGAACGAGGCCTACAAGGTTAAGCTGCAGGTGAAGACGAGAGCTGCCATTGAGCTCTATAGGCAAAGAAGAAGGGAAGAACATCAGCTTTTCAGAAAGAAGAAAAAAGAACGAGAAAAGCGCGCGATCGAGGATATAGAGAGGTGCCACTCCAGGAACGATATTCGCAACTTTAACCAAAGTGTAAAACGTTAAAGCCAAATATACAAGGCTCGAACAGAATCCTGAACAAGTAAATATCGTAGTTGAAACACAGTCGATGCTGAGGATATGGAAGAACCACTTCTGCAGACTGTTAAACGGCGATGACGAACAACATTCCGCTGTCAGGCAGAACGAACCATTTAATACTGGCAACGACAGCGAAAACTGCCAACCACACGACCTAAGTGAAGTGAGGATAGCAATATCTAAACTCAAGCTTAATATGGCTGCCGGAAATGACGGCCTTCCCGCTGAGCTTTATAAGGCCGGCGGAGATGACTTGGTAAGTAACATCCACCAACTCATAAGCCAAATCTGGTCGGATAAAAGTATGCCTGAAGAATAGAACCTCAGCATCGTTTTCCCGATCCACAAAAAAGTAGACCCTCTGAACTGCGCTAACTACAGAGGCATAAGTCTGCTCAACATCGCCTACAAGATCCTATCTGCCGTAATATGTGAACGCTTGAAACCGTTTACCAACAACCTGATCGGCCCTGATCAGTGTGGTTTTAGGCCAGGAAAGTCCACAACCGATCAAATTTTCACACATCCGCAGATCCTGCAAAAAAACCAAGAAGTCCAAATCGATACCCACCACCTATTTATCGATTTCAAAGCCGCATACGACAGCATTTATAGAGTTTTGGTATACCGCCCAAACTCGTCCGTTTGTGTAGGATGACGATGGAGAATTCTCGCAGCACCATCAGGGTCGGAAACGACCTCACCGACACATTCGATACCAAAAAAGGATTTAGGCAAGGCGATGCGCTGTCATGTGACTTCTTCAATTTGATTCTAGAGAGGATTGTGCAAAACTCCCGAGCCAACACCAGAGGCACAATTTTCCAAAAATCGGTGCAACTACTAGCATACGCCGACGATATTGACATCATTGATAGGACTCAACATGATGTCATAGCCACGTTTGCTAGTATGGAGAAGGAAGCGGCAAAATGGGTTTAGCAGTAAATGAGGGTAAGACTAATTATATGCTGTCAACACGAAAGGACACACAACATCGACGAATTGGACAGAACGTCACCATTGACAGATATAACTTTGAGGTAGTACGGTAGTACAGACGTCGGACGCAGTAGAGGAAGACCTCAACGTAATTGGAGCGCACAAGTAGAAACTGACATCAACCAACTTGGTGTGCGCAACTGGAGGCAGTTAGCTAAGTTCCGGGCTAATTGGGGAGGCATGTTGGTTGAGGCCCAGGTTCATCCCGAACTGTAGCGCCACTTAAGTAAGTAAGTAACGCACACCCTCTTATTTATTTTATGGCTTAGAGCTACTCACATCGAAAATTTTATCTTCGTACACCGTTGGGAACCCAACCCGACTGTTTTTCAAAGTTCAGTCGAAAATTTATATGAATAATTTAAGAATATTTATTTAATTTTCTTTTTATAAATATTTCAGCTCAACATCAAAACAAAGATAGGTATTCAACAAATAAATGTTGGAAATTAAAATTACTACGGATATTTACTCTTCAATGTTTGATTTTTGCAGTCAGGATATAATTTTCTGTGTTCCTGCACACATCGCAACTGTAATTGCTTCTGTTCATCTTCTGTTGTGATTAATCCGTGAAAGTCTTCTACCAGTTTGACGCCTCCTTCTGCTTTATCATTAACAGCTCTTAATTGAATTGCTTTTTGCTTAGCTTTCCTCTACAGAAGGACACAATTAGAGGAAAGAATCATTCAATTTCAACATATTTTTACTTCTAATAGTAACAAATTCATCCAGACTTTTATCTACAGTAGATGAAAATGTTTACACAATAAACACGAAAATATAAAAGTTTAGAATAACTTACGGTATAAGGAGCGATGCATTTCATCCTGTGAAGGAACATATCGTTTAGATATGTCAAATTGACTGTCATTTGTCAGATTGTTTACCATCTTTGTTTTTGTATGAATGTCAAAAATATCATCGAAAATGGATAAAATGACGGCTTCCTCAGTTGAATAGTATAAATGCTGACAATATTTATTTAAAGCTGCTTTCGAAATTGATGAATCCACAAGTTCGTAGTATTTTAACGTTCTTATAAAGTTGAAATCTTGAAATGGGGCCTTAACCGCCAAATTATACTGAATCCAAGGTTTTAGATGTGGAAATTAATAACAAATTAATAAATAACAAACTTCTTCAAGACCTTGCCTTTCGTTCTTGGTTAATTTAATCTGTGACTGTTGAAGGAGGAAGCTGGAGTCATGTTTTACCTCTTGACTTCTCACTACAATTTACCGGTGTGATGCTTCCATCCAGGTCACTCTTTCCGTTTCCACTGGCGTGTAGTATATTTTGGAGTGCCTACGTTTCCGCAGTTGCATACTTCACTCAGTTCAGGTTCCCCCAAAAGTAATTTTTGCTTTGCTTCCAGCTGTCACAACTGAGGTGCTGGAAAGTATTCTTTTTTTTTGAGGACCGCCCTTGTATTCATTGTTGGAATCCACGAGTTTTGGAAAATGTCGGTACACCAACACAGAGATCCACATTGTACTGGCAAGGCAGGGATAACCCAATGGTTCTCTGGTATCTGGATACCCCGTTAGGGACTAGGCAGTTGGTAGGGCATTCACCCTTGTCTATTAACGGCACGGGTTGTTTACCACCATAATCCACCCCTTTAGTTAATTTCGGACTGTGGGTGTTATTTTTTGTTTTCACCAGGCATGAACACAGGAGCCCCTATCCGCCGCCTAGGGACGCGGCCGATGAGAGAAAAACTAAACTCTACTGTCTGCAACAAATAAATTTTAAGAGTAGATATAGATTGCTCTTGCCACCCATCATGCTTGGTGCATTGCTTCTGGAGGTCTAATCTTAAGTTCTTTATTCGCATTTCCTCACAAAAATTTAAAAGACAGCTCAATGGATATCGGCAGTGGTCCCTCATTGTTGTTTTTTTTTTCTAGCTCAACAGAATAGAACTCAAGTAATTCATTTATTCTTATCTCTTGAAAATACCATTTAACGGATTCAATTGAAGTTTGAAAGTTATAAGGATTAATATTCTTCCAATTACCTCGGAACTTCTTGAAAATAGGGATGTCTGGGCTTGTCGTTAAGTGTTTAATTTTTGTTTCAAATGCGCTCTTTAGGACAAGTTCATAGATGTGATGTCGGCAGCCTTCTCAAGTTTTTGTTCTAAGAGCACACACGCACCATTGAAGCGACCTGTGTTAGATGCTGTTGTGTCACAGCACATTATCTCAAACTTGTTTTCGAGATTCCAGTCATTTAATGCTCTAAGAACTGCTGCAGACTGTTCTTTTCTGAATGAATTTTCGAGTTTAGGTACAGAAAGAAGCATAGTCGTCAATCAGAGCAATTAATTCGGTAAACCATGGATCGTTTTCGCACTACGTTTACTCTATGTGATAATACGCATCCGCAGAGACGTCGAATAATGCGCACCGAAGAAACAATGCCGCTGTAAAGCAACGTGATGAAGAGGACCAAAATGAATCGATTCGCCATCGTGCACTGCAATTGGAGCTATGGTTATCAACTTTATGGAAGATTTTGCGCAAAGATCTTGGCTTACGACCTTACAAGATCCAGCTTGTGCAAGAATTAAAGCCGCGAGACCATGCAATGCGTCGTGATTTTTGTGTATGGGCAGAAAATGAGATTGATCTCGATGCTAATTTTCATCGCAAAAAATTCAGTGATGAGGCTAATTTTTGGTTGAAGGGCTACGTCAACAAGCTAAATTGCCGCATTTGGAGTGAAGAGAATCCACATGAGATCCTTGAACCTTGAGACGCCATTATATCCACAAAAACTGACTGTTTGGTGTGCTCTATGGGCTGGTAGAGTCATTGGGCCATACTTCTTCCGAAATGATGCTGGAGAATCAGTAACCGTTAATGGAGACCGGTATATAGCCATGAGAACCGACTATTTTGTTACCGAATTGGATGCCATGATGTGGTTCCAACAAGACGGCGCTACATGCCACACAGCGCACGTCACAATCGATTTATTGAAGAAAACATTCGATGAGCGCATACTTTCTCGGAATTTACCTGTGGAAAATTGGCCACCAAGATCGTGTGTTTGGCACCATATTTTAAGTCGCACGTCTACGCCAACAAACCAGAAACGTAAAGGGGACTTAGAAGCCAATATTCCTGGCTTTATTGCCGACAAAGGGCCCCCAAATGCTCGAAAAAGTGGTTGAAAATTGGACCTCATACCATGTATACCCAGGTTTGATGGAGTTTCGGTCATCTCGGTGTTAGTCGTCTTAATGTCGACCCACAACAGAGATGACGAAAAACTGTGTTGTTGTAGAGGAGCACTTTCCATTTTTTCAATGTCGACCAAACTTGTCTTCGACATCCGGTTGAGGTGATGCGGTGTTAGGGTGGGGCTGAGGTTGCGATTGGTCGCAAGTGTAAACATTCAGCAGGATAGAGCTGAACCAATGCATTATGACTCCATCGGCAGCAGCTTAAAGAGTTTAGAGTTATGTAAACGTTTCTGGAATCTCAATTAGCCTTTTCGATATTGTGGTTAGAGGGCTCAACCAGAACTCTCCTCCTTCACCGCCTTGGACACTGTGATCTTTTGAACTCTGCTATACACAGGCGCACACAGGTGATCGCGATAGATTTGGAGGAAGCTGGAGTTAAGTTTTACCTATGACTTACTCCAATTTTCCATTGTGACGCTTCCATCCTGGTCACTGCGGTCGATTACCGCGTATTCCAGACTTTCTTTCAGCATCTGACTGAACGTTCTGTCAGGGGTTCTGAAGTGCTAGTGATTGGCCGTTGGCTGGAGGAAGCTGGAGTCATGTTTTACCTCTTGACTTCTCACTCCAATTTACCGGTGTGATGCTTCCATCCAGGCAAAGTAGAGCAATAAATCCATCGTAGCAATTCAACCACATCGCTTTCCTAATGTAATGTGGTTCCATAAATGCCATAATCCAAGCCAATACGAATGCTCAATGTCAATTAAAATTGACAAAGCAGTCATTATTCACTGCTTTGCGAACTAATAGCTGTAATTAGATTGACAGTTTTTGCCATAACCTATATTTACTCAGGTATAGTGCTACGACATCCGACCGTCTACTTGGTAAATAAAAAACCAATTGTACTCACATAATTTTCATTTATCGTTATTTACACGATTTGGAGTTTATCCAGCTCCTTTTGCTCCTCACAGCGATACAGCTTAAGCACGCAGTCACAGCAGGAATTCCTAATTGGTTTTCTTATTTGCTGTCACATTTCGTGGCACTCCACCCTCGTTCCCCATCTCATCGCTCACACAAACAAGAAACAACACCCTGTGGAAGAGAGTGAGGGCGGGGAAGACGAGAGTTCATTCAAATAAAGCTACGGGTACGCAAATAATTTATTATATTCCCGCCAAAGTAAAAGTTTACCGATAAATTTCCGGAGCACAATCGTATACCCATAGATTCATAGAAGCTAGTGCTTCCATTTGGAATTGATTCTAACAAATTTATGAAGCACAACGGAGCACAATATGCAAGCGTTTTTGGCGTATTTTATGCCACGAGGACACAAACAATGCCCACAACCTGGACCACTGGATTTGATTTAGGATTTAGCTATGGGGGTGGTGATTTAAATGGTTTATTTGTTCGTGTGAGTGTATGGAAGGGAAGCCAGCTGAGCTTGCATATAAAAGTACGTCTTTGTCGGACATCATTGATACGGAATATGGTTTGTTAATAAAACTTAATACACAGAGAGTTATACGTTGAATAAGGATATATCATACATCAGCAAGGGCAATGGATCCACGTTCCCTCTCTCTCTTTCTCTATCTCTCGGTTTGTGCGGTACATTATTTGATAAGAGTAATAAGCTTGAGATACTTCGGTTACACTTTTATTTTGAACGTAGAAAGGATTTGGATTTATTCAGGTTAATTCGGGGTGGAGATAAAAGAAATTCTCATCTTGCATTCTTTGAAAAAGGGTATTCGGTGTAAGGCTATTGTTTTGGTTTTTTTTGTTTTTTTATTTTTTTGTTCTGCCAAGGGATCATATTTGATGGTATAAAAAACCATAAAATGCGAGTTGGTGCTTAACATTAAAGACATTTATTTTTCTGCAATTTACTGCAAATTTGGAATATAAAGGTGGCGCAAAAGTAATCCTCCTATCAGAAAATGCTATAAATTTTGCGACTGGCCCCTAATGTCAGTTCTGTTTTGACATTTGTGTAGTAAATACATGCGAAATACACTCCAGAACGCGGAATATTGGTTACTATTTATTTGAGCAATAATCGTTCGGTGACTTTGGCACAACGTGAATTTCGTCGCAGATTTCCTAGCCGTCCAACGCCTACTGGTGAAACACTGCGACGTTAAGCCGCTCGCCTCGAAGAGACTGGCACAACACGAGATACTGCCAGGCGTGGCAGACCCCGGAGCAGCCGTTCTGCAGAGAATATTGCTGCTGTAGCCGAAGATGTCATGGAAGCGCCGTCGACATCGACCAGACGACGTGCCACGCAAATGGGTATCAGTCGACGGTCTTAACAGCGAATTTTGGTACAAGATTTGAAGATGTTTCCGTACAAAGTCCAGACGGTGCATCAGCTGTTAGCTGCTGACCGCCAAGCGCGTCTAACATACGCCATCCTTAATCACCACCAAGAGAAAGATGTTTTTCATCAAAAATAATCATGAGTGATGAGGCCCATTTCCATCTTAGGGGGTACGTAAATAAGCAAAATTTACGCTTCTAGGGCACTGAAAATCCGAGTGTAACCCACGAAGAGCTATTACACCCGCTCAAAGTCACTGTATGGTGTGCTGTTTTCGCTGGAGGAGTCATCGGACCTTTTTTCTTCGAAGACGTCGCGGGCCAAACGGTTACTGTGAATGGTGAGCGCTACAGAGCAATGATCAACGAGTTCTTTTTGCCGCAACTTGATGAATTGGGATTGGAAAACATGTGGTTCCAACAGGACGGTGCAACGGAACACACTGCACGTGCCACAACCGATATGCTGAAGGATGCATTTCCCGGGCGCCTAATCTCCCGTTTTGGCGATTTGCACTGGCCAGCAAGATCGCCTGATTTGACCGCTCCAGACTTCTTTTTGTGGGGTTTTTGAAGTCGCGGGTTTATGTCAACAAGCTTCAGACTCTTGCAGCTCTTAAAGACAATATCCGTCAAGAATGTGAGGACCTATCGCCGGAAGTTTTGGCCAAAGTGATGGAAAATGCCATAAAAAGGGCCATTTACATGACATCATATTCTCGACTTGATGTAAAAAAATAAAAAGACCAAATTTTTTTTCAATAAGAGCGCTACAAAAGTTTTTTTTTTTTTAAAACAAAAACGGTTTTGGATATCAATGAAATTCTTTATCCCTGTGAAAGTTCGTTCGATGCCATTATGTATGAAACTCGATTTCTTTTGCATGGCCACCACGGGCACGCTTGCAGAAGACCAGAAGCTGAACCCAATTTTCGACGGTTTTCAAGCATAAATCAGCCGATACTGCTGCAATTTCACGTTCGAAATTCGTACGAAGTTCATCAATCGTCGCTGGCTTGTTGGCATTGACCATAAATTTGACGTAGCCCCACAGGAAAAAGTCTAACGGCGTCAAATCGCACGACCAAGGCGGTCAAGCGACTGGACCATTTCGTGAGATAACAAGTTCTCCAAACTTGGTTTCCAATAAATTGATTGTGACATTCGCTGTGTGGCTTGTGGCGCCGTCCTGTTAGAACCACATGTCCTCCAAGTCCATATCATCCAATTGGGGCAAAAAATATTCGGTTATCATTGAACGGTAGCGATTCCCATTCACAGTAACGTGCCGGTCTTGATCATAACGGAAGAAGTACGGCCCAATGACGCCGCCGGCCCATAAACCACACTAAACCGTAATTTTTTCGGGATGTAATGATGACTCATGGAGTACGTGTGGATTGCTGCCAGACCAATACCGCATATTTTGTTTAATGACGAAGCCATTCAGCCAGAAATGAGCCTCATCGCTGAAGATGATTTTTCGATGAAAATCCGAAGCATTTTCAAGTTGTTGCTCAGCCCAATTCACGAACATACGACGATTCTGGTATTCAAGCGGCTTCAGTTCTTGCGTCAATTTAATCTTGTAACAACGACGTCACAGAGATGCCCAACGCTTGAGAACGACGTGTGAGAGATACATTTGGGCTTTCTTCAACTGAAGCCTCAGCGGCAGCAACATTCTCGACACTACGGGCACTTCTTTATCTCAATGGCACGGGAACATTTTGTACTGTGCCTGTGGACTAAAATTTTTCCACTAGACGCTCAATTGTTGATCTGCTAGGACGATTATGACGACCATAAATTGGACGTAGCGCTCTTAACGTTGAGGCCACCGACTCTGAATTTCGGTAGAAAATTTTAATAATTTCGACTCGTTGTTGGCTCGTATATCTTTCCACCATGAAATGGCAAATCTTACAGAAGAGAAATGTCAAAAGAGCGGCAAGAAATATGGCGTCGTTTGCTGTCTCTCTCGTTCTACTATTTTAGCGTCCCTGTTGAAAAACCCTTTACTATAATGAATGCCAAAATGAAATTATAGCCAGGAAACAACTAGGAGTTTAATAAAAAGTCTTCAACAAGCTGTTGAAAGACTTAAAGAAAAGTAATTTAGCATGACAATAAAAGTTCAGAGTCTGTTGAGAAAATCAAATATTGAAAATGAGTTTCAAAGAGATGGAGATGATCTTTTCCTCGAAACTAAGGGAACAAATAAAAGAACAGAAAAGCTGATGGGCAGCACTGAAACTCTATTAAATAGCTAAGAAAATGAATAATGAGGAGAAAATATAAAAAAAATTGAGCTCAAAAAATAGAGGAAAAAGAGACGTGACAATACAAGTAGCACTCCAAAGAAATTGGCAAATCAAAAGCACCACCACCGATCATGATCTCAGGATTAAAGAGGTTTAGTGAGCTCAAAAGCATCATTGATAGAACCACCAAAGATTGTAAATAAACGTCGTATAATAAAGACAATTGGAAAGTTAATGTCAAAGACCCCATGGGTACAGAACTTTCATGTGACGCCAAAGAATTTGTTGAAGACCTTTCTAATAAAGGCTTTCAAACTATTTTATGAGTCAAAGACAAAAAACAGGAACCTACCATTATTCATGCTGACTTTTAGCATTAAGGGTAGGTGTCCCATGCAAAAATAGGTTGGAGTTTTGCGCTAAATTGTGTAGCGCTCACAATTTTCCGAATATTTAAATGAAATAAACGGTGATCGATTGGAAATATGTTAAGCAAAGTACTTGTTTAGCATTTAAAAAACATTAAAATATCTTTGAGCCTCAAAACCGCCTGACATGTAGAAAAACCATACAAATAAGTTAGATGCTAATTGCGTTCCATTTTTATCTCTTTATATACATATTTTTTATTTTTTTTATATTTTTTTTCTACAGACAATAGATTTGCGCAGATAACACCGGTTGTTTTTTGTTGTGAATTTTAGTATTTATCCCGAAAAAAATGCACAAAACTATGAAAAATAAGGTAAATTTACAAAGTTTAACTAGATATAACTTCTAAAGTATAAAAGGTAACGAAGTCAAATTAGCTTTTTTACAAAGCTAATAGATATGTGCAGATACCGTTTTTTTTTTTTTTTTTTTTTTTGTATTTTGTACAGTAATTTTTTGGTGACAAAATGGAAAAAAGGTGTTTTTTTTTAAACGTTTTGGGTTTTTTGGCTGGGAAATCGATAGTTATATTTCCTAATTTTTGGAAATAATTTTTTAACCAAGCGACAATATATAGGGCACAACGTACCGGTCTTAAAAACATGTTTTTTTTCTTCTAACATATTTAAATATGCAATTCAATATGACATTATTTGCAATGCCGCTGTGAAAAAAGGACAACCAAAATGATTCCGACATATTTTTTTTATTTTTTTTTGGTATTTGTATTATTTAATTCAAAATACTAAATAGTTTTTTTCCACACGGTTTTTCAAATTTTGATGTTAGAAAAGTGGTCTATTTTACGTTTTTTACATAAAAAAAGATCGAATTCACGCACACAAAGAAGTTTGTTTCAAAATAATGTCACTAGGTGGTGAGTTGGTGACATTCTCTTTTCATTATTCTCTTCTGTAAATACAGGCACTAGGCAGGCGAGATTGTTATTATGTATGTATCTTTTGTTTACCTTTTCGGGTAGACTTGATGTAAGTTCGTGTGGACTTCACGTGGACATGGTACAGATCGTTACGTTATTGAAATGTTTGCTATCGCTGCTGATGAATTGTTTTGTATGCGTATGTTTGCACGTGACAGAAAGGGTTGAGTGGGAAGTAAGTCAAAGTGTAGGTACTTGTGTGTATAATTTTGATAATTTTTGTGAATAGTAAAGTGTTGTTTACTGTGTTATTTTTTTGCGGCAAATTCATTTGTGACACAACTTAAAAAAAAAATTTAATTGTTTATGTTATTTTTTATATTGTATATACATATGTATATTATATGTATATTATATGTATATATATATAATGTCTGAACAACATTTTTACAGAATATCAATATCTATATTTCATACATATAAAGTTTTTTGACACGCCCACTTTTTGGGGGCGTTTTTAGTAAAAAAAACGTTTTTCGGTAGGTACATTTTTTAAAATAACGGGTCTGCCA
This sequence comes from Rhingia campestris, assembly GCA_932526625.1. NCBI lineage: Eukaryota > Metazoa > Arthropoda > Insecta > Diptera > Syrphidae > Rhingia > Rhingia campestris. The sequence continues at coordinate 55,830,006 of OW052184.1, forward strand.
TTGGTGAAATACAGCTGCACATAATCGATAATGTGCTTAAAAATTGGACCGATCGTGTAGGCTACTGCATGGCCAGCCGAGGCAGCCATTTGAATGAAATTATTTTCCATTATTAACCGGAAGGATTGTACTTTCAAATAAAAAAAGAAATTTGAGAAAATATTCAGTAGTTTTTTTATAGCATTTTCAAAAAAAAAAAAAAAGTTATTTGGCGGACCCCTTATTTGAAAAAAACTTTTGATGCAGGATTATTGGTTATGATTATATAAACATTTCATACCCTACCCCATAGCATATGAAGGAGAAAAACGTTGTTTTTTGTCGAACAACAAAAGATTCTGATAAACTGTTTGAACTATGTCATTTTCTATATTATATTTATTAAATTTATTTGATTTTTTATTTACTAATTTAATTTTCCGAAACTTTACAATTTACATATTGATTGAAGGTATGTTGTAAAAAATCGTGTTTCGGAAGATCTTTCTTCAACGTCAACAACATTGACGAACGTTGAAATTGAAAGTGATCACGTAAAACATCAGGGTCAGGAATTTGAAATTCCTATGGAGGTGGACATTACAGTGAAGGACAACTGTAGTTTTGTTCCGGAGGGCAGGCGTATAATTGATTTAAATACATTTCTCAATAGTTTAAAAAACATTTCGCTGCACGGAAAAACGTTTTCGTTTTTTTTTAAATTCGACTCAAATAGTATTTGTTTGGTGAATTTGACACCTTGAACCTACAAAAATTAATTATAGCGGTTAAATTAACTTTCGTAAACTTCTTTTTTTATATAAGGTGCTTAGGTACCTTCATAACGAGCATTGATAGAAGATGGGGTGACAATTACCTAGATAAATATCTATCATTTTTTGTTATTTGATTTGAAAAATTTCATCCTACTATTGTTGCAACGAGAATCAGTAGCACTATTGTCTACCGTCCTATTATTTGAGTAATCGAATTTTCATCCAAACAAGTGTTTTCCTACATCTCATAAATTAAGAAAAAAGTTAACCTAGGTAAGGTTTACACATTTTTTTATAAGATATACAATGAAAACCTCAAAAACTGCTTTTACACCTCGCTGCGCGGCAGCCAGCAACAATTTTATCATTTTATCACCAAATCTGAAAGAAAATTACAACACAAAATATGTACACCAAACCAACCCTCAACTTGATTTTTTTCCTTCTCTTTCCATTTTTGTTTTCAAGTTATTTGCTTGGTGTCTGTATATTGCATATGTAGGTAGGTAGGTATATGTAATATTAGTCTGCGCTTGCTACTTTTTGTCTTTTCCTTCAGTTTTCGTTTGCGTTGAAGCAAAGAGCACATGAGTATAATTAAAGAGAGCTTACCAACACATTCAAATGCATTTACATGAAATTTGAGTTGGTCGGTCTGGGACACCTACCCTTAAATAAAGTCTAGTAAAGATCTACAATTTTTGGGATAGTTGTTAAAATTGAACCATTTTCCACAATGTAAATGTTGCCAAACTTTTGGTCATACACAAAAATATTGCAACCGTGACTTTGCTAGTAGTAAACGTGAAGGAAAATATGCAAATAAAAATGTTCCCATCAACAAAGAACAAAATGTGTGAACTGCCTGGGAAATCATCCTGCAAGCTATAGAGGGTGCCCAGTTGGTAAAAAAATAAATACAAAACTACCATTACTAGAAATTGATCTAAAAACGCAACAAATATAAAGGCAGTGATCGAAAGTAAACATAAAAAGCCGAAGGTAATCGTTAAAAATAAAAGCGATGAAAAAAAAGTAACCCTATTCCCAAATTGTGAAAAATGTGCGGAAGAATGAAGAAACTTCCATAAAGGAACTTATCCTCAAACGAATAAGCGATAAAGTCACTCTTAAAACATAATGAAAGACAAACCATTGAAAATCTCAGCATGGAATGCAAACTGTCTGCTTCAGCACATATCCGAATTGAACGTATTTCTGGACATCTATAGACATTTGCCTGATGTCCGAAACACATTTCTCAAAAGGACTAAGTCTTGATAATAAAATACCAAATAATACATGTTACCACGCTCCGCATTCAGCTGACAAAGCTAGAGGAGGTTTGGCTCTTACCATAAGAAAGAGCTTAAAACATTATGGCGAAGTCGAGTTCAATAATGAAAATATGCAAGTAACCACAATAAGTATTGGTATAAAAAATAAGGCGCTCTCCAACAGAAGAAGAATATGCAGACCTAATAAATTTGCGAGGAGATAACTTTCTTGTTGGTGTCGACTTTAGTGCCCAACATACCCAATGGGGATCTAGGCTTATCTCAACACAAGGCAAAGGCTTTGTCAAGCATTTCACAAACACAAATGCGAATTATTTTCCTCGGGATCGCCTACATACTGGCCTCAGATCCCAAAAAATACAAGGCGTTACTAACTTTTTACTTACTTACTTACTTAAGTTACCAAGGATTACGACCAAGGATTTCTTCATCCGCTTTTGATACGGTCCATTCTTTAGCGGGACTGGGATGATCAGTAGTAGTTCAACTTAGGGCTTAACTACAAAATTGCCTTCATAGCTCGAAAAAACAGCGGTTGGCAAGAGTAATTCTTCGTTTAATTTGTGACGAGGTGGAGTTTTCGGAGTTAATATCAAAGTTATATCTGTCAATGGTGACGTTTTGCACAATCCTCTCAAGAATAAAATTGAAGAAGTCATATGACAGTGCATCGCCTTGCTTAAAACCTTTTTTTGGTATCGAATGTGTCGATGAGGTCGTTTCCGACCCTAATGGAGCAGCGAGAATTCTCCATCGCCATCCTAAAACACTAGACATGGCTCTGTATAGTTAGTCTCTATAAATTCTGTCGTATGCGGCTTGAAATCAATAATAGGTGGTGGGTATCGATTTGGACTTCTTAGGTTTTTTTCCAGGATCTGCCAAAGTGTGAAAATTTGATCGGTTGTGGACTTTCCGGATATGACTTTTTCGTAGCTAAGGACCATACCCCAGATATCTTGTCAAGAAAAAAGTAATCCAAAGCTTGTAAATAAGAGAACAAACTGGACACAATTCAAAGAAAAACTTAAAAGATTTATTAACCTAAGGAAACAAATGGCCAAATTGACCATGAAGTGGAATAATTCATTGGAACATGAAGTGAAACAATTCAATGCCAATTTGTTCGAATACAAGAAATCCATAAATAAAATACACAGTTCGTGACGACAAGACAGTTTTTAACCGTATTTACATTGACCTTAAAAAACGAATTATTTAATTCGAAAATGAATCACTTAGCTGTTTCCTCAAAAATTTAACAACTCATGCGTATTCGGTAGACTCATTATGGAAACCATCTAAATAGATGAAAAGACAGCAGTTACAAAATGCACCGTTAAAAACACACTCGCACTTACACAAAACACTCTTCGCAGAACACCTTTCGACGTTCTCATCAGGTGCAGCTTCAGATGAAATACAATTCATTGAATGAACTTCTCCATTCACACCAGGGCGCGATTGAGGTTATAGAGAGGTGCCACTCCAGGAACGAAGTTCGCAAGTTTTACCAAAGTGGAAAACGTCAAAGCCAAGGATACAAGACTCGAACAGAATCCTGTCTAAATGAACAAGAAAACATCGTAGTTGACACACAGTCGATGTGTCTTCTGCAGACTGTTAAACGGCGATGAAGAACAAAATTCCGATGTCATGCAGAACGAACCATTCAATATCGGCAACAACAGCGAAAACTACCAACCACCCGACCTAAGTGAAGTAAGGATAGCAATTCCTACCCTCAAGCTAAATAAGGCTGCCGGAAATATCGGCCTTCCCGCTGAGCTTTATAAAACCGGAGTAGATGACTTGGTAAGTAACATCTATTTACTCATAAGCCAAATCTGGTCGGATAAAAGTATGGCTGAAAAATGGAACCTCAGCATCGTCTGTCCGATCTACAACAAAGGAGACCCTCTGATTTGCGCCAACTACAGGAGCATAAGTCTCCTCAACATCGCCTACAGGATCCTATCTTTAGTAAAATGTGAACGACTGAAACCGTTTAACAACAACCTGATCGGCCCTTATCAGTTTGGCTTTAGGCCAGGAAAGTCCACAACCGATAAAATTTTCACACTTCAGCAGACCTTGGTCGATTCGAGAGGAAAATTCTATGGTCCCGTTTGCGTTGTGGGGCTACAGAGACGAAGATTCAACCAAGAACCATACGTGCAGCGACATACCCTTTCCCCAAAACGATTTCCACCTCAAAAAAAATGAGCGCATTAGACAAGAACTACCTTCTATCGAACGAGCTGAGCAAAACAATCGCAAGGGTACAAAGCCTCCTATCAAATATGCTCCCGAAGCCGTAATTAACCAACGACAACTTCGCTCGAACTTCATCTGAGTCTACTGAACAATTGACCAATTTTTGAAAGTTTTCATTAAAAAACCGAGTTAGTATATGTCAAGTGATTAAATAGTGAAACAGTTCCAAAATACGCGAGTCCAGTGAATCTCACTCTTCACTCTGAGACTTCTTCTTCGAAATGGACTCATTATTTTCCATTATATAGCGTTTTCAAATGTGGGTCAGCACTATTCAAGGATATAAGCATTAATTCCATCAAAATCAACCCACCCCATGTTCAATGAAACCACAATGGAATTGGAATCCTAGCGCTTTTTGGAGTACAGTTCTCTCACTGTGCTTGCAGCACAATAGGCTACGAAATAAACATCATTAACACTTGGCCACAGCAAGGCAGGGGGTTAGTGAACTAAATCCTCTGCAAACACATAAATTCGCGGAAAATGATGTCAAATGAGGTATTGAAACCCACTGAACATTGTTTTCGAGGTGACGTTTCGTCGGTAAAATCTAAGCACATGCCGCTGATTGATCTGCTTCATCAATCAAAGTTACAACGCAGAGGGAAGGACTCCCTGCCGAAGACATCACAGCTACAGCTTGTTGTCGACAATATAATGAGTAGGCCTTTTCCGTATCCTGTTGGTGTATATTCTTTGTGGCAATCAATCAGGACGATGATGGATGCACACACGAGAGACAGACTCATCAGAACCAGATGACACTGTCTGCCAGGGAAAGGGAAATGTCCTACCCCCACAAAGGTTCCAGATTTCAATTATTTTCTGGGTAAGCCAACCGCATAAAGGGTCACCGGCGGGATATATTTTCAATTTCATTTGCAAATACATATATCCACCTCTTTCAGGAGACCGACAGTTTTTGGTTTTTAATTCACATGCAATGCATTAGAAAAACCGCTTACATAACTTTGGAAAGAAATCCTTCGAATTCCAAGGAAAAACAATATTTATTTGCAGTAGGCATAGACATACTCTTTGGCCACAGTCTGAAGAACCCTTTTACCATTGATAGCTATGTGGGGCAACTGAAAGAGGAATGCGTACGCATTTCATGCGGTATGGCAGAGGTTGGAATTTTTCAATAAACTGGGGAGATGCCAAAGCCTTTGTTGTCTTTTACATTTGAAAGAGGACTTCCTCTTCTTATCTATCGTTGATAAGTTGGTTACAAAAGAAAACAATAGTGGGATGAATTCGGGTCAAATACATTCCGCTTTTGTTTTTGCACACATGTATGGATTATGGTGTACAAGCTCGTGAAGTATTGCTTTATTTTTAAAGAACTTATTTGATCAGAATAAGGAATAAGGATTTTCTAACTGATGTGGGTCCTTAGGAGTTAAATTGACTGGCAAAGTTATTACGCAAAGAGGTATGCTCAGTTAATAAGGGATGTAAGGGATGAGGATTTTCTGATATTGTACTTATACCAATAGCAATATTTTAAAATATGTTTATGTTTTTTTTAATAAACTAACGGGTGATTTTTTAAGAGGTTTAGAACTTTTTTAAAAAAAAAAAACACAAAAAATTCGAAAAAATAAATGAAATATTTATTTGAATCGATAGTTTGAACCTTGCAATTTAATGTTTAAATATAATTTCATGCAAATGTTGACCGCGGCTGCGTCTCAGGTAGCCCATCCGCTGAGTCCAATTTTGGCATACTCTTTCACACATATCGGCCGGTATCTCACGAATGAATGCATGGATGTTGGCTTCCAGTGCGTCAATCGAAGCGGGCTTGTCCCTATAGACATTAGCCTTGACATACCCCCACAAAAAATAATCTAATGGTGTCAAATCGCACGATCTAGGCGGCCAATTGACCGGCCCGAAACGTGAAATTAACTGTTCACCAAACTCGCCTCGCAATTGCGCCATTGTTTCGCGTGCTGTGTGGCATGTGGCACCGTCTTGTTGAAACCACATATCATGCAAGTCAAGAACTTCCATTTCGGGCAAAAAAAAGTTTGTTATCATCGCTCGGTAGCGTTCACCATTGACAGTAACGCTGCGATTCGCATCATCTTTGAAGAAATATGGCCCAATAATGCCGCCGGCCCATAAACCGCACCAAACAGTGGCTTTTTCGGGATGCATTGGTAGCTGTTGCAATGCTTCTGGCTGATCTTCACTCCAAATGCGGCAATTTTGCTGATTTACGTACCCATTCAACCAAAAATGAGCCTCATCGCTGAACACAATTTTTCGATAAAAAAGCGGATCCTCGGCCAGCTTTCCAAGAGCCCATTCACCAAAAATTCGGCGTTGTGGTAGGTCGGCTGGCTTTAGTTCTTGCACCAGCTGTATCTTAAAAGGCTTTACGCCCAAATCCTTCCGCAAATTTTTCCACGTAGTGCTGTAACAAAGGCCTAACTGCTGGGAACGGCGCCGAATCGACATTTCGCGGTCTTCTGTCACACTAGCTGATACGGCCGCAATATTTTCTTCACTACGCACAGTACGTAAACGTGTTGGTGGTTTAATGTCCAACAAAGTAAATTTGGTGCGAAATTTGGTCACAATCTTCCGAATAGACTGCTCAGAAGGTCGAGAATGCCGATCATAAAATGGAAGCAGCGCGCGATGAACATTTCGAACCGAGCACGAATTTTGATAGTAAAATTCAATAATTTGCAAGCGTTGTTCATTTGTAAGACGATCCATGGTTAAATTGCAAACCAAACTGAAGCTGTTTGACAGTGACACCAGGTACTAAACACACGTCAGCTGTCAAAACCAAACCAGCTAAAAAATCACCCGTAACAAACCATGATTATTAATTTGTATTGCTAGCCGTTTGCGTTGAAGGGCTATACGAGCTGCATAGCGACATACCACTGGTCAAAAAACTCCACATTGGACCTTAATGAGGGCTAGGGCAATTAGAACGAATGGATACCAATATGGTTGGGGATTGTAGAACGAGGGTAGACTCTGATTGGCTTTAACTTGGCAATGCCCAGTGGTTGCATCTCTGACTACACATCAAATCTGCTTATTAACTTTCTCTTACAAAGAGAAAGATATTGTTTTCGTGAAAATTTTCGACCTCGAGATGTTGATTGATTCTAACATTACGATGATAGCGGAACGCATAAAAGTGATTTTTGGAATTCCGTCCGTCGGTTAGTAGTCTGTTCGATATGGTCTCCCCAGCCTAAACGACTTGACCGATTTTCTTCAAATTTCGTATCCAAGTTTCTTTTGGCCATACGGGCCATAACGGTACCTGCCATATAAAAATTACACATAACCTCAATTTTCTTGAAAACGGCTCTTAAGCATATTAGTTAGAACAAAACTGCATACCCAGTTTTTTCGAGAAAATCCATATAAGTTAGGTTACTTGAACAGATATGGTGGCGGATGAACCGAAAGGTCAACGGCAACGCTCAATCCCGTAGTGGATACTGATAGCCCCGTGTCCTAGGAGTATTTAATAATTTTGGAACTGGCACTCCAGGTTGGGGGTTTTGCTTTGGGTTAACTACCCAACCATGGAAAAAAAACCATTGTTACGAAGCAACTAATAGCCGCGGAAAGGACTGATATTACTGTTCACGACCCTGCCAAACGAAGAAAGGACAACGACGTTCGTATCTGCAGCTGGAATGTGAGAACATTAAACAAGAGAGGTGCAGGCAAACAACTAGAGAAAGCCCTAAACTGCTACAAAGCAGACAATACTGCCATCCAGGAAATACGATTGAATGGGCCGGGAAAAAAGAGGATGAAAAACTGACATCTACTATGGACCGTGTATTAGTGAGCTGAAACAACGACTATTCGGAGGTGTGGATTTGTTATAAGTGCCAGACTTAGACAAGAAGTCTTATGTTTCCAAGACGTAAGTGAACGCATTGTAACAATCCGCATCAAGGCAAAATTTGCCAACATAAGCCTTATATGCGCTCCCGCTCTGATGAAGGAAAAATATACGCAAAGATAAGAAGAGAAAACATCTTAAGCAGTATTTCTGGAAAATATAGTCACACCACAACACGTCTGGTAACGGATTTAGGCTAATTGACTTGGTGCTACGGAACGAAATGCCACTATAACCAGCACACGGTTTTTTCAACTCGATATCAATAAGGGGACATGGCGGTCTCTAGATCAACCAACGGTCAACCAAATGGATCACATTGCGATAGACAAGAGGCACGCATCCAGTATTTTGGATGTCCGAACATTTCGAGGGGCTAATATCGACTCGGACCATTACCTTGTTGTAGCCTAGGTAAGAATGCGGATATCCACGACGCCACAAGAAACCAGATGCCAAAAAGCCATTAGATCAGCCGCAACTGATGTGCCAGGTTTCTCGCGGCGATCAGCAAGAAACCCCTGGTTTGATGAGGAACGCCGACAGATGCTCGCAGCCAAGAACGAGGCCTACAAGACTAAGCTGTAGGAGAGGATTGGTGCTGCCATTAAGCTCTATAGGCAGAGAAGAAGGGAAGAACACCGGCTTTTCAGAATGAAGAAAAAATAGCAAGAAAAGCGCGCGAACGAGAATATAGAGAGGTGCCACTCCAGAAACAATGTTTGAAAATTTTACCAAAGAATAAAACGTCAAAGCCAAGGATGCAACGCTCGAACAGAATCCTGTTGATATGAGCAAGAAAATATCGTAGTTGAGACACAGTCGATGCTGAGGATATGGAAGAACCACTTCTACAGACTGTTAAACGGCGATGACGAACAACATTCCGCTCTCAGGCAGAACGAACCATTTAATATTGGCAACTACAGCGAAAACTTCCAACCACCTGACCTAAGTGAAGTGAGGATAGCAATATTTAAACTCAAGCTTAATATGGCCGCCGGAAATGACGGCCTTCCCGCTGACCTTTATAAAGCTGACGGAGATGACTTGGTAAGTAACATTCACCAACTCATAAGCCAAATCTGGTCGGATAAAAGTATGCCTGCAGAATGGAACCTCAGCATCGTTTGCCCGATCCACAATAAAAGGAGACACTCTGAACTGCGCCAACTACAACCTTAGGGCTGCACCGAACAGAGTTGGGCAAACATTTTCTGAGTGGACTACTCTGTCGCACTCGTTATACCTGTTATGGGTTGCCTTAGCGGATCTGAAGGTCATGGACCAGTGGCTGATGGAACCAATTGGCGCGCACAAGTAGAAACCGACCTCAACCCACTTGGAGTGCGCAACTGGAGGCATGTTGGTTGAGGCCCAGGTTCATCCCGGACTGTTATGCCACTTAAGTAGGTAAGTAAGTAGCACGTTGACCACTGGATTCCAGAGAAGTGTTGATGCGTACCAGTGAGTGCAGCGCTGTTTCAACTGACTTACCCCTGCAATATGCATGTTGGGAGTTGGAGAAGGCCGTCGGTTCTATACTAGTACGGAGGTGTAGATCAATTAATCTTTCCAAGGTTTTAGGGAGAAAAGAAGATAGACTGATAGGACGGAGATCCTTTATTTGAGATCTCTTTCCTTAGGTAGGTGCACATATCATCGCTTTGTCCGCTGACTTTTCGTCGACGTCCGGTTGAAGTGGTAGTGCTAGGGAGCGTCTGAGGTTGCGATTCATCGCACCTAAATATGTTCAGCAGGTTGGAACTGAACCCATAACTCCATCGGTAGCTGCTTAATGAGCAAGGGATTCCTCGTTAACAATTATGCAAACGTTTCTGGAGTCTCCGTAAGCTTCTTCAATTGCCAATTTGCCAGTTATGGAAGAAGAGGATTACTGATAATGTCCAAAATGTAATTTTGGTCGGATGGTACTATCGGTATTCTCGCACGACTTCATTTCCACTACCTCCAGTTATGCTCTTGGCCAAACTTCTCCACCCCTGGACACTGTTATCTTAAACAGGTCCTTGGACCTCTGTTCAGTTATGGGTTGGAAGAAAGCAATCTTCTTAATATGTCGCTGATATAGGTAGCAGCAAGTGGGCGCAGAGCCCTGATGGTCGCGAAGGATTTTGAGGAAGCTGGAGGCGAGCTTTACTTCCACCTTTCTCCATTTTTTCGGTGTTATACTTCCATCCGGGTCGATGCGGTCAATTACCGCAAAATCTAGATATCCTTTCAACATCTGGAGGGGTTCTTTGAAGCTGGAGTTAGCCTTTTCTAACTTTTTTGCACTCCTCGCGGTGTCTTCCACCGACCGTTGTCTTTTGGACGCGGTGTCCTCGGAGGAATTGGCGAACGTTGAAGCTGTTCCTTCGCCCAACCCCAGTCGACGTGGTTTTATGGATGCGGGCAATCATTTTGTGGAGTACCTGTTTATCCATGCATTTAGCTTTGCCCTGATTTGAGCTGTAGGACGCTATTTTAGGTACAGAGAAGAATGAGGATGGTGGTGGACCCTTATGCCCGGTTTCACAGTGGGAGCTCAATCCGTTGCTTAGCTAAGCAAAAAGCAGAGCTTAAATTTGGTCTTAAGTTTTTGGGTTTCACAGTCATAAAAAAGGTGTGGTTTAGCTAAGCCAAGTATAACAAGTAATTGTGAATGGTTCGTAGGTAATTTATTAGTTACGCGCCTAAAACCATACACCAAACGGGAATATTCTGCGAATATGTATGGAATTTAGTATGGACATCACCCATTGAGTAATTCTCTACTACATCCAACAACCAATCAAAATTTCCTATGACAGAAGTTAATCCAACACTTAAGCCACCAATATCGGGGGCTTAAGTTTTATCGACATTTAAGTGTGGTTACCTCATAAGCCGGCACTGTGAAACACAAAGTTATGTTAAACCGCAGGTTAAGCTCCACGTGAGGCTTCAGCTCTCACTGTGAAACTGGGCATTAGTATCTCTTGGCTTCGGGTCGGACCCGATTTCAAAACCAAGGTCTCCCCCTATGGCTCGGATGTGTTAACAGCCGGTTGAACCTTTGGGTTTGGATTGGTTGGGACAGAGTCACCTTGGTGTTAGAATCATTGCCTTTACCGCTTCCCATGGGGCAGAAGTGCACTTAGCAACCTTCGGGTTTCCTTCCTTTTCGCAGTTGCCTGCTTGGCTTAGACTAGATTTTCGCCTTGGTTGCGGCATTGCCTTCAGGTGTCACTCCCGAATTGCTTGAAATGTTTTTTTTTTTTGGAGGACCGACATCCCGTTTTTGTTATCTAGTCTCTTGTTATATGTTTTGTTTTGGGTGTGTTCATGATTTAGGTCCCACGAGTAGCAGGGAAAGATCGGTACACCTGCACAAAGATCCGCTATATGTAGGCAAGGCAGGGTAATCCGGAGGTTTACGGATACGGTTAGCGACTGAGCATTTGATAGGGCTCGCAGCCTGGTCGATTATCAGCACTTTAGTTGTTTTTGGTCACCGGGTGGTATTGACTATTTCCACCAGCCCTGCCAGTATGCCGGCCATAAGGCATAAACACACACATTGGGGCTCCCTATCCGCCACCTGCAGACGCGCACCGATAGGAGAAAAACTAAACTCCCACGGGACCACATTAGTAAGTAAGTAAGACTTATTTATATGTGTTTATCTGAATTCGGAGGTCTATACCAACATACTGCATCTATATAGTTCATATATTCATCCGCAAAATGTTCATGAATAATTACGAAAAACAATGCGTATGGGGCACCCTTTACATAACTTACTGTGCGCTTTGCGGTCAGCATTTAACAAACGTTCATTAGAATTACATTCGCGTTGTATAATATTTCAAGGAGACAATACTATCGAATTTTTATCTTTTATTAAATTTTCCCAATTAGAGTCAGGGCTATTCTCGATTGGTAACAGATACCTACTTCATTAATTCCCGTTACCATTATTTAAATTATACACCAAGGTCTGTCCCTATTTGCTTGCTTCCATATCTGTTCAACATCTAATGAATAACTTAATTCCTACGCGGCTAACAAAAAATCGCCCTCCATTAAGTTTTTTTTTGTTATTGGCCATGCAAATCCCTGGCACCAAACCAGTGCTCCTAATCATCACCACCCCCAAGCAACCTACCACGTACTGACTGAATATTAAATTAATTCCATTCGCCAGTCATCCGGTGCGTAGTCATCCATCCTATTATCCAACCTGCAGATACTTAGTGATTTATGCTGCGCGAAATGTTGCCAACAACAACAAACAAAAATAAATTCTATCAGCCTTTTAATGGGTGTAAGTAAACACCACCCACCACCGCCGGTGATGGCCGGAATTATATTCTGCTAATACTTCCAGAGTAGAACTCCTTTGGTTTGGGTGCGTGTGAAATAATAAGAATCCTGGCTACCGCATCTTATCTCCATAAGTGATAGACTATCTTAATAAGATGATCCGGATTTGAATTCATTATTAGCATTTTTGTTGTTATTAACACGTAGGATGATGGATGGATGGGAGCCATCTTGTAAGGATTCTCTCACTGAAGCTATAGTTGTTCGCATGCCTTCGACTTTATAGCTTGATAATAATGATTCTCACCCAATCTCTTACATGAGTAAATATTGAGGGCAAAATGAAATGTCCTTACGTGACAGTAGGGAATCATAATGGATTTTAATTTCCTCCTTAATGAGCCGAATCTAATTTGAAAGGTAAAGTGATATCAAGTTAATTTTTTCATTGTAACCCCATCTTTATTCTCCAAAGGTTAATACACTGTATGTTCAGATTCATCCGTACTTAATGTTTCCACATGAGGATGTAGATGTTTTACGGTGAATTAGTTAAGAAAAAGTTGAAATGAAAAATGTTTTCCACAATCCAGTACAAACATTACCGAGGGATCAATTAAATTCAGTCCAATGTGCTCGTACTGGACAAAAAATGGTTCTCATTGGTAAAGGGAACTTATATGTACAGATGTGGCGGGCGGAAGGCTGGCGAACAATTGTGTATCCTCAGGCAATGGAGGTATGGTTTTCGCTCTGGAGTTGTCTTGTGCCGTCTGTCGGGACATTGGGAGTTATTTCTTTGTATAAGGGTAGGAATAAATGGTTGCTCAGAGGTGGTATGAAGGGTGGCTTTAAATTGAGTGCTAAACTTTTTTTTTGGGTAAGATTTGCTTTGAGTATTTTGTGGTTGTTGGTTTAGCGATTGTATCGAGTCTTTTATTGATTTAATTAGTTTTCAATGAGAAGGATTGATTTAATCGCGGTTAGAGCTGATAAATGACCGGGTCATTTTGGAGATTATTTCGGGTGTTCATGCGATGTAATGGTGACATATCGTTGTCGTAGTCAGTTTTAATGATTGGAAGGTTTTGGATTTTCTCCCCTAATTTATGGATTTGGTCTGAAGACTGAGATGAATATGAAGTGCCATGTATTTTCAAGGTTTTTATAAAGTAAATATAGCGAATGCTCTTCAAACGGGTTTTATTTTACGCTACCCTAAGTAAAGCGTTTGGCAGCGAGTTGACCACCAGATACAATTGCAAGGATTCGGTTTTCCTACGGACACAAAATGTAAGCTTTAGTGATTGTATAATCTAATGTAGTTAACGCAATCTGAAATGTTAGGCTAGGTGGTGGGTTCATGAGGCTGGCGGTGTGTGTCTTCCCTCATCGCACTCAGGTCAATATAGACCCATTGTGATGCCCGTTGGGGGTCCACTTGTGTGGTTGGTTCATTCATTGTCCCGTTACTGTCCATTGTTGTTAGCCTTCTTCCAGCCATCCAGATGTTGTTGCAAACCTGAAAAGATTAGGGAGAGGGATTTCGGATAGATCCGTGAGGTCATGGAAAAAGTATTTTCCTAGGGTTCTCATTCTTAATTGGCTGAGGCCTGGGCATTGGTATAGAAAGTGGAGGGTATCCTCGTGTATTTCTTCATCACCGCAGCCTCTACAGAGGTCATCATTTATGAGATGAATTTTCAGTTTGTGGCTTTTTAGTAAGTTGTTTCCAGTAAGAATCCCAACTTAAGTCGAGACAGATTTCCTGTTTCTTTGAAGTAGTTTATGGGTTCTGGCTTTGTCATACTCAGGCCACATCCTTTTGGAAGTTTCACAGGTGGGAAGGGAGTTCCACCTGTTTTTGGCAGAGATCAGTGTTTTCTGTCCCACCCGAGATTTGAGGGCACATGGTGGTGGTTTGACAGACTGGTCTGCTTGGTCAATGCTGGAGGCAGATCCTTTTCTCGCCAGTTCGTCAGCAATTTCATTGCCCAGTATGCCTCTGTGTCCGGGGACCCAGCAGAGCTTAACGTTATGTTGGACGCCAAGAACCTTTAGCTCTTCACGACAACGTTTCACAAGCCGAGATTTTATTTTGACAGCAGAGATAGCTTTTATTGCAGAGATAGCTTTTATTGCATCAGCATTGAGGTCGCCTTGGGTGCCTCTGCTACTGCCAATATTTCGGCTTGGAAGACACTGCTGTGCTCAGGGAGACGAAAGGTGCTGTTTAGCTTTAGTGTTTCTGAAAACACTCAAGCTCCAACGCCTACATCCATTTTTGAAACATCAGTGTAGATGGATATGGTTTCGGTGCCCAATTCGTTCCTCTCCCACTCCTCTCTACTTGGAAAGATACAGGAGAATGGTCTTTGAAAGTCATGGTGAGGCAGCATGTAGTAGTAAGAGGATACAGCTGAGCCCAGATATCTGTGTAGAATTTGGGCATGTCCCCCTGAGTTAGATTTCCAGCAGTTGAGCTGGCTGATTCTTAGAGCACTTTTGGCTGCAGATTCTGAAGTGATCCTCAAGGAAGTCATATATTCTCTTGATGATCTGACAAATCATCCGAGTAGTATCAATTGTCAAGAATAGCTTATCTCAACTTAGCCGTTCGGAGTCGGCATAAAACAAGAGGTCCCGCCATTGTGCAAGAAGTACACACGCACACATGAATGGTTATGAGAAAGCTAGGCCCTGGGTACTGTTGCGCCAAATTTTTTTTTGTTTTGAATCGACTCCTTTTAAGAAAAAAAAACATAATCTGCATCCATGTTATTGATTATACAAACAATAGATTTACTTGCGAACTAGCGCGAACTAAGGCCTCCAACGCTTATTAGCATTGCTCGTAAACGCGGCCGAAGAAAGAGAAGAAGATGGTAAGGAAGAAGAAGAAGAAGAGGATTAGGAGGAGAAAGTAGATCGCAACGAATAAAATTAAAATTGTATTGAAGAAACAGCGGTTGGCAATAGTAATTCTTCGTGTAATTTCTGACGAGATATTGTCAGAGAGGTATTACCTCAAAGTTATATCTTTCAATGGTGACGTTCTGTCCAATTCGTCGATGTTGTGTGTCCTTTCATGTTGACAGCATATACTTTGTCTTACTCTCATTTACTGCTAAACCCCTTTTTGCCGCTTCCTTCTCTATATACTAGCAGACGGGGCTATGCCTATGACATCACGTTGGGTACTACCAATGATGTCAATATCGTCAGCGTATGCTAGTAGTTGCACCTTGGAAAATTGTGCCTCTGGTGTTGGCTCGGGAGTTTTGCACAATCCTCTCCAGAATCAAATTGAAGAAGTCACATGACAGTGCATTGCCTTGTCTAAGTCCTTTATTGGTATCGAATGTGTCGGTGAGGTCGTTTCCGACCCTGATTGAGCAGCGAGAATTTTCTATCGTTATCCTACACAAACGGACGAGTTTGGGCGGTTACCAAAACTAGACATAACTCTGTATAGTTCGTCTCTATAAATGCTGTCGTATGCGGCTTTGAAATCGATAAATAGGTGGTGGTTATCGATTTGGACTTCTTGAGTTTTTAACTTTCTCTTACAAAGAGAAAGTTATTGTTTTCGTGAAAATTTTCGACCTCGAGATTTTGATTGATTCTAACATTACGATGATAGCGGAGCCCAAAAAAGTGGTTTTTGGAATTCCGTCCGTCGGTCCGTCGGTCCTTCTGTCCGTAATGGTCTCTCCAGCCTAAACGGCTTGACCGATTGTCTTCAAATTTCGTATCCAAGTTCATTTTGGTCATAATTCTAGGCCATTTTTTTGTTTGCTTTTAGCCATGTTATTAACGGTACCTGCCATATAAAAATTACACATAACCTCAATTTTCTCGAAAACGGCTCTAAAGATTTTGATTAAACTTAATATATACTAAAAGCATATTAGTTCCAACAAAACTGCATACCCAGTTTTTCGAGAAAATCCATATAACGGATTTTGTCATTTAGGCCATATAAAGAAAATTGTTAATTTCTCGCAAACTGCTAAGTCAAATTGAATGAAATTTAATATATATACTACTATTGTAGTTTTGTAGTTTTAAACAAGTCCACATAATTAGTTTTAGCCCAACTATCACTAAACGGAATTTTCAGTTTTGGCCAATAACGAAAAATCATTATTATTCACATAGACACCGATTCCTTCAAATTTCGGGGTAAACGTTCGTATAATCATATTTCGACATTATTTATGTCATTTTAAGCATTAATAATCAAAATGCGTACTATTTGATCTAACGCCTAACTCCAACTCGCTGTGAAAGAGAAAGTTACGTACGACCCAGTCGTGCACCCACCACTCGTTTTTTCCAGGAACTGCCGAAGTGTGAAAATTTGATCGATTGTGGACTTTCCTGGCCTAAAACCACAATGATAAGCGCCAATATGTTTGTTGGTATACAGTTTCAGGTGTTCACATATTGCTGCAGATAGGATATTATTAGGCGATATGCCTCTGTAGTTGACGCAGTTCAGAGGGTCTCCTTTTTTTGTGGATCGGGCAACGATGCTGAGGTTCCATTCTTCGGGCATACTTTCATCCGACCTGATTTGGCTTATGAGTTGGTGGATGATACTTACACAGTCATCTGCGCCAGCTTTATAAAGCTCAGCGGGAAGGCCGTACTATCCTGACGTCTGTAGTAACATTGTTCCTGTAGTGGCACCTCTCTATATCCTCGATAGCGCGCTTTTCTTGCTCTTTTTCCTTTTTTTCTGAAAAGCCGGTATTCTTCCTTTCTGCTCTGTCTATAGAGCTCGATGGCATCTCTCGTCTTCACCTGCAGCTTGGCCTTGTAGGCCTCTTTCTTGGCTGCGAGCATCTGTCGGCATTCCTCATCAAACCAGGGGTTTCTTGCTGATCGCCGCGAGAAACCTAGCATATCAGTTGCGGCTGATCTAATGGCTTGTTGGCATCATTGCCGTTGTTCTTCGACATTAGATGCTGGTGGTATGGTGTGAATCGAGAGGTTGCGTTGCGCGAAGGTCTTGATAGTATAATTATAGTAGTATTGGAAGTATTTCTGGTTTGTTGTGGCGTCGTGGATATGCGCATCCTTATCTTGGCTGCAACGAGGTAGTGTTCCGAGTCGATGTTAGCCCCTCGGAATGTTCGGACATCCAAATTACTGGATGCGTGCCTCTTGTCTACAATGTGATCAATTTGGTTGACTGTTTGTTGATTTGGGGACCGCCATGTTCCCTTATGGATATCGAGGTGAGGTCATCTCTCTTTGGTACTTGCAAATAGCAACATATACCACGGACATATTTTTCTGGGGTTTCGGCTACTTCTTTGATGATATTGCGATACTACATCCACTGAGTGTTGGCGTTGGTGGATGATAGCGTGGAGTCTCTCAGTCAGTTTTTGTTTATATACTCTGGCAATCTCCGGATAACTAAAGCGTCTAACGTGAATTCTCTTTTTCTGAACCATTCATAACTTCTTCTCATTAGACAATCGGGCTCTGAATTTGGCTGCGCCGAGAAAATGGCCAGAGTCGACATTTCTCTGTATGTGTACATCCAGGATGTTGGATGCGTGTCTCGCATCTTTGAGTACTTGGTCGGCTGTTCGACCATCCGGTTGCTTTGTGGATTCGAAGTCGTGGGATAACCGTATCATGTCTCTCTAGTTGAACATAAATATCATGGGTCTTATTTTTTATGGATCGCTCAAAAAAATCTCGTTTTTCATTACTCAGGCTTTCTTTTAAATGATACAATTTAGCTTATGAGTTAATGTTTTTTACCAAATCAGCTCCACCGGCTTTATGAAGCTCTTTTCCGGGAACCTTGTTAAGCTCAAGTTTAGCTATTTTGTCCTCACTTCACTTTAGGTCGGGTGGTTGCTAGTTTTAGCTGTCGTCACCAACATTGAATGGTTCGGAATACCTGATGGCATGTGATTTTTCGTAATCACCGTTTGATATACTACACAAGTGGTTCTTATTTTCAGCGTTGACTCTCTACGTCTACGATCTTTCCTTGATATCACCAGAACGACAGACGGACACACTTTTAATTTTTCCTAAATTCTAACATATAAGACTTGACTATTTCAAAAAAAATTATTTAAGAATGGATTCCTCTATGCCAACACCTTCTTTTTTAATAAATATTTTATCCCATTAACCACGACAACCCAACACCCATAAACCAAATGCTTATGCAATCTTTTTTAATAGGTCCTGAACCACATTTGCCGGTACCGCGTATAGTAACAACTTACACAGGCTTCTTAATAGCTCATAAATTTGCAAAACCAGATCACAGCAACACGTCACAGTCATTACTTTAAATGTAATAGCTTTTTACGACCCCAGCACAGCATGTATGTATTCGTGGGGTGGGGGCACACGAAATTTGCACCAGTCGGCCAAAAAAAAAATGTAAATCACCCTCTCAAATTCATCAAAGATGCTTCTTTAATGACGTTCGTAAAATATTTAAGGCCCTGTCGGACATATAAATTCTGTTTTGCCAGGAAAGCAAAATCTGAATTGATCTCCCCTTTGCCACCTCCTGGTATGCTCGGTCATTATGCGGCTTCAAAAACAATGACTATTCAACTTTTCGAAAAGTTTTATGAGTTTTCCTTGACTTCTCTGGAACACAAGTTAAAGTTTGCAACGGATCTCAAAATACAACTTTAAGGTTTAGAATTCTGAACAAATGCATTCGCACACAGAAATTGGGTGACACAGTTCGTGGTGAGGTGGCTCTACGCAGACATCCCCAGACAACAAACATGACACTTTCACAATGCGAAGGCAATCACAACGACAAGGACGATGATGCTGAAGCCAACAAAGATTCCTTGGAAGGTGGGTTAATGTGCACACCGCAATCTGTGGCATGACGGTAACAAAATTGAGTTGGGATTTTAAGTCGTCGCGTGCTAGAGATTTGCAATGTGTGACATGTGCTGCATGCTGGGTGAATGGATGTTGTCGAGGGTGTTTTTGACATTCCGAGACCAGATTTTTTTATGTTGGTAAAATATGTACTGGTAAAGTTTACCACCTCCAGTGAAGGTCTAGAGGCAGTAGAACAATGTTGACACTAATACGAAATCCAATTAGTACACTGCCGCACACAGATGAAAACACAGTCTTTTCTTTTAAAGTCTGGACAAGAGATGGCGTACACTAAATAATACCAATTAAGTCAACAGACCTGGAGTTGGTTAGTGTTGGTTGGTGGTTAGCAGTAGAGATACTCCTAGTGTCCGTTTCTGGTGACAACAACAACACTGTCGTAATGTTCTCTGTAAATAGATCCAATGAAGGAAGTCTTAGAGAGTAACCTCCACCACTCCAGAGAAACTTCTTCTTCTCCGACTTACAAAACACGGGAAAGATATAGTTCTGATCGAAGAACCAGGTCAATAACCTGGTGTGCGGACTCGGAACTCCAGACATTAAACTTCTCTACGCAGGAAACGAAAGTAAATCTAGATATAGGATTATTTCTAAGTCCTCCTAAAATATCGTTCTACTCTCTTATTACAGCAATCAGGATACTTGCGTAGCCAATAATGCAAACAAAATCAGGATACTGATTGCGGAAGCTGAGATACGCACATCATATTATTTGGGGTAGCTCCAAAATAACGAACGAGGTGAATTAATCTTTGATTATATTTTAGAAACAATTCTCCAACTTTTTAATTTGGGATTCGTATCTACCTTCATAAACTAATTTAGCAAGAAGTGTTAGAATTACGCTTATACCTTTAATAACATAATCAACCTGATTAGGAAGTGGAGAGTCTCTAACGAGCACAACTTTCGGACCATTGATTCATCCAATACACTTTGAACGACACTCTTCAAGAAAACAGAACTGGACAGACTATCACGAGTCCTGAACGATCAGGCGGCCTCGTGGGAAGGTCAAGTCTCCGTGGTGGAACTCTAACATCGGCAATCTCAGGGAAAAATGTAGGAAACCATTCAACAAAGCCAAGAGCTTCAAAAAGACACTAGACTGGAACCAACATGAGGCATCATACAAATTCTTATTGAGGAAGGAAAGGAGAGCATCCTGGCGTACCTTCTATGGTAAGATAGAAGAAACCTCACAGGCTTGTAGGGTCCATAAAATCCTCTTCACCAATCTCCAATATCTAGCTACCTACTTTAACCAGACGGTCAATAGACAACCTTCAGTATGGAAACCCTATGGGTGCTGAACCAGAGATGCTCCAAACCTCCATTTCATATATCAATGATATAATAAACAAAAAAAAAACTTCTTTGGACCGTCAAAAGCGTCAAACCATTTAAATCCCCTAGGCCAGATGGTTTCATACCTGCACAGCTTCAATACAATCTTTATATCCTGCTACCATGGCTACTAACCATCATGACCAGTCTGCGGTGGTAAGTGCCCATCCCAAAGGCATGGATGAAAATAGAAGTTGCTCCGATCATTCTTTCTTCTTTTCTTTTAAAATTTCCAGATCTCATCCGCATCATATATCTGTAAGCTGTTGCACTTTACAAGGGAGCGTTCTGTCTCCTCTTCTTTGGAAGCTTGTGATCAACGAGCTACTTGTAAATTTAGAAAGAGAATGATGCCTATGCGGATGACGTGGCTGTATCAGCGGAATGCTTTAATACCCTTGGCCTCTCTGTACTCTTAAAATAGAACTCCAGATGTGGACTCGGTGCGAACCCTCGAAAAACCGAATAAACCCTTTTTACCAGGAAATACAAAGCCCTGCACATTGACCCTCCAAAACTTAATGGCCTTACAAATGGCTTTATTCTCAAGATCGCAGATTTAGCCCAGTATCTGGGTCTGGTCTTGGATAACAAACTGAACTGGAAAGCCAATATCAAAAAGCACGCAAAGAAAGCCCCCGTAGCCCAATATAAAAAGGCAGTCGGAACGAAATGGGGTATGCAACCACATATCACTCATTGGCTTTACGTGTCCATTATAAGACCCATACCCTTATATGCTGTGTTAGTTTGGTTTGCATATGCGGAGAACCACCCCTTACGTATAGCCGTAGATGCTGTCCTACTTCTAGTGCTCCTAAATATGTATGACAGCAGATTCTATAGCTGTGAGACTGAATGCATCGTCACAATGGGCACCCACTCAAGGTGAACATAGAAAGATACTGATTAGCCTTAACTTTACAAACAAAAAAACATCGACCACATCCCTGTCCAACTCAGTTTTGAGTATAACTTCAAGTCAACCATTTCCAGTCGCCTCGAATAGGAGTCGGATATGATTAGAGACTATAACTCGATTCACATCTACATGGATGGGTCTAAAACAGAATCTGGAGTGGGTGGATGTGTTTTCTCCGAGATGTTTAACATCTCCTCTCGCCTTCCGGATCATTGTATCGTTTTCTAGGTGGAAATCATGGCAATTAAAGAAGAATATTAGCATCTTCAGTGACAGCCAAGCGGCAATCAAATACTTGGGATACATCCCATTTACATCGACATCAACACACTAATGCCGACTATCTCTTATCGAGATGGCAGAGAACTTTGTCATACATCCGTTTTGGGGGCTAGGTAACAGAGATATTCCAGGACACTGTAAGGCGGATGAGCTTACCTTATTGGGCACTAACCTTGATATTCTACCGTCAGTAGAAATGTTGGGCTGTGGATGTCACAGTGGATGCGATCACAAAAGCAAACCACAGTTGGATTAAAGGCACAACGTGTCTTATAATCAGTCAACTCTGGTCAAATTATAAATAAAACCCTCTATTGCTTGATAATGCTAAAAAGACCAAACATCAGTATTATCTTTTGTGTTCTTACATGACTCTGCCCCTTAGGGCAGTCCACCTAGGAAATTCTCAACTTCTCCGCTTTATAGTCAGCTCGGTATGCTCCTCTCAGGATCCAAATTATAACCAGAACTGCTTTATCTGCTTGATATAGCTGAACAAATCAAACATCAGTACTATCATCGGTGTCCTTACCTAACCTAACCTATAAAACATTCATCTGCATACCTAAGTGGGAGATATAACCACTATTAGGTGTGAAAGTTGATAGGAAGACAAATCTGTAAATAACGTGATATACCTAAATCTTAGCAAAACCAGATATCCTAACTAGAATCTGCTGAAAAAAACATATAAGAAGGCTAAAATCCGCCATCCTATCCTAATTATAAATGTCTTCAAAAAGTTGCTAAAAACTGAATGAACCTTGTTCAGACGGGTGTATCTAAATCTTTTATGGTTCCTGCAAATAAACGAAGTTTTTCTATGGATATGCTATGGGACAGGCTTTAGGTACCTATAGTTTTTAACTTTCTCTTCTTACAAAGAGAAAGATATTGTTTTCGTGAAAATTTTCGACCTCGAGATTTTGATTGATTCTAACATTACGATGATAGCGGAGCCTAAAAAAGTGGTTTTTGGAATTCGTCCGTCGGTCCGTCGGTCCGTCTGTCCGTAATGGTCTCCCCAGCCTAAACGGCTGTGCCGATTTTTTTTCAAACTTCGTATCCAAGCTTATTTTGGTCATAATTCTAGGCCATTTTTTTTGTTTGCTTTTAGCCATGTTATTAACGGTACCTGCCATATAAAAATTACACATAACCTCAATTTTCTCGAAAACGGCTCTAACGATTTTGATTAAACTTTCTATATACTATAAGCATATTAGTTCCAACAAAACTGCATACCCAGTTTTCTCGAGAAAATCCATATAACGGTTTTTGTCATTCAGGCCATATAAAGAAAATTGTTAATTTCTCGCAAACTACTATGCCAAATTGAATAAAATTTAATATATATACTACTATTATAGTTTTAAACAATTCCACATAATTAGTTCTAGCCCAACTATTACTTAACGGAATTTTCAGTTTTGGCCAATAACGAAAATTAATTATTTTTCATATAGACACCGATTCCTTCAAATTTCGGAGTAAACGTTCGTATAATCACATTTCGACATTTTATATAATTTTTAGCATTAATAATCAAAATGCGCACTATTTGATCTAACACCCAACTCGCTGTGAAAGAGAAAGTTGCGTACGACCCAGTCGTGCACCCACCACTCGTTTTTTTTTTAAATAATGCCCCAAAAGTGGGTGGTTTTTCTAAAACTGTACCGAAAAATGTATTTAAAAAAAACGCCCCCAAAAAGTGGGCGAAGCAGAAAGCATTATATGGACGAAATACAGATATTGAGATTATCTATATGCTATTTAGATACTTTTTCAAAATTCCTAACCGTTTGGCCAAAAATAATGTTGAACTAAAAAGGGGGCTTGGTAGTGCTCCCACTACCAAGCCCCCTTTTTAGTTTTAACCTTCGCACGCTTAAGACCCACCTGGGTGGGATTCTCGATTTTCAAACATTGATAGCTCAGCGAATTTTTATCAAATAAAAAATTGCTTTTGACTCAGTGACTAAATTTCTTATATACTTCAGATTATAAACACAAAACATTAATTGTGTTTTCCCTTAACAGTTTTTGTTTAATTTTGTCATTTTGTATACGCTGCAGTCCGAAACCCACCCGGGGGGGAATTTCTTTTTCTGCAAAATATTTTATTCCCATCATCAAAAATATTATTATTATTATTATTTATTAACATGTAATTTTAAATTACAGGGTAATATAAAGATTATAGAACCTAGCTGCGGAGACTATTCGCTCTTATTTGATAAAATTATAAAGTTAATTTAAGAGTTTCAATGGATTTTTTAATATTTCATAAATTGATTTATATTGAAATATGGATTCTATTATTGGTTTTCAAATTTACCAATTTTCTAGGAGATGTGGGATATTTAATGTTGTGTTGCAGGAAGGGCATATCGGCGGGTTGTTTTTGGTGAGCAAATGTTCGTGAGTTATTGATGTGTGACCGAGTCTTAGGCGAACGAAGTTTGAGATTTTATTTTTAGATTGGTTTGTGAGGTTGTTATGTCCTGAGAAGTTTTCACCGTATTGGTGTTCAACAATTCGTCAATCTATGGTATGGTCTGGGAGAGTTAACACCCCAAACTGATCCTTAGAGTCGGATTTCAAATCCCGGCGGTGGCTCCCCTTTCCTTTTTTATTTAATTTTTAAGGACTTACTAGCTAGACTCCAAGGTCAAAATGGGTAAACGGGAAGAAGCCAGTTAGA
The DNA here is from genome assembly GCA_932526625.1 of Rhingia campestris. Taxonomy (NCBI): domain Eukaryota; kingdom Metazoa; phylum Arthropoda; class Insecta; order Diptera; family Syrphidae; genus Rhingia; species Rhingia campestris. The sequence continues at coordinate 55,854,715 of OW052184.1, forward strand.
GTGGCGTGAGAGCAAGAAAAGCGTTACATACAAAGGAGTTGGTCACAAGAGTTTGTAACGATTGGTTGTGTTCTAGCTTACGTCAATTAGAGTGGTGTTCTAGATAAAGAAATAGAAAAATAGATACACATTTATACTTTTTCCTTTTGTGCGGCAGTAAGATCTCTAACCAAATCAGCTTACTGAAATAATTATTTTTATTATTATTTTTATTGGATTGTGCGATTGTTACCTTATCCGTCTATCTATCCGGAAAGAGTGCGTCGCCATATATGAATGAGTTTTTTTTTTACATTTTCATCGTTGGCATAGAGTATACGATATAATATAAGTGCATATATATATATACTCTATAAGACAAACACGTTTTTTTATCGGAACGAAAATTACGCTTAGAGACTGTCCTTACGTGAAGAGTATTTGAGGTTTTCCTTTTGCCTACAATAAAATTGTAGATTGGAGTGTGGAGTGGTCGGATACAAGGCCCGAACGGGATCAACTACGAATTGGACAAGGTGTCGTGGAGGCGAATGGTGGCCTGGAGGATAAGCCATCAGCTACATGGAGGAATCACGGGTTCGAGCACCAGGCTGAGAGTTCTTGTTCTATATATATTATTTTTTTTTTATTCTTGAAATCATTTTTATGGTGACTCGCCTTATTGACTAATGTTAAAATTATTTCTTTTGTCGATTACTATTTCTTTTATTCTTGTTACTACTTTCATTAGCCTTATTTATATGGCTTCAGTTTATATTTTGTTTAACCAAGGTGCATACTTAGATTATAGATACCCTAAGGCCATATTGGCTAAAGTGTGAACAAAAGGGAGGCAACGTTGCAACGCTTTTGGGGTGGATTTCCAATCCAAGTGTAGAAGGTTTTTTTTTGTATACATATATAGTTTTGGTGTAATCATTTTTTTGCTTTTCTTTTTTTTGTATTCCATTTATCCCCTTCTGGGAACTGAATAGCAATAAATATAGTAACAAGAATAGTAATTATAAATCAACGATTTTTTTTTATTAATTAAATTACGCGTTTCTTTTCTGGTGGTCGCGATTGCTCCAAAAAGAAATTCCGGGACATTGAGGTAAATCGCGTGGCGCTTATTTTTACCATCAATTCCCCACGACCTATTTCCATTGGGTCGGCCGGTCCTTAATGTCCTGAGTCGCGGAAGTGGAGCGTAACAGGGTATATTGGGTGATTGGTAAACACATTGAATTGGTAAACTGGTGCGTCTTTTGCAGAATTTGCGGCTTTATCAGCTTCCTCATTTCCACGAATATTTACGTGTCCGGGGGTCCACATAAGTTTGATTTTATTTGGCTTCATAGCAATCTTATTTCTTATTGCAGAAACTAGTTCAGTGTTATTGTTTGGGTTGCTTATTGCTTTTAAAACCGACATGCTATCGGAGCATACAACAAATTTGCCACTGTAGTCCAAAGTTGCCTTAGTCGCTTGGAGGATTGCAAAAGCTTCTGCCGAGAACATTGATGTGAATTCCGGGAGGGTACCAATGCTTAGAATATAACCATCTTCTAGTGTAACGGCATACGATGTATTGTTATGTGATTTAGATCCGTCAGTAAACATGAATCTCCAACCTTTATTTGATGAGATGTCAGAAAATAAAGAGCAATATTGCGCGTTGTTGGTATTTCTTTTTCTATAGCGAGCCAAAGACAACAAAATCGACTCGGGTTGTATATGCCATGGCGGGTAAGATAAAACATAGTTTTGTGACTTTTTTATAGGAAGTTCCATTTTTTTGCGCTTTCTCAAGGATTTTGCTTATTGTGGACGGGATGCGTTTTTTACATTTGTGTCCAATGGATTGGTGAATGTCCTTATCAATAACGGAGTTCTTTGAAAAAACTAACTTCGCAATTAACATTCTTCTGCAAGTATATTTTTTATTGGTGTTGTGGGGAAAGCGTTGATGCTCCTCCTTGCTGCCTGATGGTACGTTGGCAGGATAATTTGAAGAGTGGGTTTAGGAGAATTGCCGTAAATATAAATTCCATAGTCAATTTTACTTAGGACTAGCATTTTTGTAATATATGAAAGATTATTAATATGCACATGACTTTTCTTACTTGCTAGATTTTTAATGATACTGACTCTCGCAGCTAGCGATTTTTTCAAACTTAAGCAGTGTTCCTTCCACTTAAACTTATTATTAAAGATTAATCCTAGAATACTAATGCCCGGTTTCACAGTGGGAGCTTAATCCGTTGCTTAGCTAAGCAAAAAGCTGATCTTAAATTTGGTTTTTTGGGTTTCACAGTCATCAAAAAAGTGTGGTTTACTTTACCCAAGTAAAACAAGTCATTGTGAATGGTTCGTAGGTAATTCATTAGTTACGCGCCTAAAACTATACACCAAACGGGAATATTCTGCGAATATGTATGGAATTTAGTATGGACATCACCCATTGAGTAATTCTCTACTACATCCAACAACCAATCAAAAATTCCTATGACAGAAGTTAATCCAACACTTAAGCCTCGGGGCTTAAGTTTTATCAATATTTAAGTGTGGTTACCTCTTAAGCCGGCACTGTGAAACACAAAGTTATGTTAAACCGCAGGTTAAGCTCCACGTGAGGCTTCAGCTCTCACTGTGAAACTGGGCATTAGTGTTGTAATTTCGGTTTGGTTAATGTTATCATTGAAAAGAGGTAATTGTTGCGGTAAGGGAGCGGTGTGCTGAGAGGGGTTGGGAATATTATTGTTTGTTGGTTGATTAGAAGAAAGTGGTATAGATGCGGTAATTTTGTTTACGTTTAAGAGAGCTTATCCTTGAGGTAAATATGTTAAAGATAAATTACTGGAGGGTAAGGTAGTGGTTGTGTCAAATGTGGTTGCGGAAGAGCTTTTTGATATGGCGCGATAGTAAGATGGGGATGTAAGAGGAAGAGAGGAGAGATTTGTGATGTTTTCAGAGTTATTTTCATTTGAGAGAGTGTCAGTATTTGTTTGTACTTTGGTTTTATTATGTGAAGAGTTTTTTGTTGTTGTTTCTTGAACATTTTTATTTGGGATATTTTGTTTCAGCTTTTCAGCAAATGTATTTGATGACGGAGTTGATTGAGTAGGATTTCGCTCATTATACATTCGTTTAGCTTCACCCATTGTGCATTTATTGCTTGTCTTAATTGATAAGATTTCTTTTGCTTGTTTGTATTCTGGGCAGTCTTTTGACGAAGATGGGTGATCGAGAGAACAATTTGTACACATGGTACGGGTGCATACATCGGGGGAGTGTGGTGGGAGACTACATGTGGCGCACTTTGTGATGCCGTTGCAACGTTTAGTAGTGTGGCCTAACTTTTGACAATTTTTGCACCGCATGGGATTTGGGACGTGCATCTCATTAATAATTTCTGATTCTGTTACATTATTAAGACAAGGCGCCAATGCTATGCCTTTTGAGGAATTAAGGTGGTCATGGAGTTTTACCTCCACTGGAACTTTTAAGGAACTTCTCAGCACTTGTTTAAGATTTAGCCATGCTAAGCAGGCTATTATCACGAAGCAGAGATATCTTTTCATATTCTGTGCTAATATTGTCTATTGTTTTTTTTAATAGGAAAGGGCTTAGGGATGATAAAGGTTTATCTTGGGTTGTAGAGATCATCACAATAAATTTTGGATTGTTTTTATTTGATATGACTGGGAGACCCGAGAAGTTTTTATCAAGAGGGATCTGGTTAGTTTTTAGTTTTTTGGTTGGAAGTGTGTCTAGCTTAGGATCCAGTGACCTGAAGCGACACCCGTCTGACCTGTTTGGCCCCGGGGCCATTTTTTTAACTAAAGACGCACTTACGGCATGAAAATAAGAAAATTAACTGAACAAGAAAAAATATTGATAATAGATGAGTGGTAAGCGGAAGATACCTGTTTACGCAGAAGCGACAGACAAAATAGAAGGCACACGACAGATGAAGAACGATGTGATCAGTTCGAAAGCTAGACGGTGACTGTCATCAAAAATAATGTAAAAAATTGATAATAAAAAAATGATAAATGTATTTAGATCAAGAAAATATAAATCGAAAGGTACATGCTACCTTCTGGATAATTTTCCAAAAAATTATATGTATGCAGCAAGAGCAGCTGTATCAAGAAGATTGTAGAACATGGCATGAGGCCAACGACGAGTTCCCCTTTTGCAGGTGTATTGAGACAACATTTTGTCCATGGTGTCTACACCGCGCTTGGTTTTATTATAATCTCCGGCTTTTGTTTAGGCCCGGTTATAGCAGTATCGTCATGCATCGTTGGCAATAAAACCACTGCTTTATTTTTGGTTACAATTTCTCCAAAAACAAAGTGACTTGAACCAACATATCGGGTTTTTGAGGGCTTAAATTCCATTTCAATTTCAGTCAATTTCCATGAAATCATTTCCTTGGCCAACGATAGAGTTGTAACAAAGTTGTCCATCGTCACAATTCTTCCAGATCCCTTGTATGGAGCCACCAAATCTTTGACAATACGCTCTCGTTGTTTGACATCCCTTACATTGCCCGTCTTACATTCAGTGGATAATATGTTGCTGAGTTGCACGCCGACCAGATCTTAATTCCGCACTTAGCAGGTTTTGATGGTATGTACTGGGTGAACCTTGTTCGACTTCTAAAAGCTAACAACTGTTCATCCACTGTTATAGATTCATGTGGCCGATAATTAGCCTTCAAATTTGAATTCAACATGTCAAATCTGTTTTATTGGTGCGTCCTTGTCAGTTTGCAAGCGAATAGCTCTAGTCCGACTGGAATCGAAACGAATCTTAAAATATCTTTGAACCGATTTTTTCTTTTACTACTCTGGGATCGGTTCTTGGTTTGAAATATGACATCCAGTTACAACTAAAATTCCAAGAAGTGCCATAAACTATTCATCGGTAATTACTTTCCATACACGATATTTCCAGGATTTGCAGCGTTCCATTGAGCATACGCAGCTTCTGCTTTATAATTGGAATGTCTACATATTATGCTATCTATAATTGCTGGACTCATGATTTTTTTTTTTTAATTCTGACCTGCCTAAGCATTAATATACACATCGACCTTAAAGATCTATTGTGCTTGCCGTCAGATGTTTTTTAGGTTAGTAGCGCTTTTACTTTCCTAATGTAGCTGATAATACTTTCAGCCGAAGATTTCCTCAGTTCTTCGGGACTTAAAAATTCCCTGAAGAAAGATTCCCTTCTCATACCGTAAAGGGCCGGGCATTCACATATGATATGCTCGGCTGTTTCGTCTTAGTCTAGACATAGTCTGCACTCCGGTGAGTCGACTAGACGCATTTTATTTAGGTGATATCGCAGACCGTGATTAACAGTTAGGTAGCCTACTAAGTTTTTGATATCGTGCCTGCGAAGATTTAGTATCTTATTGGCATCTGATTTGAAGGGCTGAATAGCTCTTTTGGCCTGTCTTAGGCCTGGGATGTTTCCCCAGTATGAAAAACATTTATTTTGTTCCGAGTTTTTTATGACCAGATTTATGGCTGATTTGGGGATTGCACAGAAGGGTTCAAGGTCAATGAAGGGGGTTTCCGAACCATTTCTGGCTTTTTCGTTACCTTCAATCCCCTTATGTCCGGTGACCCACCATAGTCTGGTTTTGTTCCTGGAACTGAGTGTTTGGAGGGAGTTGAAGCAGTGTAGTACTGATTTGGAGTCAATGATGTGTGAGCTAAGGGCTTTTATAGCTGCTTGACTGTCCGTGAATATATGGATGTTTGCGCCTTTAATACCTGAGTTGTGTATTAGGTTTGCGCATTCTTTTATGGCATGGAGCTCAGCTTGGAATACACTAGGGTTTTTTCCTATAGATTTTTATTTGGTCCATGTATGCCAGCTCCTACCCCTGAGTCCATTTTAGAACCATCCGTATACCACTTTAGGCCGTTTAGGCAGTTTGGTGGGTTGTTGCTACACCATGCTTCTCTGGTTGTGATCTCCGTTGAGAATCTTTTGTCGTAGCATAGTGTCTTTCGTAAGCGGTCTGTAACCGCACAGATCATGTCAAATTCTGGAAGTTCGGATAGAAGTTCAATTAGTTTTAGATGTTCACTTATGTTTAATTCTTCCGCTTGTATCAAACTTGCTGAGCTGCGAATTGCCACTTTTTTTTATATAAATGTGGAGGGGTGTTAGTCCTATTAAGGCTTCTATAGCCGCTGTGGGACAGGTAAGCATAGCTCCGGTAATGCCCAGACAGGCAAGCCGTTGTACATTGTTTAATTTATTTATAGTTGTTTTTTGGGTGACTTTGTTCCACCATACTATTGAAGCGTATATTATAATGGGCCTGACCATGATCGTGTAGATCCAGTGTGTGGTCTTTGGAGAGATTCCCCAGGTTTTACCATACATGCTTCGGCAAGCCCAGAAAGCTTTGGTTGTTTTTTTGAATTTTGTTCTTAATGTGGGAGTTCCAGCTTGGTTTTTTGTCGAGGATCACTCCAAGATATTTTACTTCGTTGGAATACTCAATGTATGTACCATTAATTGAAATTTGATGATAGCCTTGCTGGGGTTTAAAGAGAGACTTTCTTTATTACATCAGTCTATGACTATCTTAAGGCCGTTTTGCAAACGTGTTGTAACCTCGTTTGGTTCTTTGCCCTTTATTATGGTGACTAGGTCATCGGCGTATCCAATTATATTGAAACCTGCATTACTTAGGTCTTGAAGTAGGTTATCGATAACCAGAGACCATAGTAGGGGTGAGAGTACTCCTCCCTGAGGGCAGCCTTTAACGGCTCTTACTGATACTGAGGTAAGTGCTGATGAGGCAGTTATTTTCCGACTTTCAAACATCGCTTTGATCCATTTGATGGTGGGATGATCTATTCTTCTATGAGTCAAAGCATTTGATATGGAGTCATATACAGTGTTGTCAAAAGCACCCTCTATGTCTAGGAAGGCACATAAAGCTACTTCTTTGTTTTCGTATGCACTTTTTATTTGTGATGTTAAACTTAGAAGTGCTCCTCCCGTGGATTTACCTTTTTGGTAGGCGAATTGACATGGGTGCAGAGGAGTGCTTTCATTTAAGCACTCTCTAATGTGTACGTCTAGTGTTCTTTCCATTGTTTTCAGGAAAAACGATGTTAAGCTTATTGGACGGTACGATTTAGGTAGTTCTATTGGTTTGCCTGGTTTGGGGATAAATACCACGTTTACCTCCCTCCAGGTTTGTGGCATGTAGCCCCAATTGAAACTAAACCTAAATAAGGCGACCAAGTGGGTCGCCCTTTTTTCCAAGCCCTTTTGTATAAGAGCAGGAAAGATTCCGTCTGTCCCTGGTGCCTTGTATGGTTTAAATGAGTTGATCGCCCATTTGACCTTATCCGGAGTGAAAAGTTTGCCGGATAAACTTATTAACCCTTTTCAGGTTTCTAGGAGGTGAGTCATCTATCATGTGTTCATGAAACTCACTTGTGATAGTGGAGCCGGGAAAGTGTACCTGAAGAAGTGAGGTCAACGTTTCGTCCCGTCACATGTGATTTTACCGTCGGATTTGACTAGTAATCCCATGCAGTTTGTTTTATCTTTCGAGAGTGCCCTGTTGAGACGCGCCACGTCGGAAGCTCTTCGAGTTCCTCACAGTATTTGCGCCAGGACGCTCTTTTTGATTTATGCAACTCTATGTTGTATTGGGTAAGTAGAGATTTATATTGGTCCCACTTACCGGTGCGTTTGGCTTTATTGAAAAGTTTTCTTACTCTTTTACGGAAACTTTCTAGGATATCGTTCCACCATGGTGTGCACCTCTTTGCCACAGTGCGTTTAACCTTACAGCTATTTGTAAAAGATGAGATGATAATGTCATTTAGTTGACATTGTGCGACTTCCGCTTCACGTACGCATGAAGGTTTTTCTGGATGTATGTCTACTTTAATCGATAGATTTTCTCGATACGTTCTCCAATTTGTAAGTTTGTTGTCGTATTTTATCGGCGCATCCTCGGTGTTGCATCTTAATTGGAAACTTATGTGCATGTGATCCGATAAAGATGCCTCACCAAAAACGTGCCAATTTTGGTATGGATTTTGGTATGGATGGTAAGGTCTAAAACTTCTTCTTGCAAAACGTTTCTAAACGTGGGCTTATTTTCTTATTTAGTATAACTAAACTGTTGCTATATAGTTATTCTAATAAAGACTCACCTCTTTAGTTTATATCTCAACTGCCCCATATTATGTTATGCGCGTTGGCGTCGCAGCCGAAGATAAGTTGTAGTTGCCCATGGCTCCTGGATTAAACCTAGAGCGATGTTCCCTTCGGCACATCTTTGGTTGTAGGTGTCCGAGGCACCTAAAGCTCGGTGCAGGTTTGCCTGCAGCACATTTAGTAGGGTGGTCATCGTTTCCTAACGTGCTCAGGGTTTTGTACCCTATAAGGCTTGTTTTCGCCCCTTCTCCGTACGATACCCTGTTGAGAGAGACATTCGTTCCTATCTCTCGGACCGTTTTTCCGCTGTCCGTGTTTTTGCCATTCCCGCAAAATACATTTGGAAGTGTCGACTTTAGTTAAATTCTTGGTCATTGGAGGAGGGTCCATCAAAGATGAATTGCGATTGATATTATGAGCTCTTCGACGATGCATTGGGGGGTTCTTTATATCATTTTTCTTTATACTATTTTTTACCATCCTTACTTGTGAAAAATATAATATCCGATAGGCTGGCTTTATCATCATCGTCATCATCATTTTCATTTGCATTATCGCTCTCATCATCGCCGTCAGATTCACTATTATCGTTCAACTCTGGAAGTAAGTCCTCTCTTATATCTTCGCAGTCGGAATCTAAACTCTGCCCTTCAGGTAATAATCGTCATCATTTTTATCGTCAATTCTTCACCTTCAAAAACTGATTGTTCGTTTTCCGATTCGAATACAACCAAATTCCTTTTTCATGTGACAATTACAAAAGTCGTTTGTTGTTGTCTATTTCTATTTTCCTTCACACAGCTATGAAATTTTGGTGCAAATATGACAGTTTTCATACAAAATATGCGGTTTAAAAGAGGGTGATCCATTTCGAGGTTCCCTACTTTTTTAAAGAAAAAAAAACACAGAAAATTCAAATTTAATAGAGAATGTTTATTACCATTTGAAAGAACATTCTTTGGCATTTATTTTTTGAAGATTATGTCTATCAAATGTTGGCCGTTGCTACGTCGCAGATGGTCCATCCGTTGATTCCAATTTTCGATCACTCGTTCGAGCATTTCGACTGGTAACTGGCGAATGACACGCGTGATTTTTTCCTCCAAGGCCTGAATCGAAGCGGGTTTGTCGGCATAAGCTTTTGACTTTACATATCCCCACAGGAAAAAGTCTAACGGTGTGATATCACACGATCTTGGTGGCCAGTAGACCGGCCCAAAACGTGAAATTATGTGCTCACCGAAATGTTCTCTCAATATGCGATGTGTGGGAAGTGGCGCCGTCTTGCTGAAACCAAATGTCGCCGAGATCACGAGCTTCAATTTCAGGCGCCAAGTCGTTCCATACGTCAGTCCGAGTTGCTGCGAACGGCGCCGAATCGACTCTCTACGGTCTTCGTGTACACTCTCAGCTACGGCCGCTATATTTTCTTCACAGCGTGCTGGACGTGGTCTTTTCGGTCGAATATTATCCAATAATGAATGCTGGGTCTCAAAATGGGTGATGGTGTTGCAAATAGTACGCTCAGTAGGCCGATTATGTTGACCATAAGTTGAGCGAAGTGCACGAAGCACATTCCTCACAGAACGTGAATTTTTATAATAAAGTTGAACAATTTGTAAACGTTGTTCACGCGTAAGTCTTTCCATTATGAAATGCCAAACAATACTAAACAAAAATAACATGACAGCATGACACGACTCACACGTGATCTGTCAAAAAAGGCTATTGAAAAAAGTATCTCTACTTGGATCACCCGTTATAACCCACCCACCCAGGTAGGTCTTGGACTAGCACGTACATAAATACCTTTCGGCGTGCGAAGGCTAAAAAGGTTTGCCCTTGTTCTGCTTCGTCCTAAAGAGTGTCTACATACCAAATTTCATCATCCTAGCGCAAATTTGGAGATCCAAGAATCGGTGACATACAGACGGATGGACAGACGGACAGACAAATCGACTCATATACTTTAAGGAATATCTATCGAAATTATTTCTTGTTACTTAGTGTCAAAACTAATATACCCCTATGGGATATAGGGTATAAAAATGGAGTTAGCAGAACAAAATCGTGGGCTCCATATTCTCACGCATAGACTCCTAACATGTCGAAAGGCACTTAATTAAAAAGGAAGTTAAAATAAAAAACAAATACCTTTCCATTTAACTATCTATTTCAAAAACAAAATAAATTGAAAATCACTCCCAGTGGAGAACCCTCTCTACACTGACAAGCTAGAATACCCAATCGCAATAAAACCTTTTGCATTAAAATCCACTTCCATATTTCGAAACATATTTCTATACCGAAAAGCCTCAATAGATAGTCAAAGTAGCTATACATCCATCATTTGTTCAGACACACATTGATCATAGGCACCCGATATCAAAGCATTCACGCATGCTTTAGAATCCATCTCTAAGTCTGAATTCCAAGTGCGGATATAGACAAAGGAAATAAAAATGATTTATTCATACAACATAAATACCAGACTGTAGAACGAAACCGCGAGTAGCAATGAATGAGTTGAACAACAGCCGGCACTCAGCCCAGTATGGAAGAGCTCCCTCGATTTAGATGGTATAGGTGGTACGTTCGAGATACGAATCTACTTGTATAGATAATTCTCTCAACGCGCACATAAAACTTCACATAATGACTGTCTTTTAATAATTTCTGAGGTTTCATGGATTCATATTTCATTTTATTCATGTATGGGTTTTTTATGCTACCATTCATTGCAAGGCCCAGCAGACACGCGTATGGAAATGTGAATCGGTGGCACTTTATGGAGCTGGCAAATTAAGTACGACATTTTACGGGCAAAGCTGTTTCCAGAGACGGGAATCAATAATTTAATGGGATCGTTTGGTATTAGCTCTGGAGGCTGGATGGAGGAGGTGTCTTTAGTGTTATTTGAAAATGCAAATTTAATTCAGCATTGGAAAGTATCCGGAAGGAACGGCTATTGGGATTTTAAAGCCATCGAGGGGGTAATCTGATTTCAAGGTTTTCGGTCTATTACCGTTTTTATAATAAAATTATCCCAGATTCGCAGCACTTGTTGCTGGGGTTACTTTACTAATTCCAATTTGTTGGATTTTTATTTAATTTTGGGGATAGTACCTCTGGTAAGCTCAGGTTACATGTAAGTGGATTCTATTACTGTTACAAATCAATAGAGATGGTGTAGCCCTAAGAAACTTGTTTGAAACAATCTGATTAGGATTGCTGGTTAGGAACCAATCTGAATTTCAATATCCAATTGGATTAAATAAAAAAAAAGTAAAATTAAAGTCCGCACTTCATGTATCTTCTTCTTCTTTGGTGGTGCTATAGAGTTCGATTTTAGCATGCTTTTCTAGGACTTAAATTTTCCGTTAGAATGATGAAATTTTTTGTTATAACAGAAAGTACCGTACCCCCCTTTTCCGACGAGCATGTGCTAGCATGTCTGTTGATGCTAAAAGCTGAACACCTTTCATATTAGCTGTCCGAAATGGCCTCTATAGGATTCATGTACCCTGGTAGTCATGGCAAAAAAAACTTAAGTAAGTGCTGGAGAACCTTTCATTTGCTATGGGACAACGTACTAGTTTCGGATGAATATCACTAGTAAATGCTCAATACCTTATGCATAAAAACTAGTAAGTATTTATACTTCTGTAGGATGGTAGGATGTTATAGAACGAGGGTAGACTCTGATTGGCTTCAACTTGGCAATGACCAGTGGTTGTAAGTCTGACTACACATCGATTGTGCTTATTTTGACCTCCACCGGATTTGACTTGCTAAACGATAAGTGCAAGTGTTGATAACAAGACGAAAAACAGCAACACAATAAACAGCGTGGTTAGAATGGCACGGAATGAATACCCAGCCTGCTGTCTCAGTCGATCCTAGATTTGCTGCTTCGACATATTCGGACAACAGGTTATCTAGGAATTTTAAGGGTAAGTCAGGCCCCTTGAACAATGATGACGGTGATTGAACTGAAAGGCCTACCCATCCATACAAAAACCTATTGGTACGAAGCAACGAAGGACTGATTTTATTGTTGACTACCCTGCAAAACGAAAAAAAGGACAAAGACGTTCGTTTCTGCACCTGGAAGGTGAGAACATTAAACTGGAAAGGTGCAGTCAAACAACTAGCGGAAGCCCTAGGCTGCTACAAAGCAGATATTACTGCCATCCAGGAAATACGATGTTATAGTGAGCAGAAACAGTGACTATTCGGATGCGAATTTGTTATAAATTCCAGACTTAGGGAAGAAGTCTTACGTCTCCAACATAACAGAACGCAATATAACAATTCGCATCAAGACCAAATTCACCAACATAAGCCTTATAAGCGCTCACTCTCCGATGGAGGAAAAAAATATGTATAGCTAAAGATAGCTTCTACGAGATCCTTGACAAAACCTACTAGCGACTACCGACGTACGACGTTAAAATCGTGCTGGGAGATTTCAACACAAAGGTAAGAAGAGAAGACATCATTGACGAAAAACACAGCCTACACGACTTTACTTCGGCTAATTGACTTCGCTACTGAACGAATGCCACTATAAAGCGAAGATGGCAGTCCACAGATCAACGAACGGTCAACCAAACTGATCACATTGTGATAGAAAAAAGGCACGCATCCAATATTTTGGTTACCCGAACATTCCGAAGGGCTAACATCGACTCTGACTACTACCTTGTTGCAGCCAACGTAAGAATGCCTTGAAAAACCAGAAATACTGGGAAAAAAATTAGTTTCGATAGACTGCAATCGCAAGAGACCGCCAAGCGCAACGTGTATCCCCTAACCTCTCAGTTAACACCATACCAGCAGCGTTCGAGGATATAGAGAAAAGATATATCGGAAAGACTGACGACTTTCTTGTCGAGCTTTATAAAGCCAGCTTAGATGTCTTTGTAAGAAACAACCACCGACTCAGAATGGAACCTCAGCCCGAAAAAGGAGGCCCTCTGAATTGCGTCAACTACAGAGGAATAAGTCTCCTCAACATCGCCTACAAGATCCTAGAGACGGACTATACAGAGCCATGTCTAGTTTTGGTGTACCTCTAAACTCGTCGGTCTGTGTCGCTCCATCAGGGTCGGAAACGACCTCTACGACACATTGATACCAAAAAAGGATTTATACAAGGCTATGCGCTGCCATGTGACTTCTTTAATTTGATTCTTGAGAGGATTGTGCAAAACTCCCGAGCCAACATCAGAGGCAAATTTTCCAAAAATCGGTTCAACTACCATCATACGCCGACGATATTGACATCATTGGTAGGACTCAACGTGATGTCATAGCCACATTTGCTAGTATAGAGCGGGTAGTACGGGTGGCAAGCACTCGTTGCATATGCCTCGAGTGGTAGCCATTCTGATTGAGTCTTTGGATGCCCAGCCAGCATGTATGCCAATATGGTGTACAAGCCCCGCCCCAGACCTTATACCTTAATTTAATATTCCTTTAACTACGGAGTGGACTAAAAGTCCGCAAGGTCCTGAGGAAGTGCAGAAACCCTTTCCTTTTTTAACCACCTGAATTCGGGGCGTTGCTTTTCAGCATCGGTTTTATCGCGATATCGCCGTGCTAAGGCGAAAGATCTCTAGAGCAATGTAGACGTACCCGTCGCGGATCAGCCGCTTGTCCCGCGCCTAACGGTGCGTGTGGTATAATAACAGGATACCCTTCCTTTCTTAAACTAATCCTAGCGAATGAATATAAACGAATGCCTCTGGTGGAATGAAGCCATATGTCGGGCTTTATTCCAATCTCCATGTATATGTGCTCTCCATGTATACATCATTGGGGTAGTAAGCCCCGAAGAGCAGGCTGTTTTTGCTAGCCATCGCCCTTAAGACGTGTCTTCGAATCACCTTAATAATTAAATTGTCAATTCTATTCAGCTGAGTCCCATCGTAAAGGACCTTGGTGTGATATTGTATGTACTCGGAGTCTGGCAAGCGGTACAATGCTATGCAAGATCGGAGACACCGCCTCTCAATAAGCCGTATCTTTTCCATGTAGGCTGGTGCTTCATTGAACCACACGGGAGAACCGAAAGCGATGATTGGCCTAATAAAGGCCATGTTGCATACGACTTTCACACCTGAATCAAGTTGACTGCTTTGGAACTGCTTTGCTATTTGGTATTTAACTTCACTTCTCACCGCTAACGGCTGCCTAATGATTCTCAATTTTTTCCAATGGTCCTAAAATGTATATCAAGTTTCCAATCATCGCAATATTCACTAATTTGATCGAAGTCACGTTGATCTGATCATAACGCCAGTAGTCTGAGGGAATATCTGGGAGTTCCCCGGCCCCTGTTCTAAACAATTTTTAATTTCAAATACTTTACTCGAAATTAAGTTGCCATATTTGACAACGAATTTCTTTCCCATAAAAATTTCATTAATCATGGGTTTACGCATGCCCAACCTAGTAGAAAAGCCCCTCTAACCATACGGTGTCGAAGGCCTTCTCAAAGTCAACCAGGGGTGGAATCGGCTAAGGTGATAGTTGATTGTCGCTTTGTTGATTGTCGTTTTTGATTATCAACTCTTCTTTGCTCTGCGTAAAGCGATCACATAAAACTGATTGATTATTTGCAGCACTTAGAATTTGGAACGTCACTTCCTTGCCGACGCTGTCATTCCGAGCAGCTGATACAATTTTTTTCGGAGTGTTTATATTGTGAAAAATGTAAGTAAACTTAGAATACTACAATGTTAACAAAATACAGTAAATTTGTTTGTTTTTTTTAAGGTCTCAAGCAAATACGGATCCTTTCCATACATACATGCAACAAAATCCGGATTTGGCAAGATCATATAATGCTCTTTCAAGCACTGCCCGGACAGCCCAGAGACATAGCAATGGGAAAAACTTGTCAGGGCATTGAACACAAATGGACCGCCAACATGATGTCGACGATGACATTGAGCAGCTCCTTGAGGACCCCAATGGAACGCTGGAGCAGAATATCTTGCACGACTCTACAAATACACCCATCTCTTCTACACCAAAGAGACGACAAACAAAAGTGAAAGAAAAGCAAGATATTCTGCAACAGCAAATAGAACTCAAAAAAAAAGTTCTTTGCCAATCAAATGGAGAATTCGAACAAAGCCAACAACACCTTACTTGAGATCCGGGATTCCTTAAGAGAGTTTTATAATGCCAAAAATAGACAAACGGACTCACACAATTCTTTAAAAACAGAAGAGCTTGAAGTGAGGCGGATGGAATTGGAGGTGGCTAAACTTGCCAATTATATCAAGTTAATGGAGCTCAACAACTCCAAGAGCTAGTTATATTTCTGTAAAAAAAAAGTATTATGTATGCATGATCTCAACACTAGTATTATTTTAAGCCTTAGTTTTCCTTTTTTTACTTAGTTTTTTATGTTATTTTGCAAAAATATACTATACGGTACCTACATATCATAAGCATTAGAAAAGCAATATAATATTTTTTTTAAGTTTAAAGTTTAAGTTTTAAGTTTAAAATCTTTTTCAGTTTTACAGCACAGCGATTAGTAATTTGCATATAAATCATCTCTTATACTGTCGCGAATTCTTTAAGCTTCTCCACTCTCGAGGGTATCCCCAGTTTGAGGTGTTTGCCGTGGGTAGTTTGGGGAAATATTATTTTCTCGTTCCGGATAGGGTACGTTGTAGGCGAGGCAAATGTTGTGCAATGCAGCACATACATTTATGATTTCGACAACTCTCAACGGACTATATCTACACTTCCGTTCTTCAAGTATTATACGCCATCGACCTAAACAAATGAAATTTGTACTTAAAGTTGTTTATAATATAAAAGAAGGACTTACCATTTAAAGGACCGATGCATCGTTCTACAATACTTCCCCATATCTAGCATTTATAGCTAAAATTTGTGTGTTCTAATCGCAAATCTGGAATATTTAATATGCGTATGTATTATCTACGCATGTAGATTATTTTCCAAAACGATTTCTTAAGTTAAACTTACAACCATGGCATTTATATTTTATACTATGCCTTCCTTTCCGATTAAAGAACATGTTCTCATTTTCCATTGGCCTTAAAATCATGACATGAGTTCCATCAACGCACCCTATAACTGCAAAATGTAAAGAACAATCAACGGATTAATATATATAGTATAATATGTATGGCAAACAAATTAACCTCCAGGAATTTTATGTTTCTCAAAAAAAAAAAATGATTTTGTTGAATCCTTGGGCACAAACTTAATCATAAGTGGGCAAAGTATTAACTGCATTTTTTTAATGACTGCAGCAGTAATTTCAGCCACCGTACTTTGACCCATTGGTGCAGCCCAATTAGCCCCAAATTGTCTTTGATAGCCACCACCGCCAAGAAGATTTAACGTTGCAGCCAATTGCAGGATAGGTGGAACATGAGTTGACCTTATTCCAGTTGGTAAATCAAGCAGTCCCAAACAAACACAATCGCTTCTTTTGATAAGCGAAAGTTTTTCAAAAATCTAAAAGACACAATAAATAATGCTACTTCAACAATGAATATTTAGAAATATATGCATTCTTACATCGGGTTTGGAAGTTCCAAGATATTTGCTTTATTTCTCAGGTTTCTTCTTATTAATTAGACATTTTTGTAATTATTTTCTTAATTTTCCTCTCTGTTTGAGTTGTAGAAACGTTCCAATGAAGTAAACATTGCACTTCACGAATTTTCACTTTCACTTAGTTTTTTATTTTAATTTATTCAATATTTTCACTAAAGTATTTAATTTATTTGGTGTAAAAGATTTCCCTTCAGCTTCTACCTATGAAATGACACAAATGTTGAAAGCGACACCTAAATAGCTGTCACATGAAATTGATCGCAAAAAAGCGATTGTTAATTTGGCAATCACCTTACGTGGACGTAAAGCGATGATTTTGATTGTCTACTATCAACTATCACCTTAACCGATACCACCCCTGTATACAATTTTCACTGTCCCTCCTCTCACGATGTTCTGTAATAGTAAAGCAGTAAATCGCCATTTAGGGTTCTAATAGACAAATTACAGAGAGAGAGAGAAAAAAATTAAGCAGTTCAAAAAACGCCTAGCGATAGTTTTTTAATACCAAAAATCACACCACCCACATCTCTACACTGCCTTTCCTTTAATTCCTTTACATGTCCTTATTTATTGAAAGCAAAAAACAAACCAACAATTCACAACCCGGTGTGATGGTCAGACAATAACCCAGCACAATACCCAAAACTGTAATTCGTCGTGCACATGTTACAGTTCTATACAATCTCTCTCGCAGGACTCATTCTATTCGAACAATAGAGCTTCGCAGACAAAAAAAATTCAAATAACGGAGATATAATAAAAATAGGGTGGAGCTCAGAGAAAAAGTGCGAAAATGCGATACTTTAACGCTCTGCCATCAAATCCTTGTTCATTGTGAAACGACTGCGATGTGCATCAGATACAGAAGCAGAGGAGCACCTCATACTACCCCACACCACCGTACAACACCACCCATTAGTTCCCAACAAAGAACAGTCATATCTACTGCGAGTCCTTTTGTTATCGTGCACTAAGCATTTTATTGCATACACGTAACTACATGTGTACCGGTGCGATGCTCCCGATCTATTCACTCTGCGCTGCGCCGCTCCACGACAATTGCAAATGTATGTGCAGTCATGCTTTCCCTCCCCTCTGGAGCATTGTTATACGTTTCGACATGTGCGGTTTGCACAAATCATAGTCAAAGCACTTCCATTGCCTTTGCTCAGATCCTTCGACCTCATGACTCTGCACAACGATTGATAGACAGCAAACGAAATTGCCAATTACACTGAACACCCAGTTACAGTTTACCGATACGAAGGAGGATGGCCAAAGAAGACATAAAAATCAAAGCATCCTCATAAACGCTATTTCTTACAATCCAATACGGGCTTAGATAGGTGCTCCATCGAATAATTCCGAAAGGGATTAGTAAGAAAGCCCCGACGAGTGAAGATACAATTTAAAGTTTAAAATCGGTTTTCATTGTACGGCGATAAGTCCTTCGAATCCGTTATGTGTTTTTGTGAGTAGTCTCTCCTTGATAATGGAACAATGGACGTGTGTCGTCTCACCGAGACCATTTGTGCGAATGTCCAAAAGTTTTTTCCAAAGCACTATACTTTTGTGCCAAGGAGCAGATCGCCCATAGTCCTCGGTACATACATATGTTGTGCGCCCAAATGGGATGTAGTTAATGTGCCTCCTTAAGTGGAGGACTGTGATGGTGCTTCCTCCACCGTGAAGGGGCATAGAAAATATTTTTTCTTTTTTAACAGAAACAATTACAAATAAATTGCAAAAGTTTTTCATGTTCCCGATTGTCCTGGTTGGTAGTGTGTCCTGTGCACAAAATATATGTCTTGGTGTGCTTGTCGCTTTACGGTGATTTTTATTTAAATTTCATAGTCTAGCGAACAGAACTTAATCCACGAGAGCGCGGGTAAACTTTACTCGGGAAATATATATTTTTCGGTTTTTATTTGCCAGATGTTGCACTATAGCCCGCATGAAGAAAGGTGCCCTGGAAGACGACTTGTTTGTTTTCATGGGTAGTACATATAAGGTTTCGAGGTGAGAAAAAGTTGGAAAACTCTACGAAGGATGTCATTTCAAATGGGGAGAAACGATTGCCGCAGCAGAATTGTTTGCAGTTATGGAAAACTTCTCAAAGTCAACAACTTTGTTATGAAATTAAATTTAATAAGATTTGTGAATAATTTGTTCCTCTGTCTTTTTTGTTGTTGTTGGGGTAGTTATTTAACGTGAGTTTTACACGTGAGTTCCTTTTTTGCGTGCAGACGTAAGTCGTTTGATGGAGATATTCTATTGAAGTTTGCTTTGAAGAATGTTGTAGTTCGGGAATGAATGCTGCATAAATATATCTAGGGGATCCCGTATTTTGTACTCAAGTATTCTGTAAATCTGTGGAAATGGCCATTCGCAAAACTATGAAGCATATAGAAAATTCGATTAATATAAACGAATTTACTATATGGCCTTTGTAGAACTAGGGTAGACCCTGAGCGGCGGTGACTTAGACAACGCCCAGCCCTTGCAACTTTCGCTTATCATCAATAGTAGTAACCATCGAATATTTGAATTGCTTATCTTATAAGAACGACTGTCGACCAAACAAAAACAAAATAGCAGCACTGCTAGAAAGCCTAGTTGGAAAATGACTTTCGCGGAACAACTTCCCGAGTTAAAGAAGGCATTAGGCTTACAGAATCGAAAAACGTCTGCGCATGAAATTAACGAATTTATTGTATCAATCCGCACCAATGCCAAATTCGCCAATATAAGGCTATTGTGCACCCAAGATTACACGGAGGCATAGGATAATATTGCAAAGAATTTTTTCTACTAGCTCGTGGACAAAACTTACTAGCCACTATCAAAGTACGATATTAAAATCATGTTGGGATATTTTTAACGCAAAGGCAGGAAGAGAGCACATTTGTCAGTAATGTTGAGAAAATCAGCTTATTTGAAACCACGTCTGACATCAGCCCTAGGGCGCGGTTACGGCCAACGCCAGCCACCGAGTCCGAGCTAATCCGAGTTAGTCCGCGCTAGTACGCTAGTAAATACACCATGGACGATTGTTCGCGTTAGTTCAAGCTAGTAAACATGAAAATCAAATTACAAGCGTGGACTTACACGGACTACCGCGGACTAGCGTGAGCTAACGACCTTAGGCTTTTGACTTCAAAATTAGGTTTCACCTTGCTTTGATACAGAGTGCCGACAGATGCTCGCAATCAAGAAAGAGTACTACAAAACAAAGCTGCAAGTGAAGACAAGAGCTGCAATTGAGCTGTATAGGCAAAGAAGGAGAAAGTATTCCTTCCAGAAAGGAGGAAAAAGAGTAAGAAAACCGCGTAATCGAAGACAGTTATTTATTATTATCGAAAGTTATTTTAAAGTTTTACCAAAGCGTAAAACGTCAAAACCAGAGATATAAGGAGCGAATAGAATCCTGTCGAGATAAATAAGGAAAGATCATATCAGTCGATGCTGATGATATTGAAGAACCACTTCTTCAGACTGTTAAACGGTGATGACAAACAATCTCCCGCTGTCAGGCACGAATAACTCAATATTGGCTACGACAGCGAACACTACCAACCACCTGACCTAAGTGAAACTAAAATTCAAGCTTGATAAGGCCGCCGGAAACGACTGCCTTCCCGCTGATCTTTATTAATCCGGCTGAGATGACTTTGTAAGTAAAATCTACCAACTCATAAGCCAAATACAGTCGGATAAAAATATGCCTGATGAATGGAATCTTAGCATCGTTTGCCCGATCCACAAAAAAGGAGACCCTCTGACCTTCGCGAACTACAGATGCATACGTCTCCTCAACATCGCCTACAAGATCCTATCTGCCTTTATATGTGAACGCCTGAAATCGTTTATGAACAAACTGATCTTCCTATTAAATCTTCACACATCGGCAGATCCTGGAAGAAAACCCAAGAAGTCCAAATCGATCCCCACCACCTTTTTATTGCATTCAAAGCCGCATACGAGAGCATTTATAGAGACGAACTATACAGAGCCATGTTTAGTTTTGGTATACCGCCCAAACTCGTCCGTCTGTGGATGACGGTTTAAAATTTTCGCTACTCCATCAGGGTCGGAAACGACCTCATCGACACATTTGATACCAAAAAAGGCTTTAGGCAAGGCAATGCACTGTCATGTGACTTCTTTAATTTGATTCTTGAGAGGATTGTGCAAAACTCCCGAGCCAACACCAGAGGCACACTCTTCCAAAAACTCGGTGCAACTACTAGCATACGCCTACGATATTGACATCATTGGTAGGAGTCAATGTGAAGTTATAGCCACGTATGCTAGTATAGAGAAGGAAGGAAGGAATGAGTTTAGCAGTAAATTAGGGTAAGACTAAGTATATGCTGTCAACACGAAAGGACACACAACATCGACGAATTGGACAGAACGTCACCATTGATAGATATAACTTTAAGGTAGTGCGGGACTCTGTCTACCTCGGCTCCGCTATAAACACTGACAATAACATCTCGTCAGAACTCAAACGAAGAATTACTTTTGCCAACCGCTGTTTCTTCGGGCTAAAAAGGCAATTTAGTAGTAAAGCCCTCACTCGAACTACTAAGGAAATCCTATATAAGACCCTGATCATCCCAGTCCTGCCCTACAGCACTGAAGCATGGACCGTATCAAAAGCGGATGAAGAAATCCTTGGTCGATTCGAGAGAAATCGTTGACGGGCTATGGAGAGGAAGGACCGGGCTAATTGGAGAGGCATGTTGGTTGAGGAACAGGTTCATCTCGGACTGTAGCGCCACTTAAGCAAGTAAGTAAGTATTCTACAAACTATGTTTCAAACATATGAGAAGGCTACAATTAGCTATGCGAATCGTTGAATACCCCATCCCATTTTATCCCAATAATAAATATCCCCAAAAAGTGGGTGTTGCTAGAAACTGAATGAATCTTGTTCAGACTGTTTATCTAAACATTTTATTGGTCAACAAAACACTACGTTTTTCTATGGATAGGCTATTTCTTTAATACCGCCCCGAAAAAGTGTGCGTGGGTTAAAATGGTCTGCAGAGAAAATATTTATAGTATTATTCTCGAAATTTTTTCATCGTTTTTTTCGAGTTTTACTAAAATTGCACCGAAAAAGGGTTTTTAAGAAAACGCTCAAAAAGGGGGCGTGAATAAAAACTTTATATGTACCAAATATAGATATTTAAATTGTCTAAATCCGCTATTCAGACACTTTATAAACATTTTCAACTGGTTAGCCAAACACAACGTTTTAGTGAAAATTCTAACAAAATTTACACTTGTTCTGCTTCGTCGGACAAAGAGTCCATATACCAAATTTCATCACTCTAGTTCAAGATTTAAGGCACAAAAATCGGTGACACACAGATGGACGGACGGACATATAGACATGGCTTAATCAACTCAGCTAATAATTCTGAGTCGATCCATATCACATTGGTAGAGCTTGTATGGAGCGTGCGGCCATAAATACTTTTATTGAAGATAGCGTTTTACATTTTTTTCCAAAATTCTAGAAAAATATGAAAAGTAATAAAACATATAGTGATCGTACCTGAGCATCTCCAATATATATCCTGAAGATATCCCCAAAATGTGATCTATAACGTTTTTCAACGTTTTTCTATTGCATATGCCTTGGGGTTAGGTATACAAATGGTTTTTGTACGAAAACGCATCCAAAAGTGGGCGTGGGTGAAAGTGATCTAGAATCGTAATGTTTATATTATCATCATTAATGATTTAGCATTGGAAGTTTTTTCAAATATTTTAAAAATGTACCAAAAAATGTATAGAAAACGCCCCCAAAAGTGGGCGTGCCAAAAAATTTTATAAATAAAGTTATTGAGATTCTCTAAATATGTTGCCCAGACACTTTTTTTAAAATTCCTTACGGTTTGGCTAAAAACTAAGTTTTTTTTAAAAAGGGGGCCTGCAGTGGGCGGATTTCAAAAATGTTTACACTTGTTCTGCTTCGTCAGCCAGAGAGTCTATATACCAAATTTCAGCACTCTAGCTCAAAATGTAAGGCTCAAAAATTGGTGACACACAGACGGACGGACGGACAGACAGATGGCAGCTACTAGCAGCTAGCGATTCTGAATCGATCCATACACTTTCAGGTATATCTATGGAAATTATTGCTCTATGTTACAAACTCAATGTTAAAACTAATATACCCCTATGGGATAGGGTATAAAAAGCACAGTTTAGCACAAAAACAAAGAACGAAAACGGTGAGGCTGCTTTAGTCAGAACGGTAGAACACAGCGATTTGCAGATATTTGCAGCTGAATTTTACAACAAATAACCTTAATATATTAAGAAATAAAATCTAATTTGATTGTTAACTTCGATTAACTTCACAACTAAAATTGTAAGTTTGTAAATTTAAGGTTAAACAAGAATTAGTACTAAAATAGGCACAAATGTTACATCAATAAAATAAAATAAACACAACATGCTAAGAACTCGCGAATTATAATTATTAGTACTAAATACCTTTCTTTAAAATATTTAAACTTTCCACTGTCCAAGCACTTTGTTTTTAAAAAGTATTTTAACCTCTCTTGACACCTTCACTTTCAAGTTGCTCACGCAGCAAAGACACATTAGTTTCGTTCTCTGCCTTTTGCAGCTATTCTTAAAGAGAACCGATGTATTAAAGCAAAAACAAGAATACATTTTAATAGATAGACTTATTATGAGATAGTGTTGACACATTTCTAACTAAAATTGGGACTTTGATTTTTTTATTTATGGCCCATGGGGCCGACCACTGTGCATATGCTTTAAGGTATATCTGTCGAATTTATTTCTCTATGTCACAAACTTAATGTCTCAACTAATATACCCTATGCGATAGGGTATAACAAAGTATGTGTGCGATATCACACACAGTTTGAACGGTTTATCGATGCCATCGTATATAATAACGTTCAAATGTCCGCCGTGGTTTTTCCGTGTGGCGCTCATCTGAAATGTCCAATTTTCCATGAATCTGGCGCATAAATCAGGTTGAATTTGACCGATGGAATGGGTTATGTTGGCTTCGAGGGCCGCTGTTATGTGTGCCTTATTCGCATTGACCTGCGATTTCAGAAAATCACATAAGAAAATGTCTAGCAAATCGCACGACTTGGTGGCCAAATCACATCTCCTCCATGTGAGATGACTATCCTCGAATCGCTCGTGCAGAATTTCCAATGTGGCGTGAGATTAGTCTCACTTAGTGCCGTCCCGTTGACACCACATGTCGTATTACCCAATTCAGGCCAAAAGTAGTCGCCGTTGAAGGTGATGGCCTGGCCAACGTCATTCTCAAAGAAATATGGACCTATGACATCGCCAGTCCTAAATCCATTGGATTGGACGCTCTTTGATCTCAAGTAAATTGGTATCTTGCCAAAATTTTCCATTTTGTCGTGACGTGCCCATTTATCCAGAAATGGGCCTTATCACTGAAGATGATTTTTCGAAATTGGTGTTAATTTCCAACTACTTCAGATTCAGCTAACAGATGTCGTTGTTTTTTATCATTTACCTTCAGCTCCTGGCTCAGTTGAATTGTGTACGGGTGCAAGACCAAGGCACAATGCAATGGATTCGTCTGCACACTCTCACGGACAGAAGCGATGTTCTGTGTTTTGTCGACATACGGATGTTGGATTACCTTTTAATGAACCTATCAGAGCGATTATGGCCACCGTAAAATGGACGAAGCACGGAACGTTGCCCGAACAGAGCACCCGGTTTGATAAAACAATTTTATCTTTTGCACGTGGTTTGGAAAAACACACTGAATAAATGACAGCCAATTTGACAGATGTAGCTTCAACACTATGATCGCTATCAACTGTCAAGGTTCGTAACTCCCTATTGGAAGACCCATTACTTACCTACCATTTAAGTTTATTTGTAAATAGTCCTTCCTGAAAAGTCATTTAGAAGCTAAATCCCATGTGACACACGTGACTTGTAATTAGTTCACTTCCACACGAAGAATTATATCCTCCATTCATTTCAGAAGTCACGGTTTGGTATTTATAAGCCAGGTTAAAAAATACCAGAACTAGGCAAAAACAGATCCTTTCCCCCCTCAACAAATCATTCATTTCCATGGAAATTGAACTCATTTGGATTATTTTAATGATTTTGCAAATGTTTCCCAAGGCGATGTGCTTACGTATCTATTGGCAGTATTCTCACATTAACCTCCTCCTTCTTCTCCTCGATATAGACGTAGTTACATCCCTCAGGCATAGAATGAAACTGGGAAATTCGCCAAAGCAAATTATAATCATTTACAAGTAAAGTCCTTAATGCGGGAAGTCGCCCTCTCCTGCTTCGTCGAAGAGCCACGAAAGTAGCTAAGTAATACAAACAAAAGATAGAACCTGTGGACGCAGAACTTATCGCCAGCGATAGATAGCATAGTTTATATATTTTTTGGTGAAAGATGAAAAGCTCTTTAATAGACCTGTTTACATGTGTTGGGATAATGAGTTAACAAGGGCAATGCTGCTGTTTGATCCTACTCACCCTATTGACAATAAAGTGTGCTTCCTCAACATATAAGTCATCGTCGTCGATTCGGCAAACGCTTTGAATGTGTATAGATATAAGAACCTTATCGTATTACGTCTTCAATTTTAATAAAACTTCACACTTTTTAGGATGTTGTCAAAAAGATATTCGAGATACCTTTCTATTTGGGTGAACAAAAACACCCAAAAGTCTGGTAGTAGTACTGACGGGTAAAATTATTTTTGTTGGTGCCTAGATACACAGAAAAGATAAAAAAAGATACTAGGAAGGAAAGGAGCGACGGACCCATATGACTGTATGGCTTGATAGCAAATAAAATGTTTCAACAAAAAAATAAAATAAAAAGACAATAAGAAACCAATAATGGAGTATGATTGTGGGTAGAGTCAGGTGGAGGTATTGTCTTACGCGTATTTGAGTTATATGGTACAAAGGACCTTCCTTAGTTGAGCTTATGTAATTCGATTGTTTACGACATAGCTTTTTAGGGGGACGCTTTGTACTTCGCAATACATAATTTCATCCTGGAATTTCATTTATTTATGAAAGTCTAGGGGATGTCTTCGATGGCATGGTTAAATTTCTTTTGGTAAATTAATTTTACCACGATTTCTTTAACTTAGACAATTTTAACGGATCTTGCAATATGGACTTCGGATCTTTGACAGTTGATAGCGAACTATATTGTAGAAGCTATATCTGCCAAATTGGCTGGCAACGTTCCGCACGCTTCCTCCATTTTACGGTCGCCATAATCGTCTTACCGAGAGGACTGTTCGCAGTTTGGTGGATAAATTTGAGTCAACTGGTTCAGTCCACTGAGACCACTGAGACCACTGGCTTTGTTTTTTGGTTCAGTAAACGATAAGCCAACACCTGTACGTCGACTATACGCAAGATCTGCTGAAAACATCTCCGCTGTCCGTGAGAGTGTGCAGGAGAATCCGAGTCAGTCGATTTCGCATTGCTCACAATAACTGCGCCTATCGCAGACCCACAACTTGGCGAATTTTGCGTCGTGCCTTGGGCCTACAACCGTACAAAATTTAACTGACTCAGGAGCTAAAGGTAAATAACCATAGATAATGGCGTGTGTTCGCTAAATGGGCTCTGTAGCAGTTGGAAACTGACCCTAGTTTTCATAGCCCTGATCTTCAGCTAGGCCCATTTTTGGATAAATTGGTATAAATTGGTTGGGAAAATACCTATCCACATGAGATCTAAGAGCGTCCACGTCCACAAATCACTGTGTAGTTTGGATTTAAGTCGTAGGTCCATATTTCTTTTAGAACGACTTTGGGCAGGCCATCACCGTCAACGCAACGGCGAGCACTATAGAGCGATGATTACATGGATAAAACGACATGTGGATGTACGATCGACTCAAGGGCATGATCATCTCGTGTGAAGGTGATATGAATTGGGCCACTGAGATCGTGCGATTATGTTGTGGGGTTTTCTTAAAATCGTAATTTTAATTTTTTCACCATTTTCTTGCAGTGTCCTAGTGTTTAGTGCATTAGACTACTAAGCGCAGGGTCCTTGGTTCCAATTCCAATCAACGCCTAAGTTTTACCTGAATGGAACACACTTTTTGGATAAAAATCTCTGATTTGGTCCTTCTCACATAAGAGCTTTTCATAAAAACATATCTGCCCATTCGGTTAAAACACTGCTGAGGTTGTTGGGATTGTAGGAGCTGCGATGGTACCTGTTAGTAAACTGATCGCTTATGTGACCGAACATTTATCATTATTGGCAAGTGTGCTGGATTTTCCTCTGAGCAACATCCAGGCATGGGACGTTTTTTCTAAAGAATTTATATATCCTTACAGGGACTGGGCATAATAGTTTCGTTGTGTCTTCTGGCTTTCCATGACAATTTGTCTAGCGTCTTGCCATCATAAGAACACGGCCCACTGACGGTGGAGCATAGCAGCTCTAGATATAGTTCCCATTTACTTTAACCCCCACTAAAGTTTACGGTTTTTCTCCCACCACATCCTGAAGGGGAAGTAAATAGATGTCAATATTCCTCCCTGCATTGCAGCCCATAAAGTCCTTTCTGCTATTTTTTATGGCAACATCCGCTTTTTGTTCATCTTCTCTATCACCTCTGTTGTTGTTGTGTTGTTTCAGTTGCGTTCCAAGACCCAAATACCGACAGGCGGACAAAAATTAACGATTTAATTTTTTGGGTATCTGTCTGTTCGGACTTTTATTATTCCTGGAGTTCTTTCTTTTAATGAAACAAATACCGATAGGAGTAAGTAAGCATTGACGGCGACTGTATCTCACGTTTGCTTAGCTCCTCTGATGATTTCCAAGAGCAGTACATTTGTCGAGCTCTTTGCCACATTTCACCACCGAGATCTCTGTTCATATTTGTTTGATTCCACTCCACTCCACACTCCACATGCGGAAACACAGCACCGACATCAACGACAATGACAACGACGTCGACGATGACATTGACGACGACTATGAGGATGATGGGGATCATCATTGCCATTATCACGGTTCCTCCAATCAACCTTACTCCGGTCGGAGTTAGAACATAAGAAAGAAATTTGATTCTTTTTGGCCCCTGTGCCCGGTATGAGCCTCGTCGTGTCGTCCTCCCGTATATCGGTTTTGTCGATCCTGCCCGCGCGTACGACGAATGTGCACAGAAATTCCGCGTGTTGAATTTACCTCAATCTATCCAGTTTCAAAAGTCGTCCAGGTGGAGCATGTAGCTTACACAGAAGCGCATAACTGGCCATATTGTACCCGAAGCCTGCCACAAAAAAAAAGTTTGAATTAATTTTGGGCTTTCCTGGTTTTATGCCAGGAAGTTGCGACCAGGACGTTTGTAAACATATTACGCAGATAGAAACTTGTATTTGATGATGAAGAGATAAAATGAGATGATGAGGATGAGGATTTGTTGTAAATTGGCTTGGTTATATTTTCAGAAAGTTGAGTTGGTGTATGTTACTTGTCAAGAAAGCCGTCATATCTGGCAGTCTTCTAAAGCATACTCATATGTATACGTTCCAGCTTTACTGCATTTAGGTCTGGTGGTTGGTAGTTTTCGCTTTTGTCGCCAATATTCTGGCTGACAGTATTAGATTCTTTTTCATCGGCGTTTTACATCCTGCAGAAATGTTTTTTTTTTTTCATATCCTCAGCATCGACTGTACTACGACATTTCACGCACTATCCTGAGGAGAACTCTGCACAAAGATCTCGGATTATTCGCTTACAAGGTCCAATTGACTCAGCAATTGAAGGCAAACAACCATCAGCTTCGTTATCGCTTCGCAGTTTAGACCTTAGAGCAGCTTGAATTGGACAACGATTTTGGGCGAAAAATCACATTTTTGACGAGGCGCATTTTCATCTCGGCGGCTTCGTTAAAATGAGGCTGGGAACAACGTTTCAGTCAGCCGAGTCGTTAAGCTACTCTTTTTTTTACTGTAATTGAAGACATGCAATTGGACGACCTCTGGTTCATGCAGGATGGCAAGCCGTGCCACGGAGCCCATGCCACAATCGATCTTATGCGCACCAAATTCTCGAATCGTGTTATCAATCTTGGCGATGTCATTTGGCCGCCATGAAAGGTTGTAAGAAACCTAGGGATTGGGTACTAATGAGCCTGTTGCGCCAAAAATCTGTACTTGTTTTGTATTAAATTCGCTTTTTTATTGCGTGCAACAAGATACTGGTCCGGATCGATGGCAGACGTTCAGAATATTCGACATGCAAAATCGCAATGTGATCAATTCGATTGATCATTTGTTGGATATCGAGATGAGAAAATTTATGCTAGCTATAGTGTCAATTCGTTCTGCAGCGAAGTGAATTAGCCTAAGTCCGTTTTCAGGCGTGGTGTCATGTAGGCCGGCTTTTCCGACAATACTGCTAAAGATGTCGTCTCTTCTTATTTTTGCGTTAAAATCTCCTAGCACGATTTCAACAACATACTTTGGCAGTTGCTCATAAGTTTTGCCCAGGAGCTCGCAGGCCATTGGTTAGATGCTTAAATGCTTAGATGCTCTGTCGCTCAATTTCTCTGCTGGACGTATTCGATTTCCAATACATAATCCCTCTTCTAAATGGATTGACATTCCCAAGTCCAGTAGCTGAATAATGATGACGCAGCTAAGTTCATGTGGATCCATTTTTTTTTTCGCCGATGGTTTTATATTATAGTTCCATACCCACATACCAATTAACACTTCTTGTTCATTAAAAATAGTGTTTCCAAGCAATAACAAAAGCTTTTTTTGCTTACCTTACAGTTGATCCAATCAGCTGAGAATCCGCTACATACTGACTTCTTAAAACTTCTTAATCCTTCATACCTTCCTCGGATACCTTTAAAAACTACGCAACACCATAAACTTCATACATCTTGTCTGCCAATCTGTTGCCATATCCAACTTTACAAAAATACTTTCATATGCAAATACGAGCAGGACTAAAAATGTAAATCTCACTCCTGCCGTATTTTTTTAACTTTTTGCTCAAAACTTTTACACAACCCACGTGGAAACTTCCCTTACCATCTGTATAACGTATGTGCCATGTAACATTATCCTGCAACAACGATTTTTCCTCAAAAATAAATCTTCAGTTCAAGGACACATTGTCCATGAGTGTCTGGGCAAACAATACCTTACCACCCCTTTTATTTAAGTAAAAAAAAATATAAAAACAAAATAAAGCAAATATCCTTCGTTCCTTTCAGGCATTTCCTCCAGTACTGGTGACAAACAACACTTGATTGTGCACCAAATTAAGTGAAAAGCATGGAACCATGAAGCCAAGCACTCAACCGCACTTAATCTCCAGCCGATAACAGTTGCTCGAATCGGTTTGATTCCACTTGACCAGCTCGGCAATCGGTCGACTAGGCTTCAGGATCAGCGTCAAGTCATCGTTCAGGTGTAGCGGGGAGAATTTGTTAATAACCACCGCCTTGGTTGCATCTCGATACTTGGCCGGTGTCTCTGCGAATTCATCTTGAACTTCAGCTGCAGCTACAATGTCAGCGCTGTCATCAATTAAGCGATAGCTTGGTGGTTTTGTACCATGATATCCGAGTTTGTGGCATATCTGGGCAACTTCCGTGCTATCTGGTGGTCGCTGACGTGGAAAGCATTTTGTATGCCAGATCCCATAGGTCTGCTCAATCACTTGTCCATAACCTGCTGGGAATATGGGTCGCTTCATGCTACCCATGAAGAATCAAATTTCATGAGCACGTGTCCTTAAAAGATATGTTTACCTGTGCGCTTACCTGTGTGAGAAGTTCGTCAACGACTTATTGGGATGCTCGATGCCATAACAGAAGTTTTCGTCTTCACCATTGGGACAATCGGGCTCCTTGTCACATACAAAATCCTTGGGGATGCACTCACTGCGAGAGCTGTTAATGATAAATGCAATACAACGCCCCTAGGGCTGGCTGAATCGAAACGAGACATACTCTGTGCATCTGAAAATTACCTTCCACATGGGAATCGGTTTGCTGTGCAATTGCATAGCACTGGGCTCTCGTCGCTTTTGTCCCAACAGTTGCGTATGCCATCGCATATCTTGCTCGGATCTGTTGCTCTACATAGGGGGTGGGTGGATGGTCACGATTAATGTGCAAACATGATAGAGGAGGCGACAAGGATACATACTGCAGATACGTAAAACAGGAGCAAATTGTTGGCTCATCGGTCAAGTCCTCACAGTCGGCAATGTGGTCACAGAATTTCTTCTTTGGTATGCATTTACCATCCGATCGACATTTAAGTTCAGATGCTTTGCACTCTGTCAGAGGATAAAGATGATGGGTATTCGGAAATGAATTTAGATGTAGGTTTGTAAATGTGTTTGTTTAAGGTCTTGTGGTGGTTGTTTTTGGGAAGTTTACTCAAAAACCGTTTGATTGGGTAAGGACAGAGAAATGAAAGGTTTGGAAATTCGATTATCGCAAATATGTAGGTCTTGGAGTTAATTATTTCCCAAAAGATTATTGCTGTCGATGTTGTAATCAATTTGAAAATTATTTTCCATAGATTCCTAGAAGCTGGGATACGGCTTTGTTTGCTTGTTACAATAATTGATAGAAGGTCCGAATGACTTGCATGCAGAATAATTAAATTAGAAATGCCATATAGTTCTGAAATTTTTTTAAAGACTTAAGATAGATTTTGAAGTAGAGTTGGCCAGCCTAGTTCAACCAGTAATCTCTGGTTCGATTAAACCCAGGGCCTATATTTCTATCATAACCATTCATGTCTGCGTGTGAACTTTTTGCACAATGGAGGGACTTACAGTTTTATACTAATTGTGCAGGAATTTGAGGGTTTTATACTGGCAGTAAGTTATAAACAAAGTTTCATGAAATGCCCGATTTTCGTAATATAGTGTGATATTGCAATTCTCGCAACAAAGAACGAGGCCTACAAGGCTAAGCTGCTGGTGAACACAAGAGCTCCCATTGAGCTCAATAGGCAAAAAAGAAGGGAAGAACACCGGCTTTTCAGAAAGAAGAAAAAAAGAGCAAGAAAAGCGCACGAGGATATAGAGAGGTGCCACTCCAGGAACGATGTTCGCAAGTTTTACCAAAGTGTAAAACGTCAAAGCCAAGGATACAAGGCTTGAACAGAATCCTTTCGAGATAGACAAGCAAATATCGTAGTTAAAACACAGTCGATGCTGAGGATATGGAAGAACAACTTATGCAGACTATTAAACGGCGATGACGAACAACATTCCGCTGTCAGGAAGAATTAAATGTTGGCAAAGACTGCTAAAACAACCAAACCTAAATGAGGTGGGAATAAATATGTAAACTTAAGTTTAACGAGACTGCCGGAAAAAAGGACGACTTTGCTGTCGAGCTTTATAAAGGCAGCCGAGGTGACTTGGTAAGTAACATCCACCGACTCCAAAGCCAAATCTGGTCGGATGAAGGTATGCCTCTGCACTGTGCCAACTACAGAGTCATAAGTCTCCTCAATATCGCCTAAAAGATCCTATCTGCCGTAATATTTGAACGCCTATAACCGCTTAACAACAACCTGATCGGCCCTTACTAGTGTGGTTTTAGGTCAGGAAAGTTCACAACCGATCATATTTTCACACTTCAGAAGAACCTGAAAAAAAACTCAAGAAGTTCAAATCGATACCCATCACCTATTTAACGATTTAAAAGCCGCATACGACAGGATTTATATATTTACGAACTATTCAGAGCCATGTCTAGTTTTGGTATACCGCCCAAACTCATCCGTTTGTGTAGGATGACGATAGTTATACAAATTCGATACCAAAAAAGGATTTAGACGAAGTCGTTCTGAATTTACTGTAACTGGACACCCCTTTCGATAATTCCTGCGCCGACATCGCATCCTATATGGTCACTTTAGGCGAATGAAGGAATTTCTGATACCTGCGTTTCGGATTCGTAGCACTTGAAACACGAATTCACATTTTCTACCGATCTTGATAATTTTCAAACTTTTTGCCCCATTTTCGAATGAGAGCATTTTTTAAGTGGCGAATATTTCAAAAATAGCGGGATCTTCAGATTTACAATATTTCCCGCTGTACTCAAAAGGTGGATTTTTTCCGTGCTAAAATGCTTTCAGATGGTCCAGTGGAAATAATTGCAAGGTCTCTAACAAAATGATGCCAAAGTTGGTATTAAAAAGCTCTAAGAAATTGAATTCGCTTGTGGGTGCAGTGATCTAGTGATTAGTGAGTTGGACTACTAAGCGCGGGTTATCACTTCAAATCCCAAAAGTGACAGCACCCAAGTTTTTCACTCCACCACCTCTTGTGAAAGTCCGACAATCATCCAAGAGTAAAACTGTCATGAGAAGCTTCTCAAATATGTCGTTCGGTCACAGATGCACAGGGAATCAGCTACTTAATGGGCTTAATGTAGAGAGAGATAGGGCAAAAAACCAACCAACCTTCCTTCGTTTACTGTAGGTTCCTTCTGTAGGAAGCAAAAGCATGCCCCATGACTAGAATGCCAGTACCATATGTCCCATCCAAAAAAAAAAAAAACAATTCCTTGTCATGAACCAACTACCGAGGCATATACATGTTAAATTTCACTTATAAGATTATACCTTACGTACTATATTAACCTTTGAAGCTTATCGGCACGTAGATCGTCCATAGTCCAAAGTTTTCACAATAGAGAAAATCCTAGAAAAGACCAACGAAAATCAGTCAATCAATGCCTCATCCAACGGTTTCCAATCGTCAGTGGTGTAATGAAATGCCGCACTGAAGAACTGGGTTAGATTCACAGCCGTAGCAACAGCTAACTGGCGATGATCTGACAAATCATATGAGAACTAACAATTATTTTCAAGATTAGCTTATGTCAACTTGATTTGACCTAAAATATGAGGTCCCGCCATCGTAAAAGAAGTACACACGCAAATGAATGGTTGTTAGAAAAAGCTAGACCCTGGGTACTAACGAGCCTGATGTGCTAATTAAAATGTTTGTAACACTTGAGGACATTTTTTGAGACAGCAATATAGCCTGTGAAATTAGTCTTCATCAGCAGATATAGAGATTCCACTTCAGAATATTTATTGGCATGTATATACGTTGAGATTTCCTGTAGAGCATTGAGGAAGCTTTATAGGTCTACCAATTTGTATCAATTCTTGGTTAAAATCCTTTCTGCTTTTACAGCGTAGAGCTCAACGTTTGATGCTCCACCAATTAGAGGATTTGCACTCAATGAGTCTAACAATCTTGCAGGATTCAACATTTTTAATTATATTACTCTATTTATGATCCTTCCCATTTCTATATCCACTCAAACCATGAACTTTTCACTTTGTGAGTTCATTTACGTCTTGCATCCATATTAATCAGCCACTAATGGATTCTACCAAGCAACGACCTCCAAACAAGAAAAGGACTCGCTCGCATTCAACTCTATGTCCCATGATATTTCGACGATAATAAAAAAAAAGCATCTTCCGAAAAATACTTTCCACTTAAACTTTCCATCTACTCCTTGATCTATACACCCGTATGCCTAGTACCTACTTACCATTCCGATGGAGGCGGCAAAATTCCTTTTCCTCATCGCTGCCATCATGACAGTCGACCTTACCATTGCACATCTGTTCGTGTTGCAGGCAATTGCCCAAAGGACATCGCAATGTCGGACATGTTAGCTTGGGGTAACCATTTCCACATTTTGGCTGATCTGAAAAGAAGACCAAAAAAGGACAAGTACTCTTATAAGAAACCAATGTGAAAGCGGATATGAATATTTGTGCAAATGAAAATTGACAGGCCACATAGCAGGACACACTAAAGGAAATTTTCCTTAACTGATTGGAAGGACAATGAGGGAGTGGAATACGAAAAACATGGACACTTATGATACCATGAATGATTGATAGAGTCGGTGGTCGATGGTATATCTTGACTTTTGAACTTACCTATGACTGCCTGAATGTGTCGATAGAATTTTTCCAGTGTTCGTACGGCAAATGGTTTCTTCAAATTGTTGCATTCGCTAGCGTTGAACGAATAAAATGCCATTGGATACCATCCTCCGTTGTCCTCACGACATACTAATACCCCCTGATTGTGTGGATCTAGAAAAAATTCAAGGAACACACATAAAAACATACTGCTATTGTAAAAAAAAAAACTCACAACTCATGCTGCTGTCTAGGTCCTTACAAAAACCCGACAAACTTGTCACATCCTCTCCCGGTTTCACCAATGCGACAGTTTCTTCCTCGCCGAGGTGTTTTAATTTAAAGTCAACAATGCCCGTCGGATCCCACTGATAACACGAAGAGAATTCGTTATCGACGCCGCACATTGTGTTCGACGCATTTGCAGAAAGTTCCTTGTCCTTCACAGTTGGCTTTTCAATGGTTGGAGTTACCTTAATCCCACCAAATTTATCACGAACCACAGACATGCACTCGAGCTTCGGCCTGTCGAAAGTTTTCCCATTTTGCTTTACCACCGGCGATCTATCCACCCGGATGTAGAGAGTGTCGAAAAAAAGGAGCAAATTTTAACATCAGGTAGGACATAATAGGGCAAATTTTCGTAAGGCTGTGTAATTCCCCCTTCACGGAATCAGTTCATTCAATTATCATCAGCCATTTACATCCTGTAAGTGGGTGCAAGGGATAAACAAAATCTACTTACACGTCAGGCAAGAACGTCGGCAGGACATGTCGGGTAAAATGAGCAGCATTATCCAAGTGCAACAATAGTATATCGCTGTTGTCGACAACCTCAAAGCAGTCGACGCGTTTAATCTGCTCGTACGGGCTTTTGTGGAGGGTGTGCTTGCTTTTTCCGCCGCCAAGTAAAACGGTCACGTAGTCTTTATCGAGTCTGCAACGGAAGGGTAATGTTAATGCAGTTTTATTTTACACAGGCAATTTTTTGAAAAGGATATTTTTTAAGCGTTTTACGAGGGATTTCAAACGTAATATGGTTAAGGACGGTGACGTAGACGGTAACGTTTACATTATGCTTTGTATAGGAGAAACGCTTTGTAGGCCTTTTTGTGTAATGTGTTACTTCAAGATGATGGTTGGGGGTTGTAGAACGAGGGTAGACTCGGATTGGCTTTAGCTTGGCAATGCCCAGTGGTTGCAACTCTGACTACACATCAAATGTATTTATTTTTACCTCCAGGTGGCCCTGGCCTAGGGGTATCTAATAAATTGAAACTGGCCCTCCTGGTTGGGGGTTGTGTTTTGGGTTAACTACCTACCCATGAAAAAAAAAACATTGTTACGAAGCAACCAATAGCATCGGAAAGGACTGATATTAATGTTGAAGACCCTGCTAGCAGAAGCCCTTAACTGCTACAAAGCAGACATTACTGCCGTCTAGGAAATACAATGGAATGGGCCAGGCAAAAAGAGGATAAAAAACTTCGCGCAATGCGTATCACTTAACTTCTCGATTAACACCATACCACCAACATCGAGTGTCGAAGAACAATGGCAACGATGTCAACAAGCCATTGGATCAGCCGCAACTGATGTGCTAGGTTTCTCGCTGCCACCAGCAAGAAACCCCTGGTTTGATGAGGAATGCCGACAGATGCTCGCAGCCAAGAACTAGGCCTACAAGGATAAGCTACAGGTGAAGACATGAGCTGCCATTGAGCTCAATAGGCAAAGAAGAAGGGAAAAACACCGGCTTATCAGAAAGAAGAAAAATAGGCAAGCAAAACGAGCGATCGAGGATATAGAGAGGTGCCACCCCAGGTAAAAATCATCAAAGTCAAGGAAACAAGGCTCGAACAGAATCCTGTCGAGATGAGCAAGGAAATATCGTAGTTGAAACACATTCGATGGTGAGGATTTGGAAGAACCACTTCTGCAGACTGATAAAAGGCGATGACGAACAACATTCCGATGTCAGGCCGAACGAACCATTTAATTTTGGCAACGGCAGCGAAAACTGTCAACTACCCGACCTAAGTGAAGCGAGGATAGCAATATCTAAACTCAAGCTTAATAAGGCTGCCGGAAATGACGGTCGTCCCGCTGAGCTTTATAAAGCTGGCGGAGATGACTTGGTAAGTAACATCCACCAACTCATAAGCCTTAGCATCGTTTGTCCGATCCACAAAAAAAGGAAACCCTATGAACTGCGTCAACTACAATGGCATAAGTCTCCTCAACATCGCCTACAAGATCCTATCTGCCGTAATAAGTGAATGCCTGAAACCGTTTACCAACAACCTGATCGGTCCTTATCAGTGTGGTTTTAGGCCAGGAAAGTCCACAACCGATCAAATTTTCACACTTCGTCAGATCATGGAAAAAACCCAAGAAGTCCACATCAATACCAACCACCTATTCATCGATTTCAAAGCCGCATACGACAGCATTTATTGAGACGAACTATAAAGAGCCATGTATAGTTTTTGTATACCTCCCAAACTCGTCAGTCTGTGTAGGATGACGATAGAAAATTCTCGCTGCTTCATCAGGGTCGGAAAGGACCTCACCGACATATTCGATACCAAAAAAGGATTTAAGCAAAGCGATGCGCAGTAATGTTACTTCTTCAATTTGATTCTTGAGAGGATTGTGCAAAACTCCCGAGGCAACACCAGAGGCACAACCTTCCAAAAATCTAGCATACCCCGACGATATTGACATCATCGGTAGGACTCAACGTGATGTTATAGCCACGTTTGCTATTATGCTATATGCTGTCAACACGATCGACGAATTGGACAGAACGTCACCTTTGACAGATATAACTTTGAGGTTGTACGAGCCTTAGTCCACCTCGGCTCCGCTATTTACTCTGAGAACAACATCTCGTCAGAAATTAAACGAAGAATTACACTTTCCAATCGCTGTTTCTTCGGGATAAGAAGGCAATTTAGTAGCAAATTTTCGAACTACTTAGGAGAGCCTGTATAAGAAACTAGTCATCCCAGTCCTGCTCTACATCGCTGAAGCATGGACCGTATCACAAATGGATGAAGAAATCCTTGGTCGA
Organism: Rhingia campestris; assembly: GCA_932526625.1. NCBI lineage: Eukaryota > Metazoa > Arthropoda > Insecta > Diptera > Syrphidae > Rhingia > Rhingia campestris. The sequence goes on from OW052184.1 coordinate 55,892,629, forward strand.
TTCGAGAGAAAAATTCTTCGAAAAATCTTCGGTCCCGTTTGCGTTGACGGGCTTTGGAGACGAACATGTAACCACGAACTATACGAGCTGTAAAGCGATAATCGACATACCCATGGCAAAAAAAACTTCACAATGGACTTTTAAGATGGCTGGGACATGAAGAACGAATGGACACCAATACTCCGGCTCGCAGAGTCTACTATTCCGAGTTAGACGTCGGACGCAGTAGAGGAAGACATCGCCTTAAGTGGCGCGCACAAGTAGAAACCAACTTCAACCAACTTGGAGTGCGCAACTGGAGGCAGTTAGCGAGGGACCGGGCTAATTTGAGAGGCAGGTTGGTTGATGCCCAGGTTCATCCCGGACTGTAACGCCACTTAAGTAAGTAAGTGACGTCAACTAACCGATAATGAAGGAACTTTTATATTCAAACGACTTTTAATGAATTTATAGACACCAGGAGAATTGTGATAAAGATTCTAAACTAGGATTTTCTAAGAATCAGTCCATTCCACTTGTTTTGTCGTTTTTTTAAGATTTGTCTCTGATAATGCCTTTCTATTTTCCCTAGTCATTGGTAATTAATTAATAGGTTTGCCGAACTGTTTTAGAATCCAACCGCATTACTTTAAGCCCTTTTATATACGGTTCTTATGATTTTGATAATGTTTTAAGTGAAAACTCTTTGTATATTATTATCTCTGGTGATAAAAATAGAGTTATGTCACAAATGTGTAATTCGATGAAAAATGTTAATCTTGACTTTCACTTTTATTTACTGTAGTTGGACTTTGAAAAATTTTGAAAAAGAAAATTGCAATAACCATTGACTAGAGCACAAACCATGCTCTCACAAACATTAATATCTTAATGATCTCCATCTACAGAAACTCCTCCGCTTAAACAAATTTTTAATTATAATTTCTAATGTTAGCTCCTAAAATAAGTAAATAAATATTTTATATTTTGTGCTTATATAGATCCGTTATATAAGTACAAAATGGTAAGGGATACCTAATTGATATGTCTCATATGTCTATAAGCTTTACCGAAATACACAAAATATCACAAAAAAATAGCTGGTAGCACTAATTAATAGAACTCACCTTACACCATAGTAACACGATTCATGTACCAGAACCCAATGTTTATCCACCAAAACTCCAACACACCATAGCGTCCCATTAGCATATACATCGACCAACCACGGCCAATGCAAATTCACCACTGGCTTATGTAACTTATCATGTACCAGAACCGGTTTCTTTACTTCGAGAAAATCATGCACTTTATCATGTGTAAGAACCGGTTTCTTCACTTCGATAGTTTTATTCAGCTTATCATGTACCAGAATCGTCTTTTTAGCTTCGATAACTTTATGCACTTTGTCAATGATTTCAGCCGTTATATTCGAAATACTTTCCTTCATGGTATTCAGATTGTTTGGCTTCACTTTTGGATTGTGTCCATGAAAGTCAAGAGTTTTCGGAATAATCTCCTCACCAGCGATAACAGTTTTCAATGGCGCACTTCCGTTTGCCTTTGGCACACATTCAACGAACAAACCCAAACAATTATCTGGAACGTCCTCGATGTGTTCTCTTCGTGGTGACGCTACATATGGCATATGTTTGGTTTCGTCCGTGAAATGGACACTGTCACCGACTGGTGATGGATCTCTTAGGTAGGACATTTGCAGATCTGGTTCGATGGGCACAATGCTGTGATGGGTTATCTCGGTTGTGTTATAGAATTTAAATCCTTTAAAGCCTAGCAGGGAGCAGACTTCTTCAGCTGTTTTTGCGCCATGGACGTGGAAGCCAGTCTCATGGGAGCAGACCACACGCCATACGCCATGTGTGTTGCGGGAGAAGACGCCGGCATTATGGAATTTTGGTTGTTTGTTTTTGTCCAAGTGGATTTCCTTGCCATTGGTAAGGGCAACTATGAGAAAATGAAAAGCAATTGGAGAGTGTGGTTAAAGGGGAATCTAGTCTACTCACAACAATCCTTTTCGTCCTCTTTGTATTGACAGTCGACAAAGTTGTCGCAACGTTTCTTGGAATCAATGCACGCCTTCGACAATGGGCAGAGGAACTGTGTTGTTGTACAGTTTCCTGTTAAACATGTGTGTAGTCAATCGTGAATTGAAACACTATGGGAACTTACCGCAGTCATCTTCATCGGTAAAGTCTTCACAGTCAATCTTTCCATCACATATCAGGATGTTCAGGGGGCCCTGGGTATAGAAAACATTCAACTTGTCATAAATGCTATTCTTTACTGACTCCGCACTTACCTTTAAATACTGACGACATGTACAGCCTTCCTCGTCAGTACCATCTTCACAGTCGGCTATCCTGTCACATCGATTGCTGATGCCAATTATTTGGGGGATCCTATAAAAAAAAGAAGGACCTTAGCCACAATTAAGGCACTCTCTGCGAATGTCGAACTTTTTGCAAACAAATTTCTGAGCGATAGTTTTCGGCATTGTCTTGGGTTGGACCGTCGGTGAAATACCCCCTTCCGTTGCATTCTCCCGCTTGTGAATCGGCGTGGGTAGTTCCGAAGTTACATCAGGCAAATCAGCCTTGAAATCGCCAAATCCAGTGGATAGCGTCGCTCCAGTTGGCTGCACTGACTGTGTAGTGACTACTGGTGTAGTCAGAGGGGTTGTCTCGATAAAATGACCGCCAGTCGTTCTATCCTGTGCTTCGAGGAATTCCACCGCCAATTCTTTCAGTTTAGTTAGGCCAGCAGTTGTTGTAGCCAATGGTGTTGGAGGAGATGACATTTCCAGAGTTGATTGCGGAGATGTCCATGTTGTGGCGACAGTTGTCGAAGATGGATTTGTTTCGAATACTTCGCTCACCCAGTTGATCAATGACTTCAGTCCAGGATGAGATGCGGCTGTTGTGGCCTCGGCTATTGTAGAACTTTCGATGGACATCGTTGTTGTCGAACTTATTTCAGTCGTCTCGATGCCAATGGTAGTAGAGGTACTTTCCCCGCTCATCGTACTGGGAGTTTTATTATCCGGAACTTCTAGTGATGTCGGTTCAGTATCACCACCCTCACGAGCAACGCTCTGTACATCGCCCAAGAAAATGTTGGATATAAACTCAGTGCCGGTAATTGTAGACTCTGTTGACTCTGCATCATCTATCATTGGAGTCGTTGATGCATTCAGTGCAGCACCGACATCCGGAATGTAATTGTAGATACATCCCACCTCATCCTCACCGCCTAGACAGTCGACTAAACGATCACATCGTTTCGCCCGTGCGATACATCGTTTACCACCCCAAATACACACATGACCGGGACACGATTGTTTTGGCTGTACCTTTGGCAGGTATTCCGGTCTAAGTGCCATTTCAATCCAATCAAGGTACAGTGCTACCCGTGTGTACACTCCGAACTCTGCAGCTCGTGCACATCCGTTACCATGGCTAACCACTCCAGCCAAATACCATTCCTTGTTGTTGGACACACTGCGGCAGAATAACGGCCCACCCGAATCACCCTGGCATGCATCTTTTCCACCGACAGCATCACCTGCACATATATCCTCAGCTTCTTGGTCATCCTTCTCGGTGCAACGTTTGCGAATCGGTATCCGGACTTCTTTTAGCCGGTCACCTAAATGTTCGGCTTGGTTAGTATGAGTAACTCAGTACATCACAACACACACTCACTTCCGGGTCCCTTTTCTCGAATTGCACCCCAACCGACCACAGTACATATGGTATCAACCTCTGGCCCCCAGATCCAATCCTCGCCCATTGTCGTTCGGCCAAGGTCGGGCAGGCAAATTGGTTTCACCCACCTGTTGTACCGCAATGGTGTATCTATCCGCAGCAGAGATAGGTCATTTTTCATAGTTCGTCGTTCGTACTCTTGATGGACGACAACATGGGTGACATGATGTATCTGCGTGGACGAGGAGAAACTCGAACGTCGCAATATACCGGCATGCACTTCGTAATAGTATTTCTGGTAGTTGATGGTACAATGGGCGGCAGTGATAATCTTTGCAAGGGAAAATATTATTATGGATTTGGGATGACACGAGGAAGGTTCAACTTACCCAGTGTTCGTTGAGAATTGTTCCGCCGCAGTGAAAACCTCCATTTCGATAAAGTGCCACAATGAAGGGCCACTCCAATGGTTTGGTGTAAGTACCTCCAACAATTCGACTGTCCTCTTTTTTGGTACTTTGGCGACGTCGGCGTCTTCTACGAGAGCGCATCAATGGTGAGGTTAGTTCTTGAATGATTCCGCATTTTGGTGGCGGGCATCTCACGTGGGTGACATGATCACTGAGAATGTCTTGCTCACGCTTCTGACAAGAGTGTGGAAAATGTGCTTCTCCCATGCTATGTGGTTCAATGAATGGGCCTTGTAGTTCGACTTGCTCAAAGGTTACAAGAGGATCTTCATCTAGATCCCCCAATTCTTCGGTACATGCTTCGCGAGCCCATTTCTGAGCGTTATTACAAACAGGATACCAAACTCCATTATGGTTGCGGTAGAGGAAACCAACCGAGGCGGATACTGCATGGGACTGAAAGATGAGGTGGTAAAATTTAAATCAGTCTATGTGTGAAGGCAAAATTCTATTTTGATGGTATTTGTGTTGGTCTTGCTACAAAAGTTGACTATGATGGGAAAAGTTGTATATCGTCCACCGTATCAAAGGAACTTTTCTTTTATAAGTTGCGAGCACACAATACCCTTTATATATTTTACAACAGTGTTGCCGTTAAGAAAGTTGTGGGGATAGAAGAAAGGGGGTACCGATGTGTCGTTCGGTTTACGAATCTCTTTAGTTAAACGTACGTCCGAAGATTGTCTTTAAGGTAAACTGGGCGGAATCCAATTGGCTATTTCATTTGAGTATGGGTTGTTTAAGTAGCTATAAAACAAGGAAAGGTAGAAGATATTTCGACGATGTTCGAGCGATACTAAGGAGTTCGCTATTCATATGTCTCCTTTATTTTCTTCGCAGGCGTTTGAATCCTATCTACGAGATAGAATGTTATTGATGGTGCACCCCAAGATCAGAAGGTGTGAAATATGCCTTTCATCGGTTTGGAAATATCTTGACATTTCTCTGCGTCTTTAAAGACTTCGAATATGTGGACGTTCCAAAGTAAGTCGTTATCGTTACTAACACACATGGAAGCTTTTGGTTTCGATTTCTGGTGTTCAATGGGTGTAGATTTTGGTTTCGCTTTGTGTTTTGGAATTGAATTGAATTGAAAGCATTGAATTCTACTCTGTTCGATTTACCCCATTTGATAATGCTGTCAGGTTCTGAATTCAATGTTTTTGACATATTTTGTGGTTTAGAGCTCACTTTCAAAGATGAGGGAACTGGACCTCAAAACGAATGTGTAGAGTACTGTCATCATCGAAGGAATCAATCGGATTAGAAGTTGCAAACATGAGGTCGGAGAAAAAGCATTCTCTTGGGGAAAACCAGAATTTATTTGGTGAGTAGCTGACTGGATACCTTTCAGAATAATTTAAATTAAGTGTTTCGAAAAATAGTTCAACGAATCCAAATGAATGCATTTGTGGTTGTCGTCAAACCCTGTCAAAGGTCTTTGATATATTAAGCGGAACAATCTTGCTTTCTCCACCTTAAGATATCCAGTGGACTTGTTGTTGCGAAAACCATACTCCCGGTCATTGAGAGGATTTCGTGTTTTGAGATATTTCATTAGCAAATCATCAGCGTTCCCATGAACATGAAAAAAGGGACGTAAGTACAAATGGTCAGTTACTGGAGCAGGAAGAAGATTCGTCACTTCTTGGTACCGGCTGAATAGTTTTCCATGTCCTCGGAACGATTCCTGATGATGTGAATTTCCTAATGTAAAAGAACACCTTCGTATTCGTACAGTTCCACGAGTTTAGCTTGATCTCGACATTCACAAATCCACTGGTCCATATACTCTTGTAACTGTACGAGAATGAAAGTGAATTTGTTCCACTAAAAAGCGCTTTTTTCATCTTTTGTTAGATCTGGAAGAATCACCAGCTGTTTAACACTGTAACCATGGGTTGTTAGAACGAACAAAACATTTTACATTGGCAATAATTACAAATGAGTGATATTTGGTGACAGTCTACCTACTACCATAACTAATTTCACGACTCAAAAACTCAAACACGAACAAAAACTCAAAAACATACCATATGATGTGTCAGATCATCCACAATCAGATTGCAGCCGCTCTCGTCCCTTCCATTGATACAATTCTTTATTCCATCACAACGTTCGGTGGAACTATAGCACATGGCTAGAGTCGACCGATTTGCCAGTTGAAACTCCTCATCATTGTCATAGCATGAGTACATAAATTTATTGCAACCGAAGCACCCAATCTAATAAATAAAAAAAAACACAAATTTTCCAAAATCCAATTTTCCAACTATCATCTCAAACCTCATCTTCTCCAAGCGGACAATCCTGATAGCCATCACAAATACGTTGCTCATGCAATCGCTGGCGACAGGTACAAGCAGCCTCGTCACTACCATCCGAACAGTCCACAATACTATCACACCACTTCCGCTCGGGAACACATTCGTGGCCGCCATAACAAGGTACATCACCATCCAGGGGACACTGAAATCGATCCTCTCCACCTAAATTCGAACCGTAATACCCTGGCATCCTATTCCAATAGGAGGAGTAGACGATATCAGTAGGCGATGACTCATTGCCTGAAGAATTCCTCAATTTATAGTTGACGTTGCTAAAGCTGCTACTATCAGAGCTTGAGCTTGAGGAGTGCTTTCCAGCGTTTTGAAGGTACGTGCAGAAGAATTGTTGTTGCTTCTGGAGCTGTGTTTGTTGCTGCTGTTGAGTTGACGCAGAGGCACTCTTCGAGAATATATTGGGTATATTGCTCTGTGAACTGATAGAAAATTTAAAAACAAAACCTTATTTGTCGGTTTGCAAGACTCACCCGCTTCCAGTTGGACTTGAGTGTCCGAAAAAGTTCCCACTGTTCTGCATATTACCGAACGATGGTGGTATAAAAAATATACCACTTCCACCACCACCGCCAACGGAACTTCCCGAACTTCCTCCATTTCCACCACTCATACTTTGCATTCCAAAGAACGGAGACCACAAGGGTTGCATCATCATGCGAAAGCTGGCCGGGGTGATGTAAAAACAAACCGGAATCGAAGGCACACCAAAGTTAGGATTGATAAGGAACTGTGCCGAAGCTTTCATAGTCTCACCGGTGACAGGAAAACCAGGTCCACGGCTTGTGAATTGAATACCAGGCGGTGGAGTGATGTCATCGGTCTTTTCCGGGGACGATGTAACTTTGCTTCGCATCTGCTTGGCCAAGTGTTCGCAGAGAGTTAGAAGCTGAGTATTTTTGGCTGGAAGGAGGAAAATTTGGAAATTTATGATATGGACATTAAATCAACTCGAGTTTGGTCAGTCAGATCAGCCGAAATGAGTGAATTTGTGGCTGAGAGTTTTTTTTGGCACATTCTGAGCTCGGTATTATTCGGACCACCTAAGTAGAAAACCAAGGGGCTACGTAAAACAACCACTGTCGGTTCATATGGACCACAGATTAAGGAAAGTTTCTGAAAATAAGGCTTTTTCGAAAAGTTGTGAAATATACCGTTGGAGTGACCTATGCTACCACTCCAAGGGTTATATTAACAAACAAAATCTTCCAAATTTCCATGGAACCAATACACTTTGATCAGAGGAAAGGCTGGAATTTCTGATCAATAAACCGAAAATAGTTTATAAAAGTCTGAGTTGAGCTTTTGGACTTCAAAAATGAAAGAATCTAGTCTTCCTACTCCCAGTTGGGATGGACAATATACATGAACTGCTTCGGCATAATCGAATAAAAGATCATCTAGCAATCTCATGGGCCCTCAAATTAAATTCCATACTATAGTTAGTTATTAGAGACAACAGCCTCAAATAATTTACTTAAGTAGCGCTATAATCAGGAAGGCAAACTGCCTATAGTTGCACATTTGTTTGTTGGGGTCGGTTTCTACACTTTTGCTTCCGACGTCTGGCTGGGAATCGAAGACTGCGAGTCGGGGTATTGGTGTCTATTTGCTCTTCATGTCCTAGTAATTTTAAACGACCAATGAGGAGTTTTTTTTTAGGTTTATAACTGCAGCTCGTAAGGTTCGTGGTTAATTTGTCATTCCTAATTAATACAAACGGGACCGAACATTTTCCGAAAATAATCCTGCCTGTGATTCGCGTAAAAACACTGTTTTGTAATATCAGCCAGTATATCGGCGTCTGCATGCCCTACCGATGAAACTAAAACCCTATCAAGGAGGAATTCTCAAACAGCTGAACGGAGCCTATCATTATGGTTACATGTGCTCATGTGAGGCATGTATCCAACATCCTGGACGTACATGCATTCAATGAGGCTAACGTCGACACCATCCATTTGCTCGTCAAATTAAGAGCATAACTGTCCAACGAAGCCACGAACGGCACAGAAAAATCCTCTTTATATTGGTCGCCTCAGAGAACATTCTAGCCAGAGTCTACAAGAAACAACTGAATGAAAGACTCCTCGCTGAGCCTTAACCCTCTACTAAAGTCATCACTCAGTGGATACAGTATCGTGTGATCATCAAAGGATAACGAATTCTCTATAGGCTATACCAGACATCTCCCGAGAGTAGTGCGTGGTATGATGATGTTTGAAAGTACTAAAAGGTGGTGGTAGAAGAGGCTCACAGCAAGGCGCTACAATGCCAAATCCGGGAAAAAAATCTTACATAGGAAAAAATGTGAACACGAATCCTCCCAGTTGAGAGTAAACGAAGAGTGTCGTGGCTAAGACAACTTCCTTTGAGCATCAAAGGCAAACAGATGATTTCAAAGTAGGAACGCTATTTCTTCAGAATAACCATGGAAACTGGTTCAAAGAAGCGCAATAAATTCTAGATGCATTCAGTCAGCATTTCCAGCACCTGCTAAATAGAAATAATGTGTAGAGAATGATAGAGCAAGAAACTTATCCTCCTTCAGCCAACGATGAAGTAACGCACCCTCACAATATAGGTTAAGTCTACGCAGCCATTAACAAGCGGAAGAATATCAAGGCCCCTAATTCTGATGGAACTCTTCATATACAGAGATGATGAAATAGAAGTATTCAAGCACCAGACCATATGTCCCATCTACAATAAAGGCGATCCCATATCTTGCCCCAAAAACTGGGCATATCCTGCTAAATGTCTGTAGACTTCCTTACACTTATCGACATGTACCAGTGTTACAAAAGCCCCATAGCTGATCCAAAAACCAACGAATATGAAATCGAGACACATCCGCTTTTATAGATTTTAAAGCCGGGTATGATAGCGTCCATCGCTTAGAGCTCTATAGAGCGATGACGGAATTCGGGATACCATTAAAACTGATACATCTGTGGTCATAAACAACGTTACGATAACTAATGAGTCCATATATCAACCCAATGGAGATCTGATAAAAGTAGGCCCTTGAAATAAAAATTCAATAATCGAAAGTCCAAATGCTATTTCTATTGAAAACTAATCCCATCAGTCCTACTTTAGGGCACCGAAAAGAAGAATAAAATATCTGGCAGAAACAGCCCAGCCCAGCCTTAAGGATAGTGATGCAAATTATATGAGGACACAAGCGTTCTCACTCTAGCCTCTCACTATCAACTCCTACTCTCACCTCCACGCTGGTGACTGGTGGGTGCCTAGTACCTCGACTGGAGATGGGGTATTAAACCCCTGTGGAAGCTCGTTGGTGGCAGCAAACGAGAGAGGGGGGAGGAGTGTCCTCTCACTAAGGCACTCACTCTCAGGCGGCAGCGGAGGAATTCCCTAGATGGAGTCAACGGTGGCGCCTACAGCTCCAGTTTGATCGAACTGGTAGTGAAATCCCTATATGAGCTGCTTCGAAATATTTGAACACCAGGTCTATAGGGATTTCCAATACTGAGCCAGGGTATTGGAAAAGAGTTGGTGGCGGAGGATCCCTCAATGGGTCAACGGCAGCGCTCATATCCCAAAATGGGCTACTGATATCGGTATTTTTTCCGGCCCGCTGTCCTAAGGTCAAAACAAGGGCCTGGCCCTCCAGGTTGGGGGTTGTGCTTTGGGTTAACTACCCATCCACGGAAAAAAGATTATGTTACGAAGCAACCAATAGCCTCGGAAAGGACTGATATTATTGTTGACGACCATGCTAAACGAAAAAAGGACAACGACGTTCGTATCTGCACCTGGAATGTGAGAACATTAAACAGGAGAGGTGCAGGCGAACAACTAGCGGAAGCCCTAAACTGCTACAAAGCAAACATTACTGCCATCCAGAAAATACGATGGGATGGGCCGGGCAAAAATAGGATGAAAAACTGTGACATCTACTATGGACCGTGTTATAGTGAGCTGAAACAGCGGATTTGTTATAAGTGCCAGACTTAGGCAAGAAGTCTTATGTTTTCAATACATTAGCGAACGCATTGTAACAATCCGCATCAAGGCCAAACTCACCAACATAAGCCTTATATGCGCTCATATAACTAAGGATTGCTTCTACGAGCTCCTCGACAAAACATGAGCGACTTTTAACGAAAAGGTAGGAAGAGAAGACATCTTTAGCAGTACTGTTGGAAAATATAGCCTACACGACAACACGTCTGGTAACGGACTTAGGCTAATTGACTTCGCTACGGAACGAAATGCCACTATAGCCAGCACACGGTTTCGTCACCTCGATATCCACAAGGGGACATGGCGGTCTCCAGATCAACAAACAGTCAACCAAATTGATCACATTGCGATAGACAAGAGGCACGCATCCAGTATTTTGGATGTCTGAACATTCCGAGGGACTAACATCGACTCGGACCACTACCTTGTTGTAGCCAAGGTAAGGATGCGGATATCAACCACGCCACCAAAAACCAGAAATACTGTGAAAAAAATTAATGTTGAAAGACTGCAATCGCCAGAGACCGACAAGACCTTCGCGCAACGCGTATCCCTTAACCTCTCGACTCACAACACACTACCAGCATCTAATGTCGAAGAACAATGGCAACGATGCCAACAAGCCATTAGATCAGCCGCAACTGATGTGCTACGTTTCTCGCGGCCACCAGCCAGAAACCCTGGTTTGATGAGGAATGCCGACAGATGCTCGCAGCCAAGAACGAGGTCTAAAAGGCTAAGCTGCAGGTGAAGACGAGAGCTGCCATTGAGCTCTATAGGCAAAGAAGAAGGGAAGAACATCGGCTTTTCAGAAAGAAGAAAAATGAGCAAGAAAAGCGCGCGATCGAGGATATAGAGAGGTACCACTCCAGAAACGATGTTCGCAAGTTTTACCAAAGTGTAAAACGTCAAAGCCAAGGCTACAAGGCTCGAACAGAATCCTGTCGAGATGAACAAGGAAATATCGTAGTTGAGACACAGTCGATGCTGAGGATATGGAAGAACCACTTCTGCAGACTGTTAAACGGCAAATCTGGTCGGTTGATGCCTGAAGAATGGAAAGTTTGCCCGATCCACAAAAAAGGAGACCCTCTGAGCTGCACCAACTACAGAGGCATAAGTCTGCTCAACATCGCCTACAAGATCCTATCTGCCGTGATATGTGAACGCTTGAAACCGTTTGCCAACAACCTGATCGGCCCTTATCAGTGTGGTTTTAGGCCAGGAAAGTCCACAATCGATCAAATTTTCACACTTCGGTAGATCCTGGAAAAAACCCAAGAAGTCCAAATCGATACCCACCACCTATTTATCGATTTCAAAGCCGCATACGACAGCATTTATAGAGACGAACTACACAGAGCCATGTCTAGTTTTGGTATACCGTCCATCAGGGTCGGAAACGACCTCACCGACACATTCGATACCAAAAAAGGATTTAGGCAAGGCGATGCACTGTCATGTGACTTTTTCAATTTGATTCTTGGGAGGATTGTGCAAAACTCCCGAGCCAACACCAGAGGTACAATTCTCCAAAAATCGGTGCAACTACTAGCATACGCTGACGATATTGACATCATTGGTAGGACTCAACGTAATGTCATAGCAACGTTTGCTAGTACAGAGAAGAAGGCGGCACAAATGGGTTTAGCAGTAAATGAGTGTAAGACTAAGTATATGCTGTCAACACGAAAGGACACACAACATCGATGAATTGGACAGAACGTCACCATTGACAGATTAACTCTGGCAACAATATCTCGTCAGAAATCAAACGAAGAATTATTCTCGCCAATCGCTGTTTCTTCGGGCTAAGAAGGCTTTACTACTAAAGCCCTCACTCGAACTACTAGGGAGATCCTATATAAGACCCTGATTATCCCAGTCCTGCTCTACGGCGCTGAAGCATGGACCGTATCAAAAGCGGATGAAGAAATCCTTGGTCGATTCGAGAGAAAAATTCTTCGGAAAATCTTCGGTCCCGTTTGCGTTGACGGGCTATGGAGACGAAGATTCAACCACGAACTATACGAGCTGTACAGCGGCATACCTCTAATAAAAAAACTCCGAATTGGACGTTTAATATGGCTAGGACATGTAGAAAGAATGGACACCAATACTCCGGCTAGCAGAGTCTTCGATTCCCAGCCAGACTTCGGACGCAGTAGAGGAAGACCTCGCCTTAAGTGGCGCGCACAAGTAGAAAGCGACCTCAACCAACTTAGAGTGCCAACTGGAAGCAGTTAGCTAGCTGGGCTAATTGGAGAGGCATGTTGGTTGAGGCCCAGGTTCATCCCGGACTTTAGCGCCACTTAAATAAAATAAAATAAGTAGGAAGCAGTGAAATAGATACTGGCTAGGTGTTGTTACTACTGCAAGGATTACATTCGAAGACTTCTCACTCACTAGCCCGAAGCACTATTCTTGATGGACATTGAGATTTCAAAAATCATACCACGCTTTTACTCAGGGTCCTACTTACCACCATAGGTTTGATTAGCAGGATTCATTTTAGGTCCAAATTTGTCAGCGCTTATTTTGTCGAATTCCCCGAACGATTCCATGAGTTCTGAGTGCGTGGTTGTTGCATTTATCCCACGATCCACGGCACCATCTTCGAATTTCTTCTTCCACTCGTCACTTACGACAGTGACCGGTTTTGGACTATCGGTATTATGTTCGTCGAGCATATTCTCCCGGCTACTGGGGAAGTCCAATGGATGATCATCATTCTCTCGTGGTTGGTCCTTCTTCATTGTTGGAACTTTTGGAGTAATTGTTGTCTCCCTAGCTGATGGTGTCACCTGGGAATGGATGTCTTGATAGGGTGATTCAGTTGTTGGATCATGAACTTTTATTGGACAATCATCGGATGGAGTCTTGTATTCAAAGTTTGTGGCACCACACTTCCCTTGATAGGTTATTTCAACGTCAGTGTGATTTGAAATGATTGCTTGGATGCCTGGAATTTCAGAAGCTGATGAGCGTTCTTTGGGTAACTCTGTCGTGAGAATGGTTGTAACTTCGGTGGTATTAGTGGCGGTTACGGTGTCGATATATGTCCAATCAAGTGTTGCATCCATAGGTATGGTGTCCTTAGATACAGAGCCATCTGTTATGGTATCGTTAGAAATAAAATGAGTACTCTCAGTTGTCGAGGTGGTTTCAAAAGAATCAGTGATCACTTTTAGTCTATCTAGATCATCATCCGATTCTTCAGTTGGTGTTTTTGGTTCAGAAGATGTGATCATACCAGCTGTCACTATATGATCATCAGTTGTTATAAGATGATTCTCAGTTGTGGGAGCATCACTTACTTCATTCAATTCCTGTGAGTCTGCACTGACTGTGTGAAATCCTTCAGTGGAGACATTCAATGCTGCCCATGTTGTCGTCTCAATTGGTGTGGACTTTTCATCTTTAGTTTCGAAAGCACTCTCAGTTGTTGAAAGTGGAGTTTCAGTGGTATTGGCGGACCATGTAGTTGTTTCCACACTTAAGGTATTTGGACCTTTAGTTTCCAATGCAACCTCAATTGTTGAAAGTGGAATTTTAGTTGTATTCACTGACCATGTTGTTGTTTCCAAACTTATGGTTGTTGGAACTTCAGTTTCTAAAGCATCCTCAGTTGTTGATGGAGGATTTTTTGTGGTAAATGCATTAGTGGAATCATTTAGCTCCCGTGAGTCTGCACTTTTTGTATTCATTCCTTCGGTATCGTTGGAGGTATTTAATGCTGCCAACGTTGTCGTCTTTAAGATTGAAGGGTTCCTACCATCAGTTGTCGTATCAATGAGTACATCGTGGCTTTTAGACCACACTGTAGATGATTTATCTTCTTTGAGGGTGTTGATTTCCATATTTAAGGCAGTTGTCAAGTCAAGACTTTCATTAAAATTGGATTCAGTCATCGTTGAGGAGTTCAAATTGTTTACATAAATGTCTTCAGCCACCGTATGATATCCTTCTGACGTACCATTCTGCTCGGTAGTATGATCAAATGATGAACTGTCCGAAGCTTGTGTAGTATCCATTAAATCTTCAACAGCACCCTCTTTCTGAACTGTCGAATACATAGGACTATATACCTCAGTCGAATGGTGTACTAGATGAGTCGTTTCATTCCAAGTTTCAGGTGACCCTTTCTCTGTAGAATTTCCCATCTTCTTTTCTTCAAGACTACTTTCCAACTTTTTAGGCTTCTTGGTATCCTTCATAGACGTATTGTCTCCTTCTAACTCAACACTCTCGACATCCAATTTTGAAGTGGTGCTAATGTGTTCTGATTTTGGAGTCGTGTTCTTCTCGTTAAACTTTTCCATCGAAGAGGAATCGTATTGCAACTGCATCTCACTGTCACGGAAAATCTCCTTCATTTTCTCCATTTTTTCACTTATGTCCTTGGCGATTTTGTACATCTTTTTAAAGGTATCCATACAGTCGCTGTGATGTACCGATTCCTTTTTGCATTTGGCATATTCTTTTTCAAGCTGGGATATCTCAATATTCGTTCGTTTGTCTCGAATTTGGGCTCGAAGTTCATGGAAATCTGTTACCATTGGATCGATCTCAGTGTCATCTAGCAGATTGCCAATTTGACGTTTGACACGACGATGACTGCGGTGGTTGAATTTTCGCCTTAACGTGGACACATGTTCAGATTCAGTTGAGGCACTGTCGATAAATGTTGGTATCGTTTCAAAAGTCTCTTGAATTGAGTTGGACTGCAAAATCTTGTGAAGAATTTCTGCAAATATAAAATTATTTTTAAATTATTTTAAATAATAATAAATAAATTTACCTTCAGTTCCCATAAAGACTCCATAATAGACAGCGGTGAATATCAATGCGAACAATGCACTGACAGCCATGAGTGTTATTCTTGAGCAGGAGTATTTCGTCCATTTTTGGTTGGAGGATAATTTTGGTATTTTTCTTTCTAGAAATATATTGATATAAAAAATATATATGTTAGCAATATAATAATGTTTGGTAGATTTATATAATTAAACTTATTGATTTTAGTGAGGAGGGCAATATCTTAGCTTAAGCTGAACCAGGTCATGATGGCCTTCCTAGATTTACATACGAAATCCTACTTAACTTCACTCAGATGTGGAAAAAAAATCAGGTGTTGTATAAGCTTACATAAAATATGAGGAAAAAACGGAAATCATTAATTTGGAAGCACTTTCCTAGTTAATATTTTGATAAATGGACTTTTCATTGTTTTTTGTTATTTAGTTGGACCAGTTTTTGAAAACACCATCAATCAAGTGGCCACCTCTATTGACCAAAGCAAAATATGCCCTGTCAACACTCTCTTACTGCTTCAACAAGTATATTTGCCATTGATGTGTGGCATCTTGACAATCTCAAACTATTTCGTACGCAATTAAATTCGACACCAAAGGACGAAAAGTGTTGTCAGACTATTTTCAATGTACAGCTATTTCAAAGGAAAAGTTTTTTAATCGTAACATACCGACATAGGAAATGGCTTCACTAAGCTTACACTAAATTATTATGCTCTTATTTTAATATTATAGCAAATATATAATCAATTTAATATGTATGTTTCACACAGAAGCAAATAAAAAAAATTATCAAAGTATTTTCAACGAAAGTTTTTTGAATTACCTTGAAATTTTAACGAAACCGTTTTTTACTGAAAGCGCCCCAAAAAGTGGACGAAATATACATATTGAGATTGTCTAAATGTCTTTCGACAATTTTTTCAAAATTCCTTACGGTTTCGACAAAAAAATACGTTTTTTTGAAAAAGGGGGCGTCGCATTAGGCGGATTTTAAAAATGTGTACACTTCTTCTGCTGAGAACAACAATGAGTACGTGAACTAAATTTGTCATTCTAGCTGAAATTTTAAGCACCAGAACTCATGAAGTAAGGGGCAGATATGGTTAAATCGACTCAGCTAGCGGTTCTGACACCAAAGGACAAACTATGTATAAAAACGAATGTACCCCTACTGGATAAAGTATAAAATGGTAAAAAACGTCGCGAAACTAATTAGGGTAACTCAAGACGCTTGGGAAAAAAGCGATACGGTTTTTGCAAATGCAAACGAAAAATTCTATATTGTAAAACTCCAACATACACAGTAATTGCATTATGATTACAATTACAATGCACACGACAAATTAAAAAGTTAACACATGAACCGTAGTCTAGTAGTTATAGTCCGTACCAAATCAGTTGGCCAACGGTCGATTGCGCAGAGAGAGGATTTAAGAGAGAATTTAAGAAATTTTACAATAAGAGACCTGTGCAGTAGAATGGCCAACTGATTTGAATGGACTATACCTGCCACACCAATATACTCGTACAGTTCTCGAATCAAATTCAACCCCTCCAACAGTTCGAAAAGCTCTAACTCATTGTGCTCTCCATTTATTCGAGATATGCATATGAGACATGAGTAGATATGAGATATGAGACATGAGATATGAATGACAAATGAAATATACTCCATTGTCCATTAATATGATTCAAATCACTCGAGATATGCGTATGAGATATGAATTACGAATGAGATATACAAGATACAAGAAACAGAAAGGGCATGAAGAAATCACTCGAGACGTTCTAAATAAGAGAAGTGAGAGATAAAATGAAATACGAAAATAAAGTAGGGTGCTCTCCACCAGTACAGTTCACTCACAACTCAAAAGTCAAAAGACAACAAGAATCGAGACATCTCGAGATATTGTCATAATCGATTACAGTCGATGCGCCCATCACTAGTTTTAAATAACTAGAAGAGTTAATGCAAAAAATGTTAAATTATGCTATTTTTTCCCATTTTTAAAATCTTGGTGTTCGTTTAGGTGATTTATTACGCTTTGGTTTGTTTATACCCTATCACATAGAAGTAAATTAGTTTTGATACAAAAAAAAGTATCAAAAAAAATGCAAATTTTTGGCGCAACAGGCTCGTTAGTACCATGGGCCTAGCTTTCTTACAGCCATTCATGTGTGCATGTGTAATTCTTTTACGATGGCGAGACTTACTATTTTTTGCCGACTCCGAACGGCTAAGTTGAGATAAGCTTTTCTTGAAAATTGATACTACTCGGATGATGTTTCAAATCATCACGAGAGGAGGGCCAGTGAAAAATCATTTAGGTGTTGCCATGACTGGGAATCGAACCCATATCTTCTGCGCGACAGTTCACCAAACTAAACATCGCACAAAATTCGTATATGAATCAACTCAGAATCTCTAGCTCAGTCGATCTTGCCATGTCCGTCTGTCCGCCCATCCGCCTGTATGTCACCGATTTTTGGAACTTAAATGTTGAGTTAGAGTAATGAAATTTGGTATATAGACTCTATGTCAAGCTTTCTATATCTAATATTTAGGTCTTCTGCAGTAAAAAAGTGCGTTTAACCACTTAAGTACCGCATCTTTGGTTCAAATCCCAAGAGTAACAATACTACTCCACCTCTTGCGAAAGTCTGAATCGGCGTTAAGCTGGTGGTCCTCTTCTTTGTGGCTTGGACTTTGACCAAATTAAGTTTAATTCGCCATCGCTTCATCCAATCATATATCTTATTAACTGAATTTAATATCTTTTCAGTTGCTTTAGTCACACATATATTTGTTGATAGATAGAGCAGCGTGGTCTACAAATATGGCTATAATCCCAACTAAAAATTATTCTTCTATAAGGTACAAATATTTAATTCCCACAAGCAATTATTTCTATAGGCCTAATATAGTACTTGTACGCGGAGGTTGAGCATTTTGGCAGTCGATTGTTTGGGTAGAAGCTTGTTTAAGACATAATGCGGGAAAATTCACTAGCAGTACCGAAATTATGATGGCGTAACTTCTGTAAGGTTGTTTTTAAGCTCCTGGAGATGTGTGTATAATGTACATGTACCAGAAGTTAATATGTTTCGGTAGAACTTTGCACGAAGTTTATCCGAAGCATAGCATGTATAGAGCTTACGAATGAAGGCTTAAAAAAGCTAAGGTTAAAGGATCGGAAAAAAGGTGAAAAGATCGGGACAAGGTGTAAAGATTGGAAAAAAAGGTAAAAAGATCGGGAACTTACCGGAGAATGAGTCAACACGATTCAAGTACTGCATTGTATTTACTCTTTTTTCATGTTCGAAAGTACAGCCTAGTGGATAGCGTGTTGGACTACCGTGCGAGAGAACGCGAGTTCGAATCCCAGTAAGATGAGAGTTTTTATATAATTAATTGCATTGAATTTCATACTTTCATAATAACGAATTCGGTTTTAATAATTTTAAGAGATTCAAATTGAAATTAATAAAAGCAAATAATGTAAGAAAATAATAAAAATTAATGTTGTTTTTCAACTACGATAAGGCTTGCAAATATTTTCGGAATGACCTTTTGCGAAGCCTATAATTTGCTTCTGTATGGCCTTTTATAAGCAAACAAAGTTATTTCTTTAAGGCTTATTAGTAGTATTTAAAGAAATCTTATAGAAGAAAATAACGGGTCCACCATCTAACGTTTTTTTTTTAACTAGTGCTTATTTCGTGAATGGTAACAGTTAGCTCATGTCTGATTTGACAGATAATTAGTTTTATCCTTCCGCTGAACGAATATGGTTGTGTATAGGCTTGAACAACGCTGGGAAATATTGCGACATTACTTTGAAAATCATGGTAATGTTGCAGAATGTGTGCGAAAATTGCGAACGGATTTTGGAAGAAGAGCAGCACCGTCAGCTCCGTATGTTCGTTATCTTGTGAAAAAGGTGAAAGAAACTGGCATCCTCATCGATAAACCAAAGCGTGAAAAGCCAAAAACAGTGCGTACACCCGAGAATATTGCTGCTGTGGCAGAAAGTGTGCGTGAAGCGCCATCAACATCAATTCACCGTCGTTCTCAACAATTGAACATTTCGGAGACATCATTGAGACGAATTTTGCATAAAGACCTTGGTATGACGCCATACAAAGTCCAATTGGTTCAGGAGTTGAAGCCAACTGACCATCCAATGCGTTTTCGCATCGACAAGTGGGCCTGCGATCGACTTAGAGAAGATGCCGATTTTGCCAAAAAATCATCTTTTCAGATGAAGATCATTTTGATCTTGGCGGGTATGTAAACAAGCAGAGTTGTCGCATTTGGGGCACAGAAAACCCGCACCCATACATTGAAAAGCCGATAAACCCAAAACGAGTCACTGTTTGGTTCGGATTTTGGTCCAGAGGCATAATTGGGCCATTTTTCTTCGAAAATGAGCAAGGAGTGGCCGTTACAGTCAATGGCGATCGTTATCGGGCCATGTTGAACGAATTTTTGTTCACGAAACGCCGACTGCCATGGCGGATTTTGAAATTGTTTACACATGTTCTGCTTCGTCGGCTAGGGAATCTATGTACCAAATTTTACCCCTCTAGCTCTAAATTTAAGGCCTAAGAATCGGTGACACAGAGACGGACGGAGGGACAGATAGACAGACATAGCTAGATCGACTCAGTTACTGATTTTGAGTCGATCCATATAACTACTTTGAGGCATATCTATCGCAATTATTTCTCTGTTACAAACTTAATGATATGATGGTTGGGTGTAAACTTTGGAACATAGAGAAAAAATTGCGATAAAAATGGGTTTAGCAGCAAATGAAGGTAATACTAAGTTTATGCTGTCAACACGAAAGGACGTACAACATCGACGAATTGGACAGAACGTCACCATTGACAAATATAACTTTGAGGTAGTACGGCTACGGGACTTTGTCTACCTCTATTAACTCTAACAACAACATCTCGTCAGAAATTAAGCGAAGAATTACTCTTGCCAACCGTTTCTCCCGGCTAAGAATGAAATTTAGTAGTACAGCCTTAACTTGAACTACTAAGCAAATCCTATATAAGACCCTGATTATCCCAGTTCTGCTCTACGGCGCTGAAGCATGGACCGTATCAAAAGCAGATGAAGAAATCCTTGGTCGATTCGAGAGAAAAATTCTTCGAAAAATCTTCGGTACCGTTTGCGTTGACGGTGGTGGTTTTAATGAGTAAAAATCTCACACCGTACCGTAGGCTGCGTTCTATACAAGAACGCGGCAATGGCCGACGACCGCGAAATCTTATAGAAGATTTCCACCAACAAACATCATACAATCGTCCATTTTACCTATAAAAAACTGGAGAATTTCCAATTTTCCTAAACTCTGTCTAGATCCTTTTTGCAAACAAAGTCAAATATCTGGGAATGACACTCGACGCACAGTTGAAATGGAATTCGCAAGTGAAGATAAAACGCAAAGAACTCCAAATTGAATCAATTTCGAGTTCTATGCGTTTCCCAGCTCAGTATCGAAAACAAACTGCTTTTATACAAGTAAGTGCTAAAGCCGGTGTGAACCTACATATACAACTTTGGGGTTTATACCAAGAAAGCAAATGCCAATATTTTACAAACTTTGAAGAATAATGTGCTTATAAAAATTGTTCAAGATGGTGGAATACTAAAGGAACGACGACAATGGAAGCTAAAACTAGAAGGTTCGCGCGAAAGCATATATATCAACTAATCGAACACATTAACAGCACTGTTCTACTTGGATGATAGCAATTTATTCCACCGACTACAAAGATTGAAACCATTGGACTTGGTTAAATGAGGTACAACCGCTCCTAAATTGCGTAGCATGCAGGATCCTTTAGAGGAAAGTAACCTACCAAAAGTTTAAAATTCATGACAGAGAAATAAACTAACAATTTAAATCGTGCGGTGGTGTTTTTAGTCAGCATGAATCATAGTGTCTATAAAACGTTTTCACCTACCCTCGAAAAAAATACGATCGTGAAAGGCAGACATACTAGACCAATCCTGATTAACACAAATTCAAGAACATGATCATTTCATTGACTAAATAGTTAGCCTCTGTTTAGGCTTTTTCTAACGAACCCATTAAAAAGATGTGGTTTTAAGTGTGCATTAATCTGATTATATAACTGTCTTCCCTAGTTACATTTTAAATTTCAATTAACATATATTTCAAATAAGCAACTCTATACTAAGAGTGAGCAAATTAATCAAACAAATCATATCACTAACATGGAATGCACTCAAATCACTTCACAGAGAGAAAATTAAAAAAAAATAAAATCCCAAGAAATGGAAATTCTGTTAAGTCAATTTTAACAAATTTCACTACATCACCAAAAAAATCGCAGTAATTGAATTTATTCATAAAACCGGAAGTTTCCGTGATTCTCTATAAAAAAAAACAATTCTCGGAATCTACTTGTGTGTCACACTCATACACTATGCACTTTACCTTCCTCGAGTAAAATATGTGTTTTCGACGTCATCTCGAAATTTGACACTTTTTTATCCAGTTCATGTGTCGCGTATGGTATATCTTACAATAATTCACTGTATAGCACTGGGATTTGAAATACACTATCCCCTCTCACTGGAATGAATAATAATTCAGTATCACTGTGACTTAAAATGTTTCACGTCAACTTGACCCGTCCTATTCGCGCGCGATAATCCTTCAAACTAATCCCAAGCTCTCAACCACTCAATGTTTTCAATTAATTGGAATCGAGGCTTTCGAACTTTGTCAACACAATAAACAGCGCACTCGAAAATATGACAAAAAAAATCCGACCCATATTTCTGGATAATTAAGGAAAATTTTGAACGGCTTGCAAAATGTATCTCAAACACGGTTGTATTCAAGTGAACCCATACGGGGTAAAGAGATGATGACTTTGCCAAATGGATTTATTATGGGAATCTTTTATACACACGTTCATATGTTGGATATTGTATTTGCTTGAGGAAGGTGTTTCGTAATTGCTTGGAGGAAAAAAAAATGCGTTACGCAGCTATTGAACTAGATAGGTCATGATCCATGTGGTGTTGGATTACTGATTCTTATGCATAAAGGAATTACCTGCTGGCGAGGTTAACGAATCTTGTAGTTTAATTGATAACTGCAGGAGACTTTTTTTTTCGTTTGAATCTAGAAGAGTGGACAATTGACTTTTTAACATTTAACTGGTAGGGAGGAGGCTCAGAATGAAATACAGTAGAAGCTCGATAAAGCAAACATATTCAGAAGAGGAATGTTTTTGTTAAGACGCTTTTCCTAAATTTGCGTCTAATGTAGTTGAGCCGTTGCCTTGAGGCTCAATGGGTAGAATGGGTTAGATAGGAAGGCACTGAAGCGCCACTGAAGAAACCAAGGAAGACAGCAATTTGCATCTCAAATAGCAACATTTTTAAATTCTTTCTTCAACCATGATTGGATTCATATCTATATTGGGTCTAAAATTCAACGAATGTGTCTGTAGGGGCAAAATATGAATGAATTAAAGAGAATATAGTAACTGCCAAGATCTTACTGCAAGGCAAATTACTGGTATAGCAAAAATGCCAGATCTTATCTACTTTTTCAAACCAATAAGAGTGACAACAAACTCTGTGTACAATGAAGAATGTTTTAACCTCTCAATAAGTCGCTTGGCAGTAATACTGCTTACACTGACAGGAACGCATAAGATTACTTTAAAACCTTCTCTGCAAACGCCGAGGAACTTGAAGAAGAAATTGATTAGTATAATGAAGTCGTGCAGAGATCCGAATGGAAAAATACTTCCCATGAACAGCAAATGACACCAAAACTTTAGTTTAAGTATCTCATAGAATTAAAACAGTTGGTAATAGGCAAACACTGAGCACGTAAAAGATGGCGACAATCTCGCGCACAAACCCTACTTTAATAATTTAAACAAAAAGCCAAAAGTCACACCCGAGACTTTAAAAGTCGTGAAACTATGACAATTCTTGAAAGACTAAGTGCTGAAAAAAGATAAAATTATTTTCTCTGAAGAGATATAAAACGTATTACATATAATAGTGGATGAGCTAAGAAAGATGCTGAACTATTCATCGAGCATTTAGAAGAAAACGTTTCATCCCTTAGATGACACCGTCAGAGTTACGTAAATCCTGACAAGATCCGAATAAAAAGCGTGACTTTAACTGAACTTACCCAGGTTAATAAGAAACTTAAAAACTAACAACTGGAAATAAGATGTCAACAATTGACATAGTATAACCAATAAAATTGAAAAAGCCATAGAGGAAAAAGGATATGTTCCACAGATTTTCAAAAGTTTAGAATGAGGACAGACTCTTTCGTGAGCCTCAACCAACATGCGTCCCCATTCCCCAATTAGACCGGTCCTTAGCTGACTGCTCCAGTTGCGCACTCCAAATAAGTTGAGGTCGGTTTCTACGTGTGCGCTCCACTTAACACGAGGTCTTCCTCTACTGCGTCCAACGTCTGGCTGGGAATCGAATAATCTGCGAGCCGCAGTATTGGTGTCCATTCATTCTATATGTCCTAGCCATCTTAACGTCGAATGTGGAGCTTTTTTCACCGGGAGTATGTCGCTGTACAGCTCATATAGTTCTTGGTTGAATGTTCGTCTCCAAAGCCCGTCAACGCAAACGGGACCGAAGATTATTCGAAGAATTTTTCTCTCGAATCGACCAAGGATTTCTTCATCCATTTTTGATACGGTCCTTGATTTAGCACCGTAGAGCAGGACTGGGATGATCAGGGTCTTATAGGATCTCCTTAGTTCGAGTTCGAGTTCGAGTGATGGCTTTAGTATTAAGTTCCCTTCTTAGTCCGAAGAAACAGCGGTTGGGAGGAGTAATTCTTCGTTTGATTTCTGACGAGAGGTTGTTCTCAGAGTTAATAGCGGAGCCGAGGCAGACAAAGTCCCGTACTACCTCAAAGTTATATCTGTCAATGGTGACGTTCTGTCAAATTCGTCGATGGTGTGTGTTCTTTCGTGTTGACAGCATTACTTAGTCTTACCCTCCATTTACTGCTAAGCCCATTTTTGCCGCTTCCTTCTCTATACTAGCAACCGTGGCTATGACATCACGTTGATGTCAATATCGTCGGCATATGCTAGTAATGGGTGATCCATGTCGAGGTTCCCTACATTTTTAAAGAAAAAAACACAGAAAATTCAAATTTAATGGAGAATGTTTATTATCATTTGAAAGAACATTCTTTGGCATTTATTTTTTGAAGATTATGTCTATCAAATGTTGGCCGTTGCTACGTCGCAGATGGTCCATCCGTTGAGTCCAATTTTCGATCACTCGTTCGAGCATTTCGACTGGTAACTGGCGAATGACACGCGTGATGTTTTCCTGCAAGGCCTGAATCGAAGCGGGTTTGTCGGCATAATCTTTTGACTTTACATATCCCCGCAGAAAAAAGTCTAACGGTGTTATATCACACGATCTTGGTGGCCAATCGACCGGCCCAAAACGTGAAATTATGTGCTCACCGAAATGTTCTCTCAATAAGTCCATTGATTGATGCGATGTGTGGGAAGTGGCGCCGTCTTGCTGAAACCAAATGTCGCCGAGATCACGAGCTTCAATTTCAGGCATCAAATAGTCGGTTATCATGCTGCGAACGGCGCCGAATCGACTCTCTACGGTCTTCGTGTACACTCTCAGCTACGGCCGCTATATTTTCTTCACAGCGTGCTGGACGTGGTCTATTCGGTCGAATATTATCCAAGAATGAATGCTGGGTCTAAAAATGGGTGATGGTGTTGCGAATAGTACGCTCAGTAGGCCGATTATGTTGACCATAAGTTGAGCGAAGTGCACGAAACACATTCCTCACAGAAAGTGAATTTTCATAATAAAGTTGAACAATTTGTAAACGTTGTTCACGCGTAAGTCTTTCCATTATGAAATGCCAAACAATACTAAACAAAAATAACATGACAGCATGACACGACTCACACGTGATCTGTCAAAAAAGGCTATTGAAAAAAGTATCTCTACTTGGATCACCCTTTAGTTACACTGATTTTTGGAAAATTGTGGCTCTGGTGCTGGCTCTCGTGTTTTGTGGAATCCTCTCAAGAATCAAATTAAAGATGTCACATAACAGCGCATCGCCATGGCGAAATCATTTTTTTTGTATCGAATGTGTCGGTGAGGTCTGACCCTGATGGAGAAGCGAGAACTATTCATCGTCATCCTACAAAAACGGACAAGTTTGGGCGGTATACCAATACTAGACATGGCTATGTATATGTCGTCTCTAAAAATGCTGTTATATGCGGCTTTGAAATCGATGAATGGGTGGTGGGTATCGATTTGGACTTCTTGGGTTTTTTGCAGGATCTGTCGAAGTGTAAAATTTGATCGGTTGTGGACTTTCCTGGCCTTAAACCACACTGATAAGCGGCGATCAGATTGTTAGGAAACGGTTTCAGGCGTTGACATATTACCGCAGATAGGATCTTGTAGGCGATGTTGGAGAGACTTATGCCTCTGTAGTTGGCGCAGTTCAGAGGGTCTCCTTTTTTAGTGTATCGGACAAATGATGCTGATGTTCCATTCATCATTCATACCTTCATCCGACCAGATTTGGCTTATGAGTTGGTGGACGTTACTAACCAAGTCATTTCCGAAGCGCCGGCTTTTGGAATATCAGCGGGAAGGCCGTCATTCCCGGCAGCCATATTAAGCTTGAGTTTAGATATTGCTATCCTCACTTCACTTAGGTCGGTTAGTTGGCAGTTTTCGTTGTCGTTACCAATATTGAATGGTTCATTCTCCCTGACAGCGGAATGTGGTTCGTCATCGCCGTTTAACAGTCTGCAGAAGTGGTTCTTCCAACTAGATAATTCCTTGTTCATCTCGACAGGATTTTGTTCGAGCCTTGTATCGTTGGTTTCGCCGTTTTACCCTTTTTTAGAACTTGCGAACATCGTTCCTGGAGTGGCACCTATCTAAATCCTCGACCGAGCGCTTTGCTTGCTCTTCTTCTCTACTTATAGAGCTCAATGGCAGCTCTCGTCTTCACCTGCAGCTTAGCCTTGTAGGCCTCGTTCTTGGCTGCGAGCATCTGTTGGCATTCCTTATATCAAACCATCTTGCTGGTGGCTGCGAGAAACCTAGCACATCGGTTGCGGCTGATCTAATGGCTTGTTGGCATCATTGCCATTTTTCTTCGACATTCGATGCTAGTGGTATGGTGTGAATCGAGAGGTTAAGGGATACACGTTTCGCGAAGGCCTTGGCATATAACTCCCAATTAGAAAAAATCAACACATGTTGACTTTACGTATGAGGCGAAGCATTTAGGACTGAAGCTAGTTACAAAAATCAAATGTCTGTTTCGAAATATGCAATACAAGTATGGGGTTGTACAAAAACCAACAAAAGAAGTATCTTTCTTTTCCAAATAAAGTACTTAGAACAATTATAGAAACATTGCAATCATAAACATTGCAACACCATTGTTCTCCAAATGTTGGTCGTGAAATATTAAAAAAAAAACAGCTAGATAGGTCTAGCCTAGTTGTAGTCTTACTTACTTACTTACTTACTTAAGTGGCGCTACAGTCCGGAATGAACCTGGGCCTCAACCAACATGCCTCTCCAATTAGCCCGGTCCTTAGCTAACTGCCTCCAGTTGCGCACTCCAAGTTGGTTGAGGTCGGTTTCCACTTGTGCGCGCCACTTAAGGCGAGGTCTTCCTCTACTGCGTCCGACGTCTGGCTGGGAATCGAAGACTCTGCGAGCCGGAGTATTGGTGTCCATTCGTTCTACATGTCCTAGCCATCTTAAACGTCCAATGCGGAGTTTTTTGACCAGGGGCATGTCGCTGTACAGCTCGTATAGTTCTTGGTTGAATCTTCGTCTCCATAGCCCGTCAACGCAAACGGGACCGAAGATTTTTCGAAGAATTTTCCTCTCGAATCTACCAAGGATTTCTTCATCCGCTTTTGATACGGTCCATGCTTCAGCGCCGTAGAGCAGGACTGGGATGATCAGGGTCTTATATAGGGTCTCCTTAGTAGTTCGAGTGAGGGCTTTACTACTAAATTGCCTTCTTAGCCCAAAGAAACAGCGGTTGGCAAGAGTAATTCTTCGTTTAATTTCTGACGAGATGTTGTTGTCAGAGTTAATAGCGGAGCCGAGGTAGACAAAGTCCCGTACTACCTCAAAGTTATATCTGTCAATGGTGACGTTCTGTCCAATTCGTCGATGTTGTGTGTCCTTTCGTGTTGACAGCATATACTTAGTCTTACCCTCATTTACTGCTAAACCCATTTTCGCCGCTTCCTTCTCTATACTAGCAAACGTGGCTATGACATCACGTTGAGTCCTACCAATGATGTCAATATCGTCAGCGTATGCTAGTAGTTGCACCGACTTTTGGAAAATTGTGCCTCTGGTGTTGGCTTTGGAGTTTTGCACAATTCTCTCAAGAATCAGATTAAAGAAGTCACATGACAGCGCATCGCCTTGCCTAAATCCTTTTTTGGTATCGAATGTGTCGGTGAGGTCGTTTCCGACCCTGATGGAGCAGCGAGAATTCTCCATCGTCATCCTACACAAACGGACGAGTTTGGGCGGTATACCAAAACTAGACATGGCTCTGTACAGTTCGTCTCTATAAATGCTGTCATATGCGGCTTTGAAATCGATGAATAGGTGGTGGGTATCGATTTGGACTTCTTGAGTTTTTTCCAGGATCTGCCGAAGTGTGAAAATTTGATCGGTTGTGGACTTTCCTGGCCTAAAACCACACTGATAAGGGCCAATCAGGTTGTTGGTAAACGGTTTCAGGCGTTCACATATTACGGCAGATAGGATCTTGTAGGCGATGTTGAGGAGACTTATGCCTCTGTAGTTGGCGCAGTTCAGAGGGTCTCCTTTTTTGTGGATCGGGCAAACGATGCTGAGGTTCCATTCTTCAGGCATATTTTCATCCGACCAGATTTGGCTTATGAGTTGGTGGATGTTACTTACCAAGTCATCTCCGCCGGCCTTATAGAGCTCAGCGGGAAGGCCGTCATTTCCGGCAGCCTTATTAAGCTTGAGTTTAGATATTGCTATCCTCACTTCACTCAGGTCGGGTGGTTGGCAGTTTTCGCTGTCGTTGCCAATATTGAATGGTTCGTTCTGCCTGACAGCGGAATGTTGTTCGTCATCGCCGTTTAACAGTCTGCAGAAGTGGTTCTTCCATATCCTCAGCATCGACTGTGTCTCAACTACAATATTTCCTTGTTCATCTCGACAGGATTCTGTTCGAGCCTTGTATCCTTGGCTTTGACGTTTTACACTTTGGTAAAACTTGCGAACATCGTTCCTGGAGTGGCACCTCTCTATATCCTCGATCGCGCGCTTTTCTTGTTCTTTTTTCTTCTTCCTGAAAAGCCGATGTTCTTCCCTTCTTCTTTGCCTATAGAGCTCAATGGCAGCTCTCGTCTTCACCTGCAGCTTAGCCTTGTAGGCCTCGTTCTTGGCTGCGAGCATCTGTCGGCATTCCTCATCAAACCAGGGGTTTCTTGCTGGTGGGCGCGAGAAACCTAGCACATCAGTTGCGGCTGATCTAATGGCCTGTTGGCATCGTTGCCATTGCTCTTCGATATTCGATGCTGGTGGTATGGTGTTAATCGAGAGGTTAAGGGATACGCGTTGTGCGAAGGTCTTGGCGGTCTCTTGCGATTGCAGTCTTCCGACATTAAATTTTTTCACAGTATTTCTGGATTGTTGTGGCGTGGTGGATATCCGCATTCTTACCTTGGCTGCTACAAGGTAGTGATCCGAGTCGATGTTAGCTCCTCGGAATGTTCGGACATCCAAAATACTGGATGCGTGCCTCTTATCTATCGCAATGTGATCAATTTGGTTGACCGTTCGTTGATCTGGAGACCGCCATGTCCCCTTATGGATATCGAGGTGAGGAAACCGTGTGCTGGCTATAGTGGCATTTCGTTCCGTAGCGAAATCAATTAGCCTAAGTCCGTTACCAGACGTGTTGTCGTGTAGGCTATGTTTTCCGACAATACTTCTAAAGATGTCTTCTCTTCCTACCTTTGCGTTAAAATCTCCCAGCACGATTTTAACATCGTACTTCGGTAGTCGCTCATAGGTTTTGTCGAGGAGCTCGTAGAAGCAATCCTTAGCTATATCATCTTTTTCTTCCGTCGGAGCGTGA
Source organism: Rhingia campestris (assembly GCA_932526625.1). Lineage (NCBI taxonomy): Eukaryota > Metazoa > Arthropoda > Insecta > Diptera > Syrphidae > Rhingia > Rhingia campestris. The sequence goes on from OW052184.1 coordinate 55,922,171, forward strand.
GCGCATATAAGGCTTATGTTGGCGAATTTGGCCTTGATGCGGATTGTTACTATGCGTTCGCTAATGTCTTGGAAACATAAGACTTCTTGCCTAAGGCTGGCACTTATAACAAATCCGCATCCGAATAGTCGCTGTTTCTGCTCACTATAACACGGTCCGTAGTATATGTCACAGTTTTTCATCCTCTTTTTGCCCGGCCCATCCCATCGTATTTCCTGGATGGCAGTAATGTCTGCTTTGTAGCAGTTTAGGGCTTCCGCTAGTTGTTCGCCTGCACCTCTCCTGTTTAATGTTCTCACATTCCAGGTGCAGATACGAACGTCGTTGTCCTTTTTTCGTTTAGCAGGGTCGTCAACAATAAAATCCGTCCTTTCCGAGGCTATTGGTTGCTTCGTAACCATGTTTTTTTTCTGTGGGTGGGTAGTTAGCCCAAAGCACAACCCCCAACCTGGAGGGCCAGTTCCAATTTATTAGATACCCCTAGGACACGGGGCCATCAGTATCCACTACGGGATTGAGCGCTGCCGTTGGCCTTTCGGTTCATCCGCCACCATCTCTGTTCAAGGGGCCTGACTAACCCTTGAAATTCCTAGACAACCTGTTGTCCGAATATGTCAGAGCAGCTCATCTAGGTTCGCCTGGGACAGCAGGCCGGGTATTCATCCGTGCCATTCTCACCAGGGTGTTTATAGTGTTGCTGTTTTTCGTCGTGTTATCAACACTCGCACTTATCGTTGTAGTTGTAGTCTTAAATTGGAGTAATTATCGAATTTACGTATATGGATCGATTTAGAGTTTCTGGCTGAGTCGTTTTAATTATGTTTTACCCGTCCGTACGTTTTTGTGTCTTGAGTTTGATCTAAAATGATGAAATTTGGTATCTTTGTTGCTCCCAGCAGAACAACTGTAAACATTTTAAAAACCCGTCCACTGGAAAGCCCCTTTTCAGAAAAACGTGTTTTTTAGCCGAACCGTAAAGAAATAAAAAAAAGTATCTGAATAAGTCGTTTAGATATATTCAATACCTATATTTAGTCTATTTACGTCTTATTTTTTGCCACTCCCCATCTTCCGATTTCACGGTCACGATTTCACTTTTTCTCGGTTCACTCCTCATCTTCCAAGTGCGCCATGGAGGGGGAAGTCAACGGTACGGTGACAATTTTACTTTTTTCGGTTCACTCCCCATATTTTTGAATAAGTTTTATACGTGACCCACCGAACGTCGGTATACAAGCTACCTTCGCTTCAAAAAAAATATCTCCGCACTGGACGTTTAAGAGGTTAGGAAATGTGGAGCGAATAAACAGCAAGATAGACTTCGGACGCAGGACAAAGACCACCCACGCATTAAGTTCCCCGCATCAGTAGGAACCCTCAACTTACTTGAACTGGAGGCAGTTAGCTAAGAATCAGGGTAATTGGAAAGGGAAGGTTATTTGAGATCCAGGTTCATCCCGGCTATAGGGCCACTTAAGTAAGCTAGAAACGTTGCTCTAGTGAGTGCTATATCGCCAAATAATAGTTTCGTCCTATTGATATTGACGTAAATTGCTTCAAAACAGAACGGTTTAAAAGTTTCTTAAAAATGGGCGATAAAACGTCCACATTTTCTATAACTTCCCTTGCACATTTATTTTGAATAATTCTAATTGGAGGAGCAGGGATTTTGGTACCTATTACAGCTTTCCAAGCTGAAATATTGCACTAATTGGACTACATATAGGTCTATTACAACAACATTCCCGAAGAAACCGATTCAGATGAGATTTACAAAATCAGGATGTCAAAGTGAATGATGAAAATAATAGGTTTCTATAAAACAAAAGATTTCATTATAGGTAACCCCAATAAATCAATTTTAAACCACTTATCACCGATAAATACTAATCGTCCTGTAATGCCATAACTATCTTAGAGCCCAGTAACGATTTGGTATAGTATTACTGTTTATATATATACGCAAGGACTCAAATATTGGCTTTCACTCGCCCACCAACAGTGCCTTCTGCCACATACTCAATACCACATTTATATACAAACCAACAAAATAATTAAAATTTCAATAAAATAATCGTAATTAATGTTTACCACAACACAATCTGCAAATCAAATACATACCTGGCCGCCGCCCACAGCCCCTTGGCATTGCTCACCTTATACCTTAACCCACATGAGTACACAGTACAACACACTCTTCAAGCTATCGGCTACAGTGCAACCTGATTAAATTACACTTAAACATGGCCACTCTAGAGTTACCCCCCGCCGTCCATAGGTGTGCGCTGTCCATGATGTATGAACAAATCGACAAGTTGCCCTTCTCCGGTGCGTGCGTCTTCCTCCTGCGGACCGTGTATTTATTGCTAATAACTCTTTGTAGGAATATTAATTAATCATATAAACGTAACGGTAACCGTTAAGCAGATAATGGCTTCCACTTTCAGTCGATTCGCATGCGGTTGCATCATTTGGGTATGTGTGTCTGTGTTTGTATGTAAGGCGAGGACATGTGTATGACTTTGTTTATTTTCTCTGGATGGTTCGAAGGGAAACACCAACGCACTACCACACCATGTCATCATCATCAACCAGCAGCAACCAGTCAATAAATCGCTCCTCGATGACGGTCATAATGTTGACGGTGGTAAATGGTGGCGGCGAGAGTGGTGGACTGGTGAGGGCGTTGATGTGCGCAAAGCACATACACACACAGAACCCTTTCACTTGACTCCTCATCAAGGATAAATTGAATTATTTATTAATCGTAATTTACAGCAACGAAAAAAAAAATGCATCTCAACAACGAGGTGAATTTTAATATTGTCCTTCCGCGGCCTTCTACAATTTGAACACGCGTTCACAGTCTTTTTTTTATAATTATTGAGTTATGTATAAATTATTAAATAAAATATTAAATCAAATTAATAAATTAATTTCTGTTTATATGATTTTCTCGAAATAATAATTATTACATCGAAAAATAATGATTGCATGTGTTTTTTTTGTTGTAATTCAATGATCCTTTAATGGCATTCAATATGTGTACGCATTAAGTAGCCGTTTTTGTGTGGTGGGAGTGTGGCAATTTGTGTGTATGATGGGGGGTTGGGGGGTTACTTTATTCGTGACAGATTTAATTTAATTACATTTTCGAGTGCAATATTTAAATTTTATTTTTCAATAATATAATCGGATGAACAAAAAGTTGTGTATATAAAAATGGAACGGATGATGATGGTTAAGGCACTTGTCAGAGGTGAGAACACGGCACAGTTAAAAAGGAAAATTATATCCATTCGAATATATACGGGTGTTTGCCACAATAGATACAGCGAGGTAGAGGGGGATACGGGCATATACATATAAGCAACCAACATAGAGTGACATGGATGTTGAAAACATACAAGCTAATATTGTACCACCCAAAAGCAGTGATGGTATGAATAAATTTATTCTTTATTGTTGCCTATACGACAGCAGAGTATTAATTTAACTACAAGCTATACACGGAAACAATTGATGTCTTATTCTACTCCAGCACTCTTATTCATTAGAATTCGCTAAAACATGTCCAAACGGTTGTATAGTTATACAGTGCATAAGTATTTTTTAATTCTGACGTCGTATTACTACATCAGTTATCGAGTGAGTGAATGCATATGTTATCGAATGATCGAGTAACTTCATTGGGTTGATCGAATGAACATTTAAAATTGTACTAGCAAAATTCTGCTACATTCATATTTTTTTTTTTTTTTTTTTTTTTTTTTTCCGTGGGCTGGTGGAAATCTTCATAGACACGATGAGCACGTGCCCAAAGTAGTGTGAGATTTTTACTCACTAAAACCACCACCCATTTGGTATTTCTATTGCAACTAAGTATTCGACTTATCCAGCAATTTTTTTATCACGATTATATAATATGTTTGGCAGGTAACTTTCCTTTGAGAGTTCCTGCTTTTCCGCAATTATAGCGCGGTTTGTTATTATCGGGCCAAATCTAAGGGTTTAGTTCTTTGAAGACGCCGCAATATATTTGTTTCGTCCAGAATTTGGAGGACTGTTGTGTTAACGTGTCCTAATAAACGTTTTTTATGTTTTCGTGCAAAATTTTTTGTTTCATCTTTAACCGCGGGAATACCCAGATCTCTGCGTAGATCTTCGTTCCTTATGTACCACGGCGCATTGACGAATGATCTTAACATTTTGTTTTCAAAAGTTTGTAAAATGTTTAGATTCGTTTCACTGGTACAACCCCATAGTTGTATACCATATGTCCAAACCGGTTTTAGCACTTGCTTGTATAATAGCAGCTTGTTATCAAGGTTAAGCTTCGAATATTTTCCGAGCAACCAGTACAGTTCTCTGTATTTATTCTTAAGTTCTTCGCATTTCTTTTTTACATGCGACTTCCATTTTAATTTTGCATCGAGTGTCATACCGAGATATTTCGCTTCATTTGCAAACGGGACTCGAACCGTATTTAGAAATACAGGCAAATTGTTTGTCCGTTTATACGACAAATCTACATGGATCGATTTGCTCTCATTAAGTGCAATCCGCCAGGATTTAGTCCATTCATTGACCTCGTTAAGAGCGTTTTGTAATTTAATATTTGTTTCCTCTATTGTTGTGGCAACTGCTAGTATAGCAGTATCGTCAGCAAACGTTGCAACTATTGTATCGTTTGTTTGTGGGATATCACGAGTGAATATGAGGTACAGGATTGGTCCAAGGACGCTTCCTTGCGGTACACCTGCCATTATTTCTTTGAACTCGGAATATTCGCTTCCAAGTTTCACACGGAAGAGTCTATGCTCAAGATACGACACGAGGATTTTATATAATTGTTCTGGCAAAACTTGACTTAGTTTATAAGTAAGGCCTTTGTGCCACACCTTGTCAAAGGCTTGCGACACGTCAAGAAATACGGCTGAACAAATTTTCTTTTCTTCGAAAGCTTTCTCAATTACGTCTGTAATTCGATGTACTTGGTCCACCGTTGAATGTTTACTTCTAAACCCAAATTGATGGTTAGGTAAAAGACGTTTCTGTTCAATTATGGGGTGTAAGCGACCGAGTTATATCCGTTCAAAAACTTTTGAAATGATTGGAAGAAGTGAAATAGGCCTGTAAGATTTTATTTCATTCGGTGATTTTCCTGGTTTTAGAACCATAATCACTTCCGCGACTTTCCACTGTCTTGGTATGTATTCTAATCTGATTGCTGCATTTATAATAAAAAGAAGCTTAGTTAATGCTTTCCGAGGCAACATTTTAAGAAGTTCTCCTGTAATCAGGTCATAACCCGGAGCTTTTTTAGGCTTTAGTTTCTGTATTTCCCGTTTAAGCTCGGCAATACTTTCATAACTTACAATATTATTATCGGTTGTACTCTCGAATATGTTAATGTTTTCATTTTGCGCTGGACCATCAAATGGCTTAAATGTTTCCTCAAGATGTGAGGCAAAAACGTCAGCTTTTTCCTTATCGCTTTTTGCCCAAACGTCTTGAGTTACCCTAATTGGCGGCTCTAATTATGACTCTAATTGCTTTCCAGAGCGAATAATTCGATTCCATTCCAGCGGTTAGGCTTTGCAGATAAGTTTCTACTGCATGGTATTAAAATTTTTCAATCGAATTTGATAGCAAATTACTCAACCGATTGAGATGTGTTTTATCTTGCGGGGCACGAGTTTTTACGAGCTTTTCTCTTTTGTCTTACTAAATCTTGTATTTCTCGGGGGTACTTAATTTTACTATAGCTCACAATTTTGTTCTGTTGAGGAGTATTATTCCATGCTGCTTTTTGGATGGTATTGATAAATGAGTCAACAGCGACTTCGAGTTCCAATGGGGTTCTAAGCGATACACCCAGTCGGATATTATTTTCAATATCGTTTTTGAAACCTTCCCAGTTGGTTTTCGCGTTTGTTAATCTGGGTGGTTTTTCATTTCTAATCAGTGACTCGCTCGTTGTTAAAATGACTGGAGAATGATCAGAGGAAAGATCAAAGCATTCTTCAACTTTGATTCGATTTTCCCGTAGAATGAAATTCGGTATTGTACTTTCTACCTACATCATAAAGCATCCTACCTTTCTGTGATATGCATCTAGATCCCCAGAATGTATGTTTTGCATTAAAGTCCCCTCCGATGACAATACGTTGTCCAAGGGAATTAAGCAAGTTTTCAAAGTCAATTTTCTCAACCTTGGATCGTGGTGGGCTGTAAATAGACGATATCTTCAGAAAGGATTGTCTGCTTTTGACTTGTATAGAGCTAACTTGCATTGTTTCGATTTCTAGTTTAAGATCAATCGAGTGTTCGATACACTCTTTTATATATAGTGAGGCTCCACCTCTAGCCTTATTCGATGGATGTAGAGCTTATTCGATGGATGTAGAGCATGATAGTCGAGGTAACCTTTTTTAAGTTCGAATTACTCTTTGCGTGAGTTTCGGATATTAAACAGATGTCTATATCTTTTTCCTGCATAAATAATGCAAGTTCTCCAAGTTTTTGCCAAAGGCCATTGGCATTCCAAGTTAGAATTTAAAGCAATCTATTCATGTTAAAGGTGGGGTACTTCTATTGCGAATACTATTTTCGAGCTTAACGAGCCTGTCAAAAATAAGTTTATTCGTTTTGCTTTGTTCCTCAAGTTTTGAAAGAATAATCGAAAATACATTTGAAACTGGGTCAGATGAGATATTTTTTTGGGCGTTATTGGATACTGTAGCTTGAGCATAATTTGTACATTTGGTTTTGGATGTACAAGATCCGAACGGATATCTGATGGCCGCGTAGTTTATGAAAATTTAGGTTTTTCTATTATGGCCTGCTTTGTCTTCGACATATTTTTAATCGGAATTTTAGGCTTTTGCTTGTTTAAATTTAATTTCTGTGAATTAATACTATTAAATTTCGTCCGTCTTTTTTGCAACTCTTTAGCTACTTCGCAGCAGCGATAATTTGCCGGATGATTGCCTTTACAGTTAATGCAGATAGCAAGAGTTTTCTTATCTGACATACAATCTACCGTCAGATGATTTCCGGCACATTTTACACACCGCGGTTCTTTTTGACAATAGCTTTCCGTATAATTTTATCCTTGGCAGCGCTTGCACTGGGGAACTAGTTTGGAATCCTTACGCATAGGCTCTATTTTTACAACAATATTAAGTATTGTTTTTATTTCATAAATTTTGTTCAAACTTTCTGTTCTATCGAAGGTGAGTATAAATAAAGGAAGACCGCGTTTTATTACATTTCCTTCGCCATCTTTTTGCTTTTGGTCTCGCTTGACAATGTTAACGGCATCTATGACTTTATATTGCCTGTTTTCCAGATCGTTTACAATGTCATCCTTTCAGCACGACGCACCCTCTAGCTACAACGCGTAGAGGCCTTTCAGATTTATTTTCAAAGGAATACCATTCTATTTTATCGGTATTAAGCTTGCGAGATAATAGACGGTAACTTTCAGGGTCTTTAACGCAGACTTTCCATGTATTTTGTTCTTAGCGAAGTTACTTGGTAGCCCGATAATGGCAACGATTTTAGCAAGTTATGCAACTTGTTAAAGTCGTAAATACCGATCACATTAATTGGCGGTGGGGGACGTTGTTTTAGCTGTTTCGCTTTGTTAATAATCTCTTTGTCGCGGTTTATTATTTCAGGAGAGGATACAGCTTTCCTCTTTTTTACTGGTCTTTTCTTTAAGATCCAGTCAGTTTCGCGACTGAGTTCTTCTTCATCCGTGTGGTATTCCGAATTCACGGGGCCGTTTGAACATGGTTTTGGCTCATTAGGTATTTTAAATGAACTCTTCAGAGTCATATTTTCTTCCTTTAGATGGAGAATTTCTTTACGAAGCTCTTCGCAGAGCAGTTCGACATTGTTAAGCCTTGTTCGAAGAACGTCGTTTTCTTCCTTTAGGCTCTTATTTTTCATTGAGTCTCGTTTTTCGTGAACTGACACTTCTGGTGTTGTCGAGCTCCTTGAGACACATATATTTTTTTGAGATCCTGATGTAGGTGACCTCGTTACCCTTGAACTTTTCCCGAAAGGGTTACACATTTGCAATAATTGGCTCTCCCCAGAATCCGTAGAGCCGACCTCCGTAGAGGGTGGATTTTCCAGTGAAACTGAATTGCCACCTGGGGTAGTAAATCTTTTCGTTGTACTCATTGCATTTTTGTTGTTTGTATACGCTTTACACTCGGTATACGGGGAGTGGATTTTAGTCGCCTTCTACGACAGGCATGCCTTACCTCGGGTATATTCTGACCCCTAACCCGAAGGGGTTCATATTCATATTTGATGGCTGACAAATTTCAAATGTTGTTTTTCTGTGAATGTTTTGAAAATAAATTGGTTAATTTGCTGTATTTTTCATCTTCCGAGTCAGAAGATGGAAATTGTGAGTCCATTTAATGAAACCGTTTAAGAGACAAAAGCAATCCTTTAGCTTTACAAAACTCATGAAATTTTAATTTTTTGAAACATATTTTATAGCTTACATTTTTAATTTCAGTTTTATTAAAAGTTTCAAATGGGAGCAAAAAAACGTGTGGTGGTTGCAAGACTTGATCCTACGCAACTTTCTCTTTCAGAGCGAATTGGGAGTTAGATCAAATCATAAGCATTTTGATAATTGATGCTAAAAATGATATAAATAATGTCGAAATGTGATTATATAAACGTTTACTCCGATATTTGAAGGAATCGGTGTCTAAGTGAATAATAATGATTTTCCGTTATTGGTCAAAACTAAAAATTCCATTTAGTGATAGTTGGGCTAAAACTAAATATGTGGAATTGTTTCAAACTATAATAGTAGTATATATATTAAATTTCGTTCAATTTGACGTAGTAAATTGCGAGAAATTAATAATTTTCTTTATATGGCCTAAATGACGTTATATGGATTTAATATGCTTATAGTATATGGCTGGTACCATTAAAAAAAAGGCTTGGAATTATGACCAACAAAACTAGGATACAAAATTTGAAGAAAATCGGTTAAGCCGTTTAGGCTGGGGAGACCATTACGCACAGACGGGCCGACGAACCGACGGACGGAATTCCAAAAAAACACTTTTTTTTGGTTCCGCATCATCGTAATGTTAGAATCAATCAAAATCTGGAGGTCGAAAATTTTCACGAAAACAATATCTTTCTCTTTGTAAGAGAAAGTTAAAAATCTCGTATGCGATCATACTAAATCAAAATATTTCAGTCACGCATGACTCGATATCTGATGTGGTAATTCGACCTCTTACTTACTTACTTAAGTGGCGCTACAGTCCGGAATGAACCTGGGCCTCAACCAACATGCCTCTCCAATTAGCCCGGTCCTTAGCTAACTGCCTCCAGTTGCGCACTCCAAGTTGGTTGAGGTCGGTTTCCACTTGTGCGCGCCACTTAAGGCGAGGTCTTTCTCTACTGCGTCCGACGTCTGGCTGGGAATCGAAGACTCTGCGAGCCGGAGTATTGGTGTCCATTCGTTCTACATGTCCTAGCCATCTTAAACGTTCAATGCGGAGTTTTTTGACCAGGGGCATGTCGCTGTACAGCTCGTATAGTTCTTGGTTGAATCTTCGTCTCCATAGCCCGTCAACGCAAACGGGACCGAAGATTTTTCGAAGAATTTTCCTCTCGAATCTACCAAGGATTTCTTCATCCGCTTTTGATACGGTCCATGCTTCAGCGCCGTAGAGCAGGACTGGGATGATCAGGGTCTTATATAGGATCTCCTTAGTAGTTCGAGTGAGGGCTTTACTTCTTAGCCCGAAGAAACAGCGGTTGGCAAGAGTAATTCTTCGTTTAATTTCTGACGAGATGTTGTTGTCAGAGTTAATAGCGGAGCCGAGGTAGACAAAGTCCCGTACTACCTCAAAGTTATATCTGTCAATGGTGACGTTCTGTCCAATTCGTCGATGTTGTGTGTCCTTTCGTGTTGAGAGCATATACTTAGTCTTACCCTCATTTACTGCTTAACAGGTTTTTGCCGCTTCTTTCTCTATATTAGCAAACGTGGCTATGACATCACGTTGAGTCCTACCAATGATGTCAATATCGTCAGCGTATGCTAGTAGTTGCACCGACTTTTGGAAAATTGTGCCTTTGGTGTTGGCTTTGGAGTTTTGCACAATTCTCTCAAGAATCAGATTAAAGAAGTCACATGACAGCGCATCGCCTTGCCTAAATCCTTTTTTGGTATCGAATGTGTCGGTGAGGTCGTTTGCGACCCTGATGGAGCAGCGAGAATTCTCCATCGTCATCCTACACAAACGGACGAGTTTGGGCGGTATACCAAAACTAGACATGGCTCTGTACAGTTCGTCTCTATAAATGCTGTCATATGCGGCTTTGAAATCGATGAATAGGTGGTGGGTATCGATTTGGACTTCTTGAGTTTTTTCCAGGATCTGCCGAAGTGTGAAAATTTGATCGGTTGTGGACTTTCCTGGCCTAAAACCACACTGATAAGGGCCAATCAGGTTGTTGGTAAACGGTTTCAGGCGTTCACATATTACGGCAGATAGGATCTTGTAGGCGATGTTGAGGAGACTTATGCCTCTGTAGTTGGCGCAGTTCAGAGGGTCTCCTTTTTTGTGGATAGGGCAAACGATGCTGAGGTTCCATTCTTCAGGCATATTTTCATCCGACCAGATTTGGCTTATGAGTTGGTGGATGTTACTTACCAAGTCATCTCCCCCGGCCTGATAGAGCTCAGCGGGAAGGCCGTCATTTCCGGCAGCCTTATTAAGCTTGAGTTTAGATATTGCTATCCTCACTTCACTCAGGTCGGGTGGTTGGCAGTTTTCGCTGTCGTTGGCAATATTGAATGGTTCGTTCTGCCTGACAGCGGAATGTTGTTCGTCATCGCCGTTTAACAGTCTGCAGAAGTGGTTCTTCCATATCCTCAGCATCGACTGTGTCTCAACTACAATATTTCCTTGTTCATCGCGACAGGATTCTGTTTGAGCCTTGTATCCTTGGCTTTGACGTTTTACACTTTGGTAAAACTTGCGAACATCGTTCCTGGAGTGGCGCCTCTCTATATCCTCGATCGCGCGCTTTTCTTGCTCTTTTTTCTTCTTGCTGAAAAGCCTGTGTTCTTCCCTTCTTCTTTGCCTATAGAGCTCAATGGCAGCTCTCGCCTTTACCTGCAGCTTAGCCTTGTAGGCCTCGTTCTTGGCTGCGAGCATCTGTCGGCATTCCTCATCAAACCAGGGGTTTCTTGCTGGTGGGCGCGAGAAACCTAGCACATCAGTTGCGGCTGATCTAATGGCCTGTTGGCATCGTTGCCATTGCTCTTCGACATTCGATGCTGGTGGTATGGTGTTAATCGAGAGGTTAAGAGATACGCGTTGTGCGAAGGTCTTGGCGGTCTCTTGCGATTGCAGTCTTCTGACATTAAATTTTTTCACTGTATTTCTGGATTGTTGTGGCGTGGTGGATATCCGCATTCTTACCTTGGCTGCTACAAGGTAGTGATCCGAGTCGATGTTAGCTCCTCGGAATGTTCGGACATCCAAAATACTGGATGCGTGCCTCTTACCTATCGCAATGTGATCAATTTGGTTGACCGTTCGTTGATCTGGAGACCGCCATGTCCCCTTATAGATATCGAGGTGAGGAAACCGTGTGCTGTCTATAGTGGCATTTCGTTCCGTAGCGAAATCAATTAGCCTAAGTCCGTTACCAGACGTGTTGTCGTGTAGGCTTTGTTTTCCGACAATACTTCTAAAGATGTCCTCTCTTCCTACCTTTGCGTTAAAATCTCCCAGCACGATTTTAACATCGTACTTCGGTAGTCGCTCATAGGTTTTGTCGAGGAGCTCGTAGAAGCAATCCTTAGCTATATCATCTTTTTCTTCCGTCGGAGCGTGAGCGCATATAAGGCTTATGTTGGCGAATTTGGCCTTGATGCGGATTGTTACTATGCGTTCGCTAATGTCTTGGAAACATAAGACTTCTTGCCTAAGTCTGGCACTTATAACAAATCCGCATCCGAATAGTCGCTGTTTCTGCTCACTATAACACGGTCCGAAGTATATGTCACAGTTTTTCATCCTCTTTTCGACCTCAGTCGAACAAATTTTTATTCATATAAGATTTCCCCAACCATATTTGGTTATACAGGGTTTGTGTCAAATAAATTACCAAAAATAATCAAATCTATTATACGTACAACACTTTGCTATAACATTTTTGAAAGCGAATATTTTTTTTATTTAGTTATGTTTTTTTACTCAAGTTGTTTCATTAAACGGGACCGAATATTTTTCGAAGAATTTTTTTTCTGGAATTGGCCAAGGATTTCTTTATCCGCTTTTGATACGGTCTTTACTTCAACGCCGTATAGCAGGACTTGGATGATCAGAGTTTTGTACAGGATCTCCTTAGAAGTTCCAGTGAAATTGCCTTCTTAGCCCGAAGAAACAGCGATTGGCAGGAGTAATTCTTCGTTTGATTTCTGACGAGATGTTGTTGTCAGAGTTAATAGCGGAGCCGAGGTAGACAAAGTCCCGTACTTCCTCAAAGTTATGTCTGTCAATGGCGACGTTCTGTCCAATTCGTTGTGTTATGTTGTGTTTCCTTACGTGTTGACAGCATATACTTAGTTTTACCCTAATTTACTGCTAAATCCATTTTGCTGCTTCCTTCTCTATACTAGCAAACGTGGCCATGACATCACATTGAGTCCTACCAATTCTCTAGTGTTGGCTCGAGAGTTTTGCACAATCCTCTCAAGAATAAAATTGAAGAAGTCAAATGACAGCGCATCGCCTTGCCTAAATCCTTTTTTGGTATCGAATGTGGCTGTGAGGTCGTTTCCGACCCTGATGGAACAGGGAGAATTCTCCATCGTCATCCTACACAAACAGAGGAGTTTTGGCGGTATACCAAAACTAGACATGGCTCTGTGTTCTTCGTTTCTATAAATGCTGACGAATGCGGCTTTGAAATCGATAAATAGGTGGTGGGTATCGATTTGGACTTCTTGGGTTTTTTCCAAGATCTACCGAATTGTGAAAATTTGATCAGTTGTGGACTTTCCTGGCCTAAAACCACAATGATAAGGGCCTATCATGTTGTTGGTAAACGGTAAAGTCGTATGCCTCTGTAGTTGGCGCAGTTCAGAGGGTGTCCTTTTTTGTGGATCACAAACTCTGCTCCATTAGGAAACTCAGATCACACTTAAGTACCAGCGATCTAAACACTACCAAAATAGGTGCATAGGGTACAAGACCAACGGTTAGCTGCATAAGCAAATAACTGGGATAAGCTGCATTATTGGAACGGTTCACTTTCTAAAGACAAATTTAAGACAAAGTGATGTCAATGCTTATGCCAAAGATCATTCTTCTGCGTATGGGAATATTCGTAACTCTTACTTACTAACTTACCCATATAAATGGCTCTTCAGTCCGAAATTAACCTGAGCCTTAACCAACACGTCTCTCCAATTAGCCCGGTCCTTAGCTAACTGCCAGAAACTTGATATTGATATGTTTGATATTATTGAACATTTCAAATCCTTACATAAAACTGTCCTATATACCTCCTCGCAACAAAACTAGGCCTCTTCAGCAATGACTTCTGTAGAAGCTGATTGGACGAAGAAGAGGGGGAAAGTATTACTCACCTTCTAGTTATGTTCTTGTACAGCTCTCTCAGAAAAAGGGAAGCTTCATCTGGGGGACCTACTTCCTCGACAATCTAGGTGAGCTGGCTGGCACACGTTAAGGGGATCCGTAATTCTCTCATAATTATAAGACTTTAACCCCGATGACATAAGGCCTGAACTTGGGTGGCGAGTTGTTTGAGTTCCGCCGTTGGCCTTTTAGAGCATTCACCATCTATACACACATGTTTTTGAGAAAAATCGAATCTAAAAATGCACAAAAATTTGTATTTTTTGTGTTCATGTTACTTTGAACACCCCAACTGTTACCCGCCATGCCATCTTATGGATATCAAGGTGTGTAAACCTTGTCTTGACTTTAGTTGCATATCATTCAGAATCGAAATCAGTTCGTCAAGTCAAGAAATCGATATTCATACTGCTCTTCCTGAATTGTCTTTGAAATAACCCGACATAATATTGAAACGTCAGTTCATAGAAACGGTCCTTAGTACTTTTTCCAATTGTTCGTCCCATATCCTATTTACTGACACCATTTTCTTCAAGTGTATGTATCGCCTCTCTACATACAAAGTACTCCATATTATACTCTTCTATAGAACGAGAGGCACAGCTAATAGCTATATGTATGTGCATTGTCTTTTGTGCTTATATAGTCGTATGCTATGCAATATAGTAATCAGACATGGGAGTAATGCATTACTACACAAATGAAATTGGAAACAGCATTAGCATTGAGTGAAAGTAATGCCAATGAAAAAAATTTCATTAGCATTGAGTAACACAATGCTAATGACATTTTTTTTAATTACCATTGAAAATTTTCAATGCAATCAATTTTCATTACCATTTTGCAATGCTAATGAAAAGTATGAAAAAAATAAAGTAGACCATTTTTTTTAAATTTTTTTTTAAGATATTGGGATGATATACCATAATCATATGTAAACCCAACAGAGTACTGCGACCCAAAAACATCGTTTGTGCTGTCCTCTTTTTATTTGTTACTTAGCAATTTGACCCAAACCCTGCATAGACCTCTGTGTGGAAAATGGAATTATTGTTTTCTAGTTCCATGGAGAGTTTGTAGTTGGAAGCAACGATTTCAGTTGCTGCTACCATGCACATTCCATTTAATTACACTAGGTTCACACAGTTAATTAATAACTCAACAAAGATTGTGTTTCTTCTATAGTTGCATGAGGTTTTTTTCAAAAAAAAAAAAAAATAAATAAAAAATGCCTTATTACTCAATGAAAATAGATTTCATTCAAAATTACTACTTTTCATTGGCATTAAAAAAATCAATGCCAATGCAATTTTTTTCCATTGGCATTATTATTTTCAATGCTAATGAAATTTTTTTCATTAGCATTACTTTCACTCAATGCTAATGAAATCGCAATGCCAATGCATTACTCCCATGTCTGATAGTAATGAATCGGTTCATGGTGGGAGTAGCGCACAGGACGAATGCAATCGTACGAATAGTCATAAAATGAGCAAAACATTTAATGCAGCTCATTTGATGATATGCAAATGCGTTTGACTGTCTGTCATAATGGGTGAGATAGCAACGTTTATCCTAGAAACACCTACACTCACGAGCGAGCGGTGTTGAAATAAATGAATCCATGTACTGGTAATTTATTTATTTTTCAATTGAACTTACACAGATAGATATAACATCGCATCATATTGAGGCCATACTACTCTATTCTCTGACTGATAAAAGGACCTTTAGCTATGATTGTGTTCTATATGTTACTGTTATAATTCGTGGAATGAGTATGAGTTTGATGGTCGGGTTTCAGGAAGATGCAACATTAATTAATGAAATTTATTTCTGTGAAATCACAACTTATGGTGGTGAGATGTGAATTGTTTCAGGGAAATATGATGGGGAAAAATGTAAAATAGAAGGAGATTGCCATTCTGTGTTTGTACGCACTGCAAACAGCAGTGACGTGGGTTCCAATTTCTAAGAATCTTCACTAAGCTAAAGGTTGTATAACTGATGTGAAAAAAATAATTTATTAAACCAATCACCCTTCTCAGAATGGAGCAATTTCAATCTATGTTTTGTGTTAAGATTGCCTAAATTTCTTGTTCAGACACTTTTTCAAAATTCCTTACGGTTTCACCAAAACAATGTTTTTCTTTAAAGTGGGCAGATTTTGAAAATGTCTACATTTGTACTGTAAGCATGGACAAGGATCCTATATGTATATACAATATTTCATTATTTAAGCTCAAACTTTAAGGCCTTGAAATCAGTGACGTAAGGACGGACATGGACACAATTGATCACCTAGCGATTCTGAGTCGAATCATATACTTTAAGGTATATCCATTGAAAATGTTCTTCTATGGGATAGGGTATAAACAAAATACGAAAACGGATCAAAAACTCGAAATAGAAAGTTGATTTCTTCAAAAAATATCTTTCGACAGCCCTTTCAATAAAGCGTATCTACAAAGGACCTAAAAGCATATGAGTTAGTACCTAGACATACTTTGAAATTTCTGACTTTTTAGAGTTAGAGACCAGATTTGGCTTATGAGTTGGGGGATATTACTTACCAAGTCATCCCCGCTAATCTAGATCCCACGCTATATTTGTTTATACTTCTACGAGCTCCTTGACAAAACCTATGAGCGACTTACGAAGTTCGATGTTAAAATCGTGCTGGAAGGCTTACATCGATCCGGCTTCTACCTTGTGGCAGCCAATGTAAGAATGCGGATATCCACCACGCCACAACACCAAATGCTGTCTACAAAGGACCTAAAAGCATATGAGTTGGTACCTAGACATACTTTACAAGCTATTAGATCAGCCGCAACTGATGTGGTAGGTTTCTCGCGCCCACCAGCAAGAAACCCCTGGTTTGATGATGAATGCCGACAGATGCTCGCAGCCAAGAACGAGGCCTACAAGGCTAAGCTGCAGGCGAAGACGTAAGTTGCCATTGAGCTCCATAGGCAAAGAACAAGGAAAGAATACCGGCCTCTCAAAAAGAAGAAAAAAGAACAAGAAAAGCGCGAGATCGAGGATATAGAGAGGTGCCACCCCAGGTAAAACGCGTCAAAGCCAAGCATACAAGGCTCGAACATAATCATGTCGAGATGAGCAAGGAAACATCTAGTTGAGACAAAGTCGATGCTAAGGATATGGAAAAACCACTTTTGCAGACTAATGAGGAACATCGCTGTCAAGCAGAACGAACATTTCGATATTGGCAACGACAGCGAAAACTACTAATCACCCGACCTAAGTGAAGTGAGGATAGCAATATCTAAATTCAAGCTTACAAGGCTGCCGGAAATGACGGCTTTCCCGCCGAGCTTTATGAAGCTGGCGTATAGATAACTTGATAATTAACTAACATCCACCAACGTATAAGCCAAATCTGGTCGGAAAGTATGCCTGAAGAATGGAACCTCATCGTTTGCCCGATCCATAAAAAAGAAGAACTGAACTGCACCAGCTTAAGAGGCATACGTCTTCTCAACATCGCATTCAAGATCCTACCTGCCGTAATATGTAAACGCTTGAAACCGTTTACCAACAACATGATAGGCCCTTGTCATTGTGATTTTATGCCAGGAAAGTCCACAACTGATCAAATTTTCACACTTCGGCAGATCCTGAAAAAAACCCATGAAGTCCAAATCGATACCCACCACCTATTAATCGATTTCAAAGCCGCATTCGTCAGCATTTATAGAAACGAATTATACAGAGCCATTGTCTAGTTTTGGTATACCGCCCAAACCAGTTCGTCAGTGTAGGATGAAGCTGGAGAATTCTCGCTGCTCCATCAGGGTCGGAAACGACCTCACCGACACATTCGATACAAAACCAAAAAAGCTGTCATGTGACATCTTCAATTTGATTCTTGAGAGGATAATGCGAAGCGAAACTCCCGAGCCATCACCAGAATCTTCCAAAAATCGGTACAAATACTATAGCAAACGACGACGATATTAACATTATTGAGTGGACTCAACGTGGTGTCATAACCACGTTTGCTAGTATAGAGAAGGAAGCGGCAAAATTGGTTTAGATGTAAATGAGGGCAAGACTAAGTATATGCTGTCAACATGAAAGGACACAAAACATCGACGAATTAGACAGAACGTCACCAGTGACAGATATAAGATATAACTCTGAGGTAGGACAGAACTTTGTCTACCTCGGCTCCGCTATTAACTATGACAACTGCATCTCGTCAAAAATTAAACGAAGAATTGCTCTTGTCAACCGCTGTTTCTTCGGGCTAAGAAGGGAATTTAGTAGTAAAGCCATCACTCGGACTACTAAGGAGGTCCTATACAAGACCCTAACGATCCCAGTGATTTAACTCGATGAAGTATAGACCGTATCAAAATTCGTATCAAAATTCAAAAATCGTCGGTCACGTTTGCTTCAACGGGCTTTGTAGAAGATGATTCAACCAAGAACTGTACGAGCTGTACAGCGAGATACCCCTAGGCAGAAAACTCTGAATTTGACGTTTAAGACGACTAGGACATGTATAGCAAATGGACCAATACTCCAGATCGCAGAACCTAGCCTTAGCTGGCGAATACAAGTAGAGGCAGTTAGCTAAGGACCGGGCTCATTCGAGAGGTATGTTGGGTAAGGAATGGGTTAATTCTGTATCGCCACTGAAGTAAGTTAAGTAACCGTTGTTTTTAAGCTACATTGATGGCATTATAACTTGGCTTTGCTGGCAGTGTTTCAAGCGGTGGTTTCAATGATAAATAACCTGTTCCAGTATTTATATCGTTATTCCGGCAATAGGCCTAGAGCTCATCCAAAGTGGTTGGCTTGTTAGCGTAGACTACTGCTGTTTCAAATCGCATGGTGGCGGTGGCCTTAAGATGATCCAATCACCAAAGCTCTTCTTTACAACTTGTAGCATTGAGTCGCTTGTATGAGATGTAGTGCCGTTTTTAAAGAACCACAGGTCAGATATATCGATGCTGCTCTGGCTACGGTGTCTCCTTTCTTATTTCGAAACAAATAAGGTTTGGTTTTCATCATTTCCTGCGCGCAATTAGTGAACTCATGCCCCAGTCTGGGCTCGTCCAGCTTCAATCCTTCTGTCTGCATAATCGTAAACGTATGCTGACCCTAAACTAAGTTTAAAGACTTACTGAATATTTTGACAACTGGATATAAATAATAACTTTGACAGTAGCTGAAACATATCAATGGTTAAAAAAAAGTCAGTTGTAACGAAAAATACCACAAGTCAAGGCGGCTTACGAGAGCTGCATAGAAATTTGAGGAATTTAGATAAAGGAAATTAAGGAAGATCAAGAGAAACTTTTGAGCGAAGATGTAAAAAGGGTCAATTGTGGAATAATCTTTGAAAGTCAAGCCAATAGGTAAAATTATAAAGTCTGATACACAAGGCCCGAAAAGAATCCTGACTATATAAGTTAATCAAAATTAATCCAGGTCAAAACAAAAATTAAAACAAAACCTTTCTTAGGCCGCGTTTTCTAGCTAGTGCGCTAGTAAATCTAATGAATGGAGAATGAATAACGTGGTCGCAGATCACGCTTTTTGCGTTCTCGATAGTCCGATCTAGTCCGAGCTAGTCTACGCTTGTAATTTCATTTTATTTTCATGTTTACTAGCTTAAACTAGTGTGAGGAATCGTCCACGATTTGTTTACTAGCGGACTAGCTCGGACTATCGCACTCGCTTACTAGCGTTGGCTGTAACCGCATCCTGTAACCGCATGGCTGTAACCGCATCCTTAGAAAGAGTTAAAAAATACCAAAAATTATTTTATTTGATTTTGTCTGTCTTGTATCCACAAAACATGGTTCAATAGGCAATCAAATAAGCTGAAACGCTAGACATTGGATTAGCCGTTCTCTTGTTATATGAGGTCAGAATGTGAAAGACATCAATTCGGCCTTTGATTGTTTCAAGCGAAAAATTCGTCGGTCCAGTTTACGTTGAAAGGCTCTGCACAAGAAGAATCAACCAGGAATTTAAAAAGCACAATAGCGGAATATATACCTTGTCAAAAAAATATCCATTTTTGACGCATTAAAATGGCTGAACTTTGAAACGCCTGCTGTTTATAGAAAACTTACAAAGAACCGGTGATACTTCGCAATGTTGCACATTTCTGAAGAAAAAAAGGGATGTCGGAATCAGTTCTCGTGGCAACATTCTACATTCTAGGTACCCGTAGTCAGTTTATGTTGGGCATCCATGAATGTAGATGCTGTATTGTTGGACGTGTTTAAGTTGAATGTGAAATGTTCAGTTATCACAC
The DNA here is from genome assembly GCA_932526625.1 of Rhingia campestris. Lineage (NCBI taxonomy): Eukaryota > Metazoa > Arthropoda > Insecta > Diptera > Syrphidae > Rhingia > Rhingia campestris. Next base: position 55,942,145 of record OW052184.1, read on the forward strand.
CGAAACATGAAAAGGAATGCTTATCGGAAACGGCATACATTGATAGCACGCCACTGATGCAAATGCCTATCAGTTTTCCTCAGAGCAGATCACATGAGTTCATAAAAGGACGCCCAAGACATGTTATCAATTAATTTATGCACAACATCACATTATATATGTATACAAACATTCGCCATCAAACCATAAAGTTAATCCTTTGAAAATGAAAGGACCTTATATATGTTTTCCAATTCAGCTTTAAAGTCTATAAATTACATTCAAAAAAATTTGCTTACGCCTGTGTCTGCGTAGACAAACTTGTGATCCTATTTCAAGAGCAGAATACTAAGTATCTGCCACCCATCCCCTATTGACTCAAAGTGTCCTTGTGTTCCACATTAGCCCATTAAATTCCATTTTTTGTGCTTCGCATATCCAGCCTTTTTTTCTGATACACAATCGAAGGACATTTATCCTGGTTCGCTTTGTTTGACACAATTTCCGAGAGCCCCGTTGCGTTGACGACTGACTGGGTGCGGGGGTATTTAAATATTTGTCTCTCCCTGGTGGCGGCTGAACTGGCCGACAGGATGCTTTCTCCCCACATAAAACAACGAGTACACATATGTATGCATATGCTTGTCAATGATTTAGTGATGACTACGGTGCGCATACAGGAATGAATGTGGTGTTCATGGAATTCCCCATTGGTCAGGATGTGAAAGAGGTGGCAGCTCATAGTCCTTCTCGTCATTTTGTCATGTAATTTGTATTATAGACACGTTTATGTCACATTACACGCATACACAAAACAGAACAACGCAGGCACGCTCGTATGGAGATGGGCCACATTGTGTCGTATCTCCCTATGATGCCGCGCCGACGGCCGTCTACTACTATATGCCGAAATGTGTGAGTGATATACCCGCTATATCGGAGATCAACCTAACGTTCGGATTTTGTTTGGTATTTGGCTATATGGTAGGTGCTGGCGAAGGAGTGCGCTGGCATTGTATCGAAGGGATGTTTGCCAGTTTAAGCAAACGGCTTTACAATTGCTTTCAGGCCAGAGCTGTCCCGATGCACGTGAAGTAGGTGCATAGGGATGAGGTGTGAAGACGGCCAGAAAGGCACTTAATTCAGAGCTATGCAACCGATTAAATCTCTAATGGGATTTGAGATAAGCACATAACAAGATTAGTATCGTATAGATGCATGAGAGAACTTATTTGAGTCTCGGTTTAGGACATTTTGGTGAAACAATGTACAGTTCAGTAGTTGATTGAACTGTGACCTCTATTTTGACTGTTTCGAGATGATAGGGATTTTGCTTTATATCGTGTGGAGGTTTTCATTTTAGTTCTACAGGATCTTCTGTGGTGTTGTCCACACGTTATGACACTAGTTTGTCAGTAAGGTGGCTGGATCTATATCAACGAAACCCATACTATGAAAAAGAATTACGGCAGATGATCACAGTCAAGGATGATGCCTACCAGTCAGATCTTACTGCAGGCAAAGACAAGAACTGCAGAAAGGTCTCAAGCTAAGCGAAAAACATTAGATTGTCAGAAAAAAGAAGGAAGAATTAGAAAAAGACGAGAGAGATGATAAGTCCAACCTCAGAAATATGGTCCCGATTGGTATCAAGCCTATAATATCATATCCCTTGTAATATATCTTTACCTCAAATCGTTTATGAACAGCTTAATCGGCACGTTAACAGCTGGGCTCTATAAAGCCGGTTGAGATGACTTACTAACTTACTTAAGTGGCGCTACAGTCCGGGATGAACCTGGGCCTCAACCAACATGTCTCTCCAATTAGCCCGGTCTTTAGCTAACTGCCTCCAGTTGCGCACTCCAAGTTGGTTGAGTTCGGTTTCTACTTGTGCGCGCCACTTAAGGCGAGGTCTTCCTCTACTTCGTCCGACGTCTGGCTGGGAATCGAAGACTCTGCGAACCGGAATATTGGTGTCCATTCTTTCTACATGTCCTAGCCATCTTAAACGTCCAATGCGGAGTTTTTTGACCAGGGGTATGTCGCTGTACAGCTCGTATAGTTCGTGGTTGAATCTTCGTCTCCATAGCCCGTCAACGCAAACGGGACCGAAGATTTTCCGAAGAATTTTTCTCTCGAATCGACCAAGGATTTCTTCATCCGCTTTTGATACGGTCCATGCTTCAGCGCCGTACAGCTGGACTAGGATGATCAGGGTCTTATATAGGATCTCCTTAGTAGTTCGAGTGAGGGCTTTACTACTAAATTGCCTTCTTAGCCCGAAGAAACAGCGATTGGCAAGAGTAATTCTTCGTTTTATTTCTGACGAGATGTTGTTGTCAGAGTTAGTAGCGGAGCCGAGGTAGACAAAGTCCCGTACTACCTCAAAGTTATATCTGTCAATGGTCACGTTCTGTCCAATTCGTCGATGTTGTGTGTCCTTTCGTGTTGACAGCATATACTTTGTCTTACCCGCATTTACTGCTAGACCCATTTTTGCCGCTTCCTTCTCTATACTAGCAAACGAGGCTATAACATCACGTTGAGTCCTACCAATGATGTCAATATCGTCGGCGTATGCTAGTAGTTGCACCGATTTTTGGAAAATTGTGCCTCTGGTGTTGGCTCGGGAGTTTTGCAGAGTCCTCTCAAGAATCAAATTGAAGAAGTCACATGACAGCGTATCGCCTTGCCTAAATCCTTTTTTGGTATAGAATGTGTCGGTAAGGTCGTTTCCGACCCTGATGGTGCAGCGAGAATTCTCCATCGTCATAGACATGTAGACATGGCTCTGTATAGTTCGTTTCTATAAATGCTGGTGGTGCGTATCGATTTGGACTTCTTGGGTTTTTTTCAGGATCTGCCGAAGTGTGAAAATTTGATCGATTGTGGACTTTCCTGGCCTAAAACCACACTGATAAGGGCCGATCAGGTTGTTGGTAAACGGTTTCAAGCGTTCACATATTACGGCAGATAGGATCTTGTAAGCGATGTTGAGTAGACTTATGCCTCTGTAGTTGGCGCAGTTCAGAGGGTCTCCTTTTTTGTGGATCGGGAAAACGATGCAGAGGTTCCATTCTTCAGGCATGCTTTCAACCGACTAGATTTGGCTTATGAGTTGGTGGATGTTGCTTACGAAGTCATCTGCGCCAGCTTTATAAAGCTCAGCGGGAAGGCCGTCATTTCCGGCGGCCATATTAAACTTAAGTCTAGATATTGCTATCCTCACTTCACTTAGGTCGTTTGGTTGGCAGTTTTCACTTGCCAATATTAAATGGTTCGTTCTGCCTGACAGCGTAATGTTGTTCGTCATCGCCGTTTAACAGTCTGCAGAAGTGGTTCTTCCATGTACTCAGCCTCGACTGTGTCTCAACTACGATATTTCCTTGTTTATCTCGACAGGATTCTGTTCGAGCCTTGTAGCCTTGGCTTTGACGTTTTACACTTTGGTAAAACTTGCAAACATCGTTCCTGGAGTGGCACCTCTCTATATCCTCGATCGCGCGCTTTTCTTGCTCTTTTTTCTTCTTTCTGAAAAGCCGATGTTCTTCCCTTCTTCTTTGCCTATAGAGCTCAATGGCAGCTCTCGTCTTCACCTGCAGATTAGCCTTGTAGGACTCGTTCTTGGCTGCGAGCATCTGTCGGCATTCCTCATCAAACCAGGGGTTTCTTGCTGGTGGTCGCGAGAAACCTAGCACATCAGTTGCGGCTGATCTAATGGCTTGTTGGCAACGTTGCCATTGTTCTTCGAAATTAGATGCTGGTAGTGTGTTGTGAGTCGAGAGGTTAAGGGATACGCGTTGCGCGAAGGTCTTGGCGGTCTCTGGCGATTGCAGTCTTTCGACATTAAATTTTTTCACAGTATTTCTGTTATTTTTTTTTGGCGTGGTGGATATCCGCATCCTTACTTTGGCTACAACAAGGTAGTGGTCCGAGTCGATGTTGGCCCCTCGGAATGTTCGGACATCCAAAATACTGGATGCGTGTCTCTTGTCTATCGCAATGTGATCAATTTGGTTGACTGTTCGTTGATCTGGAGACCGCCATGTCCCCTTGTGGATATCGAGGTGAGGAAACCGTGTGCTGGCTATAGTGGCATTTCGTTCCGTAGCGAAGTCAATTAGCATAAGTCCGTTACCAGACGTGTTGTCGTGTAGGCTATATTTTCCGACAGTACTGCTAAAGATGTCTTCTCTTCTTACCTTTGCGTTAAAATCTCCAAGCACGATTTTAACATCGTACTTTGGTAGTCGCTCATAGGTTTTGTCGAGGAGCTCGTAGAAGCAATCCGTATCCTTTTCCTCCGCCGGAGCATGATCGCATATAAGGCTTATGTTGGCGAATTTCGCCTTGATGCGGATTGTTACAATGCGTTTGCTAATGTCTTGAAAACATAAGACTTCTTGCCTAAGTCTGGCACTTATAACAAATCCGCATCCAAATAGTCGCTGTTTCTGCTCACTATAACACGGTCCATAGTAGATGTCACAGTATTTTATCCTCTTTTTGCCCGGCCCATCCCATCGTATTTCCTGGATGGCAGTAATGTCTGCTTTGAAGCAGTTTAGGGCTTCCGCTAGTTGTTCGCCTGCACCAATCCTGTTTAATGTTCTCACATTCCAGGTGCAGATACGAACGTCGTTGTTATTTTTTAGTTTAGCATGGTCGTCAACAATAATATCAGTCCGTTCCGAGGCTATTGGTTGCTTCGTAACAATATTTTTTTTTTTCCGTGGATGGGTAGCTAACCCAAAGCACAACCCCCAACCTGAAGGGCCAGGCCCTTGTTTTAACCCTAGGACAGCGGGCCGGAAAAAATACCGATGTCAGTAGCCCATTTTTGGGGTATGAGCGCTGCCGTTGACCCATTGAGGGCTCCTCCGCCACCAACTCTTTTCCAATACCCTGGCTCAGTATTGGAAATCCCTATAGACCTGGTGCTCAAATATGTCGAAGCAGCTCATATAGGGATTTCACTACCGTTCGATCAAACTGGAGCTGTAGGCGCCACCGTTGACTCCATCTAGGGAATTCCTCCGCTGCCGCCTGCGAGTGAGTGCCTTAGTGAGAGGACACTCCTCCCCCCTCTCTCGTTTGCTGCCACCAACGACCTTCGACGAGCCATCCAACGAGCATCGTTTGTCCGATCCATAAAAAAGGAGAACTAAACCGGACTAAACCGCTCCATTTAGTAGACACAAAAGTTTCCTCCACACTTATTTGGAATTGAACCGGACTCGCTTTTTCCTTAAGCGTTCGGAACGTCTACGCTCGGGTGAATCAGGAATATATATATACTGTTGATGTTCTGGAATCGAGCATTTTGTTTCGACGTCTTGACTAAGTGCAGAACCAGTTAGTCCAACAGGTGATGTTTGCTCAATCACAGGCGGTGATGATAGATATGTCTGAATCCTTGAAGTGAATGAAGTTTGTTGATGAGCAGGAAATATTCTATGTCGAATTTGGTTTTGATAGCGACGCCAAATAGTACCAAGTTCTGTTTCAACTCTGTACATCCGCCTTCCCAACAATTCCTTAACGACTGCCTTTACCCATTTAACTTTGTGTAGGTATTGTCGGACGAGAACCGCTTGACCTCAGGTAAATTTAGCTGTCTTTACTTTTCTATACTTCTTTTTAGCATTTGGATCTGGACACATGGCAGATAGAACGGTGCGATGGCAACGTCCATGAAGCTTCTCCTCCGGTGACTTCCCATCGGTGCCTGGTGTTGACAGATACGTTGACAAAAATATTTGTAAGCATCATCACATCTAGTGGTGTCACAAAGAATTTTCGAAAACGGTGTTTTGAACGTCCGCACCATGCTCTCAGCAGCTCCATTCGACCCCGGATTGAAAGGAGCGAAGGTGATATGTTGGATCGAAAAACGACTGCAAAAATCTTGAATTTCAGCTGACATAAGCCTTCCAGAGCAAACACCGAGCGTAATGCGCTTATCGTTGTTTTCGATATAGTAGAACCCATTTTTACTATAAAAGGGAAATTCGAGAATGAGTCGACCCTGGTATGATCGGTCTGCAATAAAACAATATTAGTACATACAATATTAGTACATAGTACATAAGCTTAACCTGCGTCGAAAAAATTTTGGATGTACCAAACTATCCGGCTAAGAATTTGATCTTTCTTTGAATTCTCAGCAATCACTGGAAAGTATTGATTGGGAAATCCTCAACCACTTTTAAGTGCGAGGACTCAATTAATATGGACCTACATTTGGTAATTCCAATATTTTGTAAAATAAAATAAATTACAAAACGAAATCCAAAGTTTAAGTACATACCTTATAAATTGACTTAGAATTTATGAAAATGAACTCAATTTCATAGAGGCATCTTTCAATTTTTGACAAACTAATGAGCACTTGTGTAAGCATATTGAATGAAATTCATCTAAAATTCAATTTTCGTTTTATCTGTCGTAATTGGAGTCTCCTGCTCTATCAGCGTAAAGCCATTACGCGTATACAAATTACTCCTGCAAACATTATCCTGTAATTTTTTGTTTGTTCGCCAAAACAGCCTCCCGGCCAACAATGTATCCAATTGATGACTCCCCAAAGGAATCTGAAATCTACGCATATAATTTTCCAATTTCCTTTCTGGAGTCGCTATCAAATGGATTCTTATTTTCTTCTGACTGGCAAAGGAAAAACCACCCATAGAAACCATCAGCAAACAATAATTCTCTACATTCAAGTTCATTACGATGTCGTAAAAATGACTCCTTAGTACACATTAGAAAGCCAGGAGAATTGTACCTTTATGCATAACACAGGGAGGCCAGGGAGTAACATGGATATTCAGGATGCAAATACGTGTATAAGAATTTTTATTTGATTGCCACGCAAATGGCATAATACCCAAATACATACATAGGCATATAAAAGCGAACGCAATAAACACAAGAAAATTGTTCAACGAATTTATTATTAATAAGGACACAGCCAGAGTATCATTATTTTCTATGGCACCCTGTGGGAGTTGAACCTGCTAGGGATATGAAGGAAAAAGTGTACACTGGAGATTTGTGTAATTTTAAGGGAAACTTTGCAGTTTCCTAAAAGCCAAAAAAAGAAAATGGTCGACAATGTTGCGAAACAATTTTTTTTGAAATAAGTTTAAGACTGATAAGATAATTTGAGATTTGCAGATGAAGTAATATTTAAACACTTACTTACATACTTAAGTGGCGCTACAGTCCGGAATGACCCTGGGCCTCAACCAACATGCCTCTCCAATAAGCGCGGTCCTTAGCTAACTGCCTCCAGTTGCGCACTCCAAGTTGGTTGAGGTCGGTTTCCACTTGTGCGCGACACTAAAAGCGAGGTCTACTGCGTCCAATGGCTGGCTGGGAATCGAAGACTCTGCGAGCCGGAGTATTGATGCCCATTCGTTCTACATGTCCAAGCCATCTTAAACGTTCATTGGGGAGTTTTTTTTACCAGAGGTATGTCGCTGTACAGCTCGTATAGTTCTTGGTTGAATCTTCGTCTCCATAGCGCGTCAACGCAAACGGGACCGAAGACTTTTCGAAGAATTTTCCTCTCGAATCGACAATGCTTCAGCGCAGTATAGCAGGACTGGGATGATCAGGGTCTTGTATAGGATCTCCTTAGTAGTTTGAGTGAGGGCTTTAATACTAAATTACCTTCTTAGCCAGAAGAAACAGCGATGGGCAAGAGTAATTCTTCTCTAAACCCATTTTTGCCGCTTCCTTCTCTATACTAGCAAACGTGGCTATGACATAAGGTTGAGTCCTACCAATGATGTCAATATCGCCGGCATATGCTAGAGGTTGCACCGATTTTTTAAATCAAATTGAAGAAGTCACATGACAGCGTATCGCCTTGCCTAAATCCTTTTTTGGTATCGAATGTGTCGGTGAGGTCGTTTCCGACCCTGATGGAGCACCAAGAATTCTCCATCGTTATCTTTCACAGACGGACAAGTTTGGGCGGTATACCAAAACTAGACATGGCTCTGTATAGATCGTTCCTGTAAATATTGTCATCTGCGGCTTTGAAATCGATAAATAGGTGGTGGGTATCGATTTGGACTTCTTGGGTTTTTCCAGGATCTGCCGAAGTGTGAAAATTTTATCGGTTGTGGACTTTACTGGCCTAAAACCACACTGATAAGGGCCGATCAGGTTGTAGGTAAACGGTTTCAGGCGTTCACATATTACGGCAGGTAGGATCTTGTGGGCGATGTTGAGGAGACTTATGCCTCTGTAGTTGGCGCACTTCAGAGGATCGGGATCGGGATTTGTGATTCGGGCAAACGATGCTGAGGTTCCATTCTCCAGGCATACTTTCATCCGACCAGAATAGCCTATGAGTTGGTTAAAGTTACCTACCAAGTCATCTCCGCCAGCTTCTTAAAGCTCAGTAGGAAGGCCGTCATTTCCGGTGGACATATTAAGCTTGAGATTAGATATTGCTATCCTCACTTCACTTAGGTCGGATTGTTGGAAGTTTTCACTGCCGTTGCCAATTATTACATGGTTCGTTCTGCCTGACAGCGGAATGTTGTTCGTCATCGCCGTATAACAGTCTGCAGAAGTGGTTCTTCCATATCCTCAGCACCGACCATGTCTCAAGTACGATATTTCCTTGTTGATCTCGACAGGATTCTGTTTGAGCCTTGTATCCTTGGCTTTGACATTTTACAATTTGGTAAAATTTGCAAACATTGTTCTTGGAGCACCTCTCTATATCCTCGGTGGTGCACTTTTCTTGCTCTTTTTTTCTGAAAGGCTGGTGTTCTTTCTTCTTTGCCTATAGAGCTGAATTGCAGCTCTCGTCTTCACCTGCAGCTTAGCCTTGTAGGCCTCGTTCTTGGCTGCGAGCTTCTGTCGGTATTCCTCATGAAACCGTTTCTTGCTGGTGGGCCCGAGAAGCCTATCACATCAGTTGCGGCTGATCTAGTTGCTTGTTGCCATCCTTGCTATTGTTCTTCGACACTCGGTGCTGGTGGTATGGTGTGAATCGAGAGGTTAAGCGAAACCCGTTAAGTGAAGTCCTGGGCGGTCTCTTGCGATTGCAGTATTTCGACATTAAATGTTTTCACAGTACTTCTTGTTTTTTGTGGCGTGGTGGATATCCGCATTCTTACCTTGGCTGCAACATGGTAGTGGTCCGAGTCGATGTTAGCCCCTCGGAATGTTCGGACTTCGAAAATACTGGATGCGTGCCTCTTGTCTATCGCAATGTGATCAATTTGGTTGACTGTTCGTTGATCTGGAGATCGCCATGCCCCTTTATGGATATCAAGGTGAGGAAACCGTGTGCTGGCAATAGTGGCATTTCGTTCTATAGCGAAGTCAATTAGCCTAAGTCCGTTGCCAGACGTGTTGTCGTGTAGGCTGTGTTTTCCGACAGTACTTCTATCTTTTTGTACTTCAGTTGTCGCTTATAGGTTTTGTCTAGGAGCTCGAAGAAGCAATCCTAGAATTTGGCCTTGATGCGAATCGTCTTGGAAACATAAGACTTCTTGACTAATTCGGGCACTTATAACAAATCCGCATCCCAATAGTCGCTGTTTCTGCTCACTATAACACGGTCCGTAGTAGATGTCACAGTTGTTCATCCTTTTTTTGCCCAGCCCATCCCATCGTAATGCCTGGATGGAAATAATGTCTGCTTTATAGCAGTTTAGGTCTTTCGGTAGTTGTTCACCTCTCCTGTTTAATGTTCTCACATTCCAACGTCGTTGACCTTTTTTCGTTTAGCAGGGTCGTCAACAATAATATCAGTTCTTCCCGAGGCTATTGGTTGCTTCGTAACATATGGTTTTTTCCTTTTGTGTGTAGTTGACCCAAAGCACAACCCCCAACCTGGAGGGCCAGTTCCAATTTATTAGATATTCCTATGACACGTGGCCATCAGTATCTACTACGGGATTGAGCGCTGCCGCATCCGTCACAATCTCTCAGGGGCCTGACTTACCCTCGAAATTCCTAAATAACTTGTTGTCGGAATATGTCGAAGCAGCTCATCTAGGTTCGCCTGAGATAGCAGACCAGGTATTCTGTGTCAGAATGACAGGCTGTTTATAGTGTTGCTGTTTTTCGTCATTTTCGATATTAAGCTTTGGTCAATAGAAGCGGCTACTTCATTAATGTTTTTTTCTAATCCTAATAAATAATCCATATAATTTGTGAAGGACCAAACTATATAAAAATGTCTGAAAATTGGGTGTTTTCTTTTAATTTTTTTGAATATTCACATACCGATATAAATTATGACTCATCCTACTTAAAAAAAACGCTGGATGAAGGTTAAAGTCTATCCCCGGTATTAATAAACGCTGAGTATAGCTAATCAGTGACTAACTTTTGACATTTGCTAGAGTATTTATTATGGAAAAAGCTGATGTTATTCATTGATTAGCTAATTAGCGCTTCTTATACATTTATAACGTGACTAAGGCCGTTGGTAAATTGTTTTAATATAAGATTTTAAGAAAGCCGCTGGCTTCACTTTCGTTGATATCAATTTAGAATCCAAGTTGTGGAGAAATTGTTGTCATGTAGTTATTTCCATCAAATCCATTCTGTCGACATTTTCATATACGCAAACACATGGGTAACAACTATGCAATATGCGTATCCATTTTTTTGTTTTCAAATATATAACGCATTCCATAGAACGTCTCTAGAAATTCGGTAAACCTTAAATGTTAAGTTTCACTCAAAGCATATTTATACCTTTTGTTCACCAATAAGGGCGATCAAACCATCTGCCTTATTTAAAATCCTAAGAAAATCCTTACAATAGCTATTCGAGTCTGACGTCCATCATAAAATCCTTATTTAATATCCATATCCATGACATTGTAGTACATAAGATACATAGCTTTGACTATTTAACATTTCACTCATGTCCACAAGTGCGGATGGTAAAAACCAATTTGCCAAAACCACAGAATCCCAGAAACACACAAATGCGTAAATCGACCTACCGCCCGTTAACTTGGGATGGTAGTTACACACCATCCACTCGAATGTATGTATCTAAGGACAATAGTTCTCACCGATCTAAGTGCCATCTTGTTTCGTCTTTGGCAATGAATTCCACAAATGAACCCGAGAGTAACCCACCGTCTCCCATATGTGGCTACTTCTTCTTCTTCTTCGTCGTCCTTGTTGTCTTCGGTTCGGTAACAAAAGTTTCCTTCCCTAAGTTGATTCTTGATTCCTAGGTTTGCTCAGACTTAGGTATGCACCCACACAACCATTCGCCACCTCCCAGGTTCCACTTGGTGTATTCATAACTTAACACAATACAGAACTTAACTGAAGTTTCCTTTCCATTGTTGGAGCTATAGCAGACTGATCGTATAGAGGTATAGGTATATATCTATGAAAGGACGAAACGGAGAAGGCAAACTTTGGGGAATACGTATAGCGTATACCCTGGCGGATGGCATTAAATCACACACATTACTCCAGAAAACACACGACTGAACTGGGCGTTCATGATGACGAGGACGATGCGATGGTATCTATTGCCAGATTCCCCGCACAACTGTGTTGGTATGTGTGCATAAATATGGGGGAAATCAGAGAGTTCACCTTTGTGTGACTACGGCACGGTATAAGAGTGTTATGGGGATGAGTGAAGGTGGCATCGTGAAATTCCCATGAAGGATATCCTTGTTGTACTTACAGGCACTTCTCTGTGCTACCATATGGACATATGTACAGATGTTGCGTGTCATGAGATGTACATGTACACATATCGATCCAAGGAAAGACATTTATTTGTTTGGCAGGAGGATGCGTTAAGGCACAGACGATATCAAGCAAGCATGCCGATGATGGGAGACGAGGAAAGGGATAGAGCATTGTGAACGCAACTTGGGAAATATATTTTCTGGCATCCGTAATGTGATGTACGCTATAATGAGGTTATAAGGATTTAAGCAATTTGATTGTGAATAAACGTCAAATGTTTTTTTTCTTATCCTTTGCAATTGACATAGGTTAAATGTTGAATTCTGCGGAATCGACCACACCTTTTTGGGGCTATTTTGTTTTTTTAATTTGGCCACCTTTGTGTAAATTTGCCTAAAAATTTTGGCGGGCTTGTACGGTTTCATTAATGTGACTTTACTAATTTTTTTCGGTCCACATAATCTCCCAAATAATCGATAAAACTTGAACATCGTACAAAATTCGACACAACCATATCGATGACAAATGTGTCAGTAAGTTTATACTGTCTCATTTCTCTGTCGACCTCTCAAGAAGCTATTTGCAGCGAATTTTGTCAAAAAACTTGAATTTGCACCCTTCAAGCTTCAATTGATACAAGAACTGAAGTCCAAATTCCATTTGAAACGTCGCCATCACGCAAAAATCAACTAAACATCTGTTCTGTAGTTCTACACAGACGTTATGTTGTCTGTGTCTACTCTTAAGTATTGGCGAACCGTTTTTATGTTCTTATTTCTGGGGGCCAGGCTGATGGTACTTTTCATAATTGTGCCCGTTTTTATAGGTTTTGAAGTATTCACTTACTTTTTTTTCATTTTTCACTTTAGTGTTCTTGAGTCATCCTTCTACCTTTATACCTTTTGGAAAAGACACCTTAACCTACCACCGCTTCAGTTTTAGACCCATCTGTGTAGATCTGAATCGAGTTGTCCAATTTAGCCGAGTCTTGTTCCCAATCAAGTCGGCTGGGAATTGTCGACTGGAAGGTACAATCAAGTCTGAGTTGGGTAGTGACGTGGTCGGTGTTTTCTGTAATGTTTAGATGATTTAGTATCTTTGTGTGTACACCCTGACTGGGTGTCCATTGTGACGAGGCTCTTAGTAACACAGCTGCACAAGCTGCGGTCTGTTTGGCGAAGATGTCTAAGGGCACTAGATGTAGAATAGCATCTAGAACTGCGGATGGGGTGGTTCTTAGAGCGCCACTTATGCAGATGCAGGCGGATCTTTGAACTTTCCCCAGAAAGTTGCGGTTTGAGGCTGTTTCAAGAGCAGTCCACCAGACCAGCACACCATACAGAAGTATGGGTCTAACGATAGACACGTAAAGCAAGAATGTGATAGATATGTGGTTGCATTCCCCATTTTTTCCCGATAGCCTTTTTACATGAGTATATGGCTACGGTGGCTTTTTTAATGCGTTCTAGGAAGCTGGCTTTCCAGTTCAGTTTCTTGTCCAAGAGCAGACCCAGATACTTGGCTGATTCAACAAACTTGAGACTGACGCCATTAAGTTTTGGAGGGTCGACGTGCGGGATTTTGTATTTCCTGCTAAAAAGGACCAGTTCGGTTTTTTGAGGGTTCGCGCCAAGTCCACATTTGGCGGCCTATTTGGAGAGTACTGAAAGACCATTTTGTAATAGTTCTTTAAGGGTGTTAAGGTACTTCCTTGATACAGCTATTGCCACGTCATCAGCGTAGGCAATCTCCTTGCTGCATTCCCTTTCTAGACTGACTAGTAGCTCATTGACCACCAGATTCCAGAGAAGAGACAAAACACCCCCTTGTGGGGTGCCACAACTCACAGATCTTCGTGCAGAAGAGTGATATCATTGCTCCAACAATACAGCAGCTTTCCATTACTATATAGATATAGTAGTCTCCATGTAAATCACCTAGCAAACAATCTTTTCTTCATCGGCGAATTAACTTTTCCAACCCTTTGTGAATGTGAATCATTGACACTAAAACTTTCGTCCCATATATGAAGGTTAATTTTTATTTTTAAGGCAAACCCATTTCTAAGCCAATCAACCAAGTACGAATGTGTTAAGTCCGTCTACGCTATCCAAATCTGGATCATAATCAGATCTCTTTGAAACTGATGGAAATTCTTCATCGTCTGATGATTGACGATGATGGACGATTCAAGTGAAGGCGATATAGACACCCATACCCAAGTAAAAAAGTTGCATCACAACAGAATCGGAGATCAAAAGCTGTGGTAAAAGATTTGTGCAATGAGGGAGTGCTGGGTACGACATCTAAAAAGGCAGTCAAGTTAAAAAAATCTGTACAAGAAAATCCATGCAAAAGCTGCCAAAACAAATGTGGCAAAACAAATTTAAGAATTCGCAAGAGCAAGACATTTGCAATTTATATTGGAAATTGCCATATGTCCAGCGAATAGATCGGATTTTATCTATTGAACATGTTCCCATCAAGAGACGACGAACCAAAAATATTTCCTAATTTTTGAAGGAATGAAAGAACAAGTTTGTATGCAGTTCTTACTTATGGCCTTAAATATTTCGACCCGAGTTGTGTCGTATGTTCTTGAAAAAAAATCAGCATTCAATACATCAGCTACGGATAAAGAGGTAAAGGTACTTCAGCAAATGCTACTTCAGAAGAACTTAAAGCAGCTGCTTGCAGTTTCGAAGAAAGCTTACCAAAAGTCCCATCAAACTATTGCCGATCCAAGACAAATCGCACTTATCAGCCAACATAATACTTCAGCATATTCAATTTATACAGCAAAACATACGGAAGAAGGTAAAAATGCAGTTTCCAAAAAAAATACTTCAAATGATTTTCAAATCCTTTAATATTGGCATCCACGTTCCGAAAAAGACCTTTTGCGAAGCACATAAACCCCGCGTATTGGATGACAAAGAGGAAATTTTTGTTTTAAAGCACTCTCAACAAAAAATTATTTATGGACGATCAGGAAAAAGCCAAAAACTGCATATCTTTGGGCTAGCTTTGATTTACAAAAAGTTTTAAACGTTCCACATACGCAAAGTATGCTGTTTAGTATCGTTTCAAAAACATGACGCTCTTTTTTACACATGCAAATTAATGTGTATTCGCAATGAATACTTAAGGGTCTATCTATATTTACAATCATTTTGGTTCGACTCAGAATCGCTAGCTGAGTCGAATTAGCCATGTTTGTCTGTCCGGTCTGTAAGTCACCGATTTGTAGGCCTTAAAAATCACACTCGCTTTTCAGTAAAACGTTGTTTTTGGTCAAACGGTAAAGAACTTTGGATTTTTTTTCGTAAAACATATTTAGAAAATCTCAATACCTATACTTCGTAAATATAAAGTTTTTAGCCAGGCCCCCTTTTTTTGGTCGTTTTTAGTGAAAAAACGGTTTTGGGTACAATTTAAAAAAGTTCGAAAAAAAATTATGATAGAAAAAAAGAAGTTTTTCTATAGCATATGCTATGGAGAAGGGTATACAAATGGTTTTTGTAGAAAAAAGCCCCCAAAAATTGTATCAATATCATATATGTCGATGAAATGTTTTTTTTAGCGAAAATCTTATTTTTTAATAAAACACAGGCAAAAAGTGGTTAAAAAATATATATGGAAGAAATATTAATAGTTATATAGAGTCTAAATTTCTTGCTCAGACACTTTTTTTTTAAATTTCTTATAATTTGATCAGGAAAGACGTTTATTCTGCTTCGTCGAAAAGAGAGTCTATATACTAAATTTCAACACTCTAGCTCAGTGTATGTAAGGGCCAAAAATCGGTGACACACAAACGAACGGACGGACAGACATACGCAGACATGGCTAGATCCACTAAGAATGGATAGCTGATATACTTTAAGATATATAATATTAAAAACTTAATGAAAAAAAAACTTAAAACTAATATACCCCTATGGGATAGGTTAAAAATGTAGTGCACATACTAATTTTTAAAGACTAAAAAATGTCTGTACTCCTATTTTTGTCAAAATGCTCCCCTTGTTTGGCTGCAGTACTCCTTATAATGTTTTTCTCCGGCAACACTGGCTTTTTTACTATTCAAAAATGTACTCATTTTATAACGAGACAGTCTTTGAATGAAGAAGATTGATGGAAAGCGGGGAGTAAATGAAAATTAATAATTTTTTTCAATTCTCTCAATTTTCTCGATGCCAGAGAAACTGTAACTTCCATTGCTCTTTATTGCGATAGCTGTCCCGGCCAAAAAAAAATCGTCAGGTTATCACGATAGTGTTTTTTATTCTTCAAAAGAAAGATAATCACATAAATGAAATCTCTCTCATCTTTCTTCGCCCCGGTCATATTTATATGCCTGTTGACTCAATCCATACCACCATAGAGCGATTTGTTAAAAAAAAAATAACAATTTGGACTCTGACGGAATGGATAACCATTATTGCCAATTCAAGGATAAATCCAAGGCCTTACGAGTTATAAAATTAACAAGAGACGATTTTCGTGGCTGGAAAAAAGAAGTTCTAAAATATTTTCCAATGCAGGGATTTTTACTAAGTGCTTTAAGCAATATATACGAAAAAATTGTAAAAGAAAAAAAGAAAACCGAATATGTCCAAACAAACAGTTCGGATTTAGGCGAAATCACGGGACCTCACATCAAGTTCTTAGGATATGTAATATCATAAAGACCAACCGTGCAATAGGTAGATCAACAGGAATGATTCTATTCGACATCGAAAAAGCTTTTGCTACAGTGTGGCAAAATGGGCTTACGTATAAAATGATTTATCTAAACTTTCCTCCATTTCTTGGTAAAATTGTCCAAAGTTTTGTTTCGAATCGTTATTTCAAAGTACAAAGTTAATAGTAGTGTGTCCGACATCGCAAATTTTCATGCTGGTGTACCCCAAGGCTTAGTCCTTCGACCAGTTTTATATATCTTAACTTATATAACTTCCAGAATGTGAAGCAGCCATATATGCTGATGACATGGCAATACTGTCATCGCATGAATTCGGTCCCAATATTGAGACAAATTTAAATAATGCGACTAAAATATTGCAAGAATATTACTGTGGAGAATAAAGTTTAACAACGAAAATATTCTGATGGAAATCTTCATAGACAAGATGAGCACGTGCCCAAAGTAATGTGAGATTTTTACCAAATGGTCCATTCGGAAGGTCCAATTTTGGTTCACTTTTTCGAGCATTTCGGCCTGTACTCCACGAATTACGCGTGTTATGTTATCCTGGAAGACTTCAATCGTATTTGGCTTGTCCACATAGACTAACGACTTTACAAAACCCCACAAGAAATAATCAAGAGGCGTTAAATCGCATGATCTTGGCGGCCAATTCATCCGTCAACATTTCCATTGTTTTACGAGCTGTGTGGCATGTGGCATCGTCTTGATGAAACCACATGTAAACCAAGTTCATCTCAGCCAACTGGGGCAAAAAAAAAGTCGCGTATCACTCGATATCGTTCGCCGTTGGGGTTACGTTTCTTCAACGGCCGTCTTTGAAGAAAAATGGACCGATGATGCCACAGCCCATAAACCACACCAAACTGTCATTTCTTCGGGATGCATCGGTAATTCTTGTATGCCATGTGGCTGTTCATCACTCCAGATGCGACAGTTTTGCTTATTTACGTATCCGTTGAGCCAGAAATGAGCCTCATCGCTGAACACAATTTTTCGATAAAACAGCGGATTTTCGTGGAGCTGTTCTAAGGCCCATTCACCAAAAATTAATTTTATAGGCTTTCAAAGTCAAATCAACACGTAAAATTTTTCATGTGGTTGAGTAACACATGACCGATTGCTGAGAACGGTGACGAATTGACATTTCACGATCTTCAGTAACATTGGACGCTACGACTGCAATATTCTCTACGGTACGCCATGTACGCATGCGAGTCGATGGTTTAATGTCCAACAAAGTTAATATGTTCTTGGTTCACCAGGTCGATTATGACGACCATATGGTCGTAACAAACGGTGCACATTTTTCACAGAACACGAATTTCGATAATAAATTTCAATAATTTGCAATCGTTGCTCGTTTGTAAGTCTTTCTATGATTAAATGGCAGAGGATACTGAAAACTTTTCACTTTAGATGACATTTCGACGCCAAACTTAACTCTTAAAAAATCACCCGTTACATTTCTTGCATGAGGTTGCCCTCTTTTCAACTTTAAGCTACAGATTCACGAAGATACACAACGCAAGATACGCAACGCTTACACAATTGCCTTGTTTTTTACTTGTTTTTAAGGCTTTCAATAGTGAGTAGCTTGAACACTTTTCTGCATTCAAGCCCTCGAGGTATGTAGAAGTCTCTTGGTTTCTTAAATCTTGTAGCTCATTATAGCGTTTGTTGCCAAGATGGTTCAGATTAGTTTTATCAGTAGTCAAACCCTCGAGGTATGTAGAATTCTCGTGGTTTCTTAAATCCTGTAGCTCATTATTGAGTTTGTTGCAATGTTGGTTCAGCAGACAAACCCCAGAGGTATGTAGAAGTCTCTCGGATTCTCAGATCCTGTAGCTCATTATTGCGTTTGTTGCAAAGATGGTTCAGATTAGTTTTATCAGCAGTCAAACCCTCGAGGTATGTTGAAGTCTCGTGATTTCTTCAATCCTGTAGCTAATTATTGAGTTTGTTGCAAAGATGGTTCAGATTAGTTTTATCAGCAGTCAGACCCTTGAGGTTTATAGAAGTCTCGCGGTTTCTTAAACCCTGTAGCTCATTATTGGTTTGTTGCAAAGTTGATTCAGCAGACAAACCCTACAGGCATGTAGAAGACTCATTATTGAGTTTGTTTGGTTCGGAGAATTTTTATTAAAAGGCACGTTGGATTGTTGCCATCTCTTGCATGCTCTCCTCTTTTCTCGTGTTTTTAGTGGCAGATCAAAATCAACATTTTCCTTGCAGTCTTTTCTGAAAACGTCCCAGTTGGCTTCCAGTTCCAGTAGACTTCCACCCATTTTAAAAGTGACTGCTGAGTGGTCTAACCATAGATCATAGCATTTATCGACTTCCGTCAAATTTTTAGTCCTTTTGCGATAAAGAAGTCGACTAGGTCAGAGATTTTATTTTCATTAGTTGCCCAATACGTTAGCTTTCCTATCGAAAAACGTGCACCCCAAGCTTCATACAGGCTTTGTACGGTAGTCTGTTACACAGCAACAATGGTGTAACATGCTAATAGCACTGCTATCCTAACATTTAATGAAAGGACTCGGTTAACAAAGTACCATGAGTTGCATCTTGAACCCCAGAAACTGTGTTTTATATTAAAGTCCCCACCGACGACGAAACCTTCCGCCGCAGTGCAGTTTGAGTAAACCAACCAAAACCAAAGGACAACTTTGGTATAAATGCCAACTTTTTCCTCATTGACGGTATTTTTTTTTAACCAGATCTAGAGTTCCCCCGCAGTGCTAGATGTTTATTTGTATGTACTTCATAGTTTCCTTAGAAGTTCTGGCGTTGCGTTCTTATTCGTCGTCCTGTGTGATTTTCAAACTTTAGACGATGAAGAGAACTGAGAGTGCAGAGAAAAGGCTACTGTAGATGAAACCAACTGTTGTTGTAGTTTCCAATCGACTTGACGATAGTCGTTTTACAAAGTACGGGATGAAAGTCCTAGATTCCATTAAGGTTGGATTAAAATAAATTAGAGAAACACAGCAACAATGGTGTAAGATGCTAAAAGCACTGCCATCCTGAAATTTAATGAAAACACTCGGTTAACTAAGTACCATCTTCTAGCCATTTCAAGCTTTTAAAATAATCACCTTCAGGCTAATATGATTCAGAATCCCTTTCAATAACCACCTACTCCTTTATTTCAGAAACATTTTGCATAGAAATTCGAAAACCAAACAAATGCCATCCCACCCTTTATGGCAATTCTCCTTCGAAGAAAAAAGGAAATGTCAAAGAATATCCTTTGCAGCTGCGAATATATTTGTCTTATTTGTATGCTTTCGGGATCTCTTACAATAAGTGAAAAGCTCCTCCACTCAAATCGTTCATGTTGTTCTTTTTCATTTCTGTTCGTCATCCTTACCGCCTTCTCCCTTCCACCCCAAAGCCGCCTAGGCTTTATCCTTCGGGCACTTTTCTCTCGAAACAGCACATTTCAAAGAATCTAACTCAAGTTTGTGTGGAATACAGCTCTTCGTTTTTTTTTTTTGTTTTTTGGCCACAATCTCGAACAAAAGTTGCAAAGGGGACGTGGTCGGGTTGGGTACAGATGATGTGGGCCAGAGGATATTTTGCACAGTTCGAAAAACCACCCAAACCCCCACCACGGCAGGTGGTGTGAGTTGGTGTTGTATGCAGCAGGCAGGATGTGTGTTCACAGCTTATTACGTTATTCTACAATCTTTCCATGATGGCTTCTTGAGAGAGAGATACTAATAAAACTTTATATCGGTTTCCTTTCGGCATAAAAGTCGTCCTTATGTCGTATGAGGATGGCTGTTTGTGTGCCTGTGTGAGTTTATGTCGGTTTATGTAGGTGTGTCATCATCCTTTTTTATTAACATTGCATTGTGTACATGTCCTTTTTTTACAGACTGTTGGCAAGCGGTGGCAGAGACGTACTCCGAGTATGTGTATTTATTTCCACCCATCCTCCTTTGGTTTATGTTTCGCCTCGGTTCTTCGTCTGCTTTTGTTATCTTTTTAAGCTTGTTGGGCTAAAAGGGAAGACGAATGGGGCATACCTACATTCGGCGCTGGGTGCAAGTGGGTGGTTGTATTTCATTTGAACATATGTGCGATGTGAATTTCACAAGGACACACTGCTGACAGGATTTATTCACTTTCTAGCATCCTGTGTGAGCACATTATTCGTCCTCGTCGGTGGCATGTTGAAGAGAGTGTTCTTCTACTTCTGGTACCTACTTGTGTGCTCGAGTTCAATGTGGTCGTCGTGGTTGACGGTTACCAGTGTGTAGGTGGGATGAAGATGTGCGGGCCTGATGTAGATGGCGAAATTTTCGCCAGTTTTGCAACCCAAGTTGCAGGTCACACAAAACACTGTTTGACTACAAAGATAGCATCATCTGGCATTTATGTGGTGAAGTGGGCGTGGATGGGACAGCTGGAGGTGCAAATTAAGCCCGATTGCAGTTTACGGTAATGCCGTGCGATACTAATATTAGGGAAATGTTGCAGATTTGCGCTTGTTGATTTTTTTTGTTTTTGTTTAGGTGGGGACTTTGCGGACCAGGGGGAAGTAGAAAACTTTAGAGTGTGCTGGAAAACACACATTTAGTATCAAGTACACCATGTGCTTGAAAATTAATGGAAATTAATCTTTTCCGTAGGAACAACTTGGAAAGGTTTTCAGGCAAACTTTCAAAGATTCCCTTAGATGCTGGCTGTGGTTTTGAATGCTTAATTAAACGTAGAGCTTTTAGATGGAATAAGTTTGCAAGATTTGAAGTTTGAAAAGAGCAAAGATTAAAAGGTCTAGGTGGAATGACGAAACATGGGTGGATACTTGGAGCAGGGAAGACTGTATGTACTTAACAGCCATGATTATCTATAGACTATTTACTATTAAAATTACTTTGGTTATGTAGGTATTTTACAATATTAAATGGATTGATTGAAAATATGTTAGGAATCGCTTTGCGTCATTTGAGCTACCGGACGTGTTGTGAAGTACATATTATGTTCTTCATACAAAATAAAGCGTAGAAGAATCAAATTATGTGATCAAGTCTTTGATAAGGTGTGGCACGATGGCTTAAAATGAAAAATAGGACAAGTTCTTCTAGTACACCTATACGATATCCTGGAATCATAATACCTAGGAAGTAGAATTACACATAAAAGTGTTCTTGGTCCACCAATATAGGATGCGTTATATGTTATGTGTTATTTTTGTTCCGCTTTATATCTCTTTCTCGAGCCCAACGGACGGTAAAGCAATGATTTCGGTACGATTGTCAATGATCTAAGACTTGCTGTGACAAAAAAAGGTACGGAATTGCCAAATCGTTTGACAGCACACGTTCAAGGAATTCTCGTTGCAAATACTGAATAGTTTGATTTGGTGTGTGACATATACCACCTTGTATCCTTCCAGACCTTTTTCACACATTTGTGGGTTGACTGACATAATGAGACAACATTCACCGATATCGGTTCCCATCAACTGTTTCGCCTTTCCTGGAGAAAATTTATGACTTTGGCGCAGGCGCCGGCCAGTCACATGTTGGTCATGCAACTGTCCCGTTTTTAACAAAACGAAGAATAGTGCTGTCAGGCGGTGCTTGTTGGTCGCTAACCGCGTCCAGTTGCGCTATTCAAGTTGTCGGAGGTCGGTTTCTACTTGTGCGCAGCACTTAAAACGAGGTGTTTCTCTAATATGTCTGGGTGGAAATTGAAGACTCTGCGGACCGAAGTATTGGTGTCCTTTCGCTCTACATGTCCTAACCAATCCTATGCGTCCAATGCGGAGATTGTTTTTAACTAGGGGTATGTTGCCGTATAGCTCATATAGCTCGTGTTTGAATTTTTGTCTCCATAGGCCCTCAACGCAAAGGGGACTGCAGATTTTTCAAAGATTTTTTTCTCTCAAAACGACCAAAGATTTTATCGCCGTGGAGCAGATCTGGGATGATATTAAAATGTTCTCCTTAAAAGTTTGAGTGAGGGCTTAACTAATAAATTGCCTTCTTGGCCGGAAAAAACAGCGGTTGACAAGAGTAATTCTTCGATTATTTTCTGACGAGATTTTGTTTTTTGGGTATCCAATGTGTCAGTTTCAGACTCTGATGGCGTGGCGAGAAATCTCCATTGTCATCCTGCACATACGTACCAGTTTGGGCGGTATACCAAAACTGGACATGGTTCTGTAAAGTTCGTCTCTATAAAAGCTGTGGTATGCTGCTTTTAAAACGGCGGCCTTGTTAAGCTTGAGTTAAGATATTGCTATCCTCACTTCACATAGGTCGGGTGGTTGGTAGTTTTTGCTTTCGTTGCCAATATTAAATGGTTCGTTCTGCCTGACAGCGGAATTTTGTTCGTCATCGCCGTTTAACAGTCTACAGAAGTGGTTTTTCCATATCCTCAGCATCGACTCTGCTTTAACTACGATATTTCCTTGTTTATCTCGACAGGATTCTGTTCGAACCTTGTATCCCTGGCTCTGACGTTTTACAAAGCTTAGAAAATCTCACGGCACATTCTTCATCAAACCAAGGAATTATTGCTGTTGGGCGGCTAGAAGCCTAGGACATAATAGATATCATTGACATCGTTGCCATTTTCTTCGACATTTGTTGCTAGTGGTATGGTGTTAATGGAGAGGTTAAGAAATACGCGCTCTACTAAGGATTTTTGCTGTCTCTTGCGACTGGAGTCTGTCGACATTAAATATTTTCACAGTATTTCTTATTTTTTTGTTGCGTGGTGGAAATTCGCATTCTTGGCTGCAACAGCGTAGTGGTACGACTCGATGTTAGCCCATCGGAATGTTCGGACATCCAAAATACTAGATGCGTGACTCTTGGGTATCGCAATGTGATCAAACAAATTGACCGTTTGTTGATCTGGAAACCGCTATGTCCCGTATTGGATATTGATGTGAGGAAACCGTGTGCTGGCTATAGTGGTATTTCGTTCCGTAGCCAGACGTGTAGGTTGTATTTTCCGACAATACTGCTAAATATGTCTTCTCTTCCTACCTTTGTGTTAAAACCTCCTAGCATGACTTTAATATCGTACTTCGGTAGTACGCGGTAGTCGCTCGTAGTAGCAATCTTGTGTCCTTGTTGCGAATGGTTAGAATTCGTTCGCTAATGTCTTGGAAACAAAAGATTTCGTACCTTAGTCTGGCACTTATAACAAATTCAGCCGAATAGTCACTGTTTCTGCTCACTATAAGACGGTCCATAGTAGACGTCACATTTTTTCATCCTCCTTTTGTCCGGCCCTGGATGACAGTAATGTATGTTTGTAGCAGTATAGAGCTTCTGCTAGCTGTTCGGCTTCACCTCTCCTGTTTAATGTTCTCACATTCCAGGTACAGATACGAATACGCTTTGTCCCTTTTTTTCATTTAGCATGGTCGCTATTTTTTTTTACTTACATGGGTAGAAAACCGACGGGCTCACGATTATTAGTGCTATGAACTGCCGCGCAGAAGGTCTGGGTTCGATTCGCAGCCGTAGCAACACCTAAATGATTTTTCACTGGCCCTCCTCTCGTGATGATCTGACAAATCATCCAAGTAGTACCAATTGTCAAGAAATGGTTATCTCAACTTAGCCGCTCGGATTCGGTATAAAACAGGAGGTCCCGCCATCGTGCACATACGCACACATGAATGGTTGTAAGAAAAATCTACCCTGGGTACTAACGAGCCTGTTGTTCCAAAAATTCGTATTTTTTTGGGTTGAAAACCAAAAGCACACCACCTGCAGACCATGCTGTTTATATTTTTGTTTTTTGTGTTGTTATCAACACTCGCATTTATAAATTTAGCAAGTTAAATCCCGTTGAATAAGAAAGGTATCCTATGGTTACCACTTGGGTTAAAATAAGCAAAATTGATGTGTGGTCAAAGTTACAACGACTGGGCATCGCCAAGTTAACGCCAATCAAAGTTCTACAACATTCAAATATAAAAAAGCTTTGTATTAAATTTTTTAAAACCATTTACCAATTCTTAAAGGACAACTCTTCACTAATCAGCTTGATAGGCATTACCTCACATAACAGCCTAACCACATCATCCAATTGACTACTTAGTTATAGTGCATTAAAATGAATTTTTTTTTCGAATTTCAATTAATCTAATGAAACCTTTAAATCTGATTACACGCTACACCATTTTACCAGTTCTTAACATTAGACCCAGCGCTATGCTGTCCATCGGATTCTATCGGTTAACCATGTTTCAAACATGGAAATTTACTTTAACCAAACAACAAATAGCGACAGACTATCGAAACTACACCACTGCCAACAGGGTAAACACACACTTGGTTATAGGTTTCATCATCCATTAAGCCCATTGCACATCTCACCCCCACACAACGTTATTGCAATTGATTAAATTTAATTACAAATCGATTTTCTCGCATAACGCAATGACCACATTGATTGAGCATATTATACCCATCGCATGTATACACCAACCACTCGCAGCTATGTTCCCTTCATAGACAAATGCATATGCGTGTGTATGTCCATGTCCTTGTCCACCCCCAAAACACTCTCGTAACAATAATAATTAATAACAGCATGCCAACCACTGCCAGCAACAAAACGTCAAGGGATAATCCGCCCAGAGTACTCTAGCTTTGGCACGGCTGACTTTTTGTTAAACCAAAATAATAATAACAGTAAAAATGGCGTTGGCCATATCGCGTGAGTATTTAA
This sequence comes from Rhingia campestris, assembly GCA_932526625.1. Classification (NCBI taxonomy): domain Eukaryota; kingdom Metazoa; phylum Arthropoda; class Insecta; order Diptera; family Syrphidae; genus Rhingia; species Rhingia campestris. The sequence continues at coordinate 55,967,256 of OW052184.1, forward strand.
TAATTTTTGCAATTCAATGTGTTGCGGATGAGAGCTGGGCGCCCAACGCAGGACGACACAACGCCGAAACCCCACGCCAGCATCACCTCTTCGGTCATATCATTATCGCTGCATGCAGCTCATTCGCATACAAAAGCAGCTAAATGTGAAGCAGTGCAACTGTTAATGCAGTTAAATGCAAACATGTGGTCAGAAGCGGACAACAGACTGGAAACAACAGAAATACAAAAAAAAAGCAAATGGCGAATGCAAACAGCTGAGGTCAGAATACGTGGAGGTGTGGTGAAGGATGTGGAGAAGGTTGGAGGTCGTGTTGTGTAGTCAGTGAATAAAAATTGGGGTTGCACATATCCGGTGGGTGCCCATAGACTCTCGGGGCCGGGCGATGGTGTCAGTCGGCTGACTATAGCCAGTGACCTACTTGTATGTGCGGCTAATGAGCTCGTATTTAATTTTCACGCAACGAGAATTGCCGCCTCCTAGGCCAAATGGCTGTTCATATGTTGGTGCTAGGTTTTATTTACCCACAGATATGAGTTTTGAGTAGGGTTGTGTTCCAGCAGCGCCAAGCTTGAAAGAGCATTTATTTGATTTTAAATAAAAAAAAATAATTATATTGGAATTTATAATTTAATTAATTTCGATTACGATTACCGCACCGGATTTCGAAAAACAGACCGTTGTACACACATAATTTGAACGTTTACGAAGGGAATGGACATGGTAGGGATAGATGTATGTGGATACTTATCGGTGAGCAGACCAGATTGGTTTTTAACGATTTAAATTCAGATGGACTAGATATTATCTTGTTACATTTTTTTATAGATATTTACCCTTGTGAAGTCAAAAATTGTTTTCGAAAAAGTCAAGGATTACAAGCAGATCTTTTTAATAAGCTTCTCAAACAAGTTAAGTGATGGATACGGATTTTTATGACGAATAGAAAAATAAACTAAAAATATTTTCGTTCATTAGGGAGGCAGTAAATACCCTCTAACTTGACACTCCTAATAGAACTTACCGCAACAAGGCTTACTATCTTATCCCATTAAAAATTAAATTCGTTCCTTTTTATACCCTATCCCATAGGGGTATATTAGTTATGACATTAAGTTTGTAACATAGAGAAATAATTTCGATACATATACCTCAAAGTATATGGATCGACTCAGAATCGCTAGCTGAGTCGATTAAGCCATGTCTGTCTGTCCGTCCGTCCGTCCGTCCGTGTGTCACCGATTTTTTAGCCTTAAATTTTGAGCTAAAGTGTTGAAACTGGTATATAGACTCTCTGGCCGACGAAGCAGAACAAATGTAAAAATTTTTGAAATCCGCCCACTGCCACGCCCCCTTTTAGAAAAACGTAGTTTTAAGCCAAACTATATTTATACAATCCTAATATTTATATTTCGTCCATACAAAGTTTTTTGCCACGCCCACGTTTTTAGTAAAAAAACGCTTTTTGTCCAAATTTTAACACTTTCGAAAAAAATGTTGATGCAAATACTTTCGCAATGGTAATAAAAACATTTTGTCCATAGATCATTTTCACCTACGCCTACATTTTGGGGGCGTTTTCTTACAAAAACCATTTGTATACCCCATCCCAAGGCATTAGCAATTGTCAAACCACAAAAGATTTTGATAAACTGTTTGAGCAATATATTGTGACAATGTCATTACTTTGAGGTATAATTTAGCTACATATACCTCAAAGTATATGGATCGACTCAGAATCGCTAGCTGAGTCGATTAAGCCATGTCTGTCTGTCCGTCCGTCCGTCTGTACGTCACCGATTTTTAGCCCTTAAATTTTGAGTTAGGATAAGAAAAACTCAGTTTTTGGCCAAACCGTAAGGAATGTTAAAAAAGTTTTTGAGCAACATATTTAGATAATCTAAATATCTATATTTTTTCTGCATAAAGTTTTTTGCCACGCCCACTTTTTGGGGCGATTTCAATAAAAAAAATGGTTTCGATCAAATTTTAAATTTTTCGAAAAAATTTTTGATGCAGAATCATTAACATTATTAATATGAGCATTTCGTCTGTATACCATTTTAACCCACGCCTACTTTTTGGGGGCGTTTTTATATAAAAACATAACATATGCAGGAGAAAACCTTGTCTTTTGTAGAACCGTAAGTGTTTTGTAAGCAGTCTGAAGAATTTGTTGTCACTATATCATTTTTTCTATTTTATCCACATCGTGTTTTTAGCCATGCCCACTTTTTTTGGGGATTTTTGTTTTATGGGATAGGGTATTCAACGATCCGCACAGCGGATTGTAGCCTTCTCATATGTTTTTCTTTGTGGTCGCAAGTCCGAATTTTGGGAGAAGTAAACCTTTAGATCCGGCGAACGCAACCAAAAACAGGTACACCGAGTAATGGTAACCTCCGTGCGGAGCAGCATCAGAGAGTGTGGGAAGACGGGAATACACCATCGTGTAAACGGACAGTGGGAAACTCTCAACGGGAAGCATCAGACAGGACGGACTGAATGGATTGATGGATGATAGAAAACGATCCCTCGTCGACCACAACATGATGATAGCGGTTAGAAGAAGCGTTGGCGCCATCATATTATAAGAACAGGTTTTTAGGCGGATGGCCATGCATAATCACTCTCGCCAAAAAACACAAACATAGACACCAGACAGCGACACTAAATACACGGGACATCACAAAGCATACCTGTAACAGAAAGACAAAAGGTGATGAAAGGCAATTTAGACAGTCCAAAGACAAAGGTCAATGTGTTCAAAAGCTGCAGGCCAAAATCAATCGAAGGTGCAGCAAAGAATCAGAGGCATCAACAATAAAGGCCCCGATCACAACAATACAATCAGTTCAATCAAAAGCTTAACCAAAATCATTGATTGATTACACATACAATTGATCAGCTTATTGTATGTTTAAAAATATGTGAATCCGAATTATTTGTTTTTGTAAGCTATATTCCTCCAAAGAGCAAATTGGATTATTATAATATTCATTTAAATAACTCAAAATCAATTTTAGAGAATTTAAAATATCCACAACATGTAATGTTTACAGGAGATTTTAACCTTAGTTATATTGAATGGACATTTGATACCGAAGACAAGTGTTTAGTTCCCTTTAACGTTTCATCTGAAATTGAATGTGTAGTTATAGACTTTTTTGGTCAATATAATTTAATCCAAATCAATTCACAATATTTTTTTTTGTGGGGGTTTGCTGGAAGGAAAAATCATCGAAAGACATTGCAGAGGTTTTATCGCGAGGGAACCTTATGCAATAGTAAGGGACTTTAACCCGATCTAAAAAACCTCCCGAAGACTGACTTTTGTATGTCTTCAAGGAATCGCACCTAGTCGTTAGACTAATCAGCAATTTATTTTTCACATGTATTATATTTTATAAAAATATAAAATTTAAAGAAATTCCGACGTTGGTCGGATTTCTATGAGTTTTGTTTGAAATTGTACTTAAGTTTCAGTATTTCTTTTTTTTTTATATATATATCTTTAGCTACATAGATCAAGGGGTTTAACCCGTCTTAATCTCCTGACTATATTGTCGGTTCTTAGAAGCTGTGCTATTTCTAAATTAACATGGCTGAGAAGCCTATCTCTGTGTCTTAGAGCTACTTTTTTAGCTTCATCTTCAACCATTTCAATATATAGATCTCTATGTAGATCGGTGTTACGTATGTACCACGGTGCGTTAACTATGCTCCGTAGTACTTTGTTTTGGAAGGTTTGTATTCTTAGTAAGTTTGTCTTGCATGTGCATGCCCACAGCTGGAGCCCATAGGTCCATACTGGTTTAAGAATTTGCTTATATAGCAATAATTTATTGTAGTTGGATAAGGGTGAGTATCTTCCAATAAGCCAATACATTTTACTGTAGCGGATGTTTAACTCATCTCTTTTTTTCTTTACATGTGCTTTCCAGCGCAGTTTGGCGTCTAGAGACATCTCTAAATATTTAGCCGTATTTGAATATTCCACTACATTACTATTTATGTATACTGGAATGTGTGGTACATTTTTTAACGTAAAATTTATATGAACTGACTTCAGGTCATTTAATCTGATCTGCCAATTTTTAGTCCATTCTGAGATTTTGTTTACTGCCTTTTGAAGCTTTTTTGTAGCTATTTCGACAGTTTCTCCTACAGAAAGTATAGCAGTATCGTCTGCAAAGGTAGCTAGAGTGATTTCGTGACTTTCTGGTAGATCACTAGTGAATAGGAGATATAGTACTGGACCTAAAAGACTGCCTTGAGGTACACCAGCCTTTATTTCTCTTAATTTTGAGTATGTTGTTTCTTGTTTAATTCTGAAAAATCGCTGTAGAATATACGACTCCAGTATTTTTGAATACTGCTTCGGCAGTTGCTTTTGTAATTTATGGATCAATCCTTTGTGCAATACTTTGTCGAAAGCTTGTGATTTATCAAGAAATACTGTAGAGCATTCTTTTTTCTCTTCAAAAGCATTTTCAATTTTATCAGTGATTCTATGCACTTGGTCAATTGTTGAGTGTTTATTCCTGAACCCAAATTGATGGCTCGGTACTAGCGATTTGTCTACAATAATATTTTGCAGGCGTTTTACCAGCATCTTTTCGAATAGCTTGGACGACATTGGTAGTTTCGATATTGGCCTATATGAGGTTACTTCGCTAGGTGGTTTACCTGGTTTTGGAATCATTATAACCTCCGCGACCTTCCATATGGTTGGTAAATATCTTAATCTAAATAAAGCGATCCACAAAAAAAGGAGACCCTCTGAACTGCGCCAACTACAGAGGCATAAGTCTCCTCAACATCGCCTACAAGATCCTATCTGCCGTAATATGTGAACGCCTGAAACCGTTTACCAACAACCTGATTGGCCCTTATCAGTGTGGTTTTAGGCCAGGAAAGTCCACAACCGATAAAATTTTCACACTTCGGCAGATCCTGGAAAAAACTCAAGAAGTCCAAATCGATACCCACCACCTATTCATCGATTTCAAAGCCGCATATGACAGCATTTATAGAGACGAACTGTACAGAGCCATGTCTAGTTTTGGTATACCGCCCAAACTTGTCCGTTTGTGTAGGATGACGATAGAGAATTCTCGCTGCTCCATCAGGGTCGGAAACGACCTCACCGACACATTCGATACCAAAAAAGGATTTAGGCAAGGCGATGCGCTGTCATGTGACTTCTTTAATCTGATTCTTGAGAGAATTGTGCAAAACTCCAAAGCCAACACCAGAGGCACAATTTTCCAAAAGTCATACGAAGTAAAAGGCATACGCTGACGATATTGACATCATTGGTAGGACTCAACGTGATGTCATAGCCACGTTTGCTAGTATTGAGAAGGAAGCGGCGAAAATGTGTTTAGCAGTAAATGAGTGTAAGACTAAGTATATGCTGTCAACACGAAAGGACACACAACATCGACGAATTGGACAGAACGTGACCATTGACAGATATAATTTTGAGGTAGTACGGGACTTTGTCTACCTCGGCTCCGCTATTAGCTCTGACAACAACATCTTGTCAGAAATTAAACGAAGAATTACTCTTGCCAACCGCTGTTTCTTCGGGCTAAGAAGGCAATTTAGTAGTAAAGCCCTCACTCGAACTACTAAGGAGACCCTTTATAAGACCCTGATCATCCCAGTCCTGCTCTACGGCGCTGAAGCATGGACCGTATCAAAAGCGGATGAAGAAATCCTTGGTAGATTCGAGAGGAAAATTCTTCGAAAAATCTTCGGTCCCGTTTGCGTTGACGGGCTATGGAGACGAAGATTCAACCAAGAACTATACGAGCTGTACAGCGACATGCCCCTGGTCAAAAAACTCCGCATTGGACGTTTAAGATGGCTAGGACATGTAGAACGAATGGACACCAATACTCCGGCTCGCAGAGTCTTCGATTCCCAGCCAGACGTCGGACGCAGTAGAGGAAGACCTCGCCTTAAGTGGCGCGCACAAGTGGAAACCGACCTCAACCAACTTGGAGTGCGCAACTGGAGGCAGTTAGCTAAGGACCGGGCTAATTGGAGAGGCATGTTGGTTGAGGCCCAGGTTCATTCCGGACTGTAGCGCCACTTAAGTAAGTAAGTAAGTAAAAAAAGCGTTTATGATCTGCGCTAGATGTTTCAGTATTTGTTTTGAGAATTGTTTAAAAATTTCCCCCGTTATTAAATCAAACCCTGGGGCCTTTTTTTATGTTTATACCTTCTTTTATTTCTTTGACAAGTTCGTCACACGTAACCGGTCGAATTGGTACATCTTCCTGGCACGTTTCTTCCATTCCTTGATAGTCTTTATCTTTTGGAAGACGCCTTCAAGATGCTCAGCAAAAGTATTTGCTTTTTCTTGACTGCTTTTTGCCCAGTTTCCTTCTCTGGTTTTCACTGGTGGGATGTGAGCTGTTGGCCTGTTCATTTTCTTTGTTGCCTTCCAGAGCGAGTAGTCAGTACTAGCATCATTTGTTAGGCCTGTAAGGTATTTTTTTAGTGACTCTTTTCTGAATTCAATTATTGATTTTCTGAGTTTACTATTTAGCCTGTTTAGTTTGTTTTAGTCAATTGGCGCCCTCGTTTGTTGCCAACGTTGTCTAGCTTTTCTCTTTTCTGCAATAATTTCACATATTATAGGTGGGTATGAATTTTGTTTGTGAAAAATATTGAAGAGTGATCTGACTGTAGGTCTGGCCCTTCTTCCACATTTATATTATTTGAGGAGATATTTTTTGTTATAAAGAAGTCGACAAGATCTGGGGTTTTATTCCTATCTGTTGGCCAGTAGGTAGGTTTTCCCGCCGAATGATATTTACTGCCACATTCTTTAATTGTTTCAAGTGAAGCTCTTCCTCAAGTATTCGTTAGTCTAGAACCCCAATACTTATTTTTGGCATTAAAATATCCTCCCGCAATGAATCTATTGTGAAATATATCTAGAAGACTTTTAAAGTCATTTTTCTGTATTCTATAGCTAGGGGAACAGTATACTGATGCAACTGATATCTGCCCACTGTTCGTTTTTATTCTAATGGAGATCCCTTGAATCGCACATGACTGGAATTTGGTTTCTATATGGTGTTCAATCTCGTTTTTTATTAAGACTGCAGCCCCTCCTTTTGCACAATTGTGAGGATGTGGGGTGTGATATAGTTTATATCCTTGCAGTTTAAATTCTGTAGATAATTTTAAATGAGTCTCTGAGATGAGGCATATATCGATTTGGTTAATATCGAGTATTATTTGAATCTCTTCCTTGCGATTCTCGATACCATTAGCATTCCATTCAAGGATTTTTATTTTATCCATCATGTTTGTCTTTTTGGTACAGCTCTTTTGTTGCTGCTCTGTCTCTCACGAATAGATATTCTTTCTAATATTGTTTTATTACATTTCTCCATGGAATCCATTCTATTAAGGATTTGTCTCATTAGGGTTTCCATTGGTTTTATATTATTTTTTCTGTTTTGTCAGCTGATTTTCCTGCGGTTTTTGATGCTACTTGAGCATATGTTATTTTTGCACCCGCAGTTGGTTTAATTTTGAGTCTTTTAAGACTATTAACTCTTGGGCATTAATTTTTTTTGTGTGCTTTGTTGGAAGTCCTCTTTTGACTTTAGGTGCGTCCATATTTAGTCTGTTGTGAGGCTTCTTTTGCCTCTTGTCTGTAGCAAGTTGGATTTCTGTTGCAACTGTACATCCTCTATAGCTAGCTGGATGATTTTCGTTGCAATTCGCACATTTTGGCGGTTCATCTTTTTTTTTATTCATACTGTCTTTAGTATGGTGACTTCCCGCGCATTTTACGCATTTTGAATTTGCGCTGCAGTATTTTTGTGTGACCATACTTTTGGCAATTTTTGCATTGTGGAACGAGTTTAGATTTCCTTAATGTGTGGATTTCAACTTTCATTCCAAGTATGTCTTTTATTCCGTAGATTTTTTTTATGTCTTCGTCATGCTCAAAACTGAGCCTAAAGTTTGGAAGTGGTACTTTGCTTTTAAATTTAAGCATATTTACTACTTCTATTATTTTGAACTTTTTCTCTTTTAGGTCTTTTTTAATGCTTTCAGGCGAGCATGAGTGTAATTTTTTAATACTACCTTTATAGGCCTGGATTGCTTACTTTCATAAGAGTACCATTGCACTTTTTTTTGGTTTAGTATTTTGGTGAGGTTTCTGTACGTTGCCTCTTCAACCACATTAATTTTTATATCATTATTATAGATAAGGGTTGTGCTTGCTTTTATTTTATTTTCCTCCAATAATTTGGTTAGGCTTTCATAGTTGTTTATTTGAAGCGCTATGATTGGTGGAGGTTTGATTATTTTTTTAATTTGGTTTCCTTCACCTGGATCAATCTCAATATTTTGACAGCTTTCCATTTGGGATGAGATTTTCGGGGATGTACTCATCTTACGCTTTTTATTTTTATTCCCCATGTGACGATGCCCTTCCGTCTCTTTTTATACCCTATCCCATAGGGGGGTATATTAGTTTTGATATTTAGTTTGTAACATAGAGAAATAATTTTGCTACATATACCTCAAAGTATATGGATCGACTCAGAATCGCTAGCTGAGTCGAATTAGCCATGTCTGTCTGTCCGTCCGTCCGTCCGTCCGTCTGTCTGTTCGTCAGCGGTTTTTGGGCCTTAAATTTTGAGCTAGGATAATGAAATTTGGTATATAGTATCCTCGTCCGTGCCACCAGAACAAGTGTAAAAATTTTTGAAATCCGCCCACTGCCACGCCCCCTTTTTAGGAAAACTTATTTTTTGGCCAAACCGTAAGGAATTTCAAAAATTGTCTGAGTAGCATATTTAGACAATCCTAATATCTATATTTCGTTCATACAAAGTTTTTTGCCACGCCCCCTTTTTGGGGGCGTTTTTAGTAAAAAACGCTTTTTGTCCAAATTTTAAAACTTACAAAAAACATTTGTATACCCCATCCCAAGGCATTAGCAATAGAAACACGTTTCATCGCCATAAGGCCTATATTTTGAGGATATTAATTTAAAGGATGGGATGGGATAGGGTATTCAACGATGCGCATAGCGGATTGTAGCCTCTCATATGTTTTAAGTTCTTCTTCATCGGTTGAGAACTCGACAGTCTGAGCATTTTCTTTTTTTTTTGGCCGTTGATTTGTTCTTTCAACAATTGCAACTCAATATAACAGTCTTAATCGAATTCTTGATTTAATTTTTGTTGATAATGATTTTCTTATTTGTATTGACAAACGTATTTTCCCAGTTGTTGCAAATTCAATTCATCATATAGCCATTGATGGAAATATTAATTTCTATCATTATTTAAATAAAGTTTCTAACGATCGAAATATTTTTTATGATTTTCGAAAAGCTAATTATGACGGTATGGTTGATTATCTCTTGTCTTTTTCGTGGGATAACGTTTTTCGTTCATCTGAATTAGATAGCGTGTATTCCCGTTTTGTTAGCGTTTTGATCGGAGCAATTGATGGATTTGTACCTAAAAAGCGTTCTAAAAAAATTCTTGTCCTATCTGGTATAATGGAAGGTTGACCAATCTTAAAAACAGAAAAAAAGGCATACAAATTGTATAAATCTGATAAGAATAATTCTGAACTGCATTTAAATTATCTAAATCGCCACCGAGAATTCGATTTTCTCAATAAATTCTTATATCGAAATAACTTGCTTGCTATCGAAAGTGACCTCAAATTAAATACCAAGCGTTTTTGAAATTTCATAAACTCAAGGCGTAAATCAAGTGGATTTCCTAGTAGTATGAAGTATAAGGACGCAATTACTGGCGATGTACCTACAATTTGTAATTTATTCGCTGACTATTTTCAATCGGTTTACTCTTTAGATACTCCCCCTATCCAGAAGCAAACTTATATAAGTAGAATTGTCAATATCTGTTCCATAGTTTTTAGTCCATTTGAAATTGAAGAAGTTTTGTCTAAATTGGATGTTAATAAGAGTGAAGGGCCTGCTATTCTGTTAAGAAAATGTTGTATCGCATTAGCTCAACCACTTTCTTGGATTTTTAATCATTCTTTAGGTAAAGGGCAATTCTTGGATTGCTGGAAAGTTTCCTATTTATCACCAATTTTTATATCTACTACAAAACAGGATATCACCAATTATAGACCAATTTGTAAAATTTCTTGCATTCCGAAAGTATTTGAAAAGCTAGTCTGAAATAGGTTAACTGAGTTATTTCAGAATCATATTTCAGTTACTCAACATGGGTAGGGTTTGTAACAGGGAAATCAACTGCAACAAACTTAGCATTAATAAGCAATGACATCATAACAAATATGGAAAATGGATTCCAAACTGATGTTATTTTTACAGATTTTGCAAAGACATTTGACAGAGTTAACCACCAAATCTAATTGAACAAGATAACTTCTCTTGGTATCCACTCTCCTTAATTAAAATGGCTTGAATCATATTTAGCCGGTAGAATATAAATAGTAAAAGTTGATAGTTCGCTCTCAAAATTTGTTTCCGTCCCATCTGGGGCCTATTTCTCAGAACATACAGCACATACAACACATACAACATACAGCAAAATCGCAATCATACAGCACATACAATTTTCTGTTACTTAGATTTTATTGGAAGTGTATGATATGAACGATTGCTGTATGAAATGTATATTGACAGTTGTTGAAATTTTCATTTATTATTATTATTATTGTCATCAAACGTAAATTCGGGTAAACATCGTGTTCGATAGCTCGAGAAAAAAGATGAAAAAGGAAAAGTTCGAATAAAATGAGTTGAAAAATATATAATTGAATATAACTAAACTACTTCGATGATAACAGCTGCCAGTTACTTGCCTCGGTGACGGTATGATCTCAAGTGGCGAGAGTGGACAATAAGTGAAAAAACCTGTTTGGAGAGTGGAGAAATAGGTTGTTGGGTTTTGGGAATCTTAACAGGTTGCTGAGTGTGGGTGGGATATAATTATTTGGGAGAGGATGATTTCGGAGTAAATAGGGTGTTGCCGTTGTAAGTATATTACAAGAAAATACGTTTGGGGAATATTGAAAGGAATCCTAAACATACCGCCGGGCAAGAACAACTGTTCTTAATTAAAAAAACACATTAAAATTCTATAATAACTATAACAAATAATTAAAATTATAAAGCTTTGACTGAGTACAGATGTATGAGCATTTCCTCTCATAATCATCAACGATGTTATACGTTAGAGGGACCAGGTTTTGCAGCGCCTGATGCTCGCTGATTGTGATGGTTGATTGTTGATTGCTGGATGTTGCTATCAGGTAGTAGGCGCAGTTTGGTGATCGGTCGTTTGATTATCTTTCCATTAGTGTAGACGGAAACGACTCTACAGATACCGTCGGATCCAGGATGTGTTTCGGTTATTCTGGCCAAGGGCCACTTTGCTGGGGGATATCTCTCATCTGTAATAATGACTAAATCGTTGACCTTGAAGCTGGGTTGCCGAGTCATCCACTTTGGTCTTTGTTGGAGACGTGACAAAAACTCTTTTCGCCATCGTTCCCAGAAGTGTTGGTACATTTGTTGGATATGTTGCCATCTTGATAGCCTGTTTTTATTAACAGTTAATAATGTTGGCTCCGGAATCACATTGGTTGGTTCTCCTATCAAAAAATGTGCAGGGGTAAGCACACTCAGGTCCGTGGGATCGTCGCTAAGAGGGCACAATGGTCTAGAATTAAGAGATGATTCGATTTGTACTAAGAGTGTATTCATTTCCTCAAAGGTGAGAATTCTATTTAAGATTATTCGTTTAAGGTGGTACTTAACTGATTTGACTCCTGCCTCCCACAGACCTCCAAAGTGTGGAGAGGCAGGAGGAATGAAATGCCAAGATGTTCCGTCGGTTGCCAGTAGCTCTAGTACATCTTCCGGTACTATTGCTTTCAGTCCAAGTTCCATCTTCCTTAGTTCCTTATTAGCGCCAACGAAATTGGTGCCGCAGTCACTATATATGTCACTGCAACTTCCTCTACGTCCGGTGAATCGGCGAAAAGCTGCTATAAATCCTTCTGACGATATATCCGATACAAGTTCTATGTGGATTGCTTTTGTTACTAAGCACACGAAAACGCAAATATAACCCTTGTACGTTTTGGGGGATCTACCTTTGGATAAACGAAGATCAAGTGGACCTGCGTAATCAACTCCACTATGCCGAAATGGTCTAGTTTCATTGACTCTGACCTTGGGAAGTGATCCCATAAGTTGCGTGGACCGTTTTCTGTTGAAACGAATGCAAACAGTACAGGTGTGAAACATAGCTTTCGCCAAATTCCTAAGATTCAAAATCCAGTATTTTTGTCGAATATAAGATATCATTTGCTGAGGACCACCGTGTAGTGTCTTGAAGTGTGAATCAGCAACAATTAGTTTTGACAAATTACAACTGTTCGAAAGGATTATGGGATATTTTGCATATTCGTCAATATCCGCAAATCTTAATCTTCCACCTACCCGTAATATGTTGTCGTCATCTAAAAATGGATGCAATTTTAAAAGCTTGCTTTTTGAAGAGACTTGAGAATGTGCTTTTACGCCCTTAATTTCTGAAGCGAAATGTGACGATTGTGATAGAAGTATCGCTTTCGACATTGAAAACTGTATTTCTTGGGGTGTGATTATACCTGAACTTTGAATATCCGCTGGTCTAACATTGTTTGAACCTTTGATTGCAAACAAGTTGTAGTATATGCGGTACACGTACGAGGTTACACGAAGTAGTCGCTTCAACGAGGAAAATCTTGACAAATAGTTAAACTCAGGTGAGATTAAATTAGCTAAATGACATGTTGTGTCATTCCTTTGCTCAACGTCAGTTTGATAACTTTGGCAGTCCTGATTTGGCCAAAGAGATTTATGATGGCTTAACCATTTAGGGCCAGACCACCAGAGAGGGTGATGCTGTAGCTCGCGAGGTTTAAGTCCTCGTGAGGCGCAGTCAGCAGGGTTATCTTCAGAGCGAACATGAAACCAATCACTAACATTTGTCGTTTCTTGTATTTCGCTAACTCTATTAGCAACAAACGTTTTCCATCTGATTGGAATTGCATTTAGCCAAGCGAGAACGATTTTTGAATCCGTCCAAAGATACGCTTTACGTTTCTCAAAGTGTCCATCGATTGCGGTCAGATACTTTTTATATAATTTGGACAACAGGACTGCACCGCATAATTCTAGGCGTGGCAAGGACACTTGCTTAATGGGAGCAACTTTAGTTTTTGCAGTTATGAGGTTGACTGATATCGCTCCATTATTTAACGAACGGGAGTATAATACTGCAGAGTAAGCTACACTTGAAGCGTCGCAGAACCCATGTATTTCTGTAAGTGATGCTTGTGTGGTTCCAAGCCATCGTGGAATTTGTATGGATTGCAATTCATGTAATGTATTGCGATATGTTTCCCATTCAATTTGCAGTGAATGAGGTAAGGGGTCATCCCATCCTATGCCAGCACGCCATAACCTTTGGAAGTAGATTTTCGCTAGGATTATTGTTGGAGCTAGCCAACCAAGCGGACCGAATAACTTAGAAGCATCCGAGAGTAACGACCTTTTTGTATGTAATTGACGTGGTGGCAGTGAAATTTTGAACAGGAAGTGATCCATGTGAGGGTTCCAGTATAATCCAAGAGATTTTATTGTTGACTGCGAGTTTGAGTCAAAGTCAAAATGTAGCTCACAATCTTCCACTGGTAAGTCAGATAAAAGTTCTGGTGAGTTAGAGGACCATTTTCGAAGTTTGAAACCTCCACAAAGTAAAAGATTTGTAATTTGGCTTTGTATAATTTTTGCAGATTCTATATCATCTGCACCAGAGATTATGTCGTCAACATATATGTCTCGTTTAAGGATTTTGGATCCGATTGGATACCTTTGAGCTTCGTCGTTCGCTAATTGTTGTAGAACACGTATTGATAAAAATGGTGCACAAGTAGTGCCGTACGTGACAGTTTTAAGCTCGTATACTTCAAGTGGGTGAGATACATCTGATCTCCACAGAATAAGTTGAAACTGAGTTTCATCGGGATGGACAAGAATCTGTCGAAACATTTTCTCAATGTCGGAAGTGAATACGATCTTGAAGGTTCGCCATCTTAATACAACAGAAGTTAGGTCGGTTTGCAATATAGGGCCAGGTAATAACTCTTCATTCAGGGACGAAGAGTGTAAAGGTTTAGATGAACCATCAAACACCACTCGGAGTTTTGTAGTAGAACTACTTTCCTTCCAAACACCATGATGAGGAAGAATGAAGATATTTTCCGAGTTGGATAACGTATCAAAGCTACATTTCAACTTCATATGATCGAGATCAATATATTGTTGCATGAACTTAATATATTCATTTTTGAGAAGATGGTTTTTCAGAAATGTTCTTTCCTCACTATGCTTAAACCGTTTTTGAGCAGTTTGACCAGAGTTTTGAAATACAGGATAGTTTCCCCCGGATACTTTTGATTTAAATGGGAGTTTGACTATATATCTTCCTGTAGGAGAACGGCTGTGAGTGTTTTGGAAATAAATCTCGCAAGCGTTCTCTTCAGGAGAACGAATACGAGTGACCGATACTTCTTCAAGTTCCCAGAACTTGCGAAGTGAATTGTCAACATTCACGTGCGAGTGATAAGACAGTATGTTTTGCGAATGAGTATTTCGACCATTATTGATTGGTCCAGAAAGGATCCAACCTAACTGAGTTCGTTGCGCCAAGGGGCCAACATTAGTTTTTATGATGCCATCAAGAATGATTTGGTGGAATACATCTGCTCCTAGGAGGACATCGATTTGTCCAGGTTCAGAAAAGAAGGGATCAGCGAGAGTTATGTGCTTGAAATTATGTGGTAAGCCTGTTAAGAGTTTGAACTTAGGGTAGTAATTGCTAATGGTATTCATGACCAGTGCCTTTACTAGGATCTGGAAGTTTGCGTTTATGCAGGAGATGAGTCGAAATTCGACAGCGCCTTTACAAGGTTTTGTAGAGGAAGCACCAATACCACTAACAGTGCAATGAAGAGGTGTTCTCTTGAGTCTTAACCTTTGTGCACATCTTTCGGTGATAAAAGATGTTTGAGACCCTTGATCAACAAGAGCTCTCAGAATGAGATCGCCAGATGGAGAAGAAATCTTAACATTGGCTGTAGCAAGAAGTATTTGAGAAATAGGGGTTAAGGATGTATTGGTTGATAAATGCGTGTAAGTTTGATCGGAAGTAACTGAAGAGTTTATGGATGTAGAAGGTAAATTTGGAACTGTGTTTGTTTGATCTGGGTGAATTAATGTATGATGTCGTTTATTACATTTACGACAAGATACTTTGCTTCTACATTTTGGAGCTGTATGTCCCTGTACAAGACAATTTAAGCACAGATTTTTTGATTTAATAAACGAAATACGTTCATCATATGACAGCGATTTAAACTTTGAACATGTGTACAGATAATGTGGTTCTGAACAACATAGACAAGAAGAATTATTGTTTGAAGCGTGATATGAGCCCACATGCATCGCTTTTTTATTTTTAGTCGAATTCTTCTCCTTTCTATAGTTAGAAAATAAAGCGATCTTATTATCAATTGCCTCTAAAGATCGAAATGAATCTTCCAAAAATGCATAGAAATCGTTAAGTTGAGGCAATTCGTAACTATCGGTTTTAGAATCTTCTATTTTAGGATGTTTAGAGGTTAGAAATCGTTCCCAGTTTTTTCTAGTTTGGAAATCTAATTTCTGAGTTAGAATAAAAATAATGATTACATCCCATGAATCGATTTGAACCTTTAGATTCTTTATTGAGGTAAGACAATCTTTTGTTGTATCTAGAAGCTTTCTAATTTCAACCGAAGATTCTTTGTACATAGAGGGCTGTTCACAAAGGGTTTTTAAATAAGCTTCGACAATGAACCGCTTTTTATTAAACCTATCAGAAAGACACTTCCATGCAGAATCATAATTATCAGCCGTACATTTAACAGAATTGAGTAGGTCTTTAGCGTCTCCACTCAGACATTTCTTTAAATAATAAAGTTTCTGTTCTTTAGGTACATTTGAATTATTATGAATCATTCCAGAATATAAATCATGAAAATCCATCCAGTTTTTGTAATTTCCATCAAATTCTGGAAGTGAAATATATGGAAGATGAATTGCTTGACCTTCACTGTGGTTATGAACAGAAACTGTCGAAGGTTGACTTGAACTTTTGTTCCCAGACATTGTGCTCGTAGGTTTAAGAAGATTAATTTTGTCGACAATGTCACCTTGCAGTTCTAGATAAAGATCTTGAAATGTTTCATTACAATCTTTAGTAAAATAATCATCGTTCTCTTTATCACGATTTTCTAGTTTAACTAATAATGAGAGCGTGATATGATTTTCTTTGAATGTAGTCATCATTGATTCAAGAAGTTTGAGACGCCCATTCAAATAACTAACTTTCGCTAACTGCTCCTTATTACTTTTATAAAAATTCTTTTTAAATTTATCTAAATCCACCTTAGCATTTTCTTGCTTTATTAGAAGTTCAATAACTGAATTCATTTTGTTGTTGAACGAACAAGGATTTAAAGAAAATAAGCAATAGCGTTGAATAAAAGAAAATTAATAGTTATTAATTTGCCAATAAATTTCGTAGAAGTATATTCTATAAACGAAAGAATTAAAGCGTAACGTTAGAGTATGCACTGTATGTGTATGTACTGTATTATGTGCACCGTTGAATAGTTGGATATTCAAAATTACCGATTTAAGGCAAGGGAAATAATCATTCAAAAGAATAGAATGATTAAACGAAAAAACACTTGAGATTTGGTTTTATCTATTTAAAGCACTTCAATATACAGCATACACCAATGATCAATCCGCGATGAAATGAAATTGATGTTTTTTGCACACTCTTATGTGAAGATATATGTAACTGAGCACCACAGTATTGCGAAAATTATTTGTTGCATTTATGCATACAATTATGTAGGTAAACGAAAACGACTGACGAACCGCCGCACATTAAACGAGTTAAATATGCACACAATTATATAGAAATGTGAAAATTTGTAGAGAAGATGATATTAAATGTAGCACGAATCGAATGTAATACATTTATTATCCGGGTGAAGGACCAATGTTCGATAGCTCGAGAAAAAAGATGAAAAAGGAAAAGTTCGAATAAAATGAGTTGAAAAATATATAATTGAATATAACTAAACTACTTCGATGATAACAGCTGCCAGTTACTTGCCTCGGTGACGGTATGATCTCAATCTCAAGTGGCGAGAGTGGACAATAAGTGAAAAAACCTGTTTGGAGAGTGGAGAAATAGGTTGTTGGGTTTTGGGAATCTTAACAGGTTGCTGAGTGTGGGTGGGATATAATTATTTGGGAGAGGATGATTTCGGAGTAAATAGGGTGTTGCCGTTGTAAGTATATTACAAGAAAATACGTTTGGGGAATATTGAAAGGAATCCTAAACACATCGTTTTTTTCAAATATTTTGAATTTTTAATCAGTGTTTAACTTAAATTATCAAACAATAATGGATTTACTTTTTGAAAACGAAGAAGTGTTACAAATTAATGTACGTGTTATAAGACGCCCAAGACGAATATCAGAACGCGTCAACTTTAATATGGAGGATCCATAATTCGTCGAAAAATTCAGGATGCCTAAAGTCTGCGTTGATCTTTTAGTTAGACGATTGGGTGCATTTATTGCAATCAAGCACTTTTGCCCTTAGAACAAATATTGTTGACTCTTCATTGGCTTGGCAATGGAAGTCAGTACCATGGTGTTGGAACAATGCATGGAGTTTCGAAAGCATCTATATGTCGTGTTGTAAATGCAGTATGTTCACATATTTCAGAATATTTACTTTGTAACTATTAATGGACAAATTAGGTTTAAAATGTATTAATTAACATTTTTCTATAAAGGGTGATCCATTTCGAGGTTCCCTACTTTTTTAAAGAAAAAAACACAGAAAATTCAAATTTAATGGGGAATGTTTACTATCACTTGAAATAACATTCTTTGGCATTTATTTTTTGAAGATTATGTCTATCAAATGTTGGCCGTTGCTACGTCGCAGATGGTCCATCCGTTGAGTCCAATTTTCGGTCACTCGTTCGAGCATTTCGACTGGTAACTGGCGAATGACACGCGTGATGTTTTCCTCCAAGGCCTGAATCGAAGCGGGTTTGTCGGCATAAGCTTTTGACTTTACATATTCCCACAGGAAAAAGTCTAACGGTGTGATATCACACGATCTTGGTGGCCAATCGACCGGCCCAAAACGTGAAATTATGTGCTCAACGAAATGTTCTCTCCATAAGTCCATTGAATGATGCGATGTGTGGGAAGTGGCGCCGTCTTGCTTAAACCAAATGTCGCCGAGATCACGAGCTTCAATTTCAGGCATCAAATAGTCGGTTATCATGGTTGCTGCGAACGGCGCCGAATCGACTCTTCACGGTCTTCGTGTACACTCTCAGCTACGGCCGCTATATTTTCTTCACAGCGTGCTGGACGTGGTCTATTCGGTCGAATATTATCCAAGAATGAATGCTGGGTCTAAAAATGGGTGATGGTGTTGCGAATAGTACGCTCAGTAGGCCGATTATATTGACCATAAGTTGAGCGAAGTGTACGAAACACATTCCTCACAGAACTTGAATTTTCATAATAAAGTTGAACAATTTGTAAACGTTGTTCACGCGTAAGTCTTTCCATTATGAAATGCCAAACAATACTTAACAAAAATAACATGACAGCATGACGACTCACACGTGATCTGTCAAAAAAGGCTATTGAAAAAAGTATCTCTACTTGGATCACCCGTTACTTCATGTTCTTATCAGACGAGGAAGTAAAATGGCCGGAAAATGTAAACGCTGTAGCGCAATGGTTTTTAATATAGCGGGAATGCCACGCGTTGTTGGGGCTATTGATGGAACTTTAATCTCCTTAGAAGCGCCATCAGTAAATGAACAGTCATTCGTTGATCGTAAAGGTCATCATTCCCTAAACGTGATGTTAGTTGCTGGGGTGGATTATCGTTTTTATTCCATAAACAGTAACTATCCTGGTTCTGTGCATGACAGCCATTTTCTACAGTGTAGTAGATTATATAGAAAATGGAACGATGAAGGTTGGCGTCCATTTCCAAACGCTGTAATTATTGGCGACTCAGGCTATCCATTGCGAAATTGGTTATTTACACCTAACATTCCAAATAGTATTGAAGAAGGACGAGGTAAACGTCGTTTTCTTTCGAAGCTAAAAAAAACCAGACAAATCGTGGAATGTAGCATTGGTCAATTAAAGGAAATTTTACCATGCTTTAATGTATTGCGTTTAAAGACGGCAGTTAGTTGTGCAAAAGTTGTTAACTCTTGCGTTGTTTTATATAATATTCGGAAGAGAATGAGTTGTGAAGATAATACAAAATTACCGGAATATGATACCGAAGAAGAGGATCAAAATGAAGAAAAGTTGAAGACGAAAATGAAAATGACAACAGCGCCACAGTAGATGAGTTGAGAAATTATATAACGTTTTTCAATTGATATTAATTTCTGAAGAATACCTACATAAATAAATACAAATATTTTTAATTTGCTATTTCCAATTTGTTTTATTTAAATTATATACATATGTACACACAGTCAATATATTTTGGACTCTGAACGTTAAAACATAGGTGTACATTTTAACGTTCAGAGTCAGAATATAATGACTCCGTAAGCTTGGAAGGTGGGAGATCTAGTTTTATCTCCCTATCACGGCACTAAAGCTGTTTGCAGTAAAAGCTTATTTCCATTAGCTTTATCCTCATTTACTGCTCACTGTTGTTGTCGTTCGATTTGCGTTTTCTTTGGTGTGAATTTGAAGGTGCTTGACTTAATGGCGGTGGTGCCTGATTTTGATTTGAAGGAGTCGCACTTGTTGGCTGGTGTGTTTGATCTAGTGGTACATCAATGTTAGCTCCATCACTTTCTGCAATATCTAGGCCATACGCTACCTATGTATATAATTATAAATTATTGGTAGGAACATTTTTTATAATTTATATCTTAATCAAGTTACCTCTTCACCCAAAATTGCCAAAATTATTTTGTCATTCTCGTCCAGCAGATGCTGGCTAACTCCCGTTTTTTACATGCGGTCGACCTTTGCCTGAAATGTTTTCAAAAACTGTGTTTAAATATACATAATTTAATACATAAATACGCTTATAAAACATACCACAGCATTACGCCGCCAATTTTGCCATGTCATCCTTCTAAATTTCTCTTCATCGTTATCCACAATAAGCCCTAAGCACTGCGCCAATGAGGAGATTTCTTTCTAACAATTATGGACTTCCTCTTTTGTTGTTGTGGTTCCATTGAATTTGCCAAATAACAGTGCCTTCTTTGAAAGCATTTCCTGAAGAACCATTATTTGTTATTCTTTTCCGGACTGTTTAAAATATTAAACAAACAAATTAAACAGAACTATTTAAAATGACAACATTAGTAATTACTTTTGTAAATTTTCGTTTTGATTGAATCATTTTTCCGATTTTATTCAGTTAACAACTTTTTTTTTATTCTGCTGTTTAAAATTTTAAATTAATTTCCTTTTGCTGTCATACAACGATGTATGATAAATTTTTGAGTAACAGAATCATATATTTTTCCAATATTTCCAGTCGGTTCTCCCTACATACATTGCTGTATGACAGCACAAGCTACATCATTTCTGAGTAACAGAATTGTTGTGTGATTATTGTCAAAATCATACAATTGTATGTGCTGTATGATGATGTACAGGGTGACGCACGAATCGTGCTACAAAAATAAAACGTAATAACTTTTTTTCTGTGTGAGTAATCAGCTTATTTTTTTTTTATTTTGTAGGTTACTATTTAGATTTATAAAAATGGATGCTTGGGATACGGAGAAAAGAATTTGGATACTGCAACGGTACCATGCTTTGCAGTCCGTCATTTCCGTCCAAAGGGAATTTCGGCGGGAGTTTGGCGGTAATCCCCCGAGTAGATGGACCATTATGAGGTTTGTAAACATGTTTGCCGAATCTGGAAGCATCGCACGAAGGCCGTACCATCGAGATGCCAATGTTCGGGTTCAGGATACAATCGCAGCAGTAGCATCTGCAATACAGGCCAATCCGAGCGTTTCGACCCGAAACATATCGGGGCAAATTGGAGTTAGTAATGGTCATTACAACGGATACTTCATGACGATTTAAACTTGTTTCCGTACAAAGTCCAAATTACTAGCAAGTTAAACCCTCAGGATTTGCCTGTTCGCCTGGAATTTTGCCAAAAAATGATATCAATGGCCGAAGAAGACAACACATTGATCAATTGTTTGTTCATGTCTGATGAGGCCCATTTTGATCTTAACGGCAATGTAAACAAGCAAAATTGCCGTATATGGAAAGAGTCTAATCCAGAAATGCTCCGTGAGACGGAACTGCACCCAGAACGAGTCACTGTGTGGTGCGCAGTTTCATCAAGGTGTATTGTCGGGCCGTACTTCTTTGAAGAAAACGGTGTAACCGTTACTGTCAATGGGGACCGTTATTTAAAGATGTTGAAGGAGTTTTTTTTACCCAGAACTGCGCCGAAGACGTATACCATTCAACAGCGTTTGGTTTCAGCAAGATGGAGCAACTGCACATATAGCCAGACCAGTTATGGCGGAGCTAAACAAAATATTCACAAACAAATTAATTTCTAGGAACTCCACTCTTCGCTTGCCCCCAAGGTCACCTGACCTGACTGCAAGAGGTGTATAAAACGAAGCCCAGGAATTTAACTGAATTAAAGCAGTCCATAACGACAATAATTGAGGCGATCCCAACTTCAACTCTTCAGGCCGCAATAAATAATTTTTTGATCAGGTGCCGCATATGCGTGGGAGAGCGTGGAGGTCATTTGCGATCTATAATCTTTAAAAACAACTAACTATTTAAAATAAAATTTAATTTTCTAACCAATAAAAAAAAATAAATGAAATACATCGATTAAAAAAAAAGTTATTTGAATTTCTTATTGTAGCACAATTGGTGCGCCACCCTGTTCTGAGAAATAGGCTTGGTGTTTCTCAAGGAAGCCATTTGGGTCCATTATTATTCTTGTTATTTGTAAACGATATACCTGATGTTTTTCAAAATTCAAACTGCTTTCTATTTGCGGATGACCTCAAACTTTACCGTCAGATTTCTGGTCAAACTGACTGTTTTCTTCTTTAGGAAGATCTGTTAAAGCTTGATAATTGGTGCAAGCAAAATCATCTTCTGTTGTCAAGTTTTGTCGTGTTTCCGAAATTCTAATCCCATAGTGTTTGATTATAATATCAATCACACAATTTTAGAACGTGTAACTAGGAAGAAAGATCTAGGAGTAATCCTTTTTACAAATCTTTCTTTTTTACCACATTTTGATTATATTATAAACAAAGCAAATCAAATGCTTGGTTTTCTAAAAAGAAACACTAAAGAATTCTCGGATCCATATACTTTAAAATCCCTTTACAATTCTCTGGTAAGGTCAGTTCTTAAGTATTGTAGCATTGTTTGGAACCCCTATTATACAAATTCAATTGACAGAATTAAGAAAGTTCAGAAGCATTTTACTTGATACGCATTTTATAAGCTTTAGTGGAGGATTGCAAAGCCTTCTTATTATAGTAGATGTTTATTGTTCGGTATGCATTATGATCGTCGGGCTTATTTTTCAGTTATGTTTATAAGAGATATAGTAACACTTCATATCAATTGCCCTCCTTTATTAACTTTAGTTAATTGTGTCAATGCACCCTCTTCATCGTACAAACTATGGCCATAATGAACCAATCACGCGTTGCACTAGACAAGTGAATTTAATTTGCAATAAGATTGATTTTAATCTTGAAGTTTCCAGAGATATATTTAAAAAATATCTGTTGAATAATATTAAAACTGTAACTTCCTAAGAATTAACCGTTTTATTTATTGTAAAATCATAAATATTAATGTCAATTATATTAATATTTTATTTAATTTATTTTAATTATATAATCAAATAGCCCCCAGCAATTATATTACTTAGTATCTAGTCTAGTCTAGTCTAGTCTAGTCTGATGGTTGGGTGCTGTAGAACGAGGGTAGACTCTGATTGGCGTTAACTTGGCAATGCCCAGTGTTGCAACTCTGACTACACATCAAATGTGCTTATCTTTACCTCCAAGTGGTAACCATCGGGTACTGGTCTCATCCAACCGGATTTGACTTGCTAAACGATAAGTGCGAGTGTTGATAACACGACGAAAAACAGCAACACTATAAACACCCTGGTGAGAATGGCACGGAAGAATACCCGGCCTGCTGTCCCAGGCGAACCTAGATGAGCTGCTCTGACATATTCGGACAACAGGTTGTCTAGGAATTTCAAGGGTTAGTCAGGCCCCTTGAATAGAGATGGTGGCGGATGAACCGAAAGGCCAACGGCAGCGCTCAATCCCGTAGTGGATACTGATGGCCCCGTGTCCTAGGGGTATCTAATAAATTGGAACTGGCCCTCCAGGTTGGGGGTTGTGCTTTGGGTTAACTACCCACCCACAGGAAAAAAACATGGTTACGAAGCAACCAATAGCCTCGGAAAGGACGGATTTTATTGTTGACGACCCTGCTAAACGAAAAAAGGACAACGACGTTCGTATCTGCACCTGGAATGTGAGAACATTAAACACGAGAGGTGCAGGCGAACAACTAGCGGAAGCCCTAAACTGCTACAAAGCAGACATTACTGCCATCCAGGAAATACGATGGGACGGGCCGGGCAAAAAGAGGATGAAAAACTGTGACATATACTACGGACCGTGTTATAGTGAGCAGAAACAGCGACTATTCGGATGCGGATTTGTTATAAGTGCCAGACTTAGGCAAGAAGTCTTATGTTTCCAAGACATTAGCGAACGCATAGTAACAATCCGCATCAAGGCCAAATTCGCCAACATAAGCCTTATATGCGCTCACGCTCCGACGGAAGAAAAAGATGATATAGCTAAGGATTGCTTCTACGAGCTCCTCGACAAAACCTATGAGCGACTACCGAAGTACGATGTTAAAATCGTGCTGGGATATTTTAATGCAAAGGTAGGAAGAGAAGACATCTTTAGAAGTATTGTCGGAAAACATAGCCTACACGACAACACGTCTGGTAACGGACTTAGGCTAATTGATTTCGCTACGGAACGAAATGCCACTATAGCCAGCACACGGTTTCCTCACCTCGATATCCATAAGGGGACATGGCGGTCTTCAGATCAACGAACGGTCAACCAAATTGATCACATTGCGATAGATAAGAGGCACGCATCCAGTATTTTGGATGTCCGAACATTCCGAGGAGCTAACATCGACTCGGACCACTACCTTGTAGCAGCCAAGGTAAGAATGCGGATATCCACCACGCCACAACAATCCAGAAATACTGTGAAAAAATTTAATGTCGGAAGACTGCAATCGCAAGAGACCGCCAAGACCTTCGCACAACGCGTATCCCTTAACCTCTCGATTAACACCATACCACCAGCATCGAATGTCGAAGAGCAATGGCAACGATGCCAACAGGCCATTAGATCAGCCGCAACTGATGTGCTAGGTTTCTCGCGCCCACCAGCAAGAAACCCCTGGTTTGATGAGGAATGCCGACAGATGCTCGCAGCCAAGAACGAGGCCTACAAGGCTAAGCTGCAGGTGAAGACGAGAGCTGCCATTGAGCTCTATAGGCAAAGAAGAAGGGAAGAACATCGGCTTTTCAGCAAGAAGAAAAAAGAGCAAGAAAAGCGCGCGATCGAGGATATAGAGAGGTGCCACTCCAGGAACGATGTTCGCAAGTTTTACCAAAGTGTAAAACGTCAAAGCCAAGGATACAAGGCTCGAACAGTTTTGGTATACCGCCCAAACTCGTCCGTTTGTGTAGGATGACGATGGAGAATTCTCGCTGCTCCATCAGGGTCGGAAACGACCTCACCGACACATTCGATACCAAAAAAGGATTTAGGCAAGGCGATGCGCTGTCATGTGACTTCTTTAATCTGATTCTTGAGAGAATTGTGCAAAACTCCAAAGCCAACACCAGAGGCACAATTTTCCAAAAGTCGGTGCAACTACTAGCATACGCTGACGATATTGACATCATTGGTAGGACTCAACGTGATGTCATAGCCACGTTTGCTAGTATAGAGAAGGAAGCGGCGAAAATGGGTTTAGCAGTAAATGAGGGTAAGACTAAGTATATGCTGTCAACACGAAAGGACACACAACATCGACGAATTGGACAGAACGTCACCATTGACAGATATAACTTTGAGGTAGTACGGGACTTTGTCTACCTCGGCTCCGCTATTAACTCTGACAACAACATCTCGTCAGAAATTAAACGAAGAATTACTCTTGCCAACCGCTGTTTCTTCGGGCTAAGAAGGCAATTTAGTAGTAAAGCCCTCACTCGAACTACTAAGGAGATCCTATATAAGACCCTGATCATCCCAGTCCTGCTCTACGGCGCTGAAGCATGGACCGTATCAAAAGCGGATGAAGAAATCCTTAGTAGATTCGAGAGGAAAATTCTTCGAAAAATCTTCGGTCCCGTTTGCGTTGACGGGCTATGGAGACGAAGATTCAACCAAGAACTATACGAGCTGTACAGCGACATGCCCCTGGTCAAAAAACTCCGCATTGGACGTTTAAGATGGCTAGGACATGTAGAACGAATGGACACCAATACTCCGGCTCGCAGAGTCTTCGATTCCCAGCCAGACGTCGGACGCAGTAGAGGAAGACCTCGCCTTAAGTGGCGCGCACAAGTGGAAACCGACCTCAACCAACTTGGAGTGCGCAACTGGAGGCAGTTAGCTAAGGACCGGGCTAATTGGAGAGGCATGTTGGTTGAGGCCCAGGTTCATTCCGGACTGTAGCGCCACTTAAGTAAGTAAGTAAGTATCTAGTCTATAAAGATTGTAATCTAAATTGATGAAATAAACTAAACTAAACCAAAAAAAAGCGCATCGTAATTTAGCAATTTATTACAAATCGTTTTCTTTTTATCCATATAATAGAAACATCAAACATCAGCACTATAATTGGTGTTCTCAGAGGACACCTTTTCAGCAATGACTTCTGTAGAAGGAAGAAGAGGAGAGTATTACTCACCATATATGCTCTTGTACAGTTCGCTCAGAAAAAAGAAAACTTCATCTGGGAGACTACTTCTTCGATAGTCTAGGTAAGCTGGCTAGTATAAGTGTCAAAAACCTCGTACGCTCCAACGTTAGCTATGAGTGATTCAATTATTCGTACGAATATAGGGAAGTCTATGGATCCACGTAGTACCACAACGGACCTTTATGGTCTAAGTGTGCATGCGCATCGCGTGTAGCCACTACAATGCATCGGTATCATTGGCGGTAATTCGCATGATCTTGGTGGCCAACTCAAAGGGCCATTTCGAGAGATAAACTGCTCACCAAATTCATCCTTCAACATTTAGATTGTTTCACGAGCTGTGTGCCATGTGGCAGCGTCTTGATGAAGCCTCATGTCAACCTAGTTTAACTCAGCCAACTGGGGCAAAAAAAAGTCGCATATCATGGCTCAACATCGTTCGCCGTTGAGGTAACGTTTCTTTCACGGTCGTCTTTGAAGAAAAATGGACCGATGATGCCACCAGCCCATAAACTACACCAAACTGTCATATTTCGGAATGCTTCGGTAATTCTTGTATGGCATGTGGCTGTTTATCATTCCATATGCGACAGTTTTGCTTATTTACGTATCCGTTGAGCCAGAAATGAGCCTCATCGCTGAACACAATTTTCAACTAAAACAGCGAATTTTCATGGAACTTTTTTTTTCACAGAGCACGAATTTTGATAAAAAATTTCCATAAATTGCAATCGTTGCTCGTTTGTAAGTCTTTCAATTATTAAATTGCAGAGTATTCTGAAAACATTTCACTTTGACAGATGACGTTTGGACGCCATTACTAACCACTGCTGTTGACCTGAAAAACTTAACTCTTAAAAAATCACAGGTTATAAACAGTTTTTATATGAATCCGCCAACAAAAAGTGTGCGTGGGTTAAATTATTGATTGAACGAATTTTTATTGAACGAACATTTTTGCAAAGAAATTAAATGACACATAAAGGGAATTAAGGAACCCGCATCATTTTGAGTTCCATTTTTAATCATCTCTGGTCGTTAGGTTCACTTTTATTAAAAATAAATTGTATAAAATTAATCAATTGTAAATAATTATACACACAATATTTTTCCTTCTTCTTCAAACAAAATTTAAACAAACAAAACGAAAAACTGAGCTATGCCATCCTTTTTCCACGGTTGACCAACCCAACGGTATTATATAATAAGTTCTACACCTTTCCTATGACGGGATCATTATAACCATCAAAATGCAAATTTAAACTCACTATATATAGCTACAGCAGCATCAGCACTTTGCATCAATTAACCTTATATAACTTCGCCATTTCAAAGGACACGTTGTCCCTATATACCACCACAACCGTTCCATATTTGCAAATGTATCTCCTTCACTACACAAATGGCGGACATTATTATTCCTTATTCACCGGTCATGCGGTTTGGTTCCTTAAAACTTTTTAATATTTTGTTTCCTTCTCGTTTTTTTTTTATTTTCCACTTCCATTGCATGTCCTTTTTGATGACAGAATAAATTAGTAGCTAGTCTGCGTAAATTTTTTTTTTAAACTTTTTTATCTTACGAAAAACAAAAATCCGAATAAATACATTCTAGCTGGAAATATTAAAAAAAAAATACGAAAAAAACCTCCCACTCTAGAGAATGAGTAATTAAATGTCCTTTTGTTGTCTGACCATTTGTAACCAAAAAAAGTCCTTCGCACAGTAAAATAAATTTTGCATAAAATAACGAGACAATTTACATCTAATTACTCATGCTGTGGTACCGTTGTATAGCCATGCAAAAAGAGGTTATTTCCTCTATTCAAGCAGAATATGTCAATTCCTGTACGCATAAATCAGGAAATGCCCTCAAGGAATTTACAGATGATATACACTAGCTAAGCTGAAGTTTAGTCATCCTTATTCTCAGCCAAATTGTCAATTAAATCGCCGAGCTTCTGCAAATGTTTACCAGCCTTGGATACCGTTAGGTCATTCAATACCTACAACAATGTCTACCTGATAACAATATTACTCGCAGGATACGAATGATACGTCGCGCTATATACTGCTTAAGTCTCTGATTATACCCATCATACCATTAGTGAGTGTGTAACACAAGCAAAATTATACTCATCATCTGCAGGACACACTTATATAATTAACAGGAATATTACACATTCGGGATATAATGAGTAGCACACAGTGACACACGTATATTGGATGGCCAGCGTGCATATGGTGTACGGCCACGGAATCAATATTTGATGAGGGCAGTGAAGCCGAACACAGGATTTACGCCTGGAGAAAATTATTTCAATCATGCAGCAGCAGGATATTGGCGAAGGATACACAAGGCCGGAGCTGGAACTTCACTTCGGCAACAGGAATATACGTGAGATGATGTTGATTATGTTGTGACATTAAATGTTTGACATACGCAAACAGACGTTTTGCATCAGAACAGTGCATCAAGGATCAAGGAACATAATGAACGAATTAATTGCAGCCCCTGGGTGACAAGGTGTTTCGGTAGGCGGTTAATTACCAATGCAGGGGAGAGGGAAAAGATTGATTCGGAAGTGTGATGGCAACAGTCTCCCAACCCCCATTGTCACCGGTATTTAATAAAATGCCACCTACTTTACAATTCATTACATCCTGGGTACGTTTACATACTCAATTGCTAACCCCCTCTCTTAAAGTGATTAATATCTCGCCTTACAGCGATTTATGGGGGTTGGGCTGTTGGACTTAAAGGTGAGCTGCAGCACACCTTACAGCTTATATGATACCTTAGGCGTATACGCAACCATCTTCATTCAACACACTCAACGCGACGGATCTGCAGCACCACACTCGTCGTCGAACGTAAGCTCACTTCCATAGAACAACTCCTGCTCCTGCGGGTCCTTTCATCCCTGCTGTTGGTGTGTTATTTGTTATTATAATTCACAAATGATTGCTGTGTGATGGTAGCCAACTTCAGGTGGTGTTCGGGTGTCTTCATTAAATCCTGGCGGGTGGGCATTGGGTAGAGGTTATGTGTATACTCCTCGTTCACAGCGTAATTTTATCTGCACTGGGAATAGTTGGCAACAATTTAAAATTATCCTGGGGATGTTGGATGGCACGGGTGTACCAATCATAAGCCAACGTGCACATATCATGGCATATGGTGTACACCGTATAGGCAAGTACCTCGACATGATGAAGATTTAGCCGGAAAGTAGCACACACAGCTCCGTCGTCGTTGGCTTTTCGGTGGAGGGATAGATGGGGGTATGCATTGTGCAAATGTGGATAACGTTGTGCCAAAAAAAAAATAAGTTAACAGTGGAAACAGTAGATTGTTGGATATGAAGGACGAATGAAGTGTGCAGAATGAGGTCAGGATGAGGATATAATTTCTGTGTAGACACTACGATTGTGATAGTAGACTGTAATGCCTGAAGAATGGAAAGGCAGCTGAGAAGTCTTTGTCAGAGGGATTTATCGTTTAATTTACAAAAAAAAGGAAATTTTGGAAAGACAAATCGTTGTCTATACAGCATAGTCTAAAGCTTTATATCTGAGAACGATAGAATGCCTGTGTGTGAGATCGGGGATCGCCGATTTTGCATTTCCAAATTGGTATAGTTTTAAGTGTATTCAGATTGGCAATTAGATAGATGAAGCATTATTTGAAATTGGAATCAGAACAATACGATGGAGATATTTAAGTACGACGTCTTAATTGAAATTGTCAAGCTCAATTGGTGGAAGGAAAAAGTTATATAATTATAGTCATCAACTTGGGAATACCCAGTGTTATAGCTCTAGCTATATATTAGTTTCCATTTACATCTAGTTACCAAGAAATGCAAGCCTCTTCAAACCCAAAGTGACACGATAAACTTCTAAGTGCGAGTTTTCTACGCATAAATGGAAAATTTGACTAGAATAACATGTCGGAATAATGAGTATTTCCGGAATACACTTTCAGTCTTCTGCTGTCCAGTTTACAAAACAATAGCAGGCTCTTCAGGTTAGGGGTTTTTTGTTGGATCAAATATTCACTAATAGGACATAATTTTACTATTGACGACCTTTTGAAATCCTGAAATGTTAAAACAACAAACTGAGTAGAGCTAGCGGATACAGACATTAGTGTAATTCAGGAAATTCCATGAGATAGGCCTACAAACCGGGATATGAATAACTTTTACATATTCTACGATTAATATAACAGTCAAAAGAAGCACCGACTATATTGATGATTTCTGCAAAGCCACCGAATTAAGCATATATTACGAAATGCTTTCACTGAGCTGATTTCTACTGATTTCGGCTCTCGGCATTCATGGGGCGACCTTGGGCTTAGCCTTTGATTTAAGCTACAGATTACGAATACTTGTGTTCTTTCCCTAAGGTACCTATTCATCTTTCCAGACGCGCAGCGGTAATTGTACCAGTTAGGATGAAAAAGTGAAAAAAACCTTAGAATGGGGAAAAGCAGAACACTATGTCCTAGTGGTGACAAGGAAAATCGGTCTCCTGATTGGGTATTCTGCCATAAAAGAAACCTCCTTTCCACGTTAAACTAACGTAGTTATGGAAGCGACATTAGCCTCCAAAATCGGATTCCCTTAAACCAGATCCGGAACAACCATGGAGAGTGACTGCAAATTATAAAAATGCATCTGTCCTCGTGAAAAGTCACATTTGCGGTAAGCGATCCGCGCTTTTAAAGAGCGAGGTTTTTACAAAAATGGAGATTTGAGGTTTTTGCGACTTAGAGTGGAGTGTTAATCAGTCTGTTCGTAACGATCCGAACCTTTAATTATAAGCCGGAGTATTGGTGTCCATTCGCTCTGTACGACCTAGTCATCACGTCCAATGCGGAGCTTTTTTTTTACCTGATGTATGTCGCGGTGCCCTAGGGGTATCTAATAAATTGGAACTGGCCCTCCAGGTTGGGGGTTGTACTTTTGGAAAAAAAAACATTGTTGCGAAGCAACCAATAGCCTCGAAAGGACTGCTATTATTGTTGACGACGCTGCTAAGCAATAAAAGGACAACGACATTCGTATCTACACCTGGAATGTGAGAACATTAAACAGGAGAGGTGTATGCGAACAACTACCGGAAGCCCTATACTGGTACAAAGCAGACATTACTGCCATACAAAAAATACGATGGGATGTGAGCAGAAGCAGTGACTATTCGGTTGCAGATTTGTAATAAATGCCACACTTAGGCAAGAAGTCTTACCTTTCCGAGACATTAGCGAACGCATTTCAACAATCCGAACGAACTAAATGCCACTATAGCCAGCACACGGTTTCCTCACCTCGATATCCATAAGGGGACATGGTGGTCTCCAGATCAACCAACAGTCAACCAAATTCACATTCTGATAGACAAGAGGCACGCATCCAGTATTTTGAATATCCGAACATTCCGAGGGACTAACATAGACTCAGACCACTACATTGTTGCAGCCAAGGTAAGAATGCGGATGTCCACCACGCCATAACACTAAATGGTGTGAACAAATTTAATGTCGAAAGACTGCAAACGCAAGAGACTTCCAAGGTCTTCGCACAAAGCGTATCACTTAACCTCTTGATTACAACCATACCACCAGCATCGAGTGTCGAAGAACAATGGCGACGATGTCAACAGGCCATTAGATCAGCCGCAACTGATGTGCTAGGTTTCTCGCGCCCATCAGCAAGAAACCTCTGGTTACGGTTAGATGAGGAATGCCGACAGATGCTCGCAGCCAAGAACGAGGCATACAAGGCTAAACTGCAGGAGAAGACAAGAGCCGCAATTCAGCTCTATAGGCAAAGATGCGATCGAGAATATAAAGAGGAACAGAATCCTGTCGAAATGAGCAAGGAAATATCGTAGTTGAGACAAAGTCGATGCTGAGGATATGGAAGAACCACTTCTGCAGACTGTTAAACGGCGATGAGGAACATCATTGAGCTGTCAGGCAGATCAAACCATTCAATATTAGCGACTACAACGAAAACTACCAACCACCCGACGTATAAGTAAAGTGAGGATAGCCATATCTAAACTCAAGCTAAACAAGGTTGCCGGATATGATGGCTTTCCCGCCGAGCTTTATAAAGCTGGCGGAGATAGCTTGGTAAGTAACATCCACCAAGTTATAAGCCAAACCGTTAACCAATAACCTGATTGGCCCTTATCATTGTGGTTTTAAGCCAGGAAAGTCCACAACTGATCAAATTTTCACACTTCGGCAGATCCTGAAAAAAAAACATAAGAAGTCCAAATCGATATACTCACCACCTATTAATCGATTTCAAAGCCGCATTCGCCAGCATTTATAGAGACGAACTATACAGAGCCATGCCTAGTTTTGGTATACCACCCAAAGTCGTCCGTTTGTGTATGATGATGATGAAGAATTCTCGCTACTCCATCAGGGTCGGAAACGACCTCACCGACACATTCGATACCAAAAAAAGATTTAGGCAAGGCGATGCGCTGTCATGTGACTTCTTCAATTTGATTCTGGAGAGGATTGTGCAAAAATCCCGAGCCAACACAAGATTCACAATTTTCCAAAAATCGATGCCACTACTAACACACTCCGACGATATTGACAGCATTGGTAGGACTCAAACTGATGTCATAGCCACGACATACCTCTGGTCAAAATTTTCCGCATTGGACGTTTAAGATGGCTAGGACATATAGAACGAATGGACACAATTACTCCGGCTCGCAGAGTCTTCGATTCCCAGCCAGACGTTGGAAGCAGTAGAGGAAGACCTCGCCTTAAGTGGCGCGCACAAGTAAAAACCGACCTCAACCAACTTAGAGTGCATAACTGGAGGCAGTTAGCTAAGGACCAGGCTAATTGGAGAGGCATGTTGATTGAGGCCCAGGTTCATCCCAGACTGTAGCGCCACTTAAGTAAGTAATAAGTAAGATCTTCTGATCACAGAGAGTACTTCTATTGATCAACTGAAAGCAGCATGGGCACGGTCAAAGAGGATGGAAGACTTCAGGCATATTTAAAAAGAACTTCAGTACAATATGATATACCTATAGTTCTTAGGAAAATTTCTGCTGTAAGGTAGAACCGAATTTTTAATATTGACGAAGAAAACAAGAACTACCATTAACCAGCCCTTAACAAAGTATAGCCAGACCCATACTCAACCTCAAACAGACCAAAGGAATGCATTTTGCAGAGTACGTCTAAAAGCATAAATCTCTCCAAACATAGCCAAAAAGATTGTATCTATAATCTTCTAGTTCAGATCTCTTCAGAGGTTTTTTGTATTCCAAACATTGATCCTAAATCCATTCTAACGAAGCTGCTGGTAAGCATGTACTATGGTTTCTCTACATTCTACTTATTCCCCAGTTCCCAGTGATCATCCACAACTCATCTACTTAGAAATGTGGAAGATTCCGTACTCAAATGTTGTTTCCACAATCAACACGCAGATGGCGTTACATAATAGGACAAATGGTTGGCCATCGTCCCATCTTCGTGATCGTAATTACCATTCCAGTTTATAAAATGGTCAGTACCCCTCAATCATCTCGCTCAATCCTAAAAGTCTAAGGTGTGTACCGTTCAAGTCAAAGGAATCTTTAGTTCTGTAGTTTCCGTATTTAATTCCATAAAATACATGATTCTGTTAAATATAGAATTGGGACAATATCCTCCTGTGTAAATATGTAATTAAAAGAGTGATAAGTAGTATCTATGGGCCTTGTAAAGGAATATATCAACCATTCCTTATTCTATTAACCTTTCTGACTTATCAACAACTGTCCACTGCACTCGTCCCTGATATAAAATGTCTTGCTGCTCTCGGAAATGCCTTAACTTGACAAACAAAACTACTAACCAACTGATAGATACACACTACAATAAATCCTAATTAGTGTCTACAATGAAACATGAACGCAATTAATGTACCTCACACATACTTGGATACACATACAAAGCCTCAGAGCAAACGCGAATGGATACTGCAACTGCATATCGCATAACATTCTCAGGGTGAGCGAAACTCGCCATTAGCAAAATTCACCACACAAATCATCAGCAAAGAAAGAGAGCGCAAAAAACCGCACATAACAGCTCCCAAATCTAACTTCAAAAGTTCAGTCCATGGGCCTACTGTTCCAGCGACGACATAACAATATGACAACTCACCAAGTTGCCAAGGTGCATGTCCTCATATTACCCCACTATGCCACCACTATAATCATACTCAATACACCAAACGCTCGACGCGGTGGTATACAAGTGGAATAACCACCGGAGAGCCCAAGATCCGACCAAACAGCAGGCTACAAGCAAAAACAAAAGACACACGCTGCAGAGCATATAAATAACGCGAAAAGTCAAGCACAACAAACAGAGAATCAACTGAAAACCGATCTTGGATAAGGGAAAAGCGGATCTAAATCCACGCTTGTGAATAGAGAGGTTCACATCTCCGAAATACGTAAGCACAAGAAAACCAGTTCTCGAAAGGGGCCTCTGCAAAGGATCACATGATGCGACAAAAAAAAAACAATTTCGACTAAATCTACCTAAGTAATTCCTCCTGCAATTGGCAACCATAATCTTCCCGCGTAAACCGATGGCTCACACACCAGCCTCCATCAGTGCAGCCCATCCAACGACGGGCACCGGTGTAGCATCATCATTATCCTCTTTGAAGTGAATCTATTCGAAACAGCAAATAAACACCAAGGCGCATATCCACATACCCCACATGGAACCCAGTCCATCGCCACCGGCAGGCGACGACGACGATGATCTTCCGAACGACGATCCACATCGATGCCGTGCCATCTGATATCGTCGTTGGGACGTGTCGGGGCAGGGACTTGGCAGCCGGTTGCCAGGTCTTTGGCAACGTAAACGTTTCCCTTGTACGTGGTCAGACCCGGCATAGCAATTCAATGAGTATTCGAATCCTGGGCGCAGCTTAAACGAGCGGAAAAATTACCGCGAACAAATCTGACAGAATGCGACACTTGAAGCAACGTGTGGACTGGACGTCCACCGACGGAGCAACACACAAGCAAAGAAGACGAGTGTAACACACACCAGTAACTAACCCACCACTTAGGTAATGATCCTTGAAGCAATCGCGCAAATATTTTATCGGTTAAACCTGTGGTTGTGTCTGTCTGCAAACTGTAGCATAGGAATGTGCCTGATGTTAGATGAGGTGGTGATTTCCAGACAGTGGGGACTAAAAGATCGTAGACGCTTTAAATGATATTTTTCTTGATAAATCAGTATCAACTGTTAAGAAAAGCTTATCTCGTTCGGATTCGACATAACACTTGTAGCCCTACAGAGTCTATTGCGACACAAATTTATATTTTGTAGTTTGATAGCGAAACGAGTATGAGAAGTAGTATAAGGGAATTCAATTCGCACCCAAAGAGGTACATCTATGTTTTACATTAACCTATCCAAATCAGTATGATTTCCGACCCAGCAGTTCGAATATAAGCCATGTCTTCAGGCTAAGGGACATTCTGGAAGATATCAACGAATTGCAATTCAAGACATTTTATCAACGACTGTAAGGCTGCCTGTAAGTGCAGCGTTGGACTGCTAAGCGCTGGGTACCTGCTTCAAATCTCTAAAGTGACACTTTTCACTGCTCAACCTCTTGCGAAAGTCTACCAAGCATTCAATTGTAAAACTGTCATGAGAAGCTTCTAAAATTGCATTCGAATTCAAAGTTAAGCCTGGGTCATCTTCTCTGTGGCAAAAACAATAATTTCGCTCACACACATTAATGGAGAAACTAGATTTAGGGCCTTGTATGGGCCGTTATTTCCAGATATTTAATTATTTTTAAAGGCCGCCTATGATAGCATCGAGCTTTTTAAGGTCTACAAAGTGACGAACGAATTCGGAATTCCAATAAAATTTATCCTGCTTTGTCGCATTTCACTGGGTTACAGGTGATGCAGCTTTCAGTTTGGAAGATACTCAACTGATTTTTTTTCAAACGACCCAATTTCGACAACCAATATCTTCAATCTCGTGCTGGGAAAGATAAGACGTAGGGTAGGTGTATGCAGGAAAATAACTTTCTCCACCAAATCTGTCCAGTTGCAGTGATACGTAGACGAAGTTAAAATTGTTGGTCAGTGCAAATGACGAATAAGCAAAAAGCTTTAACTTTGACAAAGTATAGGGCGCCACTGGCCAGGTGTCGTCAATTTTTTGTTAAATTGTGTCAGGGATGTCCTTATTGAATCCTATCACTCTGCTATCGACCTTTGAAAAAGTGTTTTGGTTAGCTATATGTCATATGAACGAGCAAAACACTATCGATAAGCTTTTGACAAAAGTTAACTTTTGACAGCTACAAGATTGAGATAGTTATGTCGGTCAACTATTTCGAAGTGGAGATTCGAGGAAGATTGACGAATTAATTGGGGTCAGAACTCCCCACTTGGAAGTCTGAAAGTAGTAACCAGAAGGATATTCGAAGCTCAGCTCCCAGGTTTCAGATAAGAAGGAATTTAAGGTTTAAGGCTCGAGCAAAGAATCAAGCGATCGCAAATGCCAGAGGGTTATTTATATACAACAGTGGTGCAACTAATTTTTTTTTGAAATGTACAGCTTTGAGGATAAAGGAGTCAAAGACATGAGTGGTCTCATTCGACAGGAGTGATTCTAAAGTCAGTCGCCACCATGCATTGCAAAAGTTACGAACTTGTACTTTTCACATAGGAATGGAACCCGCATGCCGTTAGAAATTGCTTTAACATGTCCCGCTGGGCCCTGTCACGAACCGGATAGTAAAGCAATGGATCTGAAGTTTTAATGCAAGTTTATCTTCCATTTTTCGAAATTGATTGGACCCGAAGGATTTCAAGGAACTGGCGAAAATGTTTAATAAAAAATAAACCGCGACAAAGAGGTCCAAGTTGGTCAAAGGTGGCCCAGGTATAGTGGCTTTACTGCAGTCCTAAATATGCAGGAAACATTTAACTGTCCTCCTTTGAACAGATTTGTATTGATTAACTAAAGTCGGCTCGGCGGCGTTCCAAAGTCGTTGGTCGTTTAAATTGAGTTTTACTAAGATAAACGTCGTCTGTGACTTTGAGACAAGCGTACTTTTGAAGTCGTATTGTAATTGTATTGCTAAAAGGATAGGTGATGGTTGGATATTGAAGAACGAGGGTAGACTCTGATTGGCTTTAACTTGACAATGTCCAGTGGTTGTAACTCTGACTACACATCAAATGTGCTTATTTTTTCCCTTCAACTGGTAACCATCGGTTACTGGTCTCATCCAACCAGACTTGACTTGCTAAACGATAAGTGCGAGTGTTGATAACAAGAAGAAAAACAGCGATAAACAGTATGGTCAGAATGGCATGGAATGAATACCCGGCCTGCTGTCCCAGGCGAACTTATATGAGATGCTTTGACATATTCGGACAACAGGTTATTTAGGATTCTCAAGGGTTATTCAGGTACCTTAAACTCAGATGGTGGCGGATTTACCGAAAGGCCAACGGCAACGCTCAATCTCGAAGTGGATACTGATAGCCCCATGTCCTAGTGGTATTTAATAATTTGGAACTGGCATTCCAGGTTGGGGGTTGAGTTCCCACCCACATGGGTTCCCACCCATGGGAAAAAACATTGTTACAAAGCAACCAATAGCCTCGAAAAGGACTGATTTTATTGTTAACGACCCTGCAAAACGAAAAAAGGACAACGACTTCCGTATCTGCCCCTGGAATGTGAGAACATTAAACAATAGAGGTGCAAGCGAACAACTAGTGGAAGCCCTAAGCTGCTACAAAGAAGACAATACTGCAATCCAGGAAATACGATGGGATGGGACGGGCAATAATAGGATGAAAAACTGCGGGCCGTGTTATAGTGAGTGGAAACAGTGGCTATTCGGATGCGGATTTGTTTTAAGTACCAGACTTAGACAAGAAGTCTTATGTTTCCAAGACATTAGCGAACGCATTGTAACAATACGCATCAAGGCCAAATTCACCAATATAAGCCTTATATGCGCTCATGCTCCGACGGAGGAAAAAGATGTTATAACTATGGATTGCTTCTACGAGCTCCTCGACAAAACCTATGAGCGACTACCAAAGTACGATGTTAAAATCGTGCTGGGAGATTTTTACGCAAAGGTTGGAAGAGAAGACATCTTTAGCAGTACTGTCGGAAAATATAGCCTACACGGCAACACTTCTGGTAACGAACTTAGGCTAATTGACTTCGCTACGGAACGAAATGCCACTATAGCCAGCACACGGTTTCCTCACCTCGATATCCCTAAGGGGACATGGCGTTTTCCAGATTAACGAACGGTCAATCAAATGGATCATATTGCGATAGAAAAGAGCCAAGGTAAGAATGCGGGTATTCACCATGCCATAATACCCCGGAAATACTGTAGAAAAATTTAATATCGAAAGACTGAAATTGCACGATTCCAACAAGCCATTTAATCAGCCGCAACTGATGTGCCAGGTTTCTTGAGCCCAACAGCAATAGCTCGCAGCCAAGAACGGAGTCTACAAGGCTAAGCTAAACAGCAATATCTAAACTCAAGCTTAAAAAGGCCTTCCCTCCAAACCGTTTACCAACAACTTGATCGGCCCTTACTAGTGTGCTTTTGGGACAGGAAAATCTACAACTGATGAAATCTTCACACTTCGACAGATCATGGAAAAGCCCAAGAAGTCCCTATCGATTCCCACCACCTATTTATGGATTTCAAAGCCGCATACGACAGCATTTATAGAGACGAGCTTTACAGGTCCATGTCTAGTTTTGGTATACCACCCAAACTCGTCCGTTTGTGTAGGATGAGAATTCTCGCTCCCCAATCAGGGTTGGAAACGACCTCACCGACACTTTCGATACCAAAAAGGGATTTAGGCAAGGCGATGCACTGTCATGTGGCTTCTTCAATTTAATTCTGGAGAGGATTGTGCAAAACTCCCGAACCAACACCAGAGGCACAATGTTCCAAAAATCGGTGCAACTACTAGCATACGCCGACGACATTGACATCATTGGTAGGACTCAACTTGATGTCATAGCCACGTTTGCTAGAATATCATCGACATCGACGAATTGGACAGAACGTCATCATTGACAGATATAACTTTGAGGTAGTACGGGACTTTGTCTACCTCGGCTCCGCTATTAACTCTGACAACAACATCTCGTCAGAAATCAAACGAAGTACTCTTGCCAACCGCTGTTTCTTCGGGCTAAGAAGGCAATAGAGAAGTAAAGCCCTCACTCGAACTACTAAGGAGGTCCTATATAAGACCCTAATCATCCCAGTCCTGCTCATAGTCATAACCATTCAACAAATAAGAGCCCATCTCAGCAATTGCTGGAGCACTGACTAGTTCCACGATGTCCGGATGGAAGACTAATCCTTACCTGAAGGGAGCACATAATTTGGATAGAAAACTCTGATTTGGTCCTTCTCACATAAGAGTCTTTCATAAAAACATATCATGAAAGTTTAAAACGCTGCTGAGGTTGTTGGGATTGTAGGATCTGCGATGTGTGAGATAGTTCACAACCTGAAGGGGAAGTAAGTAGATTTCAATATTCCTCCCTGCATTGTATAGTCATTTGTCATTTTGTTAAATCCTTTTGGGCTATTTTGTATGGCAACTCCGCTTTTTGTTCATAGATATGCTTACATTACAAATCTTCTTTTTCCTTTTGCATACCATGTGCTTTTTCATTGTCGCCCAAAGACCCAAAGACCGACAGGCGTACAAACTTGACAATATAATTTTTTTTTGGCATCTGTCTGCTCGTAATGTTAGGGCTTTTATTATTCCTAAAATTCTTCCTTTTAATGAAACAAATACCTGGCCAATTTAGGAGTAAGTAACCATTGACGGCGACTGTATCTCACCGCAACACCAACAAGAAAACACATTTCTCTGGAACTCCTTCTTAAGCTTCATTCACCTGGCGTTTGCTTAGCTCCTCTTTTGATTTCCAAGAGCAGTACATTTGGCGAGCTCTTTGCCACATTTCACCACCGAGATCACTGTCCATATTTGTGTGATCCCACTCCACTCCACACGCGGAGAGCGGAAACACAGCACCGACATCAACGACAATGACGACGACGACGACGATGATGATGATGATGATGGGGATCATCATTGCCATTATCACGGTTCCTCCAATCAACCTAACTCCGTTCGGAGTTAGAGCATAAGAAAGAGATTTGATTCTTTTTGTCCCCTCATATCTCATACCGCCTCGTTGCGCCGTCCTACCGTTTGCCGGTTTTGTCGATCCTGCGCGCGCGCGTACGACGACTGTGCACAGAAATTCCACGGGTTGTATTGACCTCACCAATCTATCCAGTTTCAAGAGTCGTCCAGGTGGAGCATGTAGCATACACAGAAGCGCATATCTGGCCATACTGTACCCGAAGCCTGCCACAGGGGCACACAATCACAACGGACAAGTGCGGACCAAGTGCATTCCTTGGAATTATGTTTTCTGTTTTGTTTTTCACCGTCTCGTCCGACTCGCTCGCACCTCCTCTGTCTCTGTCTGTTTTCGTTGCATCGTGTCGCTGTGTGAAATTCATACTTCTTGTTCGATGTGCTTCCCATGAAACTGATCACTGGATTCCGCGCTCCACCAATCTTTTCCCGCTTCTGATCACCAAAAGGTAAGATCGCTGGCAGATTATGTCGTGCCACAGGAGAGTGATACAGAGCGAGAGGAGGAGCGCAGTACAGTACGAGGAGGTCATGTGGGATTCCATTGGGTGGAAAATTTGTTCGCGCTACTTTCTGCTAAGTCTCTTGGTCATAACACAAAATCGATCGATCAACGAAGGAAACTAGCGCTTAGAGTGGTTTCCGTCTTAGGCGTTGCACTTGGAAGTGATTTTCGCGTTTCCCCGACTCCTGGGGCATTCGAATTGTTGAGAGTTCATGCACCGGGATTACCTGTGTAAGACTCCTGGCATAGGGTGTGAGAGCGGCGGGCATCTATTGTTTGTCGAGAGTGTGCCCATGTTAGGGCGACGGATCGTGCGCGCGAAGAGAAATTGGAGTTTTCTTTACACTGTCGTGGACTCTGTCCACACCAATGAGCCGGAGATGATGGTGTGTATGTGGCTTGAGGCGATGCTGGGAGATTTTGCTTTTATTAGAAGACTTCCGCGTTGAGGAGGTGTTGAATGCGGTGGACTGATTTTCGAATTGCTATGGACACTGCGGAATTGTGTTGTGCTGGCGGTGGCAGCGTGGTGGCGGGTAGGAGCGAATAAAATGTGGGCCAAAAGTTGAAATGCTGCGAAGAATGACATGATGAATGGGATGAACGATGGAGGAAGGTTCTTTGTTTTGGCTTTCACCAGCCTATTTGAGTCTTAGAGAAAGCTGCTCGCATGGATTATCTATAATTGCAAGCATTTATGTCATTTGTAGTTTGTTTATCATTTCATGTTTTCGTATGACTGGCATCATCTTTTGTGGGTATAATTCATTTAGGAAGCACCTTCGTTAGTTCCCTTTATTATCGCTTGGAAACGCAAAGTATTTATATAGCACCAACCCCAGAATAAGTTGTAGAGCTATTCTCGAAGATGCGAATTGAGACTAGGAATGGTTGCCTGAAGGGTGCATGCAAAACGAAATTGGTTCCATTTTGGTCAGTGTTCGATGCTTTGTTAATTGCGTGCACAATATTGGCATGTATCTCCCAGAAAGGGTAATCAGTTTACCAACAATATCTAAGCAGTTCTAGAACTTCTTAAACCGCTGAAGCATGGTTTAAGCATTTTTTAAAAACCTCGGTTTAGGCGACCTAAACACATTTTTATGAAATAAAATTGGTTCCAGAAGTATCTAAACAAAAGTAACTCTGCGATGCCTACCGGCATTAGAATTACCATTTGTGGTCTTAGTGCAATAGGACATAAGTTTGCAACTCAGAAGTTTGTAACTAAGAGAAATAATTTAGATAAATATACCTTAAAGTAAATAGATCGACTGAGAATCGCTAGTTCAGTCGATCTGGGCATGTCCGCCTATCCGTCAGTCCGTATGTGTTTGTTTTTAGGCCTTAAATTTCAAGCTCACAAAAATAAATCCAAATTTTGGCGCACCAGACTCGTTAGTACCCACGACCTTACTTTTTCTCACAACCATTCATGTGTGAGTGTGTACTTTGCACGAAGGCTAGACCTCTTGTTTTATGCCGAATCCGAATGCTAAGTTTAGATAAGCTTTTCTTGATAATTTATAATGCTCGGATCATCACGAGGGGAGGGTCTGTGAAAAATCATTTAGGTGTTGCTACGGCTGGGAATCGAACCCAGACCTTCTGCGCTGCAGTTCATCGCACTAACCATCGCGTCATCACGAGCTTACTTACTCACTAAGTGACACTAAAATTAGGAATTAACCTGAGCCTCTACCAACATACATCTCCAATTAACCCGGTCCTGAGCTAAATGCACAACTGGAGTGCACTTTAAGTTGCTGGACGTCGCGTCGGTTTCTGCTAGTGCGTGCCATTAAGGGGAGGTCTGCCCCTACTGCGTTCGAGTCCGGCTGGAAATCTAAGACTCGCTCTACATGTCCTAGCCATCTAAAACTTCAAATGCGGAGTTTTCTGACTAGGGGAACAGCTCGTATAGTTCTTGGTTGAATCTTCGTCTCCATAGCCTGCCAACCCAAACGGGACCGAAGAGTATTCGAAGATTTTTTCTCTCAAATCGGCCAAGGATTTCTTTATCCACTTTTGACACGGTCCATGCTTCAGCGCCGTAGAACAGGACTGGGATGATCGATTGATCATGGTCTTATATAGGTTATCCTTAGAAGTTCGGAGGGCTTTACTACTGATTTGTCTTCTAAGACATGTATTTGTCAGAGTTGATAGCGGAGCCGAGGTTCACAAAGTCTCGTTAACCAAAGTTATATCTGTCAATGGTGGGTGGTGACGTTCTGTCCAATTCGTCGATGATGTGTGTCCTTTCGTATTGACATCATATACGTGGTCGTACCCTGATTAACATTTTTGCCGCTTCCTCTCCTCTATACTAGCAAACGTGGCTATTACATCTAGTTGTCTGACCAATGATGTCAATATCGTCGGCGTATGCTAGTAGTTGCACCGATTTATAGAAGAGTGTGCCTCTAGTGTTGGTTTCGGAGGTTTGCACAATCCTCTCAAGAATGAGATTAAAAAGGTCATAAGACAGTGCAATGCCTTCACTAAATCCTTTTTGAAGTGAAACTTCTTTGGGCTCGTCGGGGTAAATCCAAACACACATGTAACGACTCGAAAAGTCATGGGTAGAGGAAAGCTAACTTGGTGGGACAACGGCAGGCAAACAACAAGCAAGAGCGTAAGGACGAGAGAGCACTCTGTAGTGAAGTGTGACTGCGCGGCGGACAGAACAAATGTGCGAGCAGTAAAAGAAGAACACGGAACAACAACAACAACATGTGAGAGCGCAAGCATAAGAGATCGCTCTGTTGTGAATTTTGTTGGTTTAGTCATAGTGTGGATGGATAAGGGATGAAAATTGGCTTTTCAACATTGTTTTGAAAGTTAAAAAAAATTGTATTGAAATTGTACTGGTTGATTTTGATCATTGTTTGGTGTTTTGATACAATATAATTATAATATCGTCAGTTCAAAGGTTAAAGTAGGTATAATATTGATGAAAATATAAAAATCATTAAGTGCAAGCATTTAATTTCTCTTAAAAGAAAAAAAAATCTCTATCTCACTTAGTTTTGTTTTTCAATGCACATATTGTCCGTAACGATCACTACTTATGATCATTTTTTTCCATTTATCGCCACTCTTTTGTCAGCTTTTAGTCATATGATCATTTAACGGAAATAAAAATTCATTATTTTTGCGAAATCGTGTAATATTTCTGTTTTGAGTAAACTCTCTTGATAGCTTGCCAGGATCAGTAGGTATTATGTTTAAATTTTTAAAATCGTTGCTTACAGCA
Organism: Rhingia campestris; assembly: GCA_932526625.1. Taxonomy (NCBI): domain Eukaryota; kingdom Metazoa; phylum Arthropoda; class Insecta; order Diptera; family Syrphidae; genus Rhingia; species Rhingia campestris. The sequence goes on from OW052184.1 coordinate 56,011,557, forward strand.
GTCATCAAGATTAAATATGGCTACAAAATTTCTTGTCTTAAAATTTAGTAGTTAAAATTTGACAAACATTTTTGTTCAATTCCATTTATGTGGAAATTTAATTTAATTTTGAGAAACTAAATACAGATCTTTGCGACTTGAAATTGTATGATATATTGAGTTTAACTGTTTTAAGAAAATAAAGACTTGCTAGTTTGCGACAAAAGCTTCCCTTTTGTTTGGGAAAAGGAAACCAAACGGCTGATAAAGTGATAACTGAGCAAAATCGATAAATCATGAATGCTACCAAATGAAATCACCACACACGGAGTCAAATATTATTCTGTACTGAAAAACTGCGAAAGAGCTTGTGCGTGTATAAGGGCCTTCCAACCCATTGTCTTTAAGATGCAGAGCGCTTGCCGGAACCTGATCAACTGAGAGTAATCCGATAAATCCTTCAATGATTTTAATTTATCGGCGAACCTGAATATTCCATGTATCGCTAAAGACATCCCAGGACCGTCAATAAGGGTAAATGGCATCCCAAAATTTACAGTTATCACTACCCTACTTTGTAAGGCTATTCATTCGATTTGAGAATATTCATAAAGAATTCAATAACAAATTTAAGAATAACTCTTTTGGCTTTCCTTGCTCTATTTGTGATCGATTGTGGTTTAAAGAGGATTTAAGAGTTCCGGCGATTCAGCATGATGACATTTTGAACACAATTGCACCGACTATGAATAGAGAACAAAAGAAAGTTTGCAATACTTGCTTCAGATCACTCAACACCGTCTCTGTCCCAACATTTTCAATGTATAATGGCTTCTTTTATCCACAAATACCCCATCATCTGCCCCACCTAGACTTGGTATCAGAAAGACCTATATCACCAAGAATTCTATTCATGAAAATACGACGATTACGGCATGGACATGGACATGGACAATATGGAATATATGGCCAGATCATCAACGTTCCAGTTGAAGTAAATACAATGGTGAAAAAACTTCCAAGACATCTAGATGACGATCATTGCATCAATGTTCACATTAAAAAGAAGAAAATTCACAAGTCCAGTTATTTGAGCCAATAAAAGAACCATTAAGGTTTGGCTGCAGTATTTAATAACGACACCACTATATAAACTGTATGACATCACAATAGATGAGTCTACCAAATTTCATTATCCTAGCTCAAAATTTAAGTCTTAAAAATCAGCTAGCGATTCTGAGTCAATTCATAGGTATACTTGGAGGTATATATAGCTAAATTATTTCTCTATGTTACAAACTATGTTTAAAAACTAATATACCTCTATGAGATAGGGTATAAGAAGTCAATAGTTTGATAATAGTTTCACTTCAACCTCGTAGCACTTCTACGGTCTAATTTTTTTTTTTTTGGTATGGATTGCTTACTGTTTCGTTTCTGACCCTGATGAAGCAGCGAGAATCCCCAACCATCCCCCTGCACAGATGGACGAGTTTGGGCGGTATACCAAAACTAGACGTGGCTCTGTACAGTTCGTCTTTATAAATGCTTTCGTATGCGGCTTTTCTTGGGTTTTTTTCCAGGATTGGCTGAAGTGTGAAGATTTGATCAGTTCTGTAATTTCCTGGTCTAAGACCACATCGATAACTACCGATCAGGTTGTTGAAAAACGATTTCAGACGTTCAAATATTACGGTAAATAGGATCTTGTAGGCTCTGTTGAGTTAGTGCAGTTCAGAGGGCATCCTTTTTTTGTGGATCGGTCAAACTATGCTGAGGTTCCATTTTCAGGCATAATCTCATCTGATCTGATTTTACTTTCAGCTAGTGAATGCTACTTGCCAAATCATCTCCGTTGGCTTTATAAAGCTCTGCGGTAAGGCCGTCAATATCGTTCTGCATGACAGGGGAAGATTGTTCGTCGTCCCCGTTTAACAGCCCGCAAACTGTGTTTCAACTACGACCTATCCTTTTTCATCTCGGTAGGATACTGGTCGCGTGGAAGTGTTTTTTGTTTTTGTTGTTATCAGGTTTGACCCTGCGTCGTTGATATCGTCGCTATTAGTCTCCGACATAAGAGGTTGATGGTTTGCTATTTATCCAGAAATTAAGGAACTCGCGTTCTGTAATTGGCTGGGCGGTCTTTTTTGATTAGGTACAGTTCTCGGATATTGAATTTTATACTTTGTTGTGGATGGTAAATATCCGCATAAGATGTTGGCTCAACTAGGTAGTGGTCCGAGTCGATGTTAGCGGCTCGGAATGTTCGCACATCCAAAATACTTTATGCGTGTCTCTTGGTGTATGGCAATGTTATCAATTTGATTGACTTTTCGTTGATTTGGAGACTTTCTCCTAATGGATCAACCTGTGAAGCTGATATTTTGAAAACACCATTCACGGCAATGCAAAATATGTATAGATAATGTCGTTCTGCATTTAGTACTGTACGGTCTAAACAGAAAATTATGAGACTTAAATATTTAGTGCCGGCCCAAAAATAGTCCACGGTGTTAACGTAGCCACTGTACCACGTCGGCCTTTTGCACGGCCCATCCCAGCTAGCTTCCGCTAGTTGTTAGGCTGCACCTTTCCATCACTAGAATTACTATCGCCTTCTGATTCCCACATAATGAACCATTACGTACCTTTCTACCGTAAGCCATTAAAATCGCTTTTAACTACACATTCACAATACGTTGCACTTCAAAGTTCCAAGTCTAGATAGGTATAGGTACCTTGAAAAAAAACTTCATTCATAACTAAACATAATTATTCTTCTGATTACACACCCGGAATATAGCTTTACCAAATACCACTTTACTACCCCCTGCAGCTATGACTCAGAGTCTCAAATTTCACCTGTGAGCAGTGAGCAGTGCAGCACTCCCTTGCCGCCTTTGCTAAGTATCAACTGACTCCATAAATCGAAAATTTATGTCGAAATCATCATAAACTGTTTCCAATGTGAGAACTGTGTGCGACTGCGCGCGTACGATCTGCTGGCATTTCGTGGAAACCTAAACCATCTGTAATCTGCCGATGCCGAACTGGACGCGACTTATTTTTCACCTGGTCGACGACGACGCCGCGGCCGCCGACACCGCTGCTGCCGAATTGGCCGTTTGCTAAATTAATTGTCTTTTTCTCCTTTTCTTTACGTAAACAACGGGCGAAAGATACTCGTATCTACTTTGTGTGTAAGGTATGTATATGCAACCAGTATCCATGCCATATAGGAACGTATTATTGAATTGTCCCGCAATAATCACCTGTAAGCGAATGAAGCTTGATATCGCAAAAATACCATCACATTTGTTCGTTTTGGCATGACAATGAATGAGGAGGTGAGGACTGTGATGAATTGTAGAAAAAATACGAAAAGTTCAGGGGAAGACAATTTTGGTATCCCATTTCATTTCAGATGTACGAATTTAAAAACTGAAATGATGAGGCCTTAGTGGGATTCTTCCAATACATGGTGGTCCGAGTGCATGTGGCTTTTTAAAAATAAAATGAAATGAACAAAAGTCAATTATTTTTGGCAGATATGCAAAGCGTCCTTTCAAATTAAATTTGCAAATGAAGATAATATCCTACTGGGTAAATCTTAAAATGTTGCCTCGGAAAGCATTAACTAAACTTCTCTACGTTGTAAATGCGGCAATTAGATTAGAATACATACCAAGACAGTGGAAAGTTGCAGATGTGATTATGGTTCTGAAGCCAGGAAAATCACCGAGTGAAATAAAATCTTACAGACCTATTTCACTTCTTCCAATAATTTCAAAAGTTTTTGAAAGGATATTACTCGGTCGCTTACACCCCATGATTAATCAGAAATGCCTTTTGTCTGACCATCAAATTGGGTTTAGAAGTAAATATTCAACTGTGGACCAAGTACATCGAATTACAGATGTAATTGAGAAAGCTTTCGAAGAAAAGAAAATTTGCTCAACAAGCTTTCGACAAGGTTTGGCACAAAGGCCTTAAGTACAAATTAAGACAAGTTCTGCCTGAACAATTATATAAAATCCTTGTGTCGTATCTTGAGTACAAACTCTTCCGAGTAAAACTTGGAAACGAATAATCGGAATTTAGAGAAATAATGACAGGAGTATCGCAAGGAAGCGTCCTTGGACCACCTATGTACCTCCTATTCACTCGTGATATCCCACAAACAAAAGATGCAATAGTTGCCACGTTTGCTGACGATACTGCTTTACTAGCAGTTGACACAACAATAGAGCAAATATGAAATTTCAAAACGCACTTAACGAGGTTTATGAATGGAAAAAATTCTGGCTGATTGCACTTAACGGAAGCAAATTGATTCATGTAGATTTTTCGTAAATACGGTTCTAAATACGGTTCAAGTCCCTTTTGCAAATGAAGCGAAATATCTCGGAATGACACTCGATAGAAAATTAAAATGGAAGTAACATGTAAAAAAGAAATGCGAAGAAAAGAAAAAAAAAACATTCAATTCAACATTCCAACAAGGAACCATCCCTATTATTACACCACCAATGTACGTGTTGTCAACCGTTCATTACAACCACAACAACAGGAAAAATAAGTTTCACTTCAAACAAACTTAGTAAACCTACAGCAAGCGATCACCGAGATCAACCAGTGACGGTTGTGGTTAGTACTTGGATGGGGGACTGGATCAAAACACCGTCATCGTGATGTTTTTATGTTTCATAAAATCCAATTCACACCGTCCCAAAAGAAGTTTCACTTCAAAAAATTTTGAATTTTTGATTGTTTTTATAGCCGATACCATTGGGGTAGGTATATTAGTTCTGATACATAGTTTGTAACATATAAAAATAATTTAGCTAGATTCGCCTTAATTTATATGGTTCGACTCAGATAGATCAGTCGATTAAGACGTGTCTGTATGTGATACCTATTTTTGGGCCGTACATTTTGAGCAAGAGAGATGAAATTTGGTACTCTCTGTTCTATGAAGCAGAACTCCCACTTTTCAGAAAAACGTGTTTTATGGTCAAACCGTAAGGAATTTTGAAAAATTGTCTGAAAAAGATAATTAGACATTCTCAATACATTCCGCTTTTTTGTGGCGTTTTCCATTGTAAAATGGTTTTTGGCGCTAATTTAAGAAAATTTGAAAAATCTTTTGATTAAAATTGTTCGGGAATAATACTACGAATATTTCGTCAATAGATTATTTTACACACGCCTACCTTTTGGGGACGTATTGCTAAAAAAAAATAATTGTAGAGCCTATTCCATAGCCTTAGAAAAACGTCGTTTTCTGTTAAACCATCAAAAATTTGGATAAACTCTCTGAACAAGATGTGGTTAAAATGTCATTTTCTATACATCATCGCCATTCAGTTTTTAACCACGCCTACTTTTAGGAGCATTTTATTTTATAGATTAGATGGGATAGGGTATTAAACAATTTGAACAGCAGATTGTAGTCTTCTCATACTTTTCTCAGGTGAGGATCAAAGCGCCATGAGAAGATATTTATTGGCTCTTTTTTTGACTGTGTTTTCGAATATTGCGAAGCAGCTCAAGTAGCTAAGTCAGGTTCCTTAAACAAAGACGGTGGCGGATGAGCCATAAGGCCAACGGTAGCGCGCAATCCCGTAGTGAATACTGATGAAGTGACCCCTATTTACGGAATTGTTCCGTGAGGCTAACTTCCTTTCCACGTTAAAAATAGCCGCTTATGAGAGAGACAACAGCCTCAGAGAACGGTCCACATCAAATACCAATCAGACCCAGGATGACCATGGACAATGACATACGATACTCATAAACATGAATCTATCCTCTGGTGGTGTGGTGAAGGATAGCCAGTACCGCGATTTTAGAAATACGATTAACAGGCTCAGGAATACAAGGCTGCACATATTAGGATGCGTATTCGTTTAGGGGAGGTGACTTATGTCAAAAGTAATCATCTCTTCAATTTGGTACTTGCAAATATCATCATCATACCACGGGAATCTTTTCGGTTGTGGCTGATAGCCTATGGTGGTTTCGGCTACTTTTTTGTTAATATTGTGATATAGACATTGGTGGTAGATGAGGGCACAGCGGAAAGTCTCTCATTCAGTTTTTGTTTGTAGACTCTGGCAATCTTCGGTTCAATAAGGCCTCCAACGTGAAGTCTCATTTTTGCACCAGTCGCAGCTTCTTCTTGTTGGACAGTTGGGCTTTGAATTTGGATGCGACGAGAAAAAAGTCGAAGTCGACGGTCGCCCCTCTGAATTGGTTGGGGGTTCGACCATTTAGATAGCTCTAAGTTGCTTTGTGGGATCAAGTCGTGCTGCTGTAGTAGTATCACATGCAGCCGCAACTATCCCCCTACGATGTTTTCCTTACCGATTTTCGCATTGAAGTCCCCAAAAAAAAGTTTGCCTTATTCATAAACTAACACGACGATTCAAATTTCTTGCTACTCTAGGGCTGCCAACATTTTTTTTTTGGTTGGGAGTATTTCGTTAGAAAGAAAAATCATCGAAGAAAATTGGAGTCTGATATGAAAAATCTCTTGTGGAGACAGACTTTCATTTTCATGAATGGGATTTCACCTATCCGTTTGACTAATCAGGCAATAAATTTCCAAATTTTGTTGAAATTTTCGGTGTTTTTGAAAAATGTTTACGATTGCGGAATAAAAATAAATTTCAATTTTTTATCAAAATTTTTATGATCTCTGAAATTTAATGCTCAATATTTTATTATTTTTAAAATTTGACAGGATGATTTTTTGTCTTCCAAAATGTTTTTTAGACTACTTAAACTGGTAAAAAAATGAAAGGCTGACTAGGGATATATGTATTACTTTTAACAAGCAGAAAGTTAAAAAAGCAATTGAGAAGGTTTTTACACTCTACTTACCCAAATTCAAACCTGGTTTGGATATGCAAAACCCCAGAGAACTGCAAATTCAACTAAACATTCGTCCAAATTGAGTTCTGTCTCAAACAAAAAGGTGCTCAGGTTAAAAAAGTACAAATCTCCCACTTTCGTTTACCTAGAGTCCAGTATCTACTAAGATCATACTAGCCATATGAAAATTCACGATAATCCACCCGATACTGAAAGTCTTCTCGTCCTTAAACTCACCCCAGCTTCCCAAATGACGACCAATTTACAAAATAGTGTATAACTACCTCCATTATCCCATAATTTAACCTTCATTGCATAATGGAACACTTAATTTAGCTGAATACCTTATTTCCACTTTAAAACGTAAATCACCTCGGACGATGTTCACCGTCATGTCATCGGCGAATCAATGATGCAACAGACAATTCCGCTCTTCGTCGATTAATTTATTTTTTGCGCACTTACTGCTCATATGCATGTAAGAGAATCTGCCCATGATGCCTTCCAATTAATATGCCGAAATTCGCCGAAAAAAAAAACTAAACACTTTCCCAGTAATGGTGAACCATCAACTGTGTATAGTCTGCCTCAGCGCAGGTGATTGCCTTGCTCTATGGCATTCTTTATACGCATACCATCCACCAGGGCAATGATGACAGGCTTGCAGCTAACTTGAGTTACCAGGTGCAAACAGGTGTGTCCGCAAAAAAAGGCGCGAGTAGTGGTCAACATCTACCACCACCATCATCATCAGCAGCAGCACCATGGTTTGCTCATTCAAGCTCAAGATGGCATTTAATAACCAAGATCTCTGGTGATGCGGCTCACGCGTGGCTCGCTCGCGTTCACTCAGTATAACCACCGCACGAACAACCGCCACCAATTGACCGTACCACAGCACATTGACACACGACTGTCATGAGGTATGCCAACCAAACATGGACGACCGAGGAAGATGCGCGACACACGTTCAAGCCGATGATGATATGTGGGCTGGCTGCCTAATTGAAATCGCAATAGGACACGAGTGCTAATTAGGCAAGCAATTAATTAATGAAGACAGTGACAGTGACTGCCTGCTGTTGTTGCCACAGTCAGTGGCAGTCTGACAGTCTGACAGTCTGCACAAAAAAACAACTGACAAGCGCATACGAGCTGCCGTCGATAAAATGTCAACGGGACAGGATTATTTATGACATTGCTTGCGACAGAATGTCTCACGGTAGCGCATGAAGAGTGGGGGATTCTATAATTCGTGGGTGGCATTAGCGTCCATGTTGGACGGATCTCAGCACTGGAATCATGATGAAATGTAAAATCTGGTTTTTGAGGCCCTTAAACTTTGCCCGTTGCCCTTACCCTTAGTCATGGGAAAATCTACGCGAGGGTTACTTTGATGCCATGAAGAGGACATGGGAAGAAGCGAAAGAGAGAAGATATTTGCAAAACTGGCCAATCTGGCTAACTGGTCGACACCATGAACAGCGTCGCGAAGATGTGCGCAATTTTGATCGCAAGGCGATTATACTGCGGCTAAGCTGCTGCTGTTTCTTTTACCACGGAGAGGATAAGCTGGGGGCACATCATTATCATTCCAAAGACACAGACTGTTGATGCAGTTCTTGTACGTTTTCTTAAAAGAAGGAACATTGAGATTCGTATAGGTTGCAAGTGTATATGTTGCGTGCTTTTTCAAACAAATAAATAAAACTGTAGGGCAGGTATATGCTACGCATGTATCGGTATATGTGTATTCCATCCACCTGGAGCGCTCGAGTTCGTTCTTCATTAGAAAATGAAACATGTGTTCAATTCAGATGTATATGTATCTTACTATTTCGATATCAATTCATCGAGGGTATACATTTATGAATACTTTCCTTCATATATGAATGGATGGTTACAATTTACACGATCATTTTTATAACTCAAGAATAGAAAGTCTGATGGCTTCAAGTCGCATGATCTTGGTGGCCAAACAATGAATTTATGCACCTGTAAATATCAGGGAAGCAATAGCTCCGAAGGTTTGACGGAGAGGATCAACTAAATTTCTTATTTTGCCAGCTTCAACATTAGCAATAAGTCCTCTTCTCGTTATCGCATTGAATGGCAGTCCAGATCTCCAGACTTGAACTCTACAGACTTCTTTTTGTGATGTTATTTAAAAAGCAATCAAGCTTAAGGCCATTTACGAGGTCAAGGCAAACATTCTTGCTGAAATCATCGCTAGACGGCCCGCCGAGAGGCTCGAAAAAGTGATGGAAAACGCTTCTAAAAGAGCACATTTTGCTTTGAGAAATAGAGGCGTCCATTTAAATAATGTGGTATCCAAAAGCTAATCCAAATGAATTGTGATGGACAAAATTAATAAAAATACCTCATTAATAATAATAATTAATGTACACATACCGACACAAACGATAGTGTACCGTATATTTGTCATATGATAAAAAAAATACTTTGAAGTTACTTTCGTCGTTTGTTTTTGAAAAAGTAGCCTTTTGAGAGTCGCAAATCTTTTAGAAAGTATTTAGAATTTTGGCTTAATCGCTTGACTACCGGTTACCACCTGACTCTTACGACCATGCTCTCGATGTGACTCCTCCTTGCTTATGTACATAAAAGCGTCTATCGACAAGAATAGATCTAACAATTCTACCAGAAAAACAACCAATTAGCAGCAGGATTCGCAGTCTTTTCGCGATAATGAGACAGAGCAATAGTACAAGAAAACCGCCCGATACCAAAATAATTCAGTGCAGCTATCAAAAAGATGACAAACAACAAGGCACAACGACCAGTAATATCGGATTTCAAGCAGGACTATTCAAATGGGGGGTAATGTCATTTGAAGTGCGCATTCACAAGGAGGACGATCCCATTTTTTTGATGAAACTATCGAGTCATACCATACTAAATGTCATAAATTTTCGAATGAACTTTGTGAATATCTAAAACCTTTATGTCACAAATTTATATGCATTTGCCAAGATGGCTTCCGAATCGGCAATCGAACTTAGGCAAAATTTTTAAACGTTAATTAAATAATATCTACGTCATCAACCAAAGTCATTTATTGATTCTCAAGCGCAAATACATAAGATTTCGAATAAGAGGTAAACCGTTCTTATATGAATAGCCGTTCGCTAATAATTCAAGTCGCAAGATAATCTGTCGATTATACAAAAATTATAAGACCCTCTTATTGAAAAAATTACCAAAAATGCATTTAGTTTTAATAATTTTTTGGGTCTTGTATCTATGAAGAAAGTAATCTGTTTGAACTGTCACGATATTTACGGACAACAGGTGAAGATATGGAAGAACCACTTCTGCAGACTGTTAAACGGCGATGACGAACAAAATTCCGCTGTCAGGCAGAACGAACCATTTAATATTGGCAACGACAGCGAAAACTGCCAACCACCCGACCTAACTGAAGTGAGGATAGCAATATCTAAACTCAATCTCAATAAGGCCGCCGGAAGTGACGGCCTTCCCTCTGAGCTTTATAAAGCTGGCGGAAATAACTTGGTAAGTAACATCCACCAACTCATAAGCCAAATCTGGTCGGTTGAAAGCATGCCTGAAGAATGGAACCTTAGCATTGTTTGCCCGATGCACAAAAAAGTAGACCCTCTAAACTGCGCCAACTACAGAGGCATAAGTCTGCTCAACATCGCCTACAAGATCCTATCTGCCGTAATATGTGAACGCCTGAAACCGTTTACCAACAACCTGATCGGCCCTTATCAGTGTGATTTTTGGCCAGTAAAGTCCGCAACCAATCAAATTTTCACTTCAGCAGATCTTGGAAAAGAACCAAGAAGTCCAAATGGACTTTAGAGAATTTATAGAGACGAACTATACAGAGCCATGTCTGGTTTTGGTATACCGCCCAAACTCGTCCGTCTAAGCAGGATGATTGAGAATTTCGCTGCTCCATCAGGGTCGGAAACGACCTCACCGTAAGCATTCGATACCAAAAAGGATTTAGTAAAGCAATTGCACTGTCATGTGACCTTTTTAAACTCATTCTTGAGAGGATTGTGCAAAACTCCCGAGCGAACACAAGAGGCACAATTTTCCAAAAATCGGTGCAACTACTAGCATACGCCGATATTGACATCATTGGTAGGACTCAACGTGATGTCATAGCCGCGTTTGCTAGTATAGAGAAGGAAGCGGCAATAATGGGTTTAGCAGTAAATGACGGTAAGACTAAGTATATGCTGTCAACACGAAAGGACACACAACATCGACGGTCCACTATTAACTCTGACAACAACATCTCGTCAGAAATCAAACGAAGAATTACTCTTGCCAATCGCTGTTTCTTCGGGCTAAGAAGGCAATTTAGTAGTAAAGCCCTCACTCAAACTAGTAAGGAGATCCTATATAAGACCCTGATTATCCCAGTCCTGCTCTACGGCGCTGAAGCATGGATCGCATCAAAAGCGGATAAAGAAATCCTTGGTCGATTCGAGAGAAAATTTTTTCGAAAAATCTTCGGTCCCGTTTGCGTTGACGGGCTATGGAGACGAAGATTCAACCACGAACTATACGACATACCCCTAGTCAAAAAAACTCCGCATTGGACGTTTAAGATGGCTTGGACATGTAGAACGAATGGACACCAATACTCCGGGCCGCAGAGTCTTCGATTCGCAGCCAGTCGTCGGACGCAGTAGAGGAAGACCTCGCCTTAAGTGGTGCGCACAAGTAGAAACCGACCTCAACCAACTTGGAGTGCGCAACTGGAGGCAGTTAGCCAAGGACCGGGCTAATTGGAGAGGCATGTTGGTTGAGGCCCAGGTTCATCCCGGACTGTAGCGCCACTTAAGTAAGTAAGTAATAATCTGAGAAAGTTTAGTTAAAGTCACGCTTTTTATTTGGATGTTGTCAGGATATATGTAACTCTGACGGTGTCATCTAAGGGTTGAAACGTTTTTTTTCTAAAAAGCATCTTTCTTTGCTCATATCCATTATATATAATAGGTTTTATAGCATTTTAAAGGAAATAGATTTATCTTTTGTCAGCACTTAGTCTTATGGCTTTTTGTTTAAATTATTAAAGTAGGGTTTGTGCGCGAGATTGTCGCCATCTTTTAAGTGCTCAGTGTTTCCCTATTACTAACTGTTTTTACTCTATGAGATACTTAAACTAGAGTTTTGGTGCCATTTGCTTTTCATGGGAAGTATTTTTCCATTCGGATCTCTGCACGACTTCATTATACTAATCAATTTCTTCTTCAAGTTCCTCGGCGTTTGCAGAGAAGGTTTTAAAGTAATCTTATGCGTTCCTGTCAGTGTAAGCAGTATTACTGACAAGCGACTTATTGAGAGGTCAAAACATTCTTCATTGTACACAGAGTTTGTTGTCACAATTATTGGTTTGAAAAAGTAGATAAGATCTGGCATTTTTGCTATACCAGTCATTTGCCTTGCAGTAAGATCTTGGCGGTTGCTATATTCTCTTTAATTCATTCATATTTTGCCCCTACAGACAAAAAAATCTCGTAACATTCCGTTGAATTTTAGACCCGATATAGATGTGAATCCAATCATGGTTAAAGAATGAATTTAAAAATGTTGCTATGTATTTGAGATGCAAATTGCTGTCTTCTTTGGTTACTTCAGTTTGAGCCTCAAGGCAACGGCTCAACTACATTAGACGCAAATTTAGGAAAAGCATCTTAACAAATACATTCCTCTTCTGAATATGTTCGCTTTATCGAGCTTCTACTGTATTTCATTCTGAGCCTCCTCCCTACCAGTTAAATGTTAAAAAGTAAATTGTCCACTCTTCTAGATTCATACCACAGAGGAACTCGTGTCCCTTAATCTCTCGATTAATGCCATACCACCAGCATCTAATGTCAAAGAATAATCACAATGATGTCAACAAGCTTTTAGACCAGCATCGACTGATGGCTAGGTTTCTCATAAGCAAAATTTGGTCGGATGAAAGTATGCTTGAAGAATGGAACCTCAGCTTTGTTTGGCCGATCCACAAAAAAGGAGATCCTCTGAACTGGATAAGAAGAACTACTAAAGAGATCCTATGCAGGACCATGATCATCCCAGTCCTGCTCATGGCTCCGAAGCATGGAATGTATCAAAAGCGAATAATGAAATCCTTGGATAGAAAAATTCTTCGAAAAATCTTCGGTCCCATTTGTTTTGACGGACTATGACGAATATTTAATAAATAATTATACGAGCAGTACAGCGACATAGAGCTTATTAAAAACTCCGCATTGGAAGTTTAAGATGGCTAGGGCATGTAGAGCGAATGAATACAAATACTCCAGCTCGCAAAATCTTTGATTTCCAGCTAGACGTCAGGAGCATTAGAGGAAAACCTCTCCAACCAAGCTGGATGTAAGCTAAGGAACGGCTAATGGGAGAGGCATGTCGGTTGAGGCGTAGAATCATTCCGGACTGTAGTGCGGTCACTATAACCGTGCTACACAAGCCGCTGTTAAATTTCCTCCGACGAACCATGCTGTTTCGTTAAAAAGATAAATTTGCCTGATTTCTCTGTGCCCCAAACGCGCTAATTTGATTATTAATATATCGGTCATATGAAAATGGAGCTCGTCGCTCATGATTAATTGCGTCCAAAAGCCTTCCAGTCGGTTGTTGAGGTTCAGCCGAGAGTAAGTCTAAATAAGACGCAATTGGCAGTAGCTTGTATACATACAGTCTTAACTTTGTAAGCGAATCATTGTTAACCAGTTCAATTATTTAAACTTCATGGATTTACGCTTAATAACCAATTGCGGGGCACGACGCGTCGTCTAGTTGACGGAGCCCCTTACATCTTCAACCTCAACGTATAGATTATTAGCCGAACAAAATGTGTCGACTCTTCTGTCATGTGTTATTTCAGGCCCTTCCTGACGAGTGGCTAAGTACCTTAGTTCTGGACCAGTTGGTGTAAGTTGGTCAGGAAATCTGCGTCGAAATTAATTTCACAAATATCAATTCCAATCTCATAATTCCCGCCAGTTGAAAAAGTTTTTAAAAGGATATTCCAAGAGGGTGATACATTTTGGACCCACCATGAATTATAAGCAAAGTGAGCAAGGTTAGGTTGCAGTGGCTACACGCGTGCACACTTCTACCAATAAGGTCCATTGTGGTACCACTCGGATCTGTTCACTTTCCCTATATCCATCCGCCTAATTGAACCATTTAGAGCTCACTATATAGTGTCTGAGGTTTCGGACATTGATATTAGCCAGCTCACCTAGATTATCAAAGAAAAAGATTCACAGATGGAATTTTCTTCTGTCGGAGAGAGTTGAACAAGAGCAAGGAAGGTGATGAATACTTTCCTCCTCTTCTTCGTCCAAGCAACTTCTAGAGAATTCATTTCTAAAGAGAACTAGTGTAGGCATATGGGACAGTGTCCTGTTAGGATACCGATTATGGTGTTAATGTTTGATCTGTTAAGCATTGTCAAGCAGATGAAGCGGTTCTGATTATAGTATGACAAGAGTTACCTTGATATTTGACACGTTGTGCCGTTTATCCATCTGCGGTTTGCTTCTTTGATCGCATCCAGTTTGATCTGTAATTTGCATGTAGCGAGGGGCATACCTAACATATCTACTGGCGGTAGATGTTTTTCAAATTTAACTACAATTCAAAGATACATCGCGTCCATCGCGTGTAACGTCAAATATAAAATCTTTCATCACCCTCAATCTGCGCTAAGAACTCACACACCCGTCGCTTCCTTATATCGACCATCACATTCCACTTGCTATTTACATCCTCGGCAGATGCATACAACAACAACAAAAAAATAAAAAGGAAATCAATTCGATGCGCAAAACCGGATTCCCTTTCAGATACTGTGCTATCGTATCGCAAAAGTGTTGCCAATTATGGGATGATGACTCATTGACACTATGGTGATGTCTTGTCGCCAAGACAAGACTCCATTTAGTTGAACTGATGAAGAAATTAGTTAAACATCGTGACGACGACGACCATGGTGCTAGCGATGAGAATGATGAGGACGATGATGTAGATGGTGATTGCGATGATGGTGCCAGTCATGTGCCGCCGCCGGCATGGCGTCTAGAATTGTGCTTTTCGAATGATAAGGAGATGACAAGTTTTTCATCATCAAGTTGTTTTCCAAACGTCTTACCTTACACGCTGTTTTTCTTGGTCTCACTTTCTATTTCGCCTGACCGTACAAGTGAAGGACATTAATTAAAAGAATAACAAGCGGGTTTCCTTGTTTGAGCCTTCGGGACGCGAAAGTGAGTTTGTTTCATTTCGTTGAACAAGTTCACAGGAAAATGACATTTATCCGAGACTCGGTGCTGGCATTGGCACTTGTTTAATCCGTATCTGTACAAGTGTACACAATTTGAATTTGTATATAGGTTAGCTTAGATACTATGCAAAGGTAGTTAGGACGTTTGTATTCTTGTTTTACCTACATTTATTTCAACGGGTACATATAACAAATACAAGTGGATTATGAGGTATTCAAATACTTTCCTCTACATAAAACCTACCATAGAACACCATAAACTTCTTAAAAGAAACGAAAGATACAGACAACCAAAGAAGAAATGAATGAACAAGGCAAGCAAAGTAGACAAATTTCACTGGATCTCTCTCTTTTAAAGAAGATTTTCTCTGGCACTCCATGGAGTTAAAAACCACCCTCCAGCATAGATATCCTTTAGGTATGTGAATGTGCTGCTACTGTTTCTGTTATCCAAGTGTATATTCGCTAATATTTTGTTTCCTTTAAATGCCAAGGGTTTAAAAGAGTCGGCTTTGACTTTCCCCCTTTTCATTAGTATTTACAGGAATATTGTTAAGTTTTGAATTAATCAAAAATTCCATCAGTTATGCTTATAATTGATTGGATTTTTGTTGCAAATATCTAGGATTGTGACGAGACATCATCGTCTTCTGAAAAAGTTATGTAGATATCTTGCTTTCAGATCACTTTATTACTGAGACCAATTATTTGTTGATATAACGGAATTTCTATGATCCGGTAGTTCGTTTTTCTTTTCCAAGTTGTATGGGGACGATGACCATTCTTCATTTTATACCCTATCCAAAAGCGGTATATTAGTTTTGATACATAGTTAGTTGCATAGGGCAATCATTTCTATAGATATATCGTAAGGTATGGAACGACTCAGAATCGCTAGCTGACCGCTTTTGAAACCGACCATGCTTTAGCACCGTAGATCAGAACTGAGATGGTCAGAGTAAACGATCACCTTAGTAGTTCGAGTGAGGGCTTTCTACAAAATTGCCTTATAAGCCCGAAGAAACAGCGGTTGGCAAGAGTAATTCTTCGTCTGATTTCTGACGAGATGTTGTTGTCAGAGTTAATAGCGGATCCGAGGTAGACAAAGTCCCGTACAAAGTTATATCTGTCAATGGTGCCGTTCTGTCCAATCCGTCGATGTTGTGTGTCCTTTCAAGTGGTGTTTTGGTTAATGGATATAACGGGTCCGCCATCTAACGTTTTTTTTTTTCAACTAGTGCTTATTTCGTGAATGGTAACACTGATTTGACAGATAATTAGTTTTATCCTTCCGCTGAACGAATATGGTTGTGTATACGCTTGAACAACGCTGGGAAATGTTGCGACATTACTTTGAAAAACATGGTAATGTTGCAGAATGTGTGCGAAAATTGCGTACGGATTTTGGAAGAAGAAAAGCACGGTCAGTTCCGTATGTTCGTTATCTTGTAAAAAAAGTGAAAGAAACTGGCATCCTCATCGATAAACCAAAGCGTGAAAAGCCAAAAACAGTGCGTACACCCGAGAATATTGCTGCTGTGGCAGAAAGTGTGGGTGAAGCGCCATCAACATCAATTCACCGTCGTTCTCAACAATTGACCATTTCGGAGACATCATTGAGACGAATTTTGCTTAAAGACCTTGGTATGACGCCATACAAAGTCCAATTGGTTCAGCAGTTGAAGCCAACTGACCATCCAATGCGTTTTCGCATCGATAAGTGGGCCTGCGATCGACTTAGAGAAGATGCCGATTTTGCCAAAAAAAAAAATCATCTTTTCAGATGAAGCTCATTTTGATCTTGGCGGGTATGTAAACAAGCAAAATTGTCGCATTTGGGGCACAGAAAACCCGCACGCATACATTGAAAAGCCGATTCACCCAAAACGAGTTACTGTTTGGTGCGGATTTTGGTCCAGAGACATAATTGGGCCATTTTTCTTCGAAATTGAGCAAGGAGTGGACGTTACAGTCAATGGCGATCGTTATCGGGCCATGTTGAACGAATTTTTGTTCACAAAAATTGAAGAGGAGGATATTGGCAACATTTGGTTCCAACAGAACAGTGCTACGTGCCACACAGCCGAAGCTACACTCGATGTTTTGCACCCTGTTTTTGAAGATCGCATTATCAGCCGCAGAGCTGATGTCGTTTGGCCACCTCAGAGCTGCGATTTGACACCGTTGGACTATTATTTGTGGGGTGCCGTAAAAGATAAGTGTTACGCCAATAAGCCAGAGACAATAGACGCTTTAAAGGACAGTATTCGTGAAGCCTTTATGTTCCGCGAATGCCTTTCGACATTAAATTTTTTTACATTATTTATGGTTTGTTGTGTTTTGGTGAATATCCGCATTATTACCTTGGCTCACCTTATGGATATCGAGGTGAGGAAACCGTGTGCTGGCTATAGTGGCATTTTGTTCCATAGCAAAGTCAATTAACCTAAGCCTGTTGCCAGACTTGTTGTCGTGTAGGCTATATTTTCCGAAAATACTGCTAAAGATGTCTTCTCTTCCTACCTTTGCGTTAAGATTTCCCAGTACGATGTTTACATCGGTAGTCGCTCATAGGTTTTATCAAGGAGCTCGTAGAAGTAAACCTTATTTATATCATCTGTTTCCTCCGTAAGAGGGTGAGCGCATATACGGCTGATGTTGGTGAATTTGGCCCTGCTGCGGATTGTTACAATGCGTTTGCTAATGGCTTGGAAACTTACGACTTCTTGCCTAAGTCTGGCACTTATAACGAATCCGCATCCGAATAGTCGCTGTTTCTGCTCACATAGTAGATGTCACAGTTTTTCATCCTCTTTTTGACCGGCCCATCCCATCGTATTTCCTAGATGGCAGTAAAATCTGCTTTGTAGAAGTTTAGGGCTTCCGCTAGTTGGTCGCCTGCACCTCTCCTGTTTAATGGTGAAAGGTCAGATTACTTCTCGCTTATTAATAGGAAGATCTCCCGATATGTAATATTATAAAGACATTGCCGGTAGATGAAATTAAACCAAAGAGTATACAACTACAAAGAGTGTGCAACTGATACACGAAAATGTGATGTTGATACTCCAGTGTTCAAATTGCCATGCCAGCATTAAGCAACAGCATAGCCTATGCATACGAACAACGAAAATTCCCCTTCGCACTTACCTCCCGCGTCTGAAACGGCTGCAACATTTTTAGCTGTGATGCGTACTCTTGTAGTTCTATACCTCTTTGATAAAACTGTTAAAATCTAAACATGTTAATTTACCTGCGAAATGTCTTGCAGAAGCCTCTACAAAAACGATAGATTTTAAAAATTCTCAACTTACCAGCACATGTACTATAGAAGGTCTATCAAAGTGATCGCTTTAGGAAATTGAAACTTTGAACCAAGTTAGAGGCAGAATTGTTAATTTTGCCAGTGGTCGACACTTGTAGGCAGATAGTCGAAGTTAGTAAATAAGAACGATGCTTATGGCTTTGTTATGACAACTCCTTTATGAATTCGTTTGAAATTCTGTAATTCATCCGTTCATCTCAAGTACATAAAAATATTCGTCTCTCTGCCATTGTTTTTTTGTATATGCCACATGAAACCCCCTTAGTCCGTTTTCTTAACCAAAAAGGACCACATCATTTTATTCTTTTTCTAAAGGAAAAATAACCATCACAAAATACTGAAGTTGATTTAATTCCCTTTACCCCAAGATACCTCCTTTTATGCTTTTCAAGTGGCATCCTTGGCATAAGCCAAACACTCATACATCGAAACAGTCTCCATCACCCGTCACAGCTCACGTCCCACCTTCATGTTCTGCCATTGCCGTTCCTTACGACCGAGAATATATTTATAATAATTTTCTATGAGCAAAAAGCTTAATACTATCTTTAACCCACCCCCATCAACCCAACATCCATTTCGGTAGCTCATTTCACTTTGCATGTCCTTCTTTCTCTTACAGTTTCCTTTTTACTCTTCCACGTTCCAATATCATAATTATTATTTCATTTCCTTCTCTCTCTCTCTCTGTCTCTTGGCAGGATAAAAATGGTTATACACTGTGGACTCAACATCCCTGAGATACTAGTCGGTGCCACTGTTTCTATCCCTGTACATTGCCAGCGCTTAACGGTGTGGCATGGCATGTCGGAGGTTGAACGAGTCTCAGATAGGGCACCACTGTACACTTTATCAGGCGGCTATAGCGGTATAGATACGATGATTATGATGATGGAGGTGGTGGTGGTGGTGTTGTAGAGGTTGCTGGGAGCAGAGTTCGTGCCTTTAACTCTCAGCAGAGGGTGTTGTATAGATATGTACACTCTGCAAACTTGTGAAGGACGAAACTCAAAAAAATAAAATAAAAAAAAAACAGAGAATAACTAACTCGACTGGCATGATGGAAGGTGGGATGGAATAGATAGAAATTCCTTAGTAAAAAGGACCAACAAAAATGAATACCGAGGAAGTTGTGCTTTGCCTTCTTCATCGGTGGGTATTATATGGATTTGCCAGCCATCCCTTTCCACCCACTCACACTCATCGTCTGTTCACGACAAATGACTTCATAGCGGTACACGTATTCTATAGATGATTCGCAAACATACTGTTGCCGTTATAAGGATTTATAAAACAAATACGAACAAGAATGAAGAAAGCAAGTGTAGAGTCGTACCTTCCTCTGGAAGGACGATTTTTAGGAAAAATATGGTTGATTTCTAAAGGATTTCATTCCGATGTTGTTGATCTGCATAAAGAGGCGGGTTCAAGAGAGAACCAAGACGTAGAAAAGAAAACTTTTACATGGAGCAGCATAGCAGAACTTTATTTGTTGCGTGGAAAACGAAAACTTGGAACCCATAAGTTACAGCGAGGGTCCTTGTATACGAATTAGTGTGTTTATATGAATGTGTCTCTCTGCGGGGTGGTGGTACATTCATTCCAGGATGTTTGTTTGGAAAACACCACACCGAATGAAAATGGAAATGAAAGTTTGAAATCATGGAAAACTTCGCTCAACGTCAACAAGGAGGAAAACGAATACGACAACGTCGTCTTTGACTATGAAAAGGATACAAGGGTCGTGTCGTTCGTACTGGGCGGATAGAACGATAATTTAAAATGAACAAAAAAAAATAGGAAAACCCTCACCCTATGATGGTTTGTTAAGAGTAGGTACCTACTACCGTTATATCGAGAAGAGAAAGCGAACCTAGAAGGAAGCCAAACAGCGGAACAGGTCAGAAATAAACACAAAAGAGATTAGGTGGCACGGCAGAATGTGAACGAAGCCGGCGAATTGTCGAAGAAGGATGTCTCTCGACGGTCGGTGGGGGCTTATGTGTTCGGCAGGAAAAGTTTTTCCTAAGTTTGTTATTTTTTAATGTCATGTCGTTTGGAAAACACTTGGAGCGGCTTAAAATCCTGCTGCTGCCAACACATAAGAGAAAATAGTATTGCGGTGGGTGATGGTGGAGTCATGGGTAGTGCTAGGCACTGCCGGGGTGAATTGTTGGAAATGTACTTTGGGATAGATAGAGTGTGCTCGAGGACGATGGTACCACCGCAAAAATTCAGTAGCGGAATTCTTCGAATAGAAAGGTTCTTCTGGTTATGGCATCAGTTTATTTTGGAATGGTGTACCTAGATGGCGGCTGTAAGTTTATATCGCAAGAAGATGTACATAAACGTTTTTTTTTTTTTAAGAAAATGATTATCAGTAACACGAGCTTAGTTTTATATCGAATATTCCCTGATCACCTTAATAAAGCGTGTCGCTATAACTGATCCAACAAGACGTTCAAAGCAGCTTACTTATTTGCAGTCCGGAATGAACCGTGGTCGCATTCAACAAATCCTAGTTATCTCAAACGTCCAATGGAGGTCTTTAAGACCAGGTCTATGTTGATGTACAGCTGGTATAGTTTGTGGTTGAATCTTCGTCTCCATAGCCAATCAACACAAATAGGACCCGAAATTTTTCGAAGAACTTTTCGCTCAAAACTGTCATCTTTTTGACAACGTTACCATTGCTCCTTGGGAAGGACCTCCAAAATACTTGATGCATGCAATTTTGATCATTGCAATGTGGTCGGTTTCCTAATCTCGAGACCATCATTTCTTCTTATCGTTACAAGGAGAGGAAAGCGTGTGCTAGTTAGAGTAACATTTGTTCCGCAGTGAAGTCAATTAGCCTAAGTCCGTAGCCAGATGTAGCGAAGATGGCCTCTAAAAACTAAGTGGTTCAAAAGTTTTGTCCTGGAGCTCGTGGAAACAATCCTTAGCAATGGCATCAGCATGGCCTCATATAAGGTTTATGTGGACGAATTCGGCATTGATGCGAACTGTTGCAATTCGTTCACATAAATCTTCGAAGTTCACTATCCGCTCATTACAACACTGCAAGTAGTATCGGTTTAAACAACTGGTTATTGCTGCTTGAGTTAGATGGCTCTACTGATTTTTTTTAACCTAATACTTCTATTACTTGTAAGTGTCAATATTTTTGTTCTTTTAACATTTTGAAATTTTCCCAAGCCCATCCAATCGTATTTCCTTAATGGCAGAAATGTCTGCTTTGTGGCATTTTGATGCTTCTGCGCTAACTGCAGAGGCCTTAGTCTAGTGGGTGGCCTTAGAAACAGCCTCTAACCGTAACTTACTATGGATAGTTCATAGATCAGCCTACAAATGCATTAGCGAAGCTCTAAGAACAACGTCCTCAGCAGCCCTAGATGCTATCCTACATATTGTGCACTAGATACTTACGGCAAAAATATAGCGGCTTGTGAAGATGTGAGACTGAGAGCCTCGTCACAATGGGCATTGGTCAAAGCCATTGAAAAATACCATCCTATTCATGCTAGAAAACTATTCTCTGATTAGACTGGTTGAAACTGATTCCAATCCCAAACAGCCTTAGTACCCAGAAGAGACTGATTCAATCCTGGTTTAGGTGATTACTTACATACAGTCGGGAATGAATCTGGGCCTCAAACATCAATCCTCTCCAATTAGCCCGCTCCTTAGCTAACTGCATCCAGTTGCGCACTAAAAGTTGGTTGAGGTCGGTTTCTACTTCTGCGCGCCACTTAAGGCGAGCTCTTCCTCCACTGCGTCCGACGTCTGGCTAGAAATCCAAGACTTAACAAGCCCAAGTATTGGTGTCCATTCGTTCTACATGTCCTAGCCATTTTAAACGTCCAATGCATAGTTTTTTGGCCATACAGCACGTATAGTTTTTGGTTGAATCTTCGTCTCCATAGCCCGTGAACGCCCGATTTTCCTTTCGAATCGATCAAGGTTTTCTTCATCCGCTTTTGATACGGTCCATGCTTCAACGCAGTAGAACAGGACTGGGATGATCAGGGTCTTATATATGATCCCCTTAGTAGTTCGAGTGAGGGCTTTACTAATAAATTGATTTCTTAGCCCAAAGAACCGCGGTTGGAAAAAGTAATTCTTCGTTTTAGATCTGACGAGATGTTGTTGTCAGAGTTAATATCGCAGACGAAGAAGACAAAGTCAAGTACTAACTCAAAGTTATCTCTGTCAATGGTGAATTTCTGTCCAATTCGTCGAAGTTGTGTGTCGTTTCGTGTTGACAGCATATAACTATTTAGTCTTACCCTCATTTACTGCTAAACCCATTTTTGCCGCTTCCTTCGCTATACTAGCAAACGTGGCTATGACATCACGTTGAGTCCTACCATTGATGTCAATATCGTCGGCGTATGCTAGTAGTTGCACAGATTTTTGGAAAATTGTGCATCTGGTGTTGGCTCGTGAGTTTTGCACAATCCTCTCAAGAATGAGATTAAAGAAGTCACATAACAGTACACCGCCTTGCCTAAATCCTTTTTTGGTATTGAATATGTCCGTGAGGTCGTTTCTGACCCTAGTGTATCAGGGATAATTCTCCATCGTCATCCTACACAAACGGACGAGTTTGGGCGGTATACCAAAACAAGACATGGCTCTGTATAGTTCGTCTGTATAAATGCTGTCGTATGCGGCTTTGAAATCGATGTAAATGTGCTGGGTGTTGACCTGGATTTAGACAATAAGACTCAGCTCAGAGGGTCTCCTTTTCTGTGGATCGTTGCCAATATTAAATGGTTTGTTTTGCCCGACAGCGGCATGCTGTTCGTCATCGCCGGTTATCGGTCTGCAGAAGTGGTTCTTCCATATCCTTAGCTTCGAATGTGTCTCAACTGCGATAAATCCTTGTTCATCTCGACAGGATTCTGTTCGAGCCTTGTATCCTTGGCTTTGACGTTTTACACTTTGGTGAAACTTGCGAACAGCGTTCCTGGAGTGGCACATATCTATATCCTCGATCGCGCTCTTTTCTTGCCATTTCTTCTTCTTTCTAAAAAGCCGGTGTTCTTCCATTCTTATTTGCCCAAAGAGCTCAATAGCAGCTCTCGTCTTCACCTGCAGCTTAGCCTTGTAGGCCTCGTTCTTGGCTGCGAGCATCTATCGACATTCCTCATCAAACCAGGGGTTCCTTGATGGTGGGCACGAGACAACTAGCACGTTAGTTGCGCTGATCTAATGGTTTGTTGACATCGTTGCCATTGTTCTTAAGCGATACGCGTTGCGTGAAGGCCTTAGCGGTCTCTTGCGATTGCAGTCTTTCGACATTAAATTTCATCACAGTATTTCTGGTTTGTTGTGGCGTGGTGGATATCTGCATTCTTACCTTGGCTGCAACAAGGTAGTGGTCCGAGTCGATGTTAGGCCCTCAAAATTTTCGAACATCAAAAATACTGGATGCGTGCAATGTGATCAATTTGGATGACTGTTCGTTGATCTGGAGACCGCCATGTCCCCTTATGGATATCAGGGTGAGGAAAGCGTGAGTTGGCTATAGTGGCATTTCATTCTGCAGCGAAGTTAATCAGCCTAAGTCTTCTCTTCCTACCTTTGCCTTAAAATCTTCCAGCAAGATTGTAACTCAAAGTAGTCGCTCATTGGTTTTGTCAAGGAGCTCGTAGAAGCAATCCTTTGATGTATCATCTTTTTCTTCCGTCGGTCGGAGCATGAGCGTATATAAGGCTTATGTTAACGAGGCCAAATGCCTTGATGAGGATTGTTACAATGCGTTCCCTTTTTCTTGGAAACATAAGACTTCTTGCCTAAGTCTGGCACTCATAACAAATCCGCATCCGAATAGTCGCTGTTTCTGCTCACTATAACACGGTCCATAGTAGATGTCACAGTTTTTCATCCTCTTTTTACCCGGCCCATCCCATCATATTTCCTCGATGGAAGCAATGACTGCAGTTTAGGGCTTCCGCTAGTTGTTCGCCTGCACCTCTCCTGTTTAATGTTCTCACAATCGAGGTGCAGATACGGATGTCGTTGTCCTTTTTTCGTTTAGCGGGGTCCTCAACAATAATATCAGTCCTTTCCGAGGCTATTGGTTGCTTCGTAACATATGGTTTTTTCCATGGGTGGGTAGTTAACCCAAGCACAACCCCTAGCTTGGAGGGCCAGTTCCAATTTATTAGATACTCCTAGGGCACGGGGCCATCAGTATCCACTACGAAATTGAGCGCTGCTCTGTGTGCAAGAGGCCTGATTCCAAGATAACCTGTTGCCCGTATATATCGAAGCGGCTCATCTAGGTTCCCCATGGGATAGCAGGCCGGGTATTCATTCCGTGCCATTCTGACCAGGGTGATTATAGTGTTGCTGTTTTACGTCTTGTTATCAACACTGGCACTTATCGTTTAGCAAGTCAAATGGTGGTTACCACTAGGAGGTAAAAATAAGCACACATTTGAGGTGTAGCTTAGTTGATTAAAAGCTAGAATTCATCCAACATGGAGTGGTGAGTCATGGTGAGTTTAACGTGCTTAATATTTACTGGGCGCAATTCGAAATGATGGTTGGGTGTTGTAGAACGAGGGTAGACTCTGATTGGCGTTAACTTGGCAATGCCCAGTGTTGCAACTCTGACTACACATCAAATGTGCTTATCTTTACCTCCAAGTGGTAACCATCGGATACTGGTCTCATCCAACCGGATTTGACTTGCTAAACGATAAGTGCGAGTGTTGATAACACGACGAAAAACAGCAACACTATAAACACCCTGGTGAGAATGGCACGGATGAATACCCGGCCTGCTGTCCCAGGCGAACCTAGATGAGCTGCTCTGACATATTCGGACAACAGGTTGTCTAGGAATTTCAAGGGTAAGTCAGGCCCCTTGAACAGAGATGGTGGCGGATGAACCGAAAGGCCAACGGCAGCGCTCAATCCCGTAGTGGATACTGATGGCCCCGTGTCCTAGGGGTATCAAATAAATTGGAACTGGCCCTCCAGGTTGGGGGTTGTGCTTTGGGTTAACTACCCACCCACAGAAAAAAACATGGTTACGAAGCAACCAATAGCCTCGGAAAGGACTGATTTTATTGTTGACGACCCTGCTAAACGAAAAAAGGACAACGACGTTCGTATCTGCACCTGGAATGTGAGAACATTAAACAGGAGAGGTGCAGGCGAACAACTAGCGGAAGCCCTAAACTGCTACAAAGCAGACATTACTGCCATCCAGGAAATACGATGGGATGGGCCGGGCAAAAAGAGGATGAAAAACTGTGACATATACTACGGACCGTGTTATAGTGAGCAGAAACAGCGACTATTCGGATGCGGATTTGTTATAAGTGCCAGACTTAGGCAAGAAGTCTTATGCTTCCAAGATATTAGCGAACGCATAGTAACAATCCGCATCAAGGCCAAATTCGCCAACATAAGCCTTATATGCGCTCACGCTCCGACGGAAGAAAAAGATGATATAGCTAAGGATTGCTTCTACGAGCTCCTCGACAAAACCTATGAGCGACTACCGAAGTACGATGTTAAAATCGTGCTGGGAGATTTTAACGCAAAGTTAGGAAGAGAAGACATCTTTAGAAGTATTGTCGGAAAACATAGCCTACACGACAACACGTCTGGTAACGGACTTAGGCTTATTGATTTCGCTACGGAACGAAATGCCACTATAGCCAGCACACGGTTTCCTCACCTCGATATCCATAAGGGGACATGGCGGTCTCCAGATCAACGAACGGTCAACCAAATTGATCACATTGCGATAGATAAGAGGCACGCATCCAGTATTTTGGATGTCCGAACATTCCGAGGAGCTAACATCGACTCGGATCACTACCTTGTAGCAGCCAAGGTAAGAATGCGGATATCCACCACGCCACAACAATCCAGAAATACTGTGAACAAATTTAATGTCGAAAGACTGCAATCGCAAGAGACCGCCAAGACCTTCGCACAACGCGTATCCCTTAACCTCTCGATTAACACCATACCACCAGCATCGAATGTCGAAGAGCAATGGCAACGATGCCAACAGGCCATTAGATCAGCCGCAACTGATGTGCTAGGTTTCTCGCGCCCACCAGCAAGAAACCCCTGGTTTAATGAGGAATGCCGACAGATGCTCGCAGCCAAGAACGAGGCCTACAAGGCTAAGCTGCAGGTGAAGACGAGAGCTGCCATTGAGCTCTATAGGCAAAGAAGAAGGGAAGAACATCGGCTTTTCAGCAAAAAGAAAAAAGAGCAAGAAAAGCGCGCGATCGAGGATATAGAGAGGTGCCACTCCAGGAACGATGTTCGCAAGTTTTACCAAAGTGTAAAACGTCAAAGCCAAGGATACAAGGCTCGAACAGAATCCTGTCGAGATGAACAAGGAAATATTGTAGTTGAGACACAGTCGATGCTGAGGATATGGAAGAACCACTTCTGCAGACTGTTAAACGGCGATGACGAACAACATTCCGCTGTCAGGCAGAACGAACCATTCAATATTGGCAACGACAGCGAAGACTGCCAACCACCCGACCTGAGTGAAGTGAGGATAGCAATATCTAAACTCAAGCTTAATAAGGCTGCCGGAAATGACGGCCTTCCCGCTGAGCTCTATAAGGCCGGCGGAGATGACTTGGTAAGTAACATCCACCAACTCATAAGCCAAATCTGGTCGGATGAAAATATGCCTGAAGAATGGAACCTCAGCATCGTTTGCCCGATCCAAAAAAAAGGAGACCCTCTGAACTGCGCCAACTACAGAGGCATAAGTCTCCTCAACATCGCCTACAAGATCCAATCTGCCGTAATATGTGAACGCCTGAAACCGTTTACCAACAACCTGATTGGCCCTTATCAGTGTGGTTTTAGGCCAGGAAAGTCCACAACCGATCAAATTTTCACACTTCGGCAGATCCTGGAAAAAACTCAAGAAGTCCAAATCGATACCCACCACCTATTCATCGATTTCAAAGCCGCATATGACAGCATTTATAGAGACGAACTGTACAGAGCCATGTCTAGTTTTGGTATACCGCCCAAACTCGTCCGTTTGTGTAGGATGACGATAGAGAATTCTCGCTGCTCCATCAGGGTCGGAAACGACCTCACCGACACATTCGATACCAAAAAAGGATTTAGGCAAAGGCGATGCGCTGTCATGCGACTTCTTTAATCTGATTCTTGAGAGAATTGTGCAAAACTCCAAAGCCAACACCAGAGGCACAATTTTCCAAAAGTCGGTGCAACTACTAGCATACGCTGACGATATTGACATCATTGGTAGGACTCAACGTGATGTCATAGCCACGTTTGCTAGTATAGAGAAGGAAGCGGCGAAAATGGGTTTAGCAGTAAATGAGGGTAAGACTAAGTATATGCTGTCATCACGAAAGGACTCACAACATCGACGAATTGGACAGAACGTCACCATTGACAGATATAACTTCGAGGTAGTACGGGACTTTGTCTACCTCGGCTCCGCTATTAGCTCTGACAACAACATCTCGTCAGAAATTAAACGAAGAATTACTCTTGCCAACCGCTGTTTCTTCGGGCTAAGAAGGCAATTTAGTAGTAAAGCCCTCACTCGAACTACTAAGGAGACCCTATATAAGACCCTGATCATCCCAGTCCTGCTCTACGGCGCTGAAGCATGGACCGTATCAAAAGCGGATGAAGAAATCCTTGGTAGATTCGAGAGGAAAATTCTTCGAAAAATCTTCGGTCCCGTTTGCGTTGACGGGCTATGGAGACGAAGATTCAACCAAGAACTATACGAGCTGTACAGCGACATGCCCCTGGTCAAAAAACTCCGCATTGGACGTTTAAGATGGCTAGGACATGTAGAACGAATGGACACCAATACTCCGGCTCGCAGAGTCTTCGATTCCCAGCCAGGCGTCGGACGCAGTAGAGGAAGACCTCGCCTTAAGTGGCGCGCACAAGTGGAAACCGACCTCAACCAACTTGGAGTGCGCAACTGGAGGCAGTTAGCTAAGGACCGGGCTAATTGGAGAGGCATGTTGGTTGAGGCCCAGGTTCATTCCGGACTGTAGCGCCACTTAAGTAAGTAGTAATTCGAAATTTTAAGTCTGGAAAACGGAATTTCAGCAATAAAGTTGTTGAAAACTTAAAGAGAACAGTCAGCGCATTTACTTCCGATAATTCCTCAATACATAGTTGTGTAAGGAAATCATTGAATTGAGCAATAACACTCCACATCTTTTCGTGTCCCGCCCAATAGAATCGGCTTCTAAATTTACTGAAAGTCTTCTTGGATCCAAAATGTCCTCTCGGTAGAGTGTTGTGGTACTCTACCAAGAGGACATTTTTTTTAAGTGCCTACGGGCACCTCTTTAGTTGACCTAACAACTCTGTAGCCAAATCGTTAGTCAATGATGTGTTTTTTCGCTATGGTGTCCCAACAGAGCTACATTTGGATCATGGTTGGAATTCTGAGTCCGAGATCTTTCAAAGTTGTATGGAAATGATGGCTAAGACTCGAACAATGCCTCTTCACCCTCAGTCAGATGGTCTGGTTGACAGGCTGAATCGAACCATTCTTCAATATCTCGTGAAATTCGTTGACAATAAGCAGGATGACTGGGATGACCTGATTCTCCTATTTGCAATGTCTTACCGTTCATCAAGTCAGTAGTTTAGCGTTTGAAAAGACAAGCAATCTATCTCATTTCAAGCTCTCATCCTCGATTCGTTTTGGTGTGGGCCGAATAAAATGTCCACAACAGTTAACCACCTTAAGTACCCTAAAATCCGCGAATCCGAAACAATATAGGAGATTTATTTAAGTACATGGCTTTAACGACTCATATGGTCGAAAAATCTAAAATCTTCATTCATTCTGGCTTAGAAGTTTTATATTTGCCCCAACGAACTAGACCCACAACTAAACACCGATTACGGACGATTCGAAAGTTTTGTAAGACAGTTATATACTTTAAATGTTTTTCAGACATTCGCAAGAAGTAGCGCAATAAAAAAAAACATAGGTGCCTAACTAACGAGCCAATACTCCTATCTGAAGCTCAAAATGTATTTCAGATAAAATTAGATTTTCATAAATCCATTCTCTTACAACCTCCTTATTTCGTCCTCGCCCAGTTCTACCCTCCATACTGTACGTACACAAACTTTCAAGTTGATCTGAAACGTGTTGTATACTTCATCATATACCTACCAACCACATCGCTATTGTCCTGACTGTGTGGGACATAAACTGCATTTTCACTGCACCCCGGCACGGCAGGATACAGGAACAACAGGCTAAATTTCAATCCACCCTTTTGCATTCCAGCTTTGTTAACTTTTTTTGCTTTAACCCATTTACCAACCTAGTTTAAGGTTTTGGCACAAAGTTTCCATTTTTTTTGTGCGCCTCATCTCCACCCCATTGGAGAAGCAACAACATCATTACCACCCACCACCCAGCACCCAGCACCCAGCTATCGTTATTTTATGGGTCGAGGTTTCAGGTTTCATTGTTTGGGTTGGACGGTTCGTTGACTGTACTCAGATAATTGGTGTGTTGGTTGGCACTTAATGGTGTTGTTGTTTCTCTCCGGTCGGTAGTTGAAAACTTTGGAGGAATACATAGAAAATGGAGCACCATACCAACTGCCTCCCTCCTGATGGCTGGATGGATAATCGAGGACTTTCGCTCTAGCTCAACTACACGGTGTGCTGAATTATTAATCGAGTATTGGCAGTGTTGTGCAAAATGTGTGTTTAATTGAAGTTGCACAGCGCAGTAGGTTTGCGAAGGACCGACTGCCAACGATCTCATCCGCATTTCGAAAATGTTCACTTTGTTCGTATCTGATTCCTTTATCCTTGTGATGAGTTGGGAATATTCGCTTCGGCTTTCCTATGTGGCACATCATCACAAGAAAGATGGTGATGTTGGGTGGGTTGGAAAAAGTTTGAAATTTTCTCGAGGAAAAGCTATACAAACAATCACAGAACGCACACACAGAAAAAACGACTAACGATGAAAAGATACTCCAATAAGGTTTTACCCTCTTTTGAGTGGTGGGTGCTGCTGGATTTTTCCATAAGGATTACACTAGTGTTCAGCATCCCAACGATCCATCGTCAATTTTCTTCAGAACTCGACATTGTCTTGTTGGGTTTGCGACAAGCAAGGAGTAAGGAGGTAGGAAACAGCCGAAAGGAAGCAGAATTTTCGAATTATATTGTTAATGAAAAATGTTGTCGGTTTTTCGATGATTTTCCAAGCGTTTTCTTGGGCTGGTATTGGTGCGCTTGTGTGTGTGTCGTATAGGAAACTTGTGGACTTGAGGCGAACGTCTTTTGACTTTAGTCAGTTAGTTGGAAGTTTATCTAAGACACCCAACCGCCATGCCATCGCGTAGTCGTCCTCGTCTTCACCATAGGTCTGTGTGTAAGAAATAAGGATCGATTTTTATACCACTTGTTCTTTGTGTTTAAGTTTTGTCCTGGTAGAGCGGCGAAGGAGATGAGGGGGTTGGTCTTTTTTTTTCTTTGGCTTGAATAACAAGTAAGTGTGTTATGGGAATAGGATGGTGTGTAGAATGGGTGATTTCATCCTTGAAAGGATGAAATAATTTGATACAATCACTTTGGAAGGAGAGGCAAACGGATTTTTGTTGGTTTTTTTCAATTTGGATTATTTGAAAATGAGCAACTTCTTTGGCGGCAGGTTTTTATGGTTCTTTTGGGAATTTATATGATTACAATGTTACCATAGACTGAGAGAGTATACTGGTGATGAACTAGGAGTGGGTGTATCAGTATAACTGAGAGCAAGATTTATTTCATCAAAATGAGATAAAGCAAAGCAATATTGTGTAATGCAATAATAATCTATATTTCATTCTTATTAAGAAAACTTTGTAATAACTTCATTATAAAAGAAAGTGCACAGGGCATGAGAATCTGAATTTAAGCAATCAAAGTCCATAGTAGATCTAATCTATATACGTCAGCAGATACTATATCAATACATGTTATCAATTTATCTATTTCAAAGCCACATATGACAGCATTTAAATAGAGTCCTAGGTCTGGTAAATTGCCAAAACTCGTCTTGCTCTTTCTTCAAGGTGGCCAATGATCGTGGTGAAGCTTTTGCTACAAAAGAGGTAATGAAAAAGGCATTGCACTGATATAACCCCAAGATTCAAAATCATGTAAGACTGAGCGTCAAATACAGAAATGAAAAGCAAGCTTAATGTGTACACCTAAATAGCTTTAAATTCACCCTGGGTCTGCACACAGTATCAGAACCATGGAAAGGTATGCCCATATCTCAGAGGACTATGATCCATTTCACACATCTTGTACTCTAAGAATAAGATGAAGACACAATCGCCATTTAGGTAGGAACCATAACATAACCCCAAAACTAGCCATAAGATACCTAGGTGTGATGATCGATATGAGGCTTACATGCAAGGAGAACCTTGAAAGTATGTGGGACAAAGCAGTTCATGTAAGAAGTGCGTTTTAAAGGTTAATGACAAATATTGGAGGACCCAGTCAACAAAAAAGACTAGCAACCGTTTTTGGGAAATTTCAGATGATACCATATGTGTCATCGCGGGAATGCTGCCAGCAGATATCATGGCTAGCGAGGTACATAGGATCTTCTACGACCCCAAAATCCAGACCCATGCTTCAGCCAAAGATTTCAAGATATCAAGCATGTCGGCAGAAACAGTCTTCTAAGAGAAGATATAACCATATGCGGCTTTGAAATCGATGAATAGGTGTTGGGTATCGATTCGGACTTCTTGGGTTTTTTCTCAGGGGCCCCACAGACTCTAACAAACTATAAATTAAAAATTTTTCCCACATTCGGAATATAAATAAACCAGATTCCAGGAACGTGACTTTAATAATGGCAACTTATTTGACTAAATACAGGGGAATTCGTAACAAGTCTCAAATATCTCTGTTTGAAACTTGCGGGGCATAATATAGGTTTGCTATTGCCATCTGTCGATCGATATAAAATGTTTAACGGTCCGGGGATTCCCCAACGACGTGACGTTATATATCAATTACGTTTCTTGTTGATTTTGATATAATAAATTTGCAAAAACTAGAGAAATTAGGTAATGGATAAAAAGAAAAAAACAAAGCGGTGCGTTTAAGCGCAGACAACGTCAGGAAAGAGAATATTACTTACTTATCGGGCTCCCGACCCGTGAATAGTCTCTGCCTAACACACTGCAGCCTTCCATCCTATACGATACCGGGCTCTGGCATCCGCAATGGCTAGGTCTTTCGAACGGAGGTTCGGTCTCCCTTGCCTTCTCGAACCTGGGGGCTGGAATTCGAAGATCCTCTTAGCTGGAGCATTATTGTCCATTCGCTCGATGTTGCCGAGCCAATTTAGTAGACGTGTTTTGGTCTTTTGGACTACATCCACATCTTGGTACAGCTCATAGAGTTCGCGCTTGTATCTTTACCTCCATTCGCCCTCCTCGCAGACAGGACCAAAAATCAGCCGAAGTATTTTTCTTTCGAAGGAGCCCAGTATCAGCTCTCCCTTCTTGCTTATTGTCCAGCATTCGGCGCCATAAAGCAGAAATGGCAGGATAAGGGTTTTGTAGAGCACACATTTCGTCCTTCCTGTTAGGAGTTTGTCGTCAAACCGAAGTAGCAACGGTTTCCTAGGGTAATTCTTCGGATCTCAACTAGGGTGTCATTCGTGGAGTTTATGTTAACTCCGAGGTAGGTGAACTCCTTAAATACCTCGAAATTGTTGCTATCAATAGTGACGTTTTGTCCTAGGCGGTGGACAGATGCTTTTTTGTTTGTTGATAGCATGTACTTAGTCCTGTCCTCATTTACTTCAAGGCCAACGGATTTCGCCTGTTCTTCGTGTTAACACCTACCCTGCGCACTATCTGCTCCAGTACGAGATTGAAGAAGTCACATGATAGCGCGTCTCCTTGCCGAAATCCGGTGCACGTTTGGAATAGTTCGGAGGAGCTACTTCGGTGCATGCTCCCTACCAAAACATCACCACCGTATCTAAAAAGCTCCGTTGGTAAGCCATCAGAACCTGCGGCCATGTTGTTCTTTACCTTTTTTATAGTTCTAGTTCTAGTTCTTCATTGACTGGACGTGGGTTCTCTTCTTGCCCTATCACTCTCTCTACTGCCGTTTAGCAGCTGTTGGAAATGCTGCTTAAACACATCTACTATTCCCTGCGCGTCGGTGACAAGGTTTCCTTCGCTGTCTCGAAGAGCCTGAGTTCCGGTTTTGTAGCCAGCAGTCAGTTGCTTGGCTTTTTTATAAAACCTCCGGATGTTGTTATGATCGTGCAACTCTTCAATCTCCTTGAGCTGGGAGGCTGCGTAGGCTCTCTTAGTTCTTCTTCTTTTCCTCCCTTCCCCTGGTTTGATACTCTTCTCTCGCTGCCTTGTTTTGCGCTGCAGCGCTTTCTTGTGTGCATCTTCGTTCACCTTTTTCTTGTACACGCATTCATCATCATACTACGCGCTCTTTCTCGGGGGTGGCTGGTGACCCTGCAGTGGTTTCGGCTACCTCCTTGATGATGACGCGATACAGGCACCACTGATTGTTGGCGTAGGAGGAGAGTTTCATACTCAGGCGCTCACTGTATGCTCTGGCTACTTCAAGGCGTCCAACGTCGAATTTCTTCTTTAGGGCAGTTCGCAGCTTCTTCTCGTTGGACTGTCGAGCTCTGAATTTAGCCGCTACAAGAAAATGGTCAGAGTCGACGTTTGCCCCTCGGAATATGTGCACGTCGAGGATGTTGGATGAGTGCCTCGCATCGATTAGCACATGGTCGTTTTGGTTGGCGGTTCGACCGTCTGGAGAGCGCCAGGTTGCTGTGTGGATCCTTAGCCTTGGGAATCTAGTGCTACTTAACACCGTATTACGAGCTGCTGCAAAATCGATTAGTTGGTAGCCGTTGTCTGTTGTCGTTTCGTGAATTCTATGCTTACCAACTATACCGCCAAAGATGTGTTCCTTTCCGACTTAAGGGTAGGTGTCCCAGACCGACCAACTCAAATTTCATGTAAATGCATTTGAATGTGTTGGTAAGCTCTCTTTAATTTTACTCATGTGCTCTTTGCTTCAACGCAAACGAAAACTGAAGGAAAAGACAAAAAGTAGCAAGCGCAGACTAATATTACATATACCTACCTACCTACATATGCAATATACAGACACCAAGCAAATAACTTGAAAACAAAAATGGAAAGAGAAGGAAAAAAATCAAGTTGAGGGTTGGTTTGGTGTACATATTTTGTGTTGTAATTTTCTTCAAGATTTGGTGATAAAATGATAAAATTGTTGCTGGCTGCCGCGCAGCGAGGTGTAAAAGCAGTTTTTGAGGTTTTCATTGTATATCTTATAAAAAAATGTGTAAACCTTACCTAGGTTAACTTTTTTCTTAATTTATGAGATGTAGGAAAACACTTGTTTGGATGAAAATTCGATTACTCAAATAATAGGACGGTAGACAATAGTGCTACTGATTCTCGTCGCAACAATAGTAGGATGAAATTTTTCAAATCAAATAACAAAAAATGATAGATATTTATCTAGGTAATTGTCACCCCATCTTCTATCAATGCTCGTTATGAAGGTACCTAAGCACCTTATATAAAAAAAGAAGTTTACGAAAGTTAATTTAACCGCTATAATTAATTTTTGTAGGTTCAAGGTGTCAAATTCACCAAACAAATACTATTTGAGTCGAATTTTAAAAAAAAAAACGAAAACGTTTTTCCGTGCAGCGAAATGTTTTTTAAACTATTGAGAAATGTATTTAAATCAATTATACGCCTGCCCTCCGGAACAAAACTACAGTTGTCCTTCACTGTAATGTCCACCTCCATAGGAATTTCAAATTCCTGACCCTGATGTTTTACGTGATCACTTTCAACTTCAACGTTCGTCAATGTTGTTGACGTTGAAGGAAGATCTTCCGAAACACGATTTTTTACAACATACCTTCAATCAATATGTAAATTGTAAAGTTTCGGAAAATTAAATTAGTAAATAAAAAATCAAATAAATTTAATAAATATAATATAGAAAATGACATAGTTCAAACAGTTTATCAGAATCTTTTGTTGTTCGACAAAAAACAACGTTTTTCTCCTTCATATGCTATGGGGTAGGGTATGAAATGTTTATATAATCATAACCAATAATCCTGCATCAAAAGTTTTTTTCAAATAAGGGGTCCGCCAAATAACTTTTTTTTTTTTGAAAATGCTATAAAAAAACTACTGAATATTTTCTCAAATTTCTTTTTTTATTTGAAAGTACAATCCTTCCGGTTAATAATGGAAAATAATTTCATTCAAATGGCTGCCTCGGCTGGCCATGCAGTAGCCTACACGATCGGTCCAATTTTTAAGCACATTATCGATTATGTGCAGCTGTATTTCACCAATGGCAGACCCGTTATTTTAAAAAATGTACCTACCGAAAAACGTTTTTTTACTAAAAACGCCCCCAAAAAGTGGGCGTGTCAAAAAACTTTATATGTATGAAATATAGATATTGATATTCTGTAAAAATGTTGTTCAGACATTATATATATATACATATAATATACATATAATATACATATGTATATACAATATAAAAAATAACATAAACAATTAAATTTTTTTTTTAAGTTGTGTCACAAATGAAAAAAAATAACACAGTAAACAACACTTTACTATTCACAAAAATTATCAAAATTATACACACAAGTACCTACACTTTGACTTACTTCCCACTCAACCCTTTCTGTCACGTGCAAACATACGCATACAAAACAATTCATCAGCAGCGATAGCAAACATTTCAATAATGTAACGATCTGTACCATGTCCACGTGAAGTCCACACGAACTTTCATCAAGTCTACCCGAAAAGGTAAACAAAAGATACATACATAATAACAATCTCGCCTGCCTAGTGCCTGTATTTACAGAAGAGAATAATGAAAAGAGAATGTCACCAACTCACCACCTAGTGACATTATTTTGAAACAAACTTCTTTGTGTGCGTGAATTCGATCTTTTTTTATGTAAAAAACGTAAAATAGACCACTTTTCTAACATCAAAATTTGAAAAACCGTGTGGAAAAAAACTATTTTGTATTTTGAATTAAATAATACAAATACCAAAAAAAAATAAAAAAAATATGTCGGAATCATTTTGGTTGTCCTTTTTTCACAGCGGCATTGCAAATAATGTCATATTGAATTGCATATTTAAATATGTTAGAAGAAAAAAAACATGTTTTTAAGACCGGTACGTTGTGCCCTATATATTGTCGCTTGGTTAAAAAATTATTTCCAAAAATTAGGAAATATAACTATCGATTTCCCAGCCAAAAAACCCAAAACGTTTAAAAAAAAACACCTTTTTTCCATTTTGTCACCAAAAAATTACTGTACAAAATACAAAAAAAAAAAAAAAAAAACGGTATCTGCACATATCTATTAGCTTTGTAAAAAAGCTAATTTGACTTCGTTACCTTTTATACTTTAGAAGTTATATCTAGTTAAACTTTGTAAATTTACCTTATTTTTCATAGTTTTGTGCATTTTTTTCGGGATAAATACTAAAATTCACAACAAAAAACAACCGGTGTTATCTGCGCAAATCTATTGTCTGTAGAAAAAAAATATAAAAAAAATAAAAAATATGTATATAAAGAGATAAAAATGGAACGCAATTAGCATCTAACTTATTTGTATGGTTTTTCTACATGTCAGGCGGTTTTGAGGCTCAAAGATATTTTAATGTTTTTTAAATGCTAAACAAGTACTTTGCTTAACATATTTCCAATCGATCACCGTTTATTTCATTTAAATATTCGGAAAATTGTGAGCGCTACACAATTTAGCGCAAAACTCCAACCTATTTTTGCATGGGACACCTACCCTTAAGCATTGAAATCCCCGAGTAGAATTTTTACATCATACTCCGGACAGGCTCCGTAGGCTCCATCCAGGAGGTTATAAAACTTCTCCATGATGGGATGAGGAGTTATCCGAGGCTGGTTATGTCTCTCTCATAACTAATGGTTTTTTCCATGGTCGGTAAGCTACCCCGACGGCACAACCCACAACCTGGAGGGCCAGGCCCTTGTTTTTGACCCTAGGACAGCGGGCCGGAGATACCGATGTCAGTAGCCCATTTTGGGATATGAGCGCTGCCGTTGAACCATTGAGGGCTCCTCCGCCACCAACTCTTTTCCAATACCCTGGCTCAGTATTGGAAATCCCTATAGACCTGGTGTTCAAATATGTCGAAGCAGCTCATATAGGGATTACACTACCAGTTCGATCTAACTGGATCTGTAGGCGCCACCGTTGCATCCATCTACGGAATTCCTCCGCTGTCGCCTGAAGTGAGTGCCTTATTGAGAGAACACTCCTCCCCCTCTCTCGTTTGCTGCCATCAACGACCTTCCACAGGGGTTTGTTACCCCATCTTCCGTCGAGGTACTAGGCACCCACCAGTCACCAGCATGGAGGTGAGAGTAGAAGTTGATAGTGAGAGGCTAGAGTGAGAACGCTTATGTTCTCATGTAATCGCATCACTACCCTTAAACACCGGTGTGTATTTACATCATAATGACATGTAATATCATATGGAAAATGAGAATGGCGTTTGCTTTACTGTTGTAAATGAAGATTGTAAACCTAAAGATCTTAAGCCGCCTTCATTTACTGATGTCAGTTCACAATAGACCATTTCCAGAAACTTGAAATTAATCTCTAAACCTCTTCCCATTACGATAATGAAAAGAAACACACACATACACATTCGGACTCCCTTAGTTAACTTCGCAACGCACGAAGTCTATCCATCTACTTGGTAAAACCACGAAGTTATGGAATTTGAATTTCACCCTTGGGGAGAGAAAAAGAGATTTTTTGCAAACACAATTCACTCGCAGGGATGCCATTCCATCATCTATGACCAAATAACGAGGATATTTCAGGCTCACCCTTCCACAGAGTATGCGAATGGGAGTAGTTAGCCTGGGGATATATTAGCGATAAAGCGAGGTAGAGAAATAACGCTTTCTTCAGCAGTTGACAGCGGTTGAAAGTGAAGGTTGACAGGGTTTGAGTTGCGAGATGATGAGATGAAGACAACGGCAACGATAGATGGATGGATGGCTGTGGAGGGATGAGAAAGGATTTATGTTTATGCGGTGTGTGGATACATGAATGAAGTGGCGGAATGGGGTCAAGTGATGATTTTGTTTTCCTTGGTGTCATGTCTTTTTTTTTTGTTGTGTGTATGTAGCCCTGTAGATGAGATTTTTATCGTTGTAATCATTTTGATGGCAGCAGAAAACTGATGCGTAATGGGAGCGTACATATATAGTGAACACTGATTTGTGGGTGGCACAAACATTTGACTGCAATGTGGTAGGACATACCATTTTTGGAGAGGACGAGATGCAGACCAAGTATTGGAATGAATGATATTTTCATAACTGATATTGGAGTTCATATTGATATGCTTACTTACACATATGGTACATACCCTTAAAATAGACCTGGATTTGATTGTAACGGTATCGAAAGAACCAAAATCCTAGCTGTTTTTTGTTATAATTTACTAGCACTCAAGGGTATATGAAAACTCTTTAAATGTTTTGCCACAGTACGAGTGTTAGAGAAGGGAAAGAAAGAGAGTGATAGAAAAGATTTTGGATGTAGTGGAGACTTACTCCATGGGTGGTGTCCGAACGAACTTCGGCGAGTCACTGTTTTTTGTGTTCGTTAAATTCGCAGAGCTTTCAAGATGGTGTATACTCTTAGAAGTAACTACTAATCTTTTTTTATTTTCTTGAATAAAAGTCTCACCGAGAAGGCCTGATGGACTCTGATAGACGCCAAGTCATCCAAAATGTTTAAGAACTGTTCTCTAATGTAGGGAGAACTTTCACTTCCCCCTGCAGCTACCGCAAAAGTCGCAATAAAAGCTTTTCAGCAGTGATTCCTATGACTTCCGCTTAACACTCCAATCAGCATAAGGGTTTTCGTTCTATCAAAACCGACTAGAAACTTTGATCTATTGTTATATTTTGGTCATTCTTACGTATTATGTTGCAATCACAAGTGTTGTACTACTGTTCCTTAGCAAATGTATGTAGTCTACACAACAATTTCAGACATCGATAATCAACAAATATTGATTGACTTCAATGCTACTTATGATAGCAGGCACCAACACACGAGGTGAGTCCTTGTTCCAATACATTGTAGACAACAATTTGTTAGTGGCGAACAGGGGTAATGACCCCACCTTTGTCACTAAAAATAGAGAAGAGGTTCTTGACATTACCCTCTTCAACAATTCTGATAGATTCGCTGTGTGCCACTGGAAAGTTTCATCAGAAACATCATACTCTGACCACAGAATAATAGAATTTGAAATAGAGGACGATACTAAACTCCCCCTTCAACATCGAAACACCAAGAAAGCCAACTGGGACAAGTTCGTTGTGGAAGTAGGGAGACACAGTAGCGCCCTTCCACTGCATCTGATGGGAACACCGTTTGAAATCGATGCTGCAGCGGAACTAATAGGCAATATTTTAGTCAAAGCCTATGAAAGGATCTGCCCTCTAAAGACTATAAAACCACAAAGATCACCGACATGGTGGACGAAAGAGCTTCAAAGCATTAGAAGGGAAACCAGGAAATCCTTTAACGCAGCAAGAAGCTCAAATTCGGAAACCGACTGGGATCTTTATAAGAATAATCAGCGCAAATTCAAAAGTGCGGTCAACAGTGCTAAACGCACCTCCTGGCGTAACTTCTGTTGCAGTGTAGAAAGCACTACTGAATCAGCTAGACTTAGAAAAATAATCGCCAAAGAACCGGCTGTGCCAGGTTACCTCAAGCTCCCCAATGGGGACTGGACACAATCCACCCATGAATCTTTAACACATCTACTGGAAACCCACTTTCCAGGATGTGATTCATACTCCGGTAGGACCCCAGACACAACCGTCTATGATTGCAACCCCATAACAGCAGCAATGGAGGATATGGTTAGTGTAGAAAGAATCAATTGGGCAATTGACTCCTTCTCCCCCTATAAATCTCCAGGAGTCGATGGTATTATCCCGATCATGATAAAAAAATCGAAACACCTCGTAACAGCAATCCTACACAAACTGTTTGTTAGTAGTCTAAAATGCGGTTACATCCCTAGGTGCTGGCGGGAAGTAAAGGTAGTCTTTATCCCAAAAGCCGGCAAGCCCAGTCACACGACCGCGAAGGACTTTAGACCAATAAGTCTTACATCCTTCATACTAAAAACCTATGAAAAACTAATGGATATCTACATTCGTGACAAACTCGACCCCCACTACATATCCTCGGCACAGCATGCCTACACGAAAGGTAAGGGAGTCGAAACTGCCCTACATAATATCGTTAGTACAATAGAAAAACCTCTTCACGAGAAGGAATATACACTCGCTGCATTTCTCGACATTGAAGGAGCCTTCAATAATGTGAACACAAACGCAGTCGAAAGAAACCTCGCGAAGAACAACGTGGACCAACCTCTAATACATATTATTGGAAGTATGCTCAACCACAGAAATATAAATGCGAATCTGGGAGACACCCATCTCAAAGTAATAGCATCAAGAGGCACACCACAAGGAGGCGTTATCTCACCTCTGTTGTGGAACATAGTCATCAATGAGATACTCATAAAGCTACAGCGAAATGGGGTAAAAGTCATAGCCTACGCAGACGATGTAGCGATACTAGTTAAAGGGAAATTCCTACCCACTATTAGTGAACTACTCGAGCGGGCATTGAAAACTCTCAACGAGTGGACAAAACAATGTGGGCTTGGCATCAACCCCCAGAAAACGGAACTCGTTCTCTTTACGAACAAGAGGAAGATACCAATATTCGACCTACCGGCTATCGATGGGACTACCCTCAAACTAGCCGATAGTGCAAAGTATCTGGGTGTCATTCTTGATAGAAAACTCAACTGGAACCTAAATGTGCGCGAGCGCATTAAAAAGGCCACAGTCGCTTTCTATACGCGTAATCGAATATTCGGAAAAAACTGGGGTCCGAACCCCAAGATCATCCTATGGATGTGCACGGCCATTGTGAGACCTATATTAACATATGGGGGGCTTGTCTGGTGGCACCCATCAGTCAAGTCACCATCAAAGTCACCCATCTGAAAAATATGACAAAGGTAAAAAGGATAGCATGTGTGGGCGCTACTGGCGCAATGAGAACCACACCAACAGCGGGACTGGAAACCATCCTTAACCTGCTACCGCTAGACCTTTACATGCAAGAATCTGCACCCAAAAGTGCTCTAAGAATCAGCCAGCTCAACTGCTGGAAATCGAACTCAGGAGGACATGCCCAAATTCTATACAGATATCTGGGCTCAGCTGTATCCTCTGACTACATGCTGCCTCACCATGACTTTCAAATACCATTCTCCTGCATCCTCCCAAGCAGAGAGGAGTGTGAGAGGAACGAATTGGGCCCCGAAACCATATCCATCTACACTGATGGTTCAAAAATGGATGTAGGCGTTGGAGCTGGAGTGTTTTCAAAAACACTTAAGCTAAACAGCACCTTTCGTCTCCCTGATCACAGCAGTGTCTTCCAAGCCGAAATATTAACAGTAGCAGAGGCAGCCAAAGCGACCTCAATGCTGGCGATACCACCAGATGATATCACCATCTTTATTGACAGTCAGGCTGCAATAAACGCTATCTCTGCTGTCGAAATAAAATCTCGGCTTGTGACACAGAGGCATACAGGGCAATGAAATTGCTGACGAACTGGCAAGAAAAGGATCTGCCTCCAGCACTGACCAAGCAGACCAGTCTGTCAAACCACCTTTATGCGACCTCAAATCTCAGGTGGGACAGAAAACACTGATCGCTGCCAAAAACAGGTGGAACTCCCTTCCCACCTGTGAAACTTCCAAAAGGATGTGGCCTGAGTATGACAAAGCCAGAACCCATAAACTACTTCGTAGAAACAGAAAATCTGTCCCTACTTTAGTTGGGATTCTTACTGGACACAACTTACTAAAAAGCCACAAACTGAAAATGCATCTGACCTCTGTAGAGGCTGCGGTGATGAAGAAATACACGAGGACACCCTCCACTTTCTGTGCCACTGCCCAGGCCTCAGCCAATTAAGAATGAGAACCTTAGGAAAATACTTTTTTCATTACCTCACGGATCTATCCGAAATCCCTCTCCCTAATCTTTTCAGGTTTGCATCAACATCTGGATGGCTGGAAAGAGGCTAACAACAATGGACAGTAACGGGACAATGAATGAACCAACCACATAAGTGGACCCCCAACGGGCATCACAATGGGTCTATATTGACCTGAGTGCGATGAGGGAGGACACACACCGTCTGCCTCATCAACCCACCAACCTAACCTAACCTAACCTATGATAGCAGTTATAGAGACCAACTACAGGGTGGTCTAAAAGTCGTTCACGTATATTGTTATACTTTTTCCTTGGGAAACCAATTTACTGCATAAAAAGAAAAAACTGCATCGAAGATTGAAATGAAAGGGAATTTGTCAAGGTAAAGAAGTTTTCCCCATGAGAGTGTAGAGGCTCCCAGTCCAAACTCGACCGCTCAGCTGGGTTCAAAGGTATTCAATTTGATTGAATTAGAAAGAGCGCCACACAATCTTTTTTCTAAGGAATTGTGAAACCTTTAAG
This sequence comes from Rhingia campestris, assembly GCA_932526625.1. Classification (NCBI taxonomy): domain Eukaryota; kingdom Metazoa; phylum Arthropoda; class Insecta; order Diptera; family Syrphidae; genus Rhingia; species Rhingia campestris. Next base: position 56,054,807 of record OW052184.1, read on the forward strand.
TTTGTCCGACGGTTTTTCTAAAAAAAATATTCCGATAGAAATAACAACAATGTGCTACGTTATAAGAATAATGATTTACTGTCGCAAATAAAAATAAATAAAAGAAGGAAAATGATTTAACGAAAGAATGGATGGAACTGGATTTTTAAAATGCTCCACTATCGCGTCTATCCCGAGCGATTGACAAAATGGCCTCAGACAAAGGTGTCGCGTTTTTCCGTGATTTTCCGAAGCGAAATACCAATGAAATTTTTTTTACAAAACTCTAAAAACCTGGTTCAATAACTTGAACTAAGAAACTGTCACAAGCACCATACTTAGCTTATATTTCTTTCTCTTTTAACTTCTGAGCCTTCTCTGGCGTTCTCTGTCTAATCCCAAGTCAAAAAAAAATAAAATACAAATTTTTGGCGCAACAGGCTCGTTAGTACCCAGGGCCTAGCTTTCTCACAACCATTCATGTGTGCGTGTGTACTTCTTGCACGATGGCGGGACCTCCTGTTTTATGCCGACTCCGAACGGCTAAGCTATTCTTGACAATTGATACTACTCGGATGATTTGTCAGATCATCACGAGAGGAGGGCCAGTGAAAAATCATTTAGGTGTTGCTACGGCTGGGAATCGAACCCAGACCTCCTGCGCGGCAGTTCATCGCACTAACCATCGCGCCACTGAGCCCCTCAATCCCAAGTCACTTAGAGATCTATCCTGCCGCTTCTTCCTTGGGACTCTTATCCCGTCTTCTGGAAATGTACGACTCAAAATTTACTAATTTGAATTAAAAAAAACTCCTCGATTAAATTTTCTTTGTGTTTTTTCTAGCAAAACTAGTTTCTAATCCTGGTCAACCAAGAAGTGGTTTTTCTTTGACTACCTTCTTTGTTACCAACAAAAGGTCCACACTATCTCTCATTCAGCAACTAGCGGGCCCAACTTATGGCTTAATTTCTACACCGCTCCCTTACTTTGCTGGAGTGGGTGTCATGTCCCGTTTTTCCCTCTTTCATAGTTTATCAATTCATTCGTGAATTCGCTTGTACCCTAGGAAATTTCCCTGGGCCAAACATCACACTGAATGCATTCAGACCGCACACAGACAACTTCCCTCGCTTACTCGTTGCTCCACTGCAACAGGAACCCGAAGACATGGACTAGTGCTCAGGATTTAAGCTTAGGGCAATAACCGTCTGTTTGGCTATTGTGGGTAGAAAGCTAAGATTTTAACACGAAGGAAGAGGTATTAACTACATCGCGAATAATTACCATCTGTTGGTATTTCGTGCAGATGTGATGGTGGATTCTCGATAATGTGCCATTTTTCTTTTTCTTTAACACGAATGGCCGCTGGCCATGGACTTTTTGATAAAAAGTTGGGGGTATCCTGATATTCTGCATGAGTTCGTCGTCGTACTGTGTATGTTGGTTATAGTATTTCAGTCGATTCTTGTTGGGGAGCTCTTTTGACTTTCCATGACTTTTTGTAGTGTTGCCGGCGTAACTTGAGCGGATTTTGAGCTTCAGCTCCTGTATAGTGTGTGGTTTGTTAATGTCAACGTTTTCCTTCAGATAACCCCATTATAAAAAGTCCGGTGCTGACAGAGCACTCGATTCAAATTCAACCTTTTTTTTTATATAATAATACCTCCGTCTTGCTGACACCAAATCAACTCAGCGTTGTTGTCTACTTGCAAAAGTGGACAATGGAAGTCCTGTATCATTGTTCTGTAGCGCCACCCATTGATTGTGACGCTGGCACAAGCAAAACCTATAAATCTTACGCGAAGTTATCTCATACCAAGGAAATATCGTAGTTGAGCCACAGTCGATGCTGAGGATATGAAAGAACCAATTCTGCAGACTGTTAAACGGCGATGACGAACTACATTCAGCTGTAAGGTAGTACGAACCATTCAATATTGGTAACGACAGCGAAAACTGCCTATCACCCGACCTTAATGAAGTAAGGATAGCAATATCTAAACTCAAGCTTTATAAGGCTGCCGAAAATGACGGCCTTCCCGCTGTGCTTTATAAAGACAGCCGACTATGCAGAGCCATGTATAGTTACGATATACCGCCCAAACTCGTGATTTTTTGTAGGATGAAGATGGAGAATTCTCGCTGCTCCATCAGGGTCGCAAACTACTTCACCGACACATTCGATACCAAAAAGGATTTAGGCAAGGCGATGCGCTGTCATGTGATTTCTTTAATTTGATTTCTGAGAGGATTGTGCAAAACTCCCGAGGCAACACCAGAGGCACAATTTTCCAAAAATCGGTGCAACTACTAGCATACGCCGACGATATTAACATCATTGGTAGGACTCAACTTGATGTCATAGCCATGTTTGCTAGTATAGAGAAGGAAGCGGCAAAAATGGGCTTAGCAGTAAATGAGGGTAAGACTAAGTATATGCTGTCAACACGAAAAGACACACGACAACTACGAATTGAACAAAATGTCACCATTGGCAGATATAGCTTTGTCTACCTCGGCTGCGCTATTAACTCTGACAACAACATCTCGACAGATATCAAACGAAGAATTACTCTTGCCAACCACTGTTTCTTCGGGTTAAGAAGGCAATTTAGTAGTAAAGCCCTCACTCGAACTACTAAGGAGATCCTATATAAGACCCTGATCATCCCAGTCCTGTTCTACGGCGCTGAAGCATAGACCGTATCAAAAGTGGATGAAGAAATCCTTGGTCGATTCGATATACCCCTGGTCAAAAAACTCCGCATTGGACGTTTAAGATGGCTAGGACATATAGAACGAATGGACACCAATAGTCCGACTCTCAGAGTCATCGATTCCCAACCAGACGTTCGGACGCAGTAAATGAAGACCTCGCCTTAAGTGGCGTGCACAAGTAGAAACCGACATCAACCAACTTGATGTGCGCGACTGATGGCAGATAGCTAAGGACCGGGCTAATTGGGGAGGAATGTTGGTTGAGGCCCAAATTAATTCCAGACTGCAGCGCCACTTAAGTAAGTAAGTAAGATGCTACGGCTGGGAAACGAACCCAGACCATTTGCGCAACAGTTCATTGTAATAAACATCGCTCCACTGAGTCCGTGGCCATCGATCACAGCTTTTACAGTCCTAGCTTTTATCGAAGGGTGACTTTTGGGCCGACCGCCGCACGCATCGGTTGCTCTCCCGTTGGATGAAAAAGGAGAGCGACTACTCCTTGCCATAGAACCTTTTGCGCTTGTGCCTATAATACGATGACGCAAATGCTTCGTTGGGGTGTAGGTTTCAAGGTTCCGTCGTTCCTCACCCGTCATAATCGTGTTAGAGTCGACGTGGAATCAACTTCTCTCACACATGGATCCATTCAGACCGTCCTGCCCACGTCCGTTGGTTTCAACGACGGTATATTCCCGTGGACCGCCTGTAGCACGTTTATTTTGCTCCGTCCTTAGTCTTTCAACTCTCCCTGGAGCTCCACCACGGAGGTTAGCATCAATCGCTGTACCTATTTTTGCATTCTCCGGATCTTAAGGTTTTGGACTATTGGCTTTTGGAACCATTGGTCTTCCTCCAAATTCGGGGTTTGCGACCACAAAGAAAAGAGGGGACTACTCTCTTATCCCATTAAATCCCTTAGTTGCCTCTTTTCTATCTTTTGCGGTAAATTTTACCGTATCATATCAAGTGGATTTAATGAAAAACAATTCTCGGATAATATTACAACGCACAAATATTATAGTCTTAGTTTACTGAAGGATATCCAACTTACCATAACCTGACGTATGTTAACATATTGGTAGCAGCTAAGATCTTGGCAGTTCTCACTGCAGCTGAAGCTTGGTCGAATAACAAGTTCGAAAATTAGGAGAGCATTCAGGGTTAAGAACATTCTCAGAAAAAAATTACCTCATATGATATGATAACTCTATAGACTTCTTTAAAAGTCAGTCAGTTTTATGACTCTCCTCACCACTAAGAGATATAAAAATGACGAATTGGGATAAGCATTTTTTTTGCATTTTTTGCCTTCGCTGATAAACATGCTTAATTGGATATAACTATCACAAATAAAAGTAGCTTTAGAATAAAAATCCCATCAACAGATCCCAATCCCCTACCATATCAATCCGTCCCAGTTAATACCAAAATACACCGCGAAGATATATGTATACATTTGTATCCAGATCATCCGCACTCTTCTTACAATCATTTTGGTTTACTTGGCATTCAATAGGCCCTATCCATCAGTGGGCCATAATCCCCATAGATATAATACACCTTAACGCCTGAGGGGTTGGCATTCCACTTTGCCGCTTCATTGAAACCAAATATTGCGAGAATTATTTTCACTCCATGTTGACGTCATTATTCTCGGTTTATACCCACGTTTTGCCAATAAAGGATAATTCATTCCTGGAATTACTTTATTTTTTCTGTCTCTCCTTCGTGGCATTTAGCCTTAGCCACCATGCCATGGTATGGTATACCCGCGGTGGATTCGTTTTGAGACCGTATATACACAAACACGAAGAAAGGACACAAGCGGAAAAAAAATAAACAGGAAAAGAAAATTATTTCCGATTACTCTTAGGTGGACGAATGGCTGGAGTGTTGGTGATGTCGTTTCTTTCTATTGCGCGCCTACCAAATACGTATACACCACGCTCCTATGACCTTTCTCCATCAATCGGAAACACAGTAAACCGGGGGTGAAAAAAATGCGCGCCACAACTAATATACAACAACAAAAATTAAGTATCGCATGGAAAATTTCCCTCCAACACAATGATGCGTAGAAAATGCTAACAAGTGGGAGGTGGAAATTGTTTATTTTTTATTCAAAGACAACACTCGGTGGGTGATGACAAAAATGACACACCAACACGTGCAAGTCACGCTGCCTTAGGGGGTTGAAACTTTTCACAGAAAAACAACTTAAATCAGTCGAATCAATAATTTAAGCGGCGAAAAATAAATGTTTGTCATTTTCATTCTTTCACAGGGTGTCTCGTTCGGTTCGGTTACAAGGGAAGAGGCTCCTCTAAGTTTATCCTTACGCTCAGTTAAACTAATGAACATGGCGCTGCGTTGCCGGTGTTAGGGGGGTTGGTGGAATATCCATCATCTTCCCAGCTCTAGGGCCGGTGTAAACTCATGCTGCTCCTTTATAATTATTATTATTACGATTACTATTACAAGAGGAAATAATTAATGTGAAGTTTTGTTGTTATTGCCAGGATGGAGACCTAAGGACAACACCAATGACAAAGGGCTGCGAATAGCGCGTCAAGCAAGGGTGTTTAATCACGTTGCTTACAAGGGAAATATGTTTAAATTTTAGACAAAAGACGAGGGGGCGAAGAGGAAGAGTTAAGACTGGTACGGGGGTGGTATAATTAATTGAACGTTGCGGCATTTGCGTGCACATTTTGATACAATAGACAGGGTGGGCGAACTTCTATGGTGAACTTTGATTACACTTTAGAGTGGTGGGGTTGTCTTTGAAAGGGTAATTTCGAGAGTAGTGAGCTTCGTTCTTTTAAATATTTATGACTATTTGACTTGTTGGTATCTATATTGAGAAGGCATATATTGTCATATGCTTTGAGAATTAAATTTTCGCCGTGAAAATTAGATACTTAGGATTTGTGTTTAGATTTTGGATTTTGTTTTCATATATGTACATAGTCTGGTTTTGATAAACGATGATGCGGGTGACGAAGAAGTTGACAGAGCACTCCATCTTTAAGTAAAACCCCACATCATAGTAACGGGTCCGCCATCTAACTTTTTTTTTTCAACTAGTGCTTATTTCGTGAATGGTAACACTTAGCTCGTGTCTGATTTGACAGATAATTAGCTTTATCCGCTGAACGAATATGGTTGTGTATACGCTTGAACAACGCTGGGAAATATTGCGACATTAATTTGAAAATCATGGTAATGTTGCAGAATGTGTGCGAAAATTGCGTACGGATTTTGGAAGAAGAGAAGCACCGTCAGCTCCGTATGTTCGTTATCTTGTGAAGAAAGTGAAAGAAACTGACATCCTCATCGATAAACCAAAGCGTGAAAAGCCAAAAACAGTGTGTACACCCGAGAATATTGCTGCTGTGGCAGAAAGTGTGCGTGAAGCTCCATCACCATCAATTCACCATCGTTCTCAACAATTTAACATTTCGGAGACATCATTGAGACGAATTTTGCATAAAGACCTTAGCATGACGCCATACAAAGTACAATAGGTTCAGGAGTTGAAGCCAACTGACCATCCAATGCATTTTTGCTTCGATAAGTGGGCATGCGATCGACTTAGAGAAGATGCCGATTTTGCCAAAAAATCATCTTTTCAGATGAAGCTCATTTTGATCTTGGCGGGTTTGTAAACAAGCAAAATTGTCGCATTTGGGGTACAGAAAACCCGCACGCATACATTGAAAAGCCGATACACCCAAAACGAGTCACTGTTTGTTGCGGATTTTGGTCCAGAGGCATAATTGGGCCATTTTTTTTCGAAAACGAGCAAGGAGTGGCCGTTACAGTCAATGGCGATCGTTATCGGGCCATGTTGAACGAATTTTTGTTCACAAAAATTGAAGAGGAGGATATTGGCAACATTTGGTTTCATCAGGACGGCGCTACGTGCCACACAGCCGAAGCTACAATCGATGTTTTGCGCCCTGTTTTTGAAGATCGCATTATCAGCTTCAGAGCTGATGTCGTTCGGCCACCTCGGAGCTGCGATTTGACACCGTTGGACTATTATTTGTGGGGTGCCGTAAAGGATAAGTCTTACGCCGATAAGCCAGAGACAATTGACGCTTTAAAGGACAATATTCGTGACAATATTCGTGAAATACAGCTGCACACAATCGATAATATGCTAAAAAATTGGACCGATCGTGTAGGCTACTGCATGGCCAGCCGAGGCAGCCATTTGAATGAAATTATTTTTCATTATTGACCGGAAGGATTGTACTTTCAAATAAAAAAAGAAATTTGAGAAAATATTTAGTGGTTTTTTTCTATAGCATTTTCAAAAAAAAAGTTATTTGGCGGACCCTTTAGTAACGACATTAAGAATTCGAAAAATATATTTTCTTATTTAATCTGCATCTTGATGAAATATAAGTTCAGTGCCCTTTTACGTTTTTTGGAACTATCACTATTTTGTAGGTTTGTTGATCAATGTAACGACTGCGAACTCTGATCGTCATTAAACTGACAACGACCAGTCGTTGTAACTTTGACTACACATGAATTGTGCTTATTTTACCTCTAAGTGGTAACGATCGGCGTTTTCAAATGTGAAACCAGTTGAGCTTTAACCTAAGTGATGGCCAGAGATAAGGGAAGTTAAAGAGTTACCAAACTTCTACCTCTCTCACCCTGAATCCCCGCAAGAGTTGGTTGTTTTTGTTGTAATCCACCACCAATGCACTCCTGTCTGTGAATACATGTATTTCCGACTGAAAGAATTCAGCAGACGAAAAATGTTGGGTTTGGACATTTTCATTAACAGCTGAAGTGGATTTATTTTTGTTTTGACATTTCAATTGCCATAATATTTTTTCGCAATTGTGGAAATTTTAAAATCACACAGAAAAATGGTGGTAGCGGTGGAGGCGAAAAAAAAACAAAAAGAAACAAAACAGAAAGATTGAATCGAATAGTTAGTCTTATAGTTAATAATTTTTCCAGTCATAACAGAGTGACACTTTTAGAAATAATTTTAGATGGATTCACAAAATACGCGAAAGTAAAAATGTTTGTTTACATTCAAAAAGAAAGTGACAGATTCAGAATTTGGTGAATATAAATAAATAGTTATGAATGTATTCAACTCTTCGGATAGAACGTAAAACAAACTATTTATATATTTTATTATCTATAATTACCAAAATGATTTCCAAGAGTATTTATTAATTTTATAATCTCCTACGGGTATTTGTAGACCATTAACACATGTTGCGTAATTTAATACGAAAAATTCTGAGGATAATATATTCTCAAGTCAGATTTTATGAGTAGGGTAATTTGATATTAAATAATCTAAGGAATAAAATATAGTTGTTGGCCAGCGGCTAGCTGGAAAATTCCCTCTCCAAAATAAATATCCAAAATGGATTTAAAAAATGATTCAAAACTATTGATTTTATTTTCTAAAAACAAAAACGTTAATAATACATGAAAGAAATATTATTCATTCGTACATTGGTAGGAAAATTGGGAATCTTGCTACGGTCAACGTGGTAATGTGCGTATCGAAAACAAAATGGTGCAAAAAGAATTTAACATTTCGAATTAGAACTGTACCCACGTCGTTACCAGCTCAAAAAAACCCAAGTAGGAAATTCATGAATGCATATATATTTTTTAAAAATAGATTTTTTTTTTAAATACACTATCAGATCTGTGTCGTAGCGAGCTTAATACAAGCGCATCTACGAGCAGAGATTTGCCACAGCATATAAAATGCATCCACAGATTTGCTCGATGAAAATAATTTACTAAGCAAATAATGAAATTTATGGATAATTTTTCATGAGCTATATGAGAATTCCTACTGGTAGATTGTCAGCTTATAAAACTTATAACGGGTGATTTTTTAGCTGGTTTGGTTTTGGCAACACTGGTTTTGACAGCTGACGTGTGTTTAGTACCTTGTGTCACTGTCAAACAGCTTCAGTTTGGTTTGCAATTTAACCATGCATCGTCTTACAAATGAACAACGCTTGCAAATTATTGAATTTTACTATCAAAATTCGTGCTGGGTTCGAAATGTTCATCGCGCGCTGCTTCCATTTTATGAACGGCATTGTCGACCTTCTGAGCAGTCTATTCGGAAGATTGTGACCAAATTTCGCACCAAATTTACTTTGTTGGACATTAAACAACCAACACGTTTACGTACTGTGCGTAGTGAAGAAAATATTGCGGCCGTATCAGCTAGTGTGACAGAAGACCGCGAAATGTCGATTCGGCGCCGTTCCCAGCAGTTAGGCCTTTGTTACAGCACTACGTGGAAAATTTTGCGGAAGGATTTGGGCGTAAAGCCTTTTAAGATACAGCTGGTGCAAGAACTAAAGCCAGCCGACCTACCACAACGCCGAATTTTTGATAAATGGGCTCTTGGAAAGCTGGCCGAGGATCCGCTTTTTTATCGAAAAATTGTGTTCAGCGATGAGGCTCATTTTTGGTTGAATGGGTACGTAAATAAGCAAAATTGCCGCATTTGGAGTGAAGATCAGCCAGAAGCATTGCAACAGCTACCAATGCATCCCGAAAAAGCCACTGTTTGGTGCGGTTTATGGGCCGGCGGCATTATTGGGCCATATTTCTTCAAAGATGATGCGAATCGCAGCGTTACTGTCAATGATAACAAACTTTTTTTTGCCCGAAATGGAAGTTCTTGACTTGCATGATATGTGGTTTCAACAAGACGGTGCCACATGCCACACAGCACGCGAAACAATGGCGCAATTGCGAGGCGAGTTTGGTGAACAGTTAATTTCACGTTTCGGGCCGGTCAATTGGCCGCCTAGATCGTGCGATTTGAGAACATTAGATTATTTTTTGTGGGGGTATGTCAAGGCTAATGTCTATAGGGACAAGCCCGCTTCGATTGACGCACTGGAAGCCAACATCCATGCATTCATTCGTGAGATACCGGCCGATATGTGTGAAAGAGTATGCCAAAATTGGACTCAGCGGATGGGCTACCTGAGACGCAGCCGCGGTCAACATTTGCATGAAATTATCTTTAAACATTAAATTGCAAGGTTCAAACTATCGATTCAAATAAATATTTCATTCATTTTTTCGAATTTTTTGTGTTTTTTTTTTAAAAAAAAGTTTTAAACCTCTTAAAAAATCACCCGTTACAATGAATATTAGAGGCTGCATATGTTTTAGGGAATTCTAATGAATAAGGGTGTAATTGTATAAAGGTGTTTTGTTCCAAATTAATTATAATTTATTTTTTATTTTTTAACATAAAATATACTAATTCACGGAAGTAGGTGAATTAACTAGGAATTAAATTGAAATTTGGCGACAAGATGATGTCAATTGGAATTTTAGTTTTGTTTTTTTTGTTAAGTAGAGTATAGGTAGGTAAACAAGTATAGCTAAATGAGACTTTTAAGGCACACAGTTCCAGCAATGAATTCTAGGAGAAGTTTTATTTATTTACTATCTTAATTTTTGGAAACTATTTTGCACATACTTTCCCGCTTTGTGTCCAATTTTCGGTTGTTCAACAGATTGCATAACTTGTGAATTAGAGGATTATAAGAATTTTTTTTAAACCGAGGATTACTCTCTCGCTCTCTCTTCAAGTGGTTTATCTAGCGCAAACAACGTAATTTTATTGGTTAAGAGTTAATAAAGTGTAATTGTCTTTCTGTATTGGATTGGAAGTGAACATTTTTAAAATATTTAGAATCCCCCTGCGTGGGTAACACGACTGTAAGCTATTTCGATTGGGACACAAGTTTTCATTTCCATTGGAAATAAAATTGATTTTATTGGAAAATCTCGATTTCCTACCTATCTACTTACACCACTTACTTGCTTCCTTATGTCAGTTTGAAATTTTCATTTCGATAAGTAAATTATTTTTCTGAATTATAGAGATGAATTAGTGGGTGCAAATTACGTTTGTTTATAGCTCTGATAAAATATGTTAAAAAATAAACGCATTTAAAAGTTGTATAATGAAGTTTACGTGTAATTTGTTAAAATCAGTTTCAACGGTTAAATATGTATTTATTTAGAAAACATGTTTTTTTCTTACAATAATTAAAATAATAAAATAATTGTAAAAATATCGAATATAAACACCGGAGAATACTGATTTCTCTTTTATTATTTTTGATTGCAATTTATTCAAGAATTTCCTCTAATTTTTCCGAATGTAAAAAAATTTAATATTGGTTAAAGGTTTTAACGATTCTCTACAGATGCGAAGTGTTTGCTGAACGAGTTTCTGAGTTCATAATATTTTTGTCGGATGCACTCACTTGCGCATGCGCAGCTCGAAAACCGTAACTTTGTGGTGGAAAATCGTAACTTTGTGGTGGAAAACCGTAACTTTGTGGTAGAAAACCATAACTTTGTGATGACACAACAAATTTCCCCTATTTTGGCTGAAGTTTTTAGGAAAGGTCGGTGAAGAGCAGTTGGAAAACTGGAGAAAATTGGTGAATACCATAACTCACGCACACATGTTTGAGTTATGGTTTTTTATTGAGTTCAAGCTTGTAGGCAAATCCAGAAGTTTGGTATCTCTTTACTTACCTTATCTCTGGTGATGGCTATCAACTCCGAATATCAGCTGTCTCCTGGCGACTACCGAGTGCCTAGTATCTAGACCTTAGATAGGGTATCAATCCTTGTGTGAAGTCTTGGCGGCAGCAGATGAGAGCAGGGGGACGTAGTCCTTTTCCAATATGATAGCGAAATAATTCCCAAGATGGAATCAACGAAGGCGTTAACAGTACTGGTTAGTATGTACAAAGTGAAAAACCTTAATGAGCTCATTCGACATATTCGGGCAACAGGTCATTTGGGAATCTCAAGGGTTGGTGGTTGGCCCCGTGTCCTAAGGGTATCTACTAAATTTGGAAATGGCCCTACAGCTGGACTTTTTTTCGTTTGGCATGGTCGTCAACAATAAAATCCGTCCTCTTTAAGTCTCTTGGTTTTTTTTTTTATATTAGTGGGTTAACGCAAAGTACAACCCCTCACGAAAATATAGGAGGACATTTATTGTTCACCACCATGCTAAACAAAAAAAAGGAAAACGATGTTCGTATCTGCACTTGGAACGTGAGAAAGTTAATAGATGTAGAATCATAAAAATTAGCAGAAGCTCTAACCTGTTGCAAAGCAGACATTACTGCCATCCGGGAAATACGATGGAATGGGCCTGGCAGTAAGAAAATGAAAAACTATAACATGAACTACGGACCGTGTTATAATGAGCAGAAACAGGCGACTATTCGAATTTGTTATAAATACCAACATTGAGCAACAATTCTTATGCTTTCATGACATTAGCGAACGCATTGTAACAATCCGCATCAAGGCCAAATTAGCCATCAAAAACCTTATATGCACTCACGCTCAGATAGAGAATACAAATGATATTGGGACAGACTGTTTCTACTAGCTCCTGACTTATGCATGACTACCGAAGTATGGTGTGAAAATCGTGCTGGGAGATTTTAATGCAAAGTTTAGGTAGAATTGTCGGAAAGCACAGCCTTCACGATGTCTTTATGGTCCTCTTTTTTTATGATCGCAAGAGCAAATGTGAGATGGCAGTCAGTTAATGAGTTAAATGGGTTAAATGGTTTTTTTATTCGGAGGCCATCTTCGTGGTCGCCATTTTCTGATACTTACTTACTTAAGTGGCGCTACAGTCCGGGATGGACATGGGCATTAACCAACATACCTCTCCAATTAGCGCGGTCCTTAGATAACTGCCTCCAGTTGCGCACTCCAAGTTGGTTGAGGTCGGTTTCCGCTTGTGCGCGCCTTTTAAGGCGACATCTGACTGGGAATCGAAGACTCTGCGAGCCGGAGTATTGGTGTCCATTCGTTCTACATGTCCTAGCCATCTTAAACGTCAAATGCAGAGTTTTTTTTTGACTAGGGCTGTGTCGCTGTACAGTTCGTATAGTTCGTGGTTGAATCTTCGTCTCCATAGCCCGTCAACGTAAACGGGACCTACGATTTTTCGAAGAATTTTTCTCTCAAATCGACCAAGGATTTCTTTATACACTTTTGATACGGTTCCATGATTCAGCGCCGTAGAGCAGGACTGGGATGATCAGGGTCTTATATAGGATCTCCTGTGAGGGCTTTACTACTAAATGCCTTCTTAGCCCGAAGAAACAGCGGTTGGCAAGATTAATTAAAGAGATGTTGTGGAGCCGAGGTAGACAAAGTGCTGTACTACTTCAAAGTTATATCTGTCAATGGTAAAGTTCTATCCAATTTGTCAATGTTGTGCTTCCTTTCGTGTTGACAGCATATACATAGTCTTACCCTCATTTACTGCTAAAACCACTTTTGCCGCTTCCTTCTCTATACTAGCAAACGTGGCGTCGGCGTATGCTACCAGTTTCACCAATTTATGGAAGATTGTGCCTCTGGGGTTGGCTCATGAGTTTTGCACAATCGTCAGAAAAAATCAAATTGAAGAAGTCACATGATAGCGCATCGCCTTCCCTTAATCCTTATTTGGTATCGAATGTGTCGATGAGGTCGTTTCCGACCCAGATGGAGTAGCGGAAATTCTCCATCCTACACAGACGGACTCATTTTTGTGGATCGGGCAGACGATGCTGAGGTTCCATTCTTCAGGCATACTTTTATCCGACCAGATTTGGCTATCAGTTGGTGGATATTACTTACCATGTCTCAGCGGGAAGGCCGTCATTTCCGGTGGCCTTATTAAACTTGAGTTCAGATATTGCAATCCTCACTTCAATTAGGTCGGGTGGTTGGTAGTTTTCGCTGCCGTTGCCAATATGACATAGTTCATTCCACCTGACAGAGGAATGTTGTTCGTCATCGCCGTTTAACAGTCTGCAGAAGTGGTTCTTCCATATCCTCAGCATCGACTGCGTCTTAACTACGATATTTCCTTGTTCATCTCGATAGAATTCTGTTCGAGGCTTGTATTCTTGGATTTGACGTTTTATACTTTGATAAAACTTGCGAACATCGTTTCTGGAGTGGCACCTCTCCATATCCTAGATCGCGTGATTTTCTTGCTCTTTTTTCTTCTTATTGAAAAGCCGGTGTTCTTCCCTTCTTCTCTGCCTATAGAGCTCAATTGCAGCTCTTGTCTTCACATGCAGCTTAGCCTTGTAGGCCTCGTTCTTGGCTGCGAGCATCTGTCGGCATTCCTCATCAAACCAGGGGTTTCTGGCTCGTGGCCGGGTGTAAGCATAAACTTCTTTTATTGCATTTCATCGGGTTTAGTTTCTATTTGTTTTCTTTAAATTTTCGTTCAATTTCAGCTTTTTTCAGGTTCCGTAATTTTCCCAAAAATAACGTGGCTTCCAAAAATTTATGGTTCGCTTGGAATAAAAGCGCTCCAAGGTCGAACCCATCCCACACATTGAGCTAGCCCAGACTCACGTAGCCCACCCATGAGAAGTTGCGAATCTTCGAGGTTGAGACGATAGCTTCTATGGATAATGGAGGAAAAAAGAGAAGTATAGGAAAGAACTACAAAACTTTTTTTTTATTTCTTTGAATAATATTTTTATGGATTTTGACTGGGTTTGAACGCGCAACCTTCCACTCAATAGGCGAAGAAAAGATGTTCGTAATGTTTACCAAAGTGTAAGGAGCGGATAAAATCATGTCGAGATGAAAAATTAAAGATCGTAGTTGAGACACAGTTGAAGTTGAGGATATGGAATAACCACGTCTGCAGACGGTTAGACGGCGCCTGAAACCGTTTACCAACAATCTGATCGGCCGTTTCAGTGTTGTTTTAGACCAGGACAATTCTAATCTTCACACTTTAGCAGATTCTGAAAAAAAAACGCATGAAGTTCGAATTCATTCCCACCATTCATCGATTTCTAAGCTGCAAATGACAACATTTACAGAGACAAATTGTACAGAGCCTAGTTTTGGTATACCGCCCAAACTCGTCTGTCTGTTTAGGATGACGATGGAGCATTGTCGCTGCTCCATCAAGGTCAGCAACAACCTAATTGAAACACATACGATACCGAAAAGGGACTTCTTTAACATCATTCTTGATAGTATTGTGCAAAACTCCTGAAGCAACACCGGAGGTAAGCCTGGGCAACCCAGTCCTGCTTTGAAGCATGGACCGTATCAAAAGCTGACCTCAACTTTTTTACTCACTGTTTTTTTAAGGGGTTCGGGCTACTCATTTTGGGAGCACTAAAAGAACATTTCGCAGTAACTTTTTAAGAGTATTTATGTACTTTCCAGATCACTTTGCAGCCTACTCTGTACCTACATATCAGCCCTTTTACTAACAAATTTCATGGGAGATATAGTAGAATACCACATTCGTTCAGATGAGATCCTGTGATTTGTGTTAAAGATATCCTCCGCGAGTATTTGATTTCTTTGCACTCTCAGTGGATCACCCTTTCTTTATTTTTTATTACATTGTAAGTGTTGCTATCTTTTCAATCCGTAAGTGAATTGGACTAATTTTAATTTTATAATCTTTAACGATGGGTGGTTGGGTGCTGTAGAACGAGGGTAGACTCTGATTGGCGTTAACTTGGCAATGTCCAGTGTTGCAACTCTGACTACACATCAAATGTGCTTATCTTTACCTCCAAGTGGTAACCATCGGGTACTGGTCTCATCCAACCGGATTTGACTTGCTAAACGATAAGTGCGAGTGTTGATAACACGACGAAAAACAGCAACACTATAAACACCCTGGTGAGAATGGCACGGAAGAATACCCGGCCTTGTGTCCCAGGCGAACCTAGATGAGCTGCTCTGACATATTCGGACAACAGGTTGTCTAGGAATTTCAAGGGTTAGTCAGGCCCCTTGAACAGAGATGGTGGCGGATGAACCGAAAGGCCAACGGCAGCGCTCAATCCCGTAGTGGATACTGATGGCCCCGTGTCCTAGGGGTATCTAATAAATTGGAACTGGCCCTCCAGGTTGGGGGTTGTGCTTTGGGCTAACTACCCACCCACAGAAAAAAAACATGGTTACGAAGCAACCAATAGCCTCGGAAAGGACGGATTTTATTGTTGACGACCCTGCTAAACGAAAAAAGGACAACGACGTTCGTATCTGCACCTGGAATGTGAGAACATTAAACAGGAGAGGTGCAGGCGAACAACTAGCGGAAGCCCTAAACTGCTACAAAGCAGACATTACTGCCATCCAGGAAATACGATGGGATAGGCCGGGCAAAAAGAGGATGAAAAACTGTGACATATACTACGGACCGTGTTATAGTGAGCAGAAACAGCGACTATTCGGATGCGGATTTGTTATAAGTGCCAGACTTAGGCAAGAAGTCTTATGTTTCCAAGACATTAGCGAACGCATAGTAACAATCCGCATCAAGGCCAAATTCGCCAACATAAGCCTTATATGCGCTCACGCTCCGACGGAAGAAAAAGATGATATAGCTAAGGATTGCTTCTACGAGCTCCTCGACAAAACCTATGAGCGACTACCGAAGTACGATGTTAAAATCGTGCTGGGAGATTTTAACGCAAAGGTAGGAAGAAGAAGAAGAAGAGAAGACATCTTTAGAAGTATTGTCGGAAAACACAGCCTACACGACAACACGTCTGGTAACGGACTTAGGCTAATTGATTTCGCTACGGAACGAAATGCCACTATAGCCAGCACACGGTTTCCTCACCTCGATATCCATAAGGGGACATGGCGGTCTCCAGATCAACGAACGGTCAACCAAATTGATCACATTGCGATAGATAAGAGGCACGCATCCAGTATTTCGGATGTCCGAACATTCCGAGGAGCTAACATCGACTCGGATCACTACCTTGTAGCAGCCAAGGTAAGAATGCGGATATCCACCACGCCACAACAATCCAGAAATACTGTGAAAAAATTTAATGTCGGAAGACTGCAATCGCAAGAGACCGCCAAGACCTTCGCACAACGCGTATCCCTTAACCTCTCGATTAACACCATACCACCAGCATCGAATGTCGAAGAGCAATGGCAACGATGCCAACAGGCCATTAGATCAGCCGCAACTGATGTGCTAGGTTTCTCGCGCCCACCAGCAAGAAACCCCTGGTTTGATGAGGAATGCCGACAGATGCTCGCAGCCAAGAACGAGGCCTACAAGGCTAAGCTGCAGGTGAAGACGAGAGCTGCCATTGAGCTCTATAGGCAAAGAAGAAGGGAAGAACATCGGCTTTTCAGAAAGAAGAAAAAAGAGCAAGAAAAGCGCGCGATCGAGGATATAGAGAGGTGCCACTCCAGGAACGATGTTCGCAAGTTTTACCAAAGTGTAAAACGTCAAAGCCAAGGATACAAGGCTCGAACAGAATCCTGTCGAGATGAACAAGGAAATATTGTAGTTGAGACACAGTCGATGCTGAGGATATGGAAGAACCACTTCTGCAGACTGTTAAACGGCGATGACGAACAACATTCCGCTGTCAGGCAGAACGAACCATTCAATATTGGCAACGACAGCGAAAACTGCCAACCACCCGACCTGAGTGAAGTGAGGATAGCAATATCTAAACTCAAGCTTAATAAGGCTGCCGGAAATGACGGCCTTCCCGCTGAGCTTTATAAGGCCGGCGGAGATGACTTGGTAAGTAACATCCACCAACTCATAAGCCAAATCTGGTCGGATGAAAATATGCCTGAAGAATGGAACCTCAGCATCGTTTGCCCGATCCACAAAAAAGGAGACCCTCTGAACTGCGCCAACTACAGAGGCATAAGTCTCCTCAACATCGCCTACAAGATCCTATCTGCCGTAATATGTGAACGCCTGAAACCGTTTACCAACAACCTGATTGGCCCTTATCAGTGTGGTTTTAGGCCAGGAAAGTCCACAACCGATCAAATTTTCACACTTCGGCAGATCCTGGAAAAAACTCAAGAAGTCCAAATTGATACCCACCACCTATTCATCGATTTCAAAGCCGCATATGACAGCATTTATAGAGACGAACTATACAGAGCCATGTCTAGTTTTGGTATACCGCCCAAACTCGTCCGTTTATGTAGGATGACGATGGAGAATTCTCGCTGCTCCATCAGGGTCGGAAACGACCTCACCGACACATTCGATACCAAAAAAGGATTTAGGCAAGGCGATGCGCTGTCATGTGACTTCTTTAATCTGATTCTTGAGAGAATTGTGCAAAACTCCAAAGCCAACACCAGAGGCACAATTTTCCAAAAGTCGGTGCAACTACTAGCATACGCTGACGATATTGACATCATTGGTAGGACTCAACGTGATGTCATAGCTACGTTTGCTAGTATAGAGAAGGAAGCGGCGAAAATGGGTTTAGCAGTAAATGAGGGTAAGACTAAGTATATGCTGTCAACACGAAAGGACACACAACATCGACGAATTGGACAGAACGTCACCATTGACAGATATAACTTTGAGGTAGTACGGGACTTTGTCTACCTCGGCTCCGCTATTAACTCTGACAACAACATCTCGTCAGAAATTAAACGAAGAATTACTCTTGCCAACCGCTGTTTCTTCGGGCTAAGAAGGCAATTTAGTAGTAAAGCCCTCACTCGAACTACTAAGGAGATCCTATATAAGACCCTGATCATCCCAGTCCTGCTCTACGGCGCTGAAGCATGGACCGTATCAAAAGCGGATGAAGAAATCCTTGGTAGATTCGAGAGGAAAATTCTTCGAAAAATCTTCGGTCCCGTTTGCGTTGACGGGCTATGGAGACGAAGATTCAACCAAGAACTATACGAGCTGTACAGCGACATGCCCCTGGTCAAAAAACTCCGCATTGGACGTTTAAGATGGCTAGGACATGTAGAACGAATGGACACCAATACTCCGGCTCGCAGAGTCTTCGATTCCCAGCCAGACGTCGGACGCAGTAGAGGAAGACCTCGCCTTAAGTGGCGCGCACAAGTGGAAACCGACCTCAACCAACTTGGAGTGCGCAACTGGAGGCAGTTAGCTAAGGACCGGGCTAATTGGAGAGGCATGTTGGTTGAGGCCCAGGTTCATTCCGGACTGTAGCGCCACTTAAGTAAGTAAGTAATCTTTAACGATGCTTTTTCTTTTATTTTGTTTTGTCTCTTATCTTTTAAAACAAATTGTAAGTCATGATTTTAAAAATCACTACCAACTGACAGATTTACCTACACATCACATAGTAAGATCAAATTCAGATTATGGTACTATTAATCCACACCCCTGAAATATAGCGTTTAATCCAAATACCAAAAATACTTGTACCTTAGCCTTCTTTCCCACCCAATGATCATTTGAAATTCCCCCCCAATTTAGCTAACAAATTGGCAAACATCAACCCCACTTGACGAACGAGCAAACACAACCCCGACGAATATGAAAACAAACATTTAAAATTAATGTGAGTAACATAGCATACCATAAGGCCCCCCAAAATTAACTCTCTCACTTGTGTCAGTATCTCCAAGCCGCAACTCATCATGATCATCTACCCCCACGGATACCTAACGTTTCTATAGCCAACCGAACCTAGACATACATATCGTCATAACAACCCCGCACCTGCCCCAGCGTTATGGTGAGTTAATCAAGAGCGTTGATGTATAAATACACTTTTTTAAGTCATTCCCCTCTATTTACAGCGTTTGCTCCCCCGCTCACATCAACCCTTAAAACAGAAACATCCCAACCTCCATCTCCCCCACTCAATTCCCAGAATGTGTCAAACTTTACGATGGGAAATTTTCAATCAAATTCACCAAAAACCAATCCAACGCACAGAGTACCACCCCGAGTCAGCTTTTTGTGTTCTTTCTACTTTTCAGTATCTCCACGTTTCGTTAAATCCATTCGTCCTTGGACGAGAGCAAAAAAGAAAAATTGGCGAAAAATTGCACTCCCACATGTATCGCTACATAAAAAGAACACCCACTCAAACACAAACAAGGTGATTGGTAAACGTGCAGAGAGATATCTTGATTTTCTGACTTTATTACAATCGGTCCTCCATACCCATCAAATCATCATCCTCCCGACAAACCCCTACCATCAACCCAACCCAATATATCATTCGTCCTCGCATATACAAACACACAAAAAAAGGCCGAGAACGGAATTTACCCAGTAAAGTTTAAATGCTTAAAGCTTTTGATATTTTGACTGCAATTCAATCTGCACAAACACTCGTGCACATGCATGCCCACACAACCTTTTCGTGTACCCGAACACCAAGGGTGGGTGCGCATTTGAAATATTTACACTACAGCAGTGCGATGCTTAAAAATCAACTAGGAGCACTTTACCAACAGCAGAGCTATAGAACACCAGGATGACAAAGGCAAAACGGAGCAAAAAAGAAGAGAACACCAAATATAGGAGAGAAGACATGAAAGAAGGAAAATCGAGGAAAAATGAAAAAGGATTTTTTTTTTTGTAACTCAGCAAGGCCAACATCCAGTGCACCACCCACCCAATAGAACCACTTCCTCGCACCCGACCAACAAAAAGGACGACGGAACAAAGGGAAAAGGCCGCAAAATACACTTCGTTTTTGAAATAGAAAAGTTATAAGCTGTTGGATGGTAAGTCGGTGTTGCCAGATTGAAATAAAATTATTAAAACTTAGAAGATTTATGTTTTTTTTTTTTCATTTCAGATCTGTGTCGTATCGGGCTTAATAAAATCAGCATCTACGAACAGAGATTTGCCACAGCATATAATATGCATCCAAAGGCTCATCATTCAGTGCATTTGTTAGTGGGACATAACAGAATATAGAAGTGGCGGTAGGCCCAAAACCATAACGCCCAAATTAAAAATGTCATAACGCCTAAAGTTTTTCTTAAGATTGTTGTAAAATTTACTGAAATTTGGACAAACTGACATTGATATTGGGCATTATGACATTACTTACGTAGTAAACGACGTTAGGTCTGATCGCCCAAGGTCGTAACGCACCAATTAAGAAATGTCGTAACGCACAAAAGCTGTTTTACATACTTAATTAAGTGGCGCTACAGTCCTGGGCCTCAACCAACATGCCTCTCCAAAGGCAAAGGCAAAGGTCCGTAGCTAACTGCCTCCAGTTGCGCACTCAAAATTGGTTTAGGTCGGTTTCTACTTGTGAGCGCCACTTAAGGCGAGGTCTTCCTCTATTGCGTCCGACGTCTGGCTGGAAATCGAAGACACTGCGAGCCGGAGTATTGGTCTCCATTCGTTCTACATGTCCTAGCCATCTTAAACGTCCAATTCGGAGTTTTTTGACCAGGGGTATGTCGCTGTACAGTTCGTATAGTTCATGGTTGAATCTTCGTCTCCATAGCCCATTCAACGCAAACGGGACCTTAGATTTTTCGAAGAATTTTTCTCTCGAATCGACCAAGGATTTCTTCATCCGCTTTTGATACGGTCCATGCTTCAGCGCCGTAGAGCAGGACTGGGATGATCAGGGTCTTATATAGGATCTCCTTAGTAGTTCGAGTGAGGGCTTTGCTACTAAATTGCCCTCTTAGCCCGAAGAAACAGCGATTAGCAAGAGTAATGATTTCTGACGAGATGTTGTTGTCAAAATCAATAGCGGAGCCGAGGTAGACAAAGTCCCGTACTACCTCAAAGTTATATCTGTCAATGGTGACGTTCTGTCCAATTCGTAGATGTTGTGTGTCCTTTCGTGTTGACAGCGTATAATTAGTCTTACCCTCATTTAATGGTAAACCCATTTTTGCCACTTCCTTCTCTATAATAGCAAACGTGGCCATGTCATCACGTTAAGTCCTACCAATGATGTCAATATCGTCGGCGTGTGCTAGTAGTCACACCGATTTTTGGAAAATTGTGCCTCTGGTGTTGGCTTGGGAGATCCTCTCAAGCATCAAATTAAAGAAATCACATGACAGCGCATCCCCTTGTATTAATCCTTTTTTGGTATCGAATGTGTCGGTGAGGTCGTTTCCGACCCTGATGGAACAGCGAGAATTCTCGATTGTCATGCTACATTGTCAGTTTGGGCGGTATACCAAAACTAAACATGGCTCTGTATAGTTCGTCTTTATAAATGCTGTCGTATACGTTAAATAGGTGGTGGGTATCGATTTGGACTTTTAGGGTTTTTTCCAGGATCTGCCGAAGTGTGAAAATTTGATCGGTTGTGGACTTTCCTGGCCTAAAACCACACTGATAAGGGCCGATCAGGTTGTTGGTAAACGGTTTTAGGTGTTCACATATTACGGTAGATATAATCTTGTAGGCGATGTTGGGGAGAATTATGCCTCTGTAGTTGGTGCAGTTCAGAGGGTTTCATTTTTGTGGATCGGACAAACGATGCTGAGGTTCCATTCTTCAGGCATACTTCCATTCGACCTGATTTGGCTTATGAGTTGGTGGATGTTACTTACCAAGTAATCTCCGCCAGATTTATAAAGCTCAGCGGGAAGGCCGTCATTTCCGGCGGCCTTATTAAGCTTGAGTTTAGATATTGCTACCCTCACTTCACTTAGGTCGGGTGGTTGCCAGTTTTCGCTGCCGTTGCCAATATTAAATGGTTTGTTTTTCGTGACAGCGGAAATTTGTTCGTCATCGCCGTTTAGCAGTCTGCAGAAGGGGTTCTTCCAGTTGAGACATAGTCGATGCTGAGGATACATCGACTGTGTCTCGACAGGATTCTGTTCGAGCCTTGTATCCTTGGCTTTGACGTTTTAGACTTTGGTAAAACTTGCAAACATCTGGACTGGCACATCTCTATATCCCTGATTGCGCGCTTTTCTTGCTCTTTCATCTTTTTTCTGAAAAGTCTGTTCTTCAATTCTTCTCTGACTATAGAGCTCAATGGAAGCTCTCTTCTTCACCTGCAGCTTAGCCTTGTAGGCCTCGTTCTTGGCTTCGAACATCTGTCGGAATTCCTCATCAAATAAGGGGTTTCTTGTTGGTGGCCGCGAGAAACCTAGCACATCAGTTGCGGCTGATCTAATGGATTGTAGGCATCGTTGCTATTGTTCTTCGACATTAGATACGGTTGGTATCGTGTGAATCGAGAGGATAAGGGATACGCGTTGCGCGAAGGCCTTGGCGGTTCCTTGCGATTGCAGTCTTCCGACATACCATTTTTTCACAGTTTTTATGGTTTGTTGTGGCGTGGTGGATATCCGCATTCTTTCCTTGGCTGCAACAAGGTAGTGGTGCGACTCGATGTTAGCCCCTCGGAAAGTTAGGACATCCAAAATACTGGATGCGTGCCTCTTGTCAAGGAAAATATCGAGTGGAGGATGATTTTTTCCAGTACTGCAGTACTAACAGAGTCAGAAAAAAAAACTAAATCGAGAAATCGATTATTGTGGTTTTTTAAACAGCTTGTGGCTGTAAGTCGAATTGTTACGGTAAAACTTACCGCAACAAGGCTCACTCCCTTTTCCCTTAAAATCATTTCATTCCCTCTTTTGTTTGTGGTCGCAAAACCGGAATTAGGATTAAGTGGCGGGTAGCCATGGTTCCATCAGCCACTGGCCCACAACCTTCAGATCCGGTAATGCAACCAATAGCAGTTATACCGAGTGCGGCAGACGAGTCCACTACGAAGATTTCCAACTCTGTTCGGTGCAGCCCTTGGGAGATTAGGGAGACACATGACAGATCAACGCCGGACAAAACGTGCGACAGGAGTCCACGAGAAAACGCCGTCGTCGAAGCCCATAGGACGTGGGAGACTCGTTACGGGCAGCATCAGACAGAAGCAGTCCGAAAAGTTCGATGGGTGAGGGAGAACGATCCCTCGTCGACCCCAACAGGATGATGATGGGTGGGGGAGGACGATCCCTAGAGCCTACACCCCAACGAAACGTTTTTAAAATCCTTTTTTTTAATTAAATTTCGGGAAAAAATTCGTTCGGGGGCCATCTTCGTGGTCCGCCATTTTGATACACTTGATATAAAATTTTAAAAATTCGTCCAAATAAAACTTAATTTTCCGCACCACTCCCATTCTATAACGAGGGTAAAACATTTTCGTTTTTTTCTTATTTCGTACCATCATTTCGTTTTTGTTTTTTCAATTTTCTTCTTGCGTAATTTTATTTTCAGGTTTCGTAATTTTCCCAAAAAAAAAAAAATGACGTGGCGTCCAAAATTCATCGTTCACTTGGAAGATAAAGCGCTCTAAGATCGAACCAACCCCACACTCTGAGTGAACGGAGCTGTCGTAGTCCAACCACGAGAAGTTACGAATATTCTTGCGAGTGATCTGTGTTTGACAGTTCCTCATAGGAAATTTCGTAGCAAAATGATAAAATGTTGTCAGGTAATTATAGCTCTTGTTGTGCAGAGACTTCAGATGGTATAAAATGGTAGAAAATGTTTGGACCTCCATAGGTAAGGTTGGATTGGTTGTCGAGGGTCAAGTTTTGGCACCCATGCTAGCCCAAGACAAGCAATTAAACCTCGCATAGGGACACTAGTGATGCAAGTGATACCCTTTAAGGAGGAGTTAAAGATTGATTAAAGAAGTTTAAGAGGTATTTCTCATTTGGTACAGACAGAACACCCTATCTTAAGGAGAAAATCCTTTTGTCCTGGTCTTTTGGAGAAGTGATCGGAATTATGAGGATATTAGTCTTTAGACCGTAACAGAAAAGAAGCTCCTAGAAGATGAAGGGCCTAAGCGACATTTTCAAAAATTTAAGTAATCAGCGTTTAAAGTTGTTTGCCTATAACTCTTTTGATAAAAATAAAAAAAAAATATAAAAAGATATTTTAAAGTATGTAGACAAAACTAAAGTCTTTTATAAAGTTAATTTTTTTCTTAGGATTCCCGCAATATTTGCAGGGAAATTTAAAAAAAATATAGCTAAGGCCTTTCATCTTCTAAGCGCTTCAATTGTTTCCTCGCATTTTGTTTGCAACGGATTGGTGGTTCAGTGGATGCGAGATGTCCTCTTCAACGTCAGGACCACGACATTTTCTCAAGCTCATTGCGTAAGAGGGCTTTCCCAAATGAATGTGTCCTGTTTTCTCAGATTGGCTCTGGAGTGAACCTGGGACTCAAAGACCATAACACTCCAGTTTACGTGGTCTACGGGCTGCTTGACAAGTTTCTACTTGTGTACGCCACCCTAAGCGTCGTCTATACGACTCAAAGAAAAGAGGGTTTAAGAATAAAGTTGTAGGACCAACATAGGTTCCAAAAAAAAGCTCGAAGAAGCAACCCTACGATACGACATACTAGAAAGCTTACTAACACTATACTCATACGACTTTATGAGGTTTAGCCATGAAGACCCGACTAATCAACGAAAAGCTCCTCCTATGGGTGTAATTCAAGATGAATTCGGGATTTAAAGGAAACCCTTTCCAATATATCACGACAACTTAACACAGGACAGTACAAGACCATAGAAGCTTACGAACTGGATATGACCGACCTAATACTATACTTATACGACTTCATGAGGTTTAACCATGAAGACCTGGCTAATCAACGAAAGGCAACCATCCGGCTGATATGACGAACTTGGAGGTAGTTCCTCCTTTGGGTATATCTAGAAATCGAATCAACAACAACTGACGTCTGACGAAGAAGACTGTAAGCTGCGAAAACAAACAAGGACGTTAATATTACTCTACGAATACATGAGGAAGTCTCTGTTGAGGGTGCATGAGAACCAAAATATGATGATGACAGCGTTTGAAGAGTGGATGGTTAGCGTTCAGTGGCGTGGAGACTTCTTTTGCTGCACAAAAAGAGACTTTTCAAATGTCGCTTCGTCCAGACAACAGAAAATGAAATAGGGATAGGGATAACTCAATAACGCTAACGTTATCGGCTTTCGAGTTAAAACTCTCCAAAGAAAAGCTGAATTTACTAACTATCAGCTGTTCGACCAATTTCAACACATTCTTTCAGTGCTAGCTGAAAAGTGGTTCCGGCAATTTCTGGATGAGAACCAAGGCAGTCATCAGTTGAATTAGGATCACGAGGGATAAGGTAATTATTCATCAGAAACAGCAACCCCAAGGGTTGTACGACTACTTTTACTCCGACATACGGTCATTACAAATGAGGAACTGACCCTATTAACTTGACCTCATTGTCATTGTACGACAAAACTTTTAGGAGAGAGTTACAACGTTAATATTTGGATGCTCTATAACGATCATCCAGGACCTAAGCAATCATTGCAATGATATAGACGATATGCTAAAAAACTAGACGATCAACCTGAACACAGGACTAATCAGAAGTCGACGAAGTAGAGGCTCTCCAACAGCATAGATTAAACAGATCGACCAACTTTATAAAAACGGATAAACATAGTAAAACCGTACGAACTACACCAAATAGAACGAGCATATCTAGGGCAACGAAAGCGATAATCAGCATGTCCTTCAAAATTCTACACGTTGACGTGTTTCAGTTGTGGACTGTATGCGGGCATGTCCTTCAAACGGTTAGTGATCGTTTGGCTGTGATTCGCATCAGAGGAACGTATACTTAAACATCAGCCTTATATAATTCACTCTTCTATGGTAAATTGACAATGACTCGACATGCAAAACTTACTTACTACTCACTTTTACAACGGGCCCCCGACCCGTCTCTGGCTGAGACAAGGCACCCACCCTTTCATCCTCTTCGATGCTGCTTCTAGTTAGTCCTAGTGCTCTGGCATACGCGATCCGTCGATCCAAAACTGGAGATTCGGTCTTTCTTGTCGCCCCGAAATTTAAAGCTTTGGCTGCGATGAAAAAGTGGTCAGAGTAGACGTTTGCCCCGCTCTGAATATGTATCTATAACCATATGGTCGATTGGCGGTTCGATAATCTGGAGGTCGTCAGGTTACTTTGTGCATTCGAAGTCGTGCGAACCTGGTGCTGATGATAACATTATTATATGCATCCGCGCAGTATTTTAGTAGGAAACCATTATTTGTTGTTTCGTGGAGGCCGTGCTATCCAACAAACTCGCAGAAGATGTTTTCACATCATCTTCCTGACAGACTCCGTAGGCTTCGTCCAATAGGTCGTCTAATTCGTCCCTGATGGGATCTTCAGTCTCATCGGTAGGGGCGTGTGCTCATTTAAGGCTGATGTTTTAGAACGTTGCTCTGATGCCAATCACAGCCAAACGATCACCAACCGTCTTAAAGTCGAACCCTTCGTTAAGACCACATACCCAAAACTTGGATTCCAGTATCATTTACAAACTCCAGATAGTGTTCATATGTAGGTCTAATACTTGTAAGAGCTATCACATTGATTTACTCGACTTTCACGAAAACGTACTTACTAACTCCGCACTAGCTTTATGCTGGCAACTTCTGAATCTCGTCACGTAATCATTCATATGCCAATAAATTTGTTTTATTTGTTTTCCCAACATGCACGCAGCAATGGATGAAGTAAAAAGAATATCACACATACACATACAAAAGCCAAACAAATGATGTATAGAAAGCGCGCAAACCATTGCGCCAGTTGTAACAACAAAATGGTAACTTTAACCTCCTTCAGTCTGTGCACCCATCCCCCTCCCCACCTTGTGATAGTCTTCCTTGTCTTTACCACCCTTACCGCGGCCATTCCTCTTGTAAGCCATTTCATGCATACATTTTTATATCACCCTCGGAGAACAAAAACGAACAAACGATTCGCAAAATAAGAAAGAAAGACAAACCAAAAAAAAAAAAATAAATAAATTACGACGATAAAAGAGACCAAAACCAGCACCAACACTGCCAACCATCACCCACACTCAACACACCCCACGCAACCCCCAACCCTACCAAAGTGAGATGATAGAGCAAAAAAGGATGATTTTCCATCCGCAAAACTTCCCAATCTAGATACCCGACATGACTTACTCCGGTGGTGAAAATATTGAAACCCGTTATGTGATTACCACTACTACAGCCCACCCCCATCTCTGCATACAAAACTTGTGCACTAACACAGGCAGCACAAAGATTTGAACCGAAAAAAGGCCAAAAAGGCGACTAAGGATATGGAAAAGTTTGCCAGTGTATTTCACTATTTCAACACTCCCCACAGAGACCATGCCCATTACCATAGCCAGAGCCACCCAGCGTGAGAGGTGAAATGTGGCTTGACACAGGGTTGGCATTCGGGTGGTGTACAGTTGTACACTGCAATGAAACCCCCATTGTGGACTGAAACCTCCTAGAGGTATACGTATACGTACAACGGTGAAGCGGTATGCGGACGTGGTGTGAATTCTTAATCAGATTGAAATGGCACGACCTAAAGAGAAAGCGAGAAGACCCGGTAGGGTACGGAAGGCAAACACACACACACACAGTCATACATGTACACGCAATTACCACCCATCACAACAAGTTCGTGTTTTATTTCGCCCATGACCCATACCACGATGGTGTGTTGACTTGATGTACGGCGGTGTTGCGAGGACGAACCAATTTCTGCTAACTAGTTTCTCTGCTCGCCTGGTAGCTTTGGCCTCCGCCATTTCTGTTCACAGCCCTGGTTTGCCTTGCTGCCTCTTTGCAAACGCTATTATCGTCATCATGGTTATTGTTGCCCACCCCCCCCCCTTCATTACCCGCCCCGGGTGGTAATGTAGTAATTCTGTGTCTCTCCTCTGACAGTTGTTCGTTTTTATTTACGTTCGTCAGTCAGTTCAGGGACTCACCATTCTCCAGCAGGATGGGTATGATGTAGAAGGTAGGTACCCTATAGCTGAACAGAAGGACTCTGAAGCATTATAACATTATCCTTCTGGTTATGTTTCCGCCACTGTCACTTTATGTGTGCGCATACCGTTACATGAGAAATGTACCAAACGCTAAGCACTGTGAGGTATAGGGAGTTGCGTGTATTCCTGAGCACCACCAAGGGTTGTGCATTTTTTTCCATTTATTTGCCTTCGTATTTTGAGAGAAAATTGTATTCTCGGTGTTCGTCCTTAATATAGAGGAGAAGTTCAGTGTTGACACTTGATTAGTACTTTGGTGCCGAGCTAAGAGTCAAATTGAGTCAACGAATTTGGTGGTGGAATTTCGATAGCTTAAATCTGAAGGATGTCACAATGAGGTTTTAAGGGCTATCGATTTATAGAACATCTAATGAACATCTTTCCTCACTGTGGTGCAAATATCGGCTCCTTTCAGGTTTCTGAAATCAAATAGCGTAAGTCGCGGTGAGTATATGTGGAGGACTGGTTAGAACGCCTGGACTTGTCGGACCGGTACGAATTTAGTCGACACAATGGAATTTCGAAAGCTCGAATCTTATAGATTACATTACATAAAAAAAACTCCCTAACTACCAGCCTGGTTGGGTGTTGAAGAACGAAGGTAGACTCTGATTGGCTTTAACTTGGAAGTGCCCATGGAAAAAACTGCATGTTACGAAGCAACCAATAGCCTTTGAAATGACTGATCTTATTGTTGACGACCCTGCTAAACGAAAAAAGGACAACGACGTTCGTATCTGGAATGGCGAACAACTAGCAAAAGCCCTAAACTGCTACAAAACAGACATTCCTGCCAGCCAGGAAATACGATGGGATGGGCCGGGCAAAAAGAGGATGAAAAACTGTGATAAACTGTGAACCGTGTTATAGTCTGGAATGAACCTGGGGTCAACCAACATGCCTCTCCAGTTAGTCCGATCCTTAGCTAACTGCCTCAAGTTACGCACTCCAAGTTTGTTGAGGTCGGTTTCTACTTGTTCGCGCCACTTAAGGCGAGGTCGTCCTCTACTGCGTCCGACGTCTGGCTGGGAATCGAAGACTTTGTGAGCCGGAGTATTGGTGTCCATTCATACCCTAGCCATCTTAAACGTCCAATGCGGAGTTTTTTGACTGGGAGTATGTCGCTTTACAGTTCGTATAGTTCTTGGTTTGAATCTTCGTCTCCATAGCCCGTCAACGAAAACAGGACCGAAGATTTTTCGAAGAATTTTGTTCTAAAATCGACCAAGGATTTCATGATCCACTTTTGATGCGGTCCATGCCTCAACGCCGTAGAGCAGGACTGGGATGATCAGGGTCTGATATAGGATCTCCTTAGTAGTTCGAGTGAGGGCTTTACTGCTAAAATGCCTTCATAGCCCGAAGAAACATCGGTTGGCAAGAGTAATTCTTCGTTTAATTTCTGACGAGATGTTGTTGTCAGAGTTAATAGCGGAACCGAGGTAGATAAAATCCCGTTCTACCTCAATGTTATATCTGGCAATGTTGACGTTCTGTCAAATTCGTAGATGTTGTGTATCCTTTCGAGTTTTTTTCCGATTGCTGGTGGAAATTTTCATAGACACTATGAGCACGTGCCCAAAGTAGTGTGAGATTTTTACTCACTAAAACCAGCACCCATTTTGTATTTCTATTGCAACTAAGTATTCGACTTATCTAGCAATTTTTTTATCACGAGTATATAATATGTTTGGCAGGTAACTTTCCTTTGAGAGTTCCTGCTTTTTCCGCAATTCATAGCGCGGTTTGTTATTATCGGGCCAAATCTAAGGGTTTAGTTTTTTGAAGACGCCGCAATATATTTGTTTCGTCAAGAATTTGGAGGACTGTTGTGTGAACGTGTCCTTTCGAGTTGACAGCATATCCTTGGGTTACCCTTATTTGAATCAAAACCCATTTTTGCCACTTCCTCCTCCACTTTGCGTCTGACCAATGATGTCAATATCGTCGGCGTAAGCTAGTAGCTGCACCGATTTTTGGAAGATTGAGCCTCTGGTGCTAGCTAAGGTGATTTGAACAATAATCTCAAGAATGAGATCATATTGATAACCTTTAACATTTACTAGCAATAGTTTAAGGGTTCACCTATCTTGTCGATTGCACACGATACACTTTCAGTCTCAATATGTTCGGTTGTCATTTCGAAAACGAATCGTAATATATATTACGATAGCGTTGTAGTCAAATTGGATCCCACAAACCAAGTGTGTCCAATAGCTTTATCTTATCCCTGTTTTCCTGGTTCCAAAAATGATTCTTGAGCATGCCAAATTGATTTATGCAGATTTAATAAATCGATTTACCCCTTTAAGAGCGCAAAGTTTTGGCGGCAACTCTGATACCTAATTTCACCCGTTCGCTAATCCAAGTGCCATCTAGATCTATCGTATTCGGATTTTAATTTTAAATGTTGTCAACCCATCTTAAAGGTGATTCGACGATGATGGATGATGTTAAAAAGTATTACATATTTTTGATCAGTATAGGGGCTAACCGCTGCATAGCAAAACCTTTTAAAGGAAACCTCTAGAAATTAAATGAAACATCGCTGTAACAGCATGTTCCAAAAAAGGCGGATCTCCTTCTCTCTCCAACTCCAACTTCTTTATAATGTCATGGAAACGCTGATAAATCATCAGCTTATGAAATATCTCGAAATACATAAAACTTCTTAATGACTGGCAGTATGGTTTTCGCAGCAACAGGTCTACTGGTGATTTGATGACATATCTCACCGAAAATTGGAACCAATCAATCCACCATTGTGGAGAAAGCAAGATTGTTGCTTTTTTTATTTCAACGGCATTTGACAGGGTTTGCCATCAAGCCCTTTTGTCGAAAATACGTGCATTTAAAATCGATGAAAAACTTCTTCTATGAATTAGAAACTATCTTTCGAAACGTTAAATTCAAGTTGTTTTGGACGGTTTCAAGTCTGCATGTCACCAAATAAATGCTGGTGTCCCTCAAGGCTCAGTTTTGTTTTGTCTTTCTCATTTTTATAAATGATCTCCTGTCTGCAATTTCTAATTCAATTCATTCCTTCGCTGATGACAGTACTCTCAGGTTCTCATATTCGTTTTCAGGTTCACGTCCCTCATCTTCGAACGTTGACTCTAAACGACAAAATATGTTAAGCTTATTGAATTCCGACCTTAACAGCATCATCAAATGGGGTAAATCCAACAGAGTAGAATTCAATGCTTCCAAAACACATTGCTGTCTTCTGTCGTTAAAGCGAAACCAACATCTAGAGCCATTATCCATAAATGGCACTTACGTCAAAGAAACCGAAAAACTTTCCATGCTAGGTATGTGTGTTAGTGACGACTTACTCGATGCAACGACCACATATTCCAAGTCGCTAAAAACGCAGCGAAATGTTCCTTTATCGATGTAAGAAATATTTCACCCCTTCTGATCTGGCCGCAATATATAGAGCGTTTATACGCCCTAAACTTGAGTTCAACGCCCACGTCTGGTCGAGTGCACCAAAAACAACATTGCACACTCGAGATAGGATTCAAACTCGTGCAAAAAACTTATAGGAGACATTAGAATAGCGAACTCTTTAGTTTCGCTCAAGCATAGTCGAAATATCGTCTGCCTAACATTGTTTTATCGTTATTTTAACAACCAATTCTCAAGCGAAATAGCCAGCTGCATTCCTCCCATTCAACAATTCAGCCGCAATACTTGTTACGCTTTGAATGCAAATCAGTTTACCCTCAAGCTTCGGACGAATGCTGAAATATATAGATTCGTACATAAACCGAACAACACGAATGTGGAATGCTCTCCCAAGCTCTGTTTTCCCTTACCATTATAACTTACAGACATTTAAAACCCGTGTGCATCGGTACCTCCTTTCTTCTTATCCTGAATTTCCTTAACGCCCCCACTGTGCTAAAACATATAAAAGGTATTCATAACCCCTTAAGGGCACGCAAATTATACGAAAAAAAACAATATCCTTTTAGTTACACGGCGTGGTGTTCTGCAGGACTACACTTATAAAATAGTGTTGACCATGTCGTACCCGGCTAAGGGATGCCAGAAACTTTTCAAAGTTGTCGATGAGCATAAATTGCGGATTTTCTACGAAAGGCGCATGCGCGCCCAAGTTGAAGATAATGTTCTTGGTGAGAGATGATGCACGGTGTTCCCACACACGATCGTGTTCATTTGCTGTTGAATAAGGGACACTCCTGCTACCCTCCACATCGTTCTGGATAGTGTCAACGTAAATCATTCTGTGACTGCAATGTCGATGCCAATATGTCAGCGTTGGCTTTGATCATCGTCCACAGAGGACAAAAGGAAATTCCCGGATTAACCAACACCATTGTACTACGTCGTTTGAGACCAAAGAGAACCAGCAAAATTCACAAGTTGTGCAACTTGACTAAGCAAGATGATGTGCGTCGTCTAAATCCCCAAAAAATCCAACATTTGGTAACAACTGTTGTTCTCCAAATAAAGCGCAAACGTCAAGCATTGAAGAAGGAAGATGACGCTTATTACTCCAAATCGTTGCATCAAAGGAAGAAGAAATCTAACGTCAAGAGGGAGGAGCACAAGAGGAGGCGTTCAGCTTCAATGAGGGAATCAAAGAGTCCCATGTCAAGAGCGAAGTAAAGTGGGCAGGAATTTTTACCACATGATTCGAATAAACTGATAAAGTGGCAACACTAGAACGGATTTAAATCGCTCCATTCGGCAGACAGAGTGCTATCCATGTATACATCTATTAGATTTTGTATGAGGATACCAACCTACCACCTACCAGGTGGTCGGTCGGTTTGGTACTCCGTAGTACTATTAGGGATATTATTCGCTCTCGCATCTCTCTTGCCATTTCTTGCTTCGCTTTACAATTCTTTCTCCCTTTTTCAACGCGAATCAGAGGGTCCTGCTTTACTCTAGGTACAGTGTAAAGCCATTTAAAGGATTTTCATTTTTGAATTCAGTTTTGTTACTCCATTTGCCACTTTTGCTCCACCACCCAACGAGACCCACCACCGCCATCCTGCTTCAAGAACAGATGATTCTCGTATACACAAGGACATTTTATTGAATCTACGTACTTGAGCATAGCTATATACGTATTGGGTGATGTGATAGATAAGAATATATTTGCTGCTAGTAGATTTTTTTTTATCAGTTTTTCTTCCTGCACTTTTGTTGCCTTTTTGTGAGGATACAGTCATTCACTTTATGAAGTTTCCTCATGGTGGTGGTGGAATCCAGGGGATGTGCAAGGTTGAAGGACGTGGGTATACTTGGCTGGCGGATGAAAGTGTTTTATAAAGCTAGAGGCAAACTATGTCCTGCATATTTTATTTTCCTAGTTCTGATATTCTTTTACATTTTTAAGGCGATTCAGAGACGGAACAGTTTTTCTTCTCCAACTATAGGTAGGGATGTGTTCGTGTATGGGTGTGTGTATGTGTGCATGCTCTTTGTGTAACTAGGAAGAATTCCATGAACGAGATAAATTTAGACTGGTATGTTTGTCGACTGGCTTGAGCAGGGTTTGAGTTTGCATGATAAAGTAACATATGTTGTATGGTTATAGTATATAATCCTTTTTCTTTTTCATTACATGCAACTTGAGTGCATTTGGCAAAGTTTGTTCCCACTTTTGGCATGTAGAACTTTGTAACAAATACACCGTTATTGTTGGTATATGTGGTGTGTATAAATAGGTACATTTATTTACAATTGATAAATATTTTATATATTACTGCCATTTTATACGGGCTTTGCTATTTCTGGAAAAAGAAATAAAAAGACGATTTCTGAAACCCTCAAGAGATGATCATGGGAAACTATGAGGAAGGGAAACAGGCTTCACTCGGGTTTACGATGTGTAAGCCTCTGCGATCTTGTTTTGTTCTCTTGTAACGGGTGATCCCAGTAGAGATACTTTTTTCTATAGCCTTTTTTGACAGATCACGTGTGAGTCGTGGCATGCTGTCATGTTATTTTTGTTTAGTATTGTTTGGCATTTCATAATGGAAAGACTTACGAGTGAACAACGTTTACAAAATGTTCAACTTTATTATGAAAACTCACGTTCTGTGAGGAATGTGTTTCGTGCACTTCGCTCAACTTATGGTCAACATAATCGGCCTACTGAGCGTACTATTCGCAACACCATCACCCATTTTGAGACCCAGCATTCATTATTGGATAATATTCGACCGAATAGACCACGTCCAGCACGCTGTGAAGAAAATATAGCGGCCGTAGCTGAGAGTGTACACGAAGACCGTAGAGAGTCGATTCGGCGCCGTTCGCAGCAACTCGGACTGACGTATGGAACGACTTGGCGCATTTTACGTCAAGATCTTAAATTGAAAGCGTACAAAATACAGCTTGTGCAACAACTGAAGCCGCTCGACCTTCCCAAGCAACATCGCTTCGCTCTATGGGCTCTTGAAAAGTTCCAAGAAGATCCAACGTTTTCGAGGCAAATTTTGTTTAGCGATGAGGCCCATTTCTGGCTCAATGGGTATGTAAACAAACAAAATTGCCGCATTTGGGACGAAGAGCAACCTGAAGATATTGAAGAACTGCCACTTCATCCAGAAAAAACAACGGTTTGGTGTGGTTTGTTTTGTGGTTTGGTGGAATCATCGGTCCATATTTCTTTAAAAATTATGCCGGTGCGAACGTAACCGTCAATGGCGACCGTTATCATGCCATGATAACCGACTATTTGATGCCTGAAATTGAAGCTCGTGATCTCGGCGACATTTGGTTTCAGCAAGACGGCGCCACTTCCCACACATCGCATCAATCAATGGACTTATTGAGAGAACATTTCGGTGAGCACATAATTTCACGTTTTGGGCCGGTCGATTGGCCACCAAGATCGTGTGATATCACACCGTTAGACTTTTTCCTGTGGAGATATGTAAAGTCAAAAGCTTATGCCGACAAACCCGCTTCGATTCAGGCCTTGGAGGAAAACATCACGCGTGTCATTCGCCAGTTACCATTCGAAATGCTCGAACGAGTGATCGAAAATTGGACTCAACGGATGGACCATCTGCGACGTAGCAACGGCCAACATTTGATAGACATAATCTACAAAAACTACACTTTTACTCGCCAGTGGATGTCCGTTTGGTCCAACGATCACCAGCTTGCGCCAGTTCTTTCTTCTATCCCTAGAGGCCTTAGACAACGGTGTCCTAAACAGGATAGTTTCCGATTTCTGAAAGTTGATTTTCAACTTCCAGTTATCACAATATCTCTGGATCTTATCGAAGTCCCGCTGCAAAAGAGTTCGGATGACCTCGACAGTAGGTGCTGTTCTGTACGCGATAAGATCGTCCGCATACGCAATTGCCTGAGTAAGACTACCTATCATATCGCTGGTGTAAATGCTGAAGAGAATCGGCAAGTTCACCGCTCCCTGTTGCAGACCATTTTTGATGAAAAATTCGGTGGTAGAAGTTACATTGCCACTTTTGACAAGAAACGTTCTACCAGTCAACATGTTATGAAGCATATATAGTAGTGGTTTACTTATGCCAAGTCTACCAAGCTTTAGATAGAGGCCCTCTAACCATACGGTGTCGAAAGCCTTCTCCAAATCAACCAGACATGCACCCATGCACTGTTTTTTCGCTTTGTTCCATTGTATATCAGAGACGAGTTTGGAGGCGGCATGAATACAGTCATGTCCGGCCTTGAAACCAAACTGGTTCTCTGGTATAATATTGTTGTCCTCAGACTACTTGAACAGAGCCCGATTGAGAATCTTTTCGAATACCTTGCTGATACTCGGAAGGAGACTTATCGACCGGAAATTTGCCGGATTGGAGTTGTCCTTTCCCTTTTTCGGGAGAGGATGAACCACCGCCGTCTTCCAACGCACTGGATAATATGCATTGTTCAGCGCGTTGTTGAACAGCGTGGCATAAATGTCCACAGCTTCAGGGGGTAAGTGTCGCAGTACAATGTTGGATATACCATCGACTCCCGCTGACTTCTTTTTCTTCATGGAATCGAAGATGGTGTGGAGTTCCACCTTCGAAATTAACAGAGGACTAGACCCACTTCGCTCGGCGACTATGGCGTTTGCCAAGTTTTCGTCATCGAACCGCGTGAAACCGCGGTTCTCAGATCGCCATTGCGTTATGTCATTTCTGAGGTAGAAGTGATGAAGCAGGGCATTGTTTTCCAGGACGCGGTTCGGGCGAATGCTATCATTCACCTTATACACTTCCTGAAAAACGGCCCCCACTGCCTCCACTTTCTCCTGATTCGCACTCTTTTGTTTTCCTTAAGGTGCTATTGCATTTGCATTTCAAATGAGCAAAAATCTGAAAAAATATTTTGTAGGGTTACCATCCATTTGTTTAGATCAGAGGTTCCCAAACTTATTTTTCTTATAGACCAGTTTCAAAATTAACCTGGTTTCGGTGGACCCCCTGCTGCTACATTTTTACCATATTCCCAAAACTCGTCAAAAAATCTGAAAAAAAAAAATCGCGGTTGAGTTCCAAAAGAAAAATGGTATACTTTCTTACGTTCCATTTATTAAAATAATACGATTACAGACTTCATAAAACTAAAATTAAACATGAATAACGTATCGTAACTTCAACAATGCAAATCAACAATTAAAAAAAGGTCATAATTTTAATGGGAGGGATGTACTTGATGGATTGACAGCAAATTATCAATATTTGGCTTCAGTTTTGTAAGGAATAACCGCAAATCTCCACGTTCTGTGATGTTCATTCTGCTCCTTTTTTTGTTAATAAGTTTGTAACGACACTAAAACTTTTTTCGATAAGGTATGACGAGGGAAACGCTATCAAAAGTTTTCTCGCAATTTCCCACAGTCCAGGATATTTTTCGGGTATTTCTGCCTGCAGCCAAAATAATTGATAGCCTTTTTTAAACTTCACCTTCAGCTCCTCATTGGTTCTAAGCTCGAGTAGCTCCTCTTGTAATACCACATTCGACACTTCCGTTTCATCAAATGGATTTATGATCCATGGTGGTATTTCCATATTGAGAATATCTTCAAATCTATCTTTGAAGTCATCATGCAGGGCATTTAAATGCTGAAGGTATGTCTGGATATCCTCATCAAGACATTCTGCCTGTGATAAGTTTGGAAACTGGGAGAATTCGCGCCGACTAACATTTTGCTTCATAAATTTCAATTTGAATAAAACCTCTTCAACAGCTGGTAAAATTAACTGTTCTCCGATCGTGTGCGGTTTTCCAGATTTCGCTATAAGCAATGAGATATTGTAAGATGCTCGCAAGCCATCATCGTTACTTTGATACGTTGAAGCGAACATGCTGTGCACGGTGGGGTTCTTTTCACATTTTTCCTTCAATGTTTGAAAATATTTTAAATCCTTGCCTATTTTATCAGGTTGACATCTTCTTAGATGATCTTCGAGCTTCGATGGTTTCATAGAGTCAATACTCAAAACTTTGTTGCATAAAAGGCATATGGGCAATCGTTTGTCTGCCTTTGATGGAAGAAAACCAAATTTCCAATAATCAACACTGTACTGTCGACATTTTTTCTTAGATTCAGCCATGTTTAAAATCATTTACCTATCTGTACAGAAAAAAAAATTGTTTTAGTACCTAATCATAAGGCGATTTTACCATTATATGGCTTTTTTAACAGAATAGGATAGGATTAACTAATTATTGCAATGAAAAAACAAAAATACCAGCGGCAAAACTGATAAAGAGGTTTTTACAAAACGGCTGAAACTATTTTAATGTAATACTTAACATTTTTCGATTAAATATATTTTGATACATTTCTGTTAATTCAGAAGCAAATACATATGTACCTACTTTTAAAGAATATTTTGACATTAAAACTCCACAATTTTAATAATTTATTTTTAACTTCGATGTACCTACGTTACGAGTGGTACCTACATACATTTATGAAAATATATTTAGTCATCTACATAGCATTTGTTAGGGCACTGAAATATGTTCAAACATGCAGGTCTCTTTTAGTGAATCGCCACAGTCGGGCAAATACATAATTTTATAATAATAAGTACTAAAAGTTCAACTTTTCTCGGCTTTCGCTTCTTTTAAAGAAGTATCAAATAATGGCCCCTTTCAGTATGTAATTTTTATTGCGTACATACTACACGCAAACATAACAAATATAATATTATTACAATATGAAATAGAAGTATGCATAACAAATTTACAAATAGGTACTTACCTTTTCCGGCACTGGCAAACACTGACATCGATTCACTCACACTTTTCTTTTCAAAATTCCGGAAACAAATGAGTAGCGTTTGTCCTTGGCAGCATTCGTATTATTTTATATTGGTGAGGAATCAAACAAGTTCATGCAAGATTGCAAGCACAGCACAAGTCGTATTTCATCACTTTGCACGTCTGAACAAGCCTTGCGGGCGGACGGCGGAGCTCTCCACTGAATATCGAATATGCAAGTTTTTACAAGTAACAGTCGCTAATCTTCTTAATAGACTACTCAAACAAATTAAGGGAGGTTTGAAAAAAAGGAAATTAATGCTAAATAAACAGGATATCTGATCCATGCCTAACTGAAAACATTTTTCTTTACTATCGAAACCAGATAAATTTTCGTCACTTACAACTGATGAACCCCCATTTTTTTGTCATGCCAACGTAGACCCCCGTCGAGTCTCCCGTGGACCCCTGGGGGTCCACCTGGACCACTTTGGGAATCACTGGTTTAGATTGATGTTTTCATTTTATTTGTTTTATTTATAAACGAGTGATAAGTGCAACTTTTCTCTTTCACAACGAGTTGCGTTAGATAAAAATGTCAAGCATGGGAGAATTTGACAATTTTCATAATTGGGACAATATACAGAATAATAATCATTTTGATTATTGATGCTTAAAATCATATAAATAATGTCAAAATGTGAACGTTTTTTCCGAAATTCAAAGAAATCGGTGCATATGTGAATAATAATGATTTTCCGTTATTGGCCAAAACTGAAAATCCTGTTTATGGATAGTTCGGCAAAAACTTATTATGTGGTATTGTTTCAAACGGTTATAGTATATAAATATAAATTAAATTTCATTCAACAAACAAGTTTGCAAGAAATTGACAATTTTCTTTATTTGGCTTAAATGCAAAAATCCTTTTTATGAATTTTATCGGAAAAAACTGAGTAGGTATGCAGTTTCGTTAAAATTAATTTGCTAATAGTATATATAAAGTTTAATCAAAATCTTTAAAGCCGTTTTCGAGAAATTGGAGGAATACTTTTTATATGACATTTGCCGTTAATTTAATGGCTAAATGCAAAAAAATGGCCTAAAAATATGACCAAAATAAACTAGGATTAAAAATCGGTCAAGTCGTTTAGGCTGACCATTACGGACAGACAAATCAAAATCTCGAGGTCGAACTTTTTACAATAAAAATACCTTTTTCTTTGTAAGAGAAAGTTAAAAATGAAACTAATTTCTCTTCTTCCACACCACCTAGAGGTAAGTTAAAAGGCGCTTTTTTTAAGGGTATCTCCAATAGGCCTAATCCCTTTTGAATAAAAAAAAGAGAAAAATAAAAAAAATATTCATTAAAATTAAATAAACAAGTACAACAAAAATAAATATAAGTTCATCTATTAAATAACAATATTACCAAAACATTTTAATCACATCAGAAGCTGCTGCTACTGCTGCTACTCTCTTCGTCTATATATAAAATGAGACATTCTACAGCGCCTTCGAAAAAAACGTCCATTTCCCATTGCTTGAGGTGCCTAAAGCCTAAGGGCTTTAATTTCTGCCATCTTAGACAACTTATTGTGTCGATTGGGTTTGGCTTGCAGTGATAAGGAGGCAAGCGATGCACTTTGTGTCCAGCAGCTTGGGCAATATCGTCAATGACGTAGGTTTCGTAACGGGTTTTATGACGTTTTACGATGCTCAACAACTCAGCTTTAACCATATCATCCTCGAAAGAAATATTGTTTGAACGGAGCCAAATTTGTATGTCTTTTTTCGTTGCAGTCTATAGAGCTTTATTCTTCTTTCGTGAATGATATGATGCGTTATCCAAAACAATAACAGAGTTGGGATCCAGGAGCGAAAGTGTATCCTTGAACCACTTCTCGTATACGTCAGCATTCATGCCTTCATGATAATCCCCACTGCCACCAGACACGAAACTTAGGAGTCCGCCATCTTCGAAACCTTTTGAGCTCCATATGTGCGTTATTATTAGACTTTAACCTTTTTCCGATGATGCACGCAGTCCTGTTGACAATCCCTCGTTGAACGCTTGCCGTGATGTTAATATGGCTGAGTCCATCCAAACTTTGTCTCTTGTGTGTCCTTCGTTGAGCCAAGTCTCATCAGTAAAGTAGATTTTGTTCTTTTTCTGAACTTAGTTTTTTTAATTTCGCGTAAGTATCGCCTTCTCCATATTATGAGGTCACTTCTTTCCAAAAGAACACTCTTTCGGTGACGATGGGCAAATTTAAAACCTATTTTTTTTTCAAAACCGTATGCAGCGAAGTCCTGATTATCTTGGTGATGTTTGCTTTGCGTCTTACCTCATGCGTCGGAAGTTCGTTATTTGACAAAAAAAAAAAAAACTGATGCACAATTTGCCTGATCATCTACTTTACTTTTCAGAACAGTTTGTTTTTTTTTTGGTTGCGAATTGTGACCTTTGGTACTGTTTTCGTTGAGAATTCTGTAAATTGTTCGTTTACCCACAGATCAAATATCAGCTACTTGCCCCACAGCTTCTGTTCTATTTTTAAAATTTTTGTGAATTTTATTTGTTGCACAGCCATTTTTTTCGGCACTTAATTTTTAAGCACAAAATACACTTCTTAAAAATACAAATTGCTCGAAACTTTAAATACAATTAGAAAAATACAAGAAACATCAAAATACCTACCGCGCGCTACGCAAACCTACGGAAATATAGTCTTTGAGGAAAACAGCATTCAATTTTGTAACGGAATTTTAACGTATTTCCACATATTATAAGAAATGCAAAAGATCAAAACAAGATCCCCACGAAACACTCACTATTAGGAACTTTTTTCAAAGCTCTCAAACCAAAAGCTCCTCAATAGAAGCCCAAGGAAAAGCATTTGAGAAGGTTGCAGTCCCCTGTGCGGATCGTTTAATACCCTATCCCCTCCCATCCTAAAAATTAATATCCCCAAATTGTGGGCTTAATGGTAATTAAATATAGAAAATGACGTTGGAACAGTTTATCAAAATCTTTTATGGTTCGTCAAAAAACAACGGTTTTTCTATTGCATATTCCTTGGGGTAGGGTTTAAAAATGGTTTTTGTAGGAAAACGTATAGATAATATGTTCATATTATTGTATCCAATGATCTTGCATCAAAAAAATTGCAAATATTTGAAAAATGTACCGAAAAAAGTTTTTTAATAAAAACGCCCCCAAAAAGTGGGCGTGACAAAACTTGTGTTAAACTTGTTCGTCCGTACGTCACCAATTTTTGGGCCTTAAATTTTGAGCTAGAATGATGAAATTTGGTACACGAGCTTGTTGCTCAAAGCAACAGGTCTAAAAAAAATTGAAATCCACCCACTGCCACGCCCCCGTTTTAGAAAAACGTAGTTTTTGATCAAACCGTTAAAAATTTAAAAAAAAAAATCTCACTATCTATATTTCGACTTTATAAAGTTATTTGCCACTTCCACTTTCTGGGGGCGTTTTCAGTAAAAAAAAAACTTTTTCCGGTCAAATTTTAAAATATTTGAAAAAAAAATTGATGCAGAATCGTTGGTAATAATTTGGGTGGATATACCTCAAAATAATACTAGATATCTCAGGATTGGCTAGAGATAGGAGCAAATAGATAAAATATTTGGAAAGGGCATACTCGAAAACATAAGACTGCATTCATAGTCCAAAAAGTGTATTTTGGCGTATACGTCAAACCAATTCTCAGCCGACGATTTTATTGCCATAAAGCCCACATTTTGGGGATTTTAATTTTAAGGATGGGTTAGGATAGGGTATTAAACGATTGGATTGTAGCCTTCTCATATATTTTGATTGTAGTTTGACTTCGGGCGTGTTACTTATTAGTTTGAATTCAATTGGCACGTCTGTAGGAATCATTGGAATGCGTGTCAGCAGAACATTTTGGCTCGGAATTTGGCTTCGGTAATGTTTTATTTTGATTGACCAATTTGTCATTGCACTCGAACCAATGGTGGGTTCGAATGCCGAAGTAAAATAAGCGGAGATCCAACTTTAAAAGTACGTAAAAGGTGTGGTGGCATGCCTATCATATCAAGTGATTTTCTGCCAAAATGAATGAAGATTCATTCATTTTTCTATACCGCCACTGTAGTAAGTAGTTAAGTAAGTACAGGCAGGATAGGAAGTTCTCCTCTCAGTCTGGATGCATTGGCTTGATACACCTGACCCTCTTTAAAGCTCTATCAGGCGTTGCAGTGCAATAGCCCC
Source organism: Rhingia campestris (assembly GCA_932526625.1). Taxonomy (NCBI): domain Eukaryota; kingdom Metazoa; phylum Arthropoda; class Insecta; order Diptera; family Syrphidae; genus Rhingia; species Rhingia campestris. The sequence continues at coordinate 56,097,714 of OW052184.1, forward strand.
CGCGGAATAAAGCCCCTTGGGGCAAAGTTATTCCTTTTCGAAATATAAATAAGCCCCTCCACCATAAAGCATTAACAGCTGCGGCTGTTATTGTTATTCGAAATTGGCATTCTATTCAAGTATGGGTGTAAGCCCCGCGGGGTCTATTTCCTTTTTTTTTTTTAATTTAGTCCCGCGGGGGACTGCATCTATTAGGCATTTCGTAGTATTCATTACAAATCGCCACAAATCGGAGAACAATCTGCGTATGGTAATCCTGTCCTTGTTTACTTTCTGCAGTAGGATATGGTCAATGGTAATTCCAACAATAAATCCGTAAGTCAGTAACCCACTGTATATTTTTCTGTGGTGATTTTTCAATTCAGTGTTATATGTGTATACTGTATACACGCGACATTGTTTTGAAAAAAAAACTCGCCAATATGCTCTGTACTGACAATATTAATTAAATAAAGTGTCAACTCTTTGTAAAATGGAAAAAACCTTTCACTGAATTTTAAAATCTAAAATTAGCATTAGATCACAATTGAAAATGCATTGTCCTTAAACAAAAATTCTAAATAAATTGTATTCTTTCAAAAAATCATAAGTCCTTCACATGACCCGATCGATTTGCCAGCACCTTGCTCGTAAAATCCATTTTATCGTCTCTTGGTACTTTCATATCCACCACCTCATGGTGGTGGCAAACCAAATCCTTCGGTATAGTATAGAACCTTAAAAAAATATTATCCACCTCCCATAATACCCATAACTTGCTGGAAAATAAAATCTCCGACATAAATATCCTTTCATGTCGTAACAATCACAATCACTTGCCACCCAAACCTATCTGCCAGCTAGTCGGTAAAAAAGGGCCCTTCCATATATAATACCACTTTCCAAACGACCCTTAAACATATTTCAATACTTACGCTTGTCAATCAGAAAACGAGACTCCTTCTCGGCGCCCCATCGAATCCCTTATTTAGGCCATTTGGTTGTGATGTACCAAGTATTTGGCAATTTTCTCCAAGTAATCCGTTATCTGTAAGGAAGCAGAAATAAGTCTCAAGACGAAACCCGAGAAAAGGTCTTCAAAAACATATTTCCCCCCCTAACACTCAATAATAGTGTGTCGGACATTTGTATACTCAGTTTTTGTATTGGAAATCCCCAAGGTTCAGAACTCTTGTGTAATGACCATTCACTATTCACTGTCAGTATCTAAAGTCCTGGTCTTGCCACACGTCAATACGTGACTGAAGACACCAAACAGGAATCGCAAGGATACAACTTCTTAGAAACAAATTACCATTCCAAAGGAAAAAAGGATCAACAGCATTTTTCATCAGCAAAAAAAACAACGAGAACAATTTGCAAAAAGGGTAAAAAAGGACACCCATATCCATTTTCTTAATTTTCTTCCTTCTATATCGACGTTGTATCCCTTTTTGCGCTCTATACGTACACAAAACCTTGTCCTGTAGAGATTAATATCCCCCCGCATGAAAAAGGTGAAGAAAAAAAAAAAACCAAATCGTCCTTTTCCCCATGCCACTCGCAAAACAAAAAAAAGAGGATAAAACACCAAAATTGACCATTTCCATTCAATCCAAATGATTGCAATGAAAGGGCGAAGGACATATTATTTTCTGTCCTCCTCAAACCAGACAACTGAAAATAAAAATAATAATAACAATGAAGGGAAAAAAGGATTTCACCATAAATTCCCTCACACCATCGACTGTGGAATCCTTATTTGTACACAGGACCAAACATAACTACGAAACCCAACGCGACCATAACTCTGACACTTTTTCTTTTCAAATAGAGCCCGGTTAAGGCAGCCAGAGTACACGTTCATATAAAGCGACGAAAATCGGCTCACAGGCAACGAAAAAGGATACTTTAATAACGGTATGGATTTTTTTTTTATTTTTCTTGTTGCTTTCTTATTTTGCCGTCTATTATGCAAAAAGGAAGGACAAAATATATATTCTAGGGTGGAAAATGGAAATTTTCTAGGAAAACTTTCTGCCTACCTATATAGTTGTGTGTGTATTAATGTGTATATATCCTTGGGATTGACTATTCCTCCTTTTTTGCTGTTCATCTCTGCGTTTTCTTAAGGTTAAAGATGGCTCGGCATTAGCCAATTCCACTGTCGTCCAATAGTCATCCTTTGCTCATTCCAAGGATCCTTTTCTTTGGTATTATTTGTGTGTAATCGTTCTTAAAGTTTGTCGAAGAAGCAGGATTATTGATCTGACTATGGGGAGAACAATTTTTCTCATTTTGTTGGAAAATCAGATATGGCAAGGAGCTGAAGGATGACAATGGAATGAAGGCGGAAGGAGAATTTACTAAACTGGTCTATGTTGTAAGTGAATATAAGGAAAGGAAGGATTTTTTGATGTTTGAATGTAGGTATATACATATAATGTGATGGCTAGGACTAGACGTATCGGGGCTAATCTAATTTGAAAACACTGCTTATGATGGAGGTTGCTGAAGGAGCAGATGCATATAGAAGTGTCTATATGACTATATCTATGAAAACTTTAGTTTGAGTTTGAAATTTCTGACAGTTAGTAAAAAGAATTTGACAAAGGATATTCTCAAAATTTACTGACATTTCTAAACTGACACAAGTCAATTGAGATCTGCAGTTTGTTAACTTTTTGGGGCCTAAGTTGTTGACTGCCTGTTGCCATTATCATTCATGTTTTTTATCTACAATGGCACTTTTGTATGCCTCCGGTAGTAACTATCGACTCAATACAGAATAACATACCAAGGAAAACCGAATAAAGTTCAAACGAGCCAGAAATTTCAGTAATGGCCACATTAAGCATGTCAAATTCTACCACGACGAAAAGCTGAGGCGAATAAAAGTCGTTAAAAGTCATTAATCCCAAAACTCATTTACAATGACATTCCAGCTGTCACCTCTGCAGATTTTGGAGCCAGTTCCACGCTGCAATATTGTGCTCGCAGTCTCTTCCTGTAAGAGTATTATTTGACCTTTAGGTATTCTTCCTTGCTTGCAAAATCATTGCGTACGCCGTTTCTTCTATCCTATTCATCAGGACTCTTCCCGAATAGATTGAAAATTGCATTTGCTCACCCTGAACCAAATATTAGGCGAATCTTCTTCTCCCCCAGTTACAGTCCAATTGCACCTATGTGCCTTCTTTCCAAGGTCATGGAAACGCTGATAAATTGTATGCTTCTGAAAAATCTCGAACACGAAAATTTCTAAATGAACGGATGTCGGCAAATTGTTTTTTAACGTTTGAACATTCTCACAAACAGTGCTAAATATTCGCCTTCTCAAGGCTTTTCATTGGTTTTCTACGTAAGATGTATACTTACTTAAGTGGCGCTACAGTCCGGAATGAACCTGGGCCTACACCAACATGCCGCTACAATTCGTCCGGTCCTTAGCTAACTGCCTCCAGTTGCGCAGTCCAAGTTGGTTGAGTTCGGTTTCTAATTGTGCGCGCCTCTTAAGGCGAGGTCTTCATCTACTGTGTCCTACGTCTGGCTGGGAATCGAAGAATCTGCGAGCCGGAGAATTGGTATCCATTCGTTCTACATGTCCTAGCCATCTTAAACGTCCAATGCGGAGTTTTTTGACCAGGGGTATGTCGCTGTACAGCTCGTATAGTTCTTGGTTGAATCTTCGTCTCTATAGATCAGGGTCTTATAAAGGATCTCCTTAGTAGTTCGAGTGAGTTCTTTACTACTAAATTGCCTTTCCAACCTGAAGAAACAGTGGTTGGAAAGAGTAATTCTGCGTTTGATTTCTGACGAGATGTTGTTGTCTGAGTTAATATCGCAGCCGAGGAAGACAAAGTCCCGTACTACCCCAAAGGTTTTTTCTGTCAATCGTGACATTCTGTCCAATTCTTCGATGTTGTGGTGTCCTCTCGTGTTGACAGCATATACGTAGTCTTACCCTCATCTACTACCGCTTCCTTCTCTGTACTAGCAAACGTGGCTATGACATCACGTTGAGTCCTATCAATGATGTCAATATCGTCGGGGTATGCTAGTTGTTGCATCGATTTTTGGAAAATTCTGCCTCTAGTGTTGACTCGGGAGTTTTGCACAATCCTCTCAAGAAACAATTTAAAGAAGTCAAATGAAAGCGCATCACCTTGCCTAAATTCTTTTTTGGGATTGAATCTGTCGGTGAGGTCGTTTCCGACCCTAATGGAGCAGGGAGAATTCTCCATCATCATCTTACACAAACCGACAAGTTTGGGCGGTATACCAAAACTAGACATGGCTCTGTATAGTTCGTCTCTATAAATGCTGTCGTATGCGGCTTTGAAATCGATAAATAGGTGGTGGGTATCAATTTGGACTTCATGGTTTTTTTTCCAGGATCTGCCGAAGTATGAAAATTTGGTCGGTTTGGGACTTTCCTGGCCTAAAACCACACTGATAAGGGCTGATCAGGTTATTGGTAAACGGTTTCAGGCGTTCACATAATACGTCAGGTAGGCGATGTTGAGGAGAATTATGCCTCTGTAGTTGACGCAGTTCAAAGGGTCTCCTTTTTTATGGATCGATGCAATCAATGCTGAGGTTCCAATCTTCAGGCATACTGTCATCCTACCAGATTTGGTTTATGAGTTTGTGGATATTATTTACCAAGTCATCTCCACCGGCTCAGGAGGGAAGGCCATCATTTCCGGCAGACTTATTAATCTTGAGTTTAGATATTGCTATCCTCACTTCACTTAGGTCGGTTGGTTGGCAGTTTTCGCCGCCGTTTCCAATATTGAACTACGATATTTCCTTGTTCAACTCGAAAGGATTCTGTTCGAGCATTGTATCCTTGGCTTTGACGTTTTACACTTTGGTAAAACTTGCGAACATCGTTCCTGAAGTGGCAGATCTCTATATTCTCGATCGCTCGTTTTTCTTTCTTCTTTTTTTTCTGCAGCTTAGTCTTGTAGGCCTCGTTCTTGGCTGCGAGCCCTCGCCAGACGTGTTACCAGACGTGTTGTCGTGTAGGCTATATTTTCCGACAATACTGCTGAAGATGTCTTCTCTTCCCACCTTTGCGTTAAAATCTCCCAGCACGATTTTAATATCGTACGTCGATAGTCGCTCATAGGTTTTGTAAAGGAGTTCTTAGAAGCAATCCTTAGTTATATCATATTTATCCTCCGTCGGAGCGTAAGCGCATATCAGGTTTATGTTGGAGAATTTGGCTTTGATGCGATTGTTATAATGCGTTCGTTTTGTCTTGGAAACATAAGACTTCTTGCCTAAATCTGGCACTTATAACGAATCCGCATTCGAGTAGTCGCTGTTTCTGCTCACTATAACACGGTCCATAGTAGATGTCACAGTTTTCATCCATTTTTTGCCGGTCCATTCCATCGTATTTCCTGGATGGCAGTAATTTCTGCTTTGTAGCAGTTTAGGGCCTCCGCTTGTTGTTCGCCTGCATCTCTCCTGTTTAATGATCTTACATGTAAGCACATTTGATGTGTAGTCAGAGTTGCAACCACTGGGCATTGCTAAGATAAAGCCAATCAGAGTCTACCCTCGTTCTTACACCCAATCATTACTGATTAACTTACATTCACAAAAAACAACCTCCCATGGTATACCTCAACTTCGTTTAGCCCTAAATACATAAAAGAAGCCTAAACACATAAAAGAAACCTTCAAGTACATGGTAAACCTACACTTGAGGGCTCATTGTTTATATTGTAAAACGTAAATAAAAGTGTATCCATAATATTTAATCTTTTAATATTCGACGTTACGATTCACAGCCCTTCCTCCTCATGAAGACGCAACACAACGAAAAAAAACAATGTCTTCATTAAAACCAAACAATTCCATACTGCCATCCTGCCATCATGCCATAGCTACTTCGAAATTCAATCTCAAAGTTAAGCTAACAAATTAACTCGCCGAAGATGAAATCCACTTCCGTACCTCGTTCTGGCCTGGCCCTCTGCCATCGTATCTGCTGTAAACCATTTTTCTTTCATTGCGTATAAATATTTTATCCTTCAACCACTGCCCAAAGCCATGGCCATAAAAACAAACTTAAACGAGTCCAACGCCAACCTTCTTCTCATCTCGTCCTTTACGACGACGACGTTGGTGCTCCCAAATAGGAAATCAACTCGCTTGATGAGAATTACTTTCTTCTCTGGCATGCTACTCCGTATCTGACTCCCGACACACACACCTCACACAAAGTCCCCCAACGAGCACCCAAAAACATTCATACCAATGCCCCATCATCGACTTCTATCTGTCCATTAGACAATTTTAACCATCGTATCGGATCCAAGGTCCTGCTAAGGACTCCCTGTTTGCTTGCTTACCGAATCTTCTACACCAAACTTCATTTGGCAAAGCGCCACAAACTTCTCTCTCGCGCCATTGTATGTACCCGAGAGCATGAGTATGAGAACTCGAGTATATGACTGCGGGTGGTTTGATGGCTTGACTCCTTACGCTCACACTTCCCCACTTTAGCATTCATGACAAGGTTCGAGTTTTCCATTAAAATGTATCCTTGTATCCTTTTGTTATGCTGCCCGCCTGTGCTTGAAAGGTTCCAACCAGAGAGCCAAGCTGTGAGATAGAACGAATTTGAAAGAGGCAAAACTTGGATATTTCAAAAGTTCACTTCATCCATGATTCAAAGGACGAATGAAGCACACACACACTGAAACACGCTTTCAGGCGAAATGAATAAAAGACAACAGTGAACTAGAACGACGGAATAGAAGACAAACTTTTACATTTAACCTCATCCTTCCGGTGCTCCTTCTGCTACGACTTCTTCTCGTCTTCGACGATAATATTCTTCATCTTATCCTTTGGACAAAAATTAAAGGACTACACAGAGTTGTGCCACTGTATATATGGATATACCAAGGATTCTCGCTCAAATTGTCGGAATAAATTCGCCGACTAAGAGATACACACTGCAGGGTAAAGAGTCGCCGTCCTCCTCGTCGTCGTCGTTGTCGACATTGTAAGGACATGAAAGACCAAAAAGCAGATAGAGTAGAGGGAGAATAGTTACTCTGTAAGGAAAAGTTCTGTCGTGGTTGTTGTTTGTATGCGTTTTTTTTTTTTTTTGGAATTTCACTTGGATGCATTTCAGACTTCCAGCCCATCAGAGGTTAAGAATAAATTCGAAGACGACTGGGAGCAGAACCTTCGAATCAGAAGGCACTCGTTCCTGCTCCTTGTGCTATCTCCTTGGTCAATGGTGGACGTCATTGGCTTTGAGGGTGTGAGACAGTCTTAGGATCTTGTTTTGTGTGTTTTATTTGGTTTTACGGCTCCTTTTGTATTCTATCGGATAAGGATGTAATGGAAAAATTAAGATTTAAAATTTTAGACTGAACGAAAAAGGAAACACACACCGAAGGACTAAAGGAATTTTCATCAGAAGACTGTGGTTGACAGCCCAAGTTGAAGTTAGGAAATAATTGCCAAGGCAAATGGACATTTCATGCTAGGGGGTATTGTGTATATCATGCGATTGTAATAGTTTTTGTGGTTGATATAAAAATGTGCATACATATTATATACATGGTGCGCCACCTTTTATGTCGGCATGTATAAATTGAATAACTTTAACATTAATCAAATTATTTTACGTATTAGCGAACGAAGAATCCACACGAGATCCATCAAAGATCCCTTAAGTTGTTACGGTATATTTTACCGTAACAAGACTCACTCTCTTATCCCTTAAAATCCATCCATGGTCCCATCATCCAATGGTCCACTACCTTGAGACTCTGAGGATACAACCCAAAACAGGAGTGCGACAGAGGAGTCCACTCAGAAGAAGATTCTCCAACTCTCTTCGGTGCAGCCCTAGGGAGATTAGAGAGACTCACAACAGATGATGAGTGAGGGAGAACGATCCCTCGTCAACCGCAATACGATGATGATGGGTTGGGAAGGACGATCCCTGGAACCTACATCCCAACGTTCCCAACTAGTGAGCATCGAACGAGCAGCAGAGACGTGTGGCGGACGGCCCAAAGGACACCCCTACAACAATGTAGCAACATGGAAAGTAAGGTTCGTTGGCAAAGAGAAGACGATCTCTTTTCCCCAACGCTGGAGTAACGGAAAAGCAAACTTGGTTTGTAGGCGGACGGCCATGTCAAACACACTCGCCACAACGACAATATAGACACAAACATTTTCACGAAAGACATGGGATATCATATCCAAAGATAACGGACAAGGTGTCAAAGTGCAGCTATCATATTGTCCGACAGCTGTCAAACCGACAAACAACGGACGGACGACAGGTGTCCAAAACATCAGAGACACCACAAATCAGCCCAAAGGGAAAAATATGTAAATGATGGCACCAGAAGTAAATTCCTGTCCCAAAATTTGCACGCAAACCACCAACAATCAACATAGTTCGCGGAAATTTAAACAGTTCATCTTCTCCCCCTTCTTCAAACCTCACGGCTTCTAAGAAAGTGTGGTGCCTGCCTTCCTCCCTTCCGATATTGGTCGCGTTGGTCGTATTGGTCGCGGTCAATCAAACATAGGCATCCGGGGCAAGTATTTGATTGACAGAAAACAGTTGTCCAGGAATGACACCAGGGAAAAACTGAAGAACATATTTAGAGAATCTTTATATCTAGATGTATTTTGTCCTTATAAAGTTGTTTGCCCACTTTTCGGTGGCGTTTTCAGGGAAGAACGATTTTCGGTACATTTTTAAAATATTTCAAAACACTTTTGATGTAGGATCATTGGTTTTGATAATATGAACATTTCGTCCTTATGTAGGAGCAAAACGTTGTTTCTAGTCGAACCATAATAGATTTTGATGAACTGTACAACTGTGTTGTAGAATGAGGGTAGACTCTAGTTGGCTTTAATTTGGCAATGCCCAGTGGTTGCAGCTCTGACTACACATCATATGTGCTTATACATATTTTCCTCCAAGTGGTAACCATCGGGTACTGATCTCATCCAACCGGATTTGACTTGCTAAACGATAAGTGCGAGTGTTGATAACAAGACGTAAAATTGCAACACTATAATCACCCTGGTCAGAATGGCGCGGAAATAATACCCGATCTGCCGTCCCAGGAGAACCTAGATGAACTGCTTTGACATATTCGGACAACAGGTTATCTAGGAATATCATGGGTTAGTCAGGCCCCTTGAACAGAGATGGCGGCGGATGAACCGAAAGGTCAACGGCAGTGCTCAATCCCTTAGTGGATACTGATGGCCTCGTGTGCTAGGGTTATCTAATCAATTTTTACTGGCCCTCCAGGTTGGGGGTAGTGCTTTGGGTTAACTACCCACCAAAACAATATATTACGAAGCAACGAATAGCCTCGGAATGGACTGATATTATTGTTAACGACCCTGCTAAACGAAAAAAATACAATGACGTTCGTATCTGCACCTGGAATGTGAGAACATTAATCAGGAGAGTTGCTACACTGCATTGTAACAATCAGCATTAAGGCAAAAATCGCCAACATAAGCCTTATATGCGCTCACGCCCCGATGGAAGAAAGTGATGATGTAACTAAGGATTGCTTCTATGAGCTCCTTGACAAAACATATGAGCGACTACCAATGTACGATGTTGAAATCGTGCTGGGAGATTTTAACGCAAAGGTAGGAAGAGAAGACATCTTTAGCAGTATTGTCGGAAAATTTAGCCTACACGACAACACGTCTGGTAACGGACTTAGGCTAATTGATTTCGCTACGGAACGAAATGCCACTATAGCCAGCACACGGTTTCCTCACCACGATATCCATAAGGGGACATGGCGGTCTCCAGATCAACGAACGGTCAACCAAATTGATCACATTGCGATAGATAAGAGGCACGCATCCAGTATTTTGGATGTCCGAACATTCCGAGGAGCTAACATCGACTCGGATCACTACCTTGTAGCAGCCAAGGTAAGAATGCGGATATCCACGACGCCACAACAATCCAGAAATACTGTGAAAAAATTTAATGTCGGAAGACTGCAATCGCAAGAGACCGCCAAGACCTTCGCACAACGCGTATCCCTTAACCTCTCGATTAACACCATACCACCAGCATCGAATGTCGAAGAGCAATGGCAACGATGCCAACAGGCCATTAGATCAGCCGCAACTGATGTGCTAGGTTTCTCGCGCCCACCAGCAAGAAACCCCTGGTTTGATGAGGAATGCCGACAGATGCTCGCAGCCAAGAACGCGGCCTAAAAGGCTAAGCTGCAGGTGAAGAAGAGAGCTGGCGTTGGAAGAACACCGGCTTCTCAGAAAGAAGAAAAAAGAGCAAGATAAGTGCGCGATCGAGGATATAGAGAGGTGCCACTCCTTGAACGATATTTGCAAGTTTTACCAAAGTGTAAAACGTCAAAGCCAAGGATACAAGGCTCGAACAGAATCCTGTCTAGATGAACAAGGAAATATCGTAGTTGAGACACAGACGATGCTGAGGATATGGAAGAACCACTTCTGCAGACTGTTAACCTGCGATGATGAACAACATTCCGCTGTCAAGCAGAACGAACCATTCAATAATTGCGACGACAACGACAACTAGCAATCACCAGACGTAAGTGAAGAGAGGATAGCAATATCAAAGCTCAGGCTTAATAAGGCCGCCGGAAATGACGGCTCATAAGCCAAACCTGGTCGGATGAAAGTTTGCCTGAAGAATGGAACCTCAGCATCCTTTGCCCGATCCACAATAAAGGAGACCCTCTGAACTGCGCCAACTATAGAGGCATAAGTCTCCTCAACATCGCCTAAAAGATCCTATCTGCGTAATATGTGAACGCTTGAAACCGTTTACTAACAACCTGATCGGCCCTTATCAGTGTGGTTTTAGACATGTATAAACCGACCTCAACCAACTTGGAGTGCGCAACTGGAGGCATATAGCTAAGGACCGGGCTAATTAGAGAGGCATGTTGGTTGAGGCCCAGGTTCGTTCCGGACTATAGCGCCACTTAAGTAAGTAACTAAGTATTTGAAATTTCAATAAAGTTCATAAAAGTTCAGTAAATGACCTAAATCGGGAATGGGCATATGATCTCTTTAGGAGGATTTTTTAAGAAAATACAAATAGTGCGTTCGTTGTTGACTTCGAAGATACTTATACTCATCCTCTCATATATGGATGGTTGGATGTGAAACCAAATTCCATGTAGACGATTTCATGTAGATATGTATAATTCTGTTATATGAAGTCATCATGATATTAGATAATATACCATCCATACAATACATATTTCTGTGAAAATGGCTTTACTTTATATCGATGGCTTTTTCCACTTCAATATTCTTTCTTCATCCTTCATTAACGAGCCTAAAAATAGGGCTAACCGAAACAAAATCCCTTACAGCAACGCAACAAGGTCACACAAACATAGAAAGTTAATATCGCGTGTAATGTATTAGTGGAAGAAATGACTAGCTAAGTGTCAGGGTTGATCGGCGCTACAACAATCATCAGCCAACACACATTTGTATACCAAACAACGCAAAATCCTACCAACAACTATCGGACATAGTAAAACTATGAGCTAACCAGGACATATTCCGCATACGGAATCAACCCCCAATTGCGTGTTATTTATTAAACAAATGAAGAACATTTGTACTTCCGTTGACATTAAGCAGCGCATTATTCGTCCTACTAGTCGTCGTCATCAATGTTCGTTTCTGCACTCGAGGAAGCAAAAAAAAAAATTCCACTCCCAAGGGTTGATTACTCTAGTCGAGCTTGAACCAACACATTTCATTCGCTTCGCAGGGGTTGATATGGTTAGAGTCGAGGCTCAAGGAAAAATGAGCTCAGTGGCTACTAATAAATAAATATCAGATCGAAATACAGGACATCTTCTCGTGCGTTGTTCTTATTCTCGGACGTTTTTTTTTTTTTTTTTTGCGTTCAGGAAATGCGTGATTTTTGTCTGTGTCCGGCTTCTGTTTCGAATAATGGACTCTCATTCTTCTTATGTGTGTGAGAATGGTGGTTCAGTAAATGGAAACAAAAAAAAAAAAACAGTTCACGAATAACACATCCAAACGAAAGCAATTTATATAAATTTGATTTGATTAGAATTGAGGACGTGAGGAAGGACAAAGGGAGAACTAGGAGCAGGGTGGAGACTGGGGACTGGAGGTGGCTCTACGGAATCGACTAGGAATAACTTTTGCAATTAACTTAATTAGTTCTATTTGAGGATGTGAAGAAAATTGCCGTTGTAATAAACAAATAACCGAACAAGGAGGACTAAGAAGGACTCATTTTTCAAGGAACATACTCGTGAGCGTAACTGCAAAGTGGAAAACTTCGCGTGCGAGTGTGATTGCTTTCCATACTGTATATCCTGGGTTGTTTCCCATTTGTGTAACTCACACCCTCTCGAGAAAGGCGTGAATGTAGGTTTTTTTCTCATCACATTTTGTATTTGCTGTTTTTTTTTTTTGTTTGTTTGCTCTTTGTGAAGGACGTTTATCATCCCTTCATCGGGCGAAGCAATGTACCACACTCCGTGGGAAAGACAATAAATCACAGAAATTTATCGCTTTGTCTGAATGTAGCTATCAGGAAGAATCTGTACACACAAAAAACAACACAAGGGACCCTCACAAATAAAGTAAGGACTTCTCACAGGAAACACCAAGTGTGAGAGAAAATAAATTTGCCTGCAAATACGCTCGTAGAATATCTCGATTGCTTATGTATTGCTAAAAAAAAACTTACGCTTACCTATGTGACCACAAGGATGTGAACGAGTACAGATGTTTGCAGGAATAATGATCCTTATCTTGACAGGACACACGTTACTGAATAACTTGTGTCGATTGATGTCAAAAGAATATTAGCCATGTGGTATGATGGTTAACTATGCGATTTATTGCGGAGACTTCAAGCGTCTAACCATAAACAATTAGCTCTAGAAGGATAATTAGGCGTAAAGGGAGTATTTTTTCAAGAGCGTACGATTTGGAATTGAAATTTAATACACAACGAGTTTAAGATATGAATGACGAACAATGTTTCAGGACATATGGTCACAAATGGGCTTCCTTTTTCATGCACTTGAGTATTAAACATTCCGAATTGTGTACACATCCCCATGGCAAAATATTAAATCCTTCTAAATTTATGATCTCGAAGGCCAAGCTACAGGTGCATTTCTGGCGATTATATTGACAACTTCCACTTCTTTTAATAAATCGATGGTTTATAGGCAGTAGACGCATTTGGCACTATCCCTTTAAAGGAAAATGTCCTGTAAACTGAATGGACCCCGTTTCTCAATAATATAATGAAAATTGTTCTCAAAAGGTTATTTAACCTCAAAAGTATTAAAAAGTATATGTACTTGCAATGTAAACGATGAGACAAAAAATGTAGATATGTGCTTGGCTTTTGAAACACACGGAAAGTAGGTAACTTCTCTAAAAATTAAATGTAATGTCACCCTACGGGAACTGCGAGGGGCAGATCATCCTTGTATATTAAAAACTGCATCGAACGATAAAAAGACATAAAGATAGAACTTGGGGGTTGTGCCGTCAGGTTACTTCCTTATGACTTAATAAATAGCTAGCTATGAGAGAGACAACGGATTCAGACAACAGACCTCCCAAATATCAACCATACCCGGAATGTCCAACGTCTTACGAGTCTGCACCTGGATCGTACGCACGCTGTTCACTCCGGGTGCTAATCATCGGATACTGGTCTCATTCAACCGGATTTGACTTGCTAAACTAATAAGTACGAGTGTTCATAACGAAAAACAGCAACACTCTAAACATCCTGTTTAGAATGCCTGGCACGGAATGCACCTCTACTCGGCCTGCTGTCTCCAGGCAAACCTAAATGAGCTGCTTAAACATATCCCGACAACAGGTCATTTGTGAATCTCATGGGTTAGTCAGGCAACTTGGATGGTGTCAGATGAACCGAAAAGCCAACGGGTGCGCTCAATCTCGTAGTGGATACTGTGTCCCAGGGCCATCTAATAAATTGGAACTGGCCCACCGGGTTGGGGGCTTGCTCTGGGCTAACTACCCACCCATAACAGAAAGAATTGCTACGAAGCAACAAATAGCCTCAGAAAGGACTGATTTCATTGTTGACGACCCTGCTAACCGAAAGATGGACGACGTTCGTATCTGCGCTTGGAATGTGAGAACATTAAAAAGGAAAGGCGCAGACGAATAACTAGCGGAAGCCCTAAACTGCTACCAAGTAGACATTACTGCCATCCAGAAAATACGATTGGATGGGCTCGGCAAAAAGAGGATACAAAACTGTGACTTCTACTACGGACCGTGTTATAGTGAACAGAATCAGCGACTATTTGGATGCGGATTTGTTGTAAGTGGCAGAGTTAGGCAAGAAGTCTTATGTTATGTTTCCAAGATATTAGCGAACGAATCGTAACTATCCGCATCAAGGCCAAATTCGCCAACATAAGCCTTATATGCGCTGTTGCTCCGACGCGGGAAAACTATGATGTAACTAAGGATTGCTTCTATGAGCTCCTTGACAAAACCTATGAGCGACTACCAAAGAACGATGTTGAAATCGTGCTGGGAGATTTTAATGCAAAGGTAGGAAGAGAAGACATCTTTAGCAGTATTGTCGGAAAATATAGCCTACAAGACAGCACGTCTGGTAACTGACTTAGGCTAATTGACTTCGCTACGGAACGAAATGCCACTATAGCCAGCACACGGGTTCCTCACCTCGATATCCATATGGGGGACATGGCGGTCTCTAGATCAACCAACGGTCAACCAAATGGATCACATTGCGATAGACAAGAGGTACACATCCAGTATTTTTGATGTCCGAACATTCGGAGGGGCTAACATCGACTTGGAACACTACCTTATTGCAGCCAAAGTAAGAATGCGGATATCCACCACTCCACAACAAACCAGAAATACTGTGAAAAAAAATTAATGTCGAAAGACTGCAGTCGCAAGAGGCCCCCAAGACCATCGCGCAACGCGTATCTCTTAACCTCTCGATTAACACCATATCAGCAGCATCGATTGTTGAAGAACAATGGCAACGATGCCTCGCGTCCACCAGCAAGAAACCCTTGGTTTGATAAGGAATACCGACAGATGCTCGCGGCCAAGAACAAAGTAAGGCTAAGCTGCAGGTGAAGACGAGAGCTGCCATTGAGCTCTATAGGCAGAGCAGAAAGGAAGAACACCGGCTTTTCAGAAAGAAGAAAATAGAGCACGAAAAGCGCGCTAACGAGGATATAGAGATTTGCCATTCCAGGAACGATGTTAACAAGTGTTACGAAGTGTTAAACGTCAAAGCCAAGGATAAAAGGCTCACCATTGACTGATATAACATTAAGGTAGTACGGAGCTTTGTCTACCTCGGCTCCGCTATTAACTCTGACAACAACATCTCGTCAGAAATTAAATGAAGAATTACTCTTGACAACCGCTGTGTCTTCTGGCTAAAAAGGCAATTTAGTAGCAAAGACCTCACAAGAACTACTAAGGAGCTCCTGTGTTAGCTCCTGGTCATCCCAGTTCTACTCTCCAGCGCTAAAGCATAAATCGTATTAAAAGTGGATGAAGAAATCCTTGGTAGATTTGATAGGAAAATTCTTCGTAAATCTTAGGTCCCGTTTGCATTGACGGGCTATGTAGACAAATATTTAACCAAGAACTATACGAACTGTACAGCGACATGCACTTAGTCAAAAAAAAACTCCGCTTTGGACGATTTAGATGGCTAAGACACGTAGAACGAATGGACAGAGTCTTTCAAGTCCCAGCTAGCATTGGACGCAGTAGAGGAGAACCTCGCTTATTGGAATGGCATCTTGGTTAAGGCTCATGTTCATTCCGGACTGTAGCGCCACTTAATTAATTAATTATTGAGCTGGTTTGTGATCGCTTGGCTGTTGTTCGCATCAGAGCAACGTTCTACAACATTAGACAGAAGACCCTATCAAGAAGGAATATTGCGACCACCTGGACAGAGTCTCCTATTCGCAATACGATGTGAAAATCGTAGTAGGGCTCTTCTATTCGGAAATCGGTATGGAAAACATCTTCGGCGGGATAGTTGGAAAGCACAGCCTGCACAAAATTACAACAGATAATGGCTTCCACTTAAGAGGCTTCGCTGCTGCATGTAATACGGTTATCAGTATGTAATACGGTTATCAGCATGTAATCCACAAAGCAGCCTGGCGATCTCCAGATGGTCGAACCGCCAACAAAACGACCGTGTGCTGATAGATGCGAGACATGAATCCAACATCCTGGATGTACACACATTCAGAGGGGCAAACATCGACTCTAACCATTTTTTCGTCGCAGCCAAATTCAAAACCCGATTCCCCTACGAGAAGAAGCTACGAATGCTACAAAAAAAGACTTCACGTTGGACGTCTTAGTGAGCCGGAGATTTCCAGAATCTACAAACCAAAACTGACTGAGTGCCTCCTTGCTGTGCCCTTATCCACCACCAATGTCAATATCGCGATGTCAACAAATAAGTAGCCAAAACCACCATAGGCAGGCACCCCGAAAAGATACTCGTGGAATGATGATATTTGCAAGTACCAAAAAGAGATGATTACTCCTGACCTAAGTCGCCTCCCCTCAACAAATCCGCATCCTAATATGTTCAACCTTGTTTTTCTGATCCTTTCCAACGTATCTCCGCGGTAATGTCTGCCCTACAGCGCGGGGATAGATTCATATTTTGAGTAGCACGCGGTGTACATCGGACATACTCGTCGTTGTTCATGGTCATCCGAGGTCTGATTGGTATTTGATGGGGATCGTTCTCCGAGGCTGTTGTCTCTCTCGTGTCAGGATAGTTTTTTACGTGGTAAGGAAGTTACCCTGAAGGCATAATTAATTAGATTCCATTAGTATTCACTACGGTATTGCGCGCTACCGTTAACCTTTTGACTCATCCGCCACCATCTTTGTTCAAGAACCTGACTTACCGACTTGAGCTGCTTCGCTGTTTTTCGAATAATGCGAAGCAGAGCAAGTAGGTTGTCCACTTCTTCCATCCTAACTAGGACTTTTGACGCCTCCGTTGACTCCATCTTGGGACACGACTTCTCTCCCACTCTCATCGGTTAATTCTTCACACTGGGATTCATACTGTGTCTATGGTCAAGGTACTAGGCACGCAGCGGCACGAGAAGACTGAGAGTCAGAGTTGATTGCTATCAGCTAAATGAAAACTCAAGTGGTTTCATATAATCGCATGACCCTCCACCAAATAGTCGTTTTAAACTGATGGTATCCAACATTTCGGAAAAGTTCGAGCAAAGGTATTCGGATATCAATCAGATGTTATCCGAATACCTTTGCTCGAACTTCTCCGAAATGTTGGATGCCATCAGTTTAAAACGACTATTTGGTGGCAAACAATTTAAGATTGGTAGGCTTTAAAAATAGATTTGCCCAGATTTGCGACTTGTATTCGAGTCCTCTTAGGGGCAATATCTTGATTAAGGAATTTATAGTTTAGGTAATTTCAGTCTTTCAAATTTTGGCCGATTCTAATCAGCTTTAATATTTTTTATGTTTCATTGTATTAAATAACACAAATTTCGTCTTCCCTTTATAAAAAAAAAATTCCCCATGCTACTGGTGACTCTATATTTACTCTGATGGCATCTTAATATTGTTCGACCCTTCCCAAATTCCTCAAGATGTTTGTTACTTCGTATCCTCTGGATTAAATCACCCTCAAAAGATGTCGTCTAGACGTCTCTATGCCTAATACTACTCGAGTTGAAAAAAAACTCACATAAACCTCAAATATACTCACTTCCCCCCCACATAGAATGATTCTTCACCAGTCGCCACCATCAAGAACAATTCACTGAACTAATCCGCCCAACAGTATACACAACAACAAGCAGGGTGGCAAGTTGCCTAGCGAAAAAGGTCTCACGTTCTACCAACAATATATCCCGCCATCGTCGTTGTCGTCGTAGTCTTCGTAGTCTTCGTAGTCGTCTCCATCGTCGTGTGAAATGAACCCTAAAATTCCTGTCCCATCTCATTTGAACACGGATCGACTCCCCACTGCAATGCAGCAGTAGCCTGTCGCGTATCAGGCTACCAGACACGCCAAACACAATAACCCTCAGCTGGGTATATGATTGTGGCATTCCGATGAGACATTCAAAGAAAACACTCGACGAGCGCAGGAGCATACTTCGCATCACCACATCGACCTCACGAATTCCATGTAACCAGCCAAGGAACAAGCCGATTATGTTTATGAAACGCTGGAAGCCTCTCCATAGCCCATAGAGATGTCAGAAATTCAGTGCGCCAAGTGACAAGAATTCACTGTTGTATCGGGCTCGGGTTCGTCGAGTTCAAAGCGAAGCACATAAATCATAGAATCAACGGCTCGAGCAGGGGCTTCGTCCCCATCAAAAGCCCGACTTGTTGATTAATCACTGATAATGTATTCGCTTTTTACGGGACCTCCACCTTGAGACGTGAAACCAGTTTTTCTTGTCGTCGTCCAAAAGTCAGTTACGTAACTCAGCCAAAAGAAGGGCGGGGGCTTGGAGTGGAAACCGGCTTGTGAGACCAAAGCCATCGTTAGAACTACGTTAAAGCTAAAGAATCCACCGGTTTCTGGTGGTGTTATGACGATTCCATTTGGGAGTTTTTCGCACGATGATATTGCGACTTTAAGCCAGTCAAAGGCTCAGCTAAGGAATCCAATGTTTGTCGAGAGCGGTTCTAATTAGCATATTACGATGTGGGAGCAATGCTTGGCGGCGTCGTATTATTCCGACAGATCTAACAGATTAAGCTAATTAATTGAGTGAGCATCATCCACACCCTTTTACTTTCGATTCGAGGGGCCGAGTCAGCTGTGCGCGCTCTGAGGTGATGGTGAGGTCAAGTTCGGTTTGGCTTGGGGAATATTTATTGCCGCGGCATACCCCTTCAGAGCGGAGCGGTATTTTTATGGGTTTCTAATTTGACATTTAAGATTGCCTCCAGTGGAATTTTTAATGAATGTTTGGACAACTTGTAGTTGTAGCAGTGTTATGAATCAGTGATATTGGCGCACGTGATTTTGGCTGGGTGTTGTGCTGGTAGAAGACGGAATACGTGATGTGTGCGTGAGAAAGAGGTTAATGCAAAGAGACTTGAGTGGATCATTGACATTTAGGTGGAGGTAATAGAGGTGTTTTTTTTTTTTTTTTGAAGTGAAACTTCTTTTGGGACGATGTAAATTGGATTATTTGAAACGAAAAAGTGTAACGAAAAAGACGAGTAACTGGTTCTGGAGTGTTGTGGCTATTTAATTGTGTGTACTGAAATACACCTACATCCGTTCAGTACACACGTACTTGGGGATCTATTATCGGAAGTGCGCAGCCGTTATGTCATTTCACCTAAGTATGCAGTGTCGTCTCGTCCTGTTGATGGTTTGGTGTTGGCATGTTGGTTGATGAACGAGGAAGATGGTAGACGTAGTGTTTGCTATATAGCGTGGTGCACCGGCATCCCAAGAAAGTGTGGTGGTGTGTAATAGGTACAATGTCTGTCAATAAGTAAATTTGGGTACGTGACATTGTCTGTGAGAAAGATCAAATTATGCAACTAATCTTGGGTTACAAGAAGAATCAACCCAAAGTTGCTAGATATATGGATGCGACATTTGGTAACATATTCTGAAAAAGATTTTCCTTGGGAGGTTCGAGGGTAGGTGGCTAAAATGGTTATTTTCTCTAAATGTTGAAATGAAAGTTGATCGATGGTATCTAGTGGCTTTCCTTGGGTATGTGTTTTGGCGTGGCGTAGTTTTGTAAAAGGTGTGTGTCTGACGCATGGAGTCTGTATTTAAACCTTGAATCCAAATAGTTAGATTTGATTGAGTTTTCGATATGTATGTGTTTAGTGATATTGAAGATTTATTTTTGGAATTGAAATAGTGCTGGCTACTAAATGATAGCATTTTACATATGACTACATTTTTAAAACGCTTTGGTAAAGGAAACGCCTCTGACGTTTGTGGTTGTAAATAAAAATGACCGTATCTACATTGAAAATGACAGATTGTTTTGGATTTGATGACGTAGTCAGATTTGATGATGCATTCAGCTGTTTAACGGTACTTTTGGCTAAGATTGCTTTTGAAAGTTTCTTAAATTTGCCGCTGGGATTGGGAGTTTGTGAAAAAAATAATATCTTCGCAAAAACAAATGAAGAAAGAAGCTAAGTTTGATGTCAAATATTTATTTTTTTAGTAAGAATGGCTCTAACTATTTGAAATATAATGTCCAATTGATTTCATGCGAACATCTGGAATGGAATTGTGTAATAGATTTGTTGCTTTTACGCTTGCAAAGAAGATGAAACGTTTCCTTCAAAAGAAGATGTGAGATTTCTTAAGTGAAAATATGTTTCAGGGATCTACACTGATTATAGTGTAACATCGAATGAGGGAATATTAGCAGCAAACGAACTTTTTTTAAAAAAAAAAAGTAGTGACATGTATTCTACTACCTTACCACTAAGTAGTATAACTTTGACACTTTGACAGTTTGGTAGCTCAGTCACAGAGTGCGAATATATAATTTTAAATTTGAATTTATTACCTACATTCACAATTTTGGAAATAAATAAAAATGATATTTAGTCTTAATTTTATAATAAAATAAATAAATAATTTTAATTAAAAAACATATGAAAATAAAAGTAAATTTCCAATGTTTCGCTGTTTCTGCTCTCTATAACAGGGACCTTTGAAGATGTCACAGTCTTTCATACTTTTTTCACGCCCCATCCCATTGTATTTCTTGGGTTGCAGTAGTGTCTGTTTTGTAGCAGCTTGGTGATTCCGCTAGTTGTTGTTTCTAAGCGAAAAAATTAAGGAATTACATCCTTTAAAGTTTATGAATACCTATAATACATTTTTTGATCCTTAGTGCATATTCATCCTTGTGTCCAGTTTTGGTACAATTAAAATTTTTAAATTTTTCGTTTATCAATAAAAATTGTATTTTTTGTCATCCTTTGAAAAATTAAAAGGTCCGACACTACTCGTCGGACAATATTTACTTACTTACTTAAGTGGCGCTACAGTCCGGAATGAACCTGGGCCTCAACCAACATGCCTCACCAATTAGCCCGGTCCTTAGCTAACTGCCTCCAGTTGCGCACTCCAAGTTGGTTGAGGTCGGTTTCCACTTGTGCGCGCCACTTAAGGCGAGGTCTTCCTCTACTGCGTCCGACGTCTGGCTGGGAATCGAAGACTCTCAGAGCCGGAGTATTGGTGTCCATTCGTTATACATGTCCTAGCCATCTTAAACGTCCAATGCGGAGTTTTTTGACCATGGGCATGTCGCTGTACAGCTCGTATAGTTCTTGGTTGAATCTTCGTCTCCATATCCCGTCAACGCAAACGGGTCCGAAGATTTTTCGAAGAATTTTCCTACCAAGGATTTCTTCATCCGCTTTTGATACGGTCCATGCTTCAGCGCCGTAGAGCAGGACTGTGATGATCAGGGTCTTATATAGGGTCTCCTTATTAGTTCGAGTGAGGGCTTTACCACTAAATTGCCTTCTTGGCCCGAAGAAACAGCGGTTGGCAAGAGTAATTCTTCGTTTAATTTCTGACGAGATGTTGTTGTCAGAGCTAATGGCGGAGCCGAGGTAGACAAAATCCCGTAATACCTCAAGGTTATATCTGTCAATGGTGACGTTCTGTCCAATTCGTCGATGTTGTGAGTCCTTTCGTGTTGACAGCATATACTTAGTCTTACCCTCATTAACTGCTAAACACATTTTTGCCGCTTCCTTCTCTATTCTAGTAAACGTGGCTATGACATCACGTTGAGTCCTACCAATTATGTCAATATCGTCGGCGTATGCTAGTAGTTGAACCGATTTTTGGAGAATTGTGCCTCTGGTGTTGGCTCGGGAGTTTTGCACAGTCCTCTCAAGAATCAAATTGCAAAAGTCACATAACAACGCATCGCCTTGCCTAAATCCTTTTTTGGTATCGAATGTGTCGGTGAGGTCGTTTCCGACCCTGATGGTGCAGCGAGAATTCTCCATCGTCATCCTACACAAACGGACGATTTCGGGCGGTATACCAAAACTAGACATGGCTCTGTATAGTTCGTCTCTATAAATGCTGTCGTATGCGGCTTTGAAATCGATAAACAGGTGGTGGGTATCGATTTGGACTTCTTGGGTTTTTTCCAGGATCTGCCGAAGTGTGAAGATTTGATCGATTGTGGACTTTCCTGGCCTAAAACCACACTGATAAGGGCCGATTAGGTTGTTGGTAAACGGTTTCAGGCGTTCACATATTATGGCAGATAGGATCTTGTAGGCGATGTTGAGTAGACTTATGCCTCTGTAGTTGGCGCAGTTCAGAGGGTCTCCTTTTTTGTGGGTGTAAGTATTTACACGTCCAGAATCACCGACATCAAGCAGCGTAGTTTGCGGTTAGTACTTGGATGTGGGACCGGTTGAGAGCACCTGCATGTTCGCAAATCTGTTACTTTTTTTTCATAAAATCCAATCCACAGCGTCCGACAAGAAGTTTCACTTCAAAAAAATCCATCAAAATGAAGCATTAAGTAGATAATGTTTTTAAAAAATCTGAGTATCCATTCATATTCCGAGTATCCATTTTTCACTGGTCATTCTTGAGAAATCAGTCATTTTCAAAACTATATACTTGTCTTAGCTTAGAAATTTATTTTTATCAGCATTGTTTTTGAGATACTTATTAGTGCTTAACAAAAAGGTTGTATGGAAGGTATCGTTTATTTTAGTGCTAGAAGTCCAATTCGAAAGCCACTCTGTAGAACCACCAACAACACACATAGATACACGAAATTTCAGTAAAATCGACCAAATAATTTGGGCTCCAGTAACAATAATAGACTGCAGATCACAGATCATAAAACGCAGACAACATGTCACCGATCATAGATCACAGATCACATATCATAGATCACAGACCCCAGACGGCAGACACATACATTTTTTAAAAACTACTTTTCTGGACTCGGAGGGACCTCAATACGTAAGAAGTTGTAATAATCGAATTTTCGAGCCTTGACAATACTTCCCTATACTACTTATACTGGGGAAGTAAAAAAAAATTATTAAAGTGTGCAACCTCTAAATAATGTCCCAGACATTCTTGAAATTTAAAAAATAAAGAAGTTTACAAATTTAAAAAAAATTGATTACATTGTATGATTTTAATGGACCTACCTGCAGTCTAACATCTTGATATTGATATTGATAAGTAGGTAGATAACTACAATTTATCTCTTAATGAACATATTTCGTTACCAAATATTTGAAACGATCAGCACATCCTTACACCCCCATACAGACACCAATCGCATTCTACTCCATAAATTAAAATGCACAAATAAATATATATCCATAGAACCCCCAATATAAATGTTAAAACAAAAGTATTTAATAGCAAACCCATTGAGCAACACCTCAGGGATTCGACCAGCATTCTAGATAACTATGGCCAATCTCCCAAAACCCCTGACTTCCCCCAATCCATTCCACTTAACAAAAATTTAACTCCACTGACCACTGCAAACCCCTGAGTTGGAATGGTCGCACTGAGTAAATAAATCACACAAACACATTTGCAAGCTCATCCACACATAGTTTTTACGATGCGAGCAATCTCTCGTCTCCCTTTCTCTAAGTGCAATTAAATTACATGCTCCAAATATCCTGTAACATCCACAAAAATACCCTTAAAAACAATACAAACCCCTTAGAAATAAAAACAAAATGCCAAACACACACGATAGCACTCCAGCCAAGTTCCGGTCCTTGGCTTTCTGAGCTTTTTTTTTTTGTTTTATATTTTTTTTGTATGTTTCACCCTGCCATCTACCACCCTCCAACATGAATGCATACCCCTTCTTCAGAAACCAAAAAAGCATACCTACACCCTGCCTCAGGATATCTTCTACACAGGACAGTTTATCAACAGAAGAGTGGCGGATACCCGCCACACTATCCGAACGAAGCGTATAGCTGCCAGTATCGCCCACCCCTCCTTCATCTAGATTAACAAAGAAAGCTATGAAACCAGGCAAACGCGAGAGGAACGATGACGACGGACGAGTAAATGTTCTCTGCATTCGCACTCGTATTTGCTCGCTCTGAAAGTAAGGTTGTTGCATTGTGCAGGATAATGCAAGGAACAAAAAAAGGCTCCAGCCAAAGACGAACAAAAAAAATGGAAGCGAAAACCAACTTAGGCGAACACAATTTTATTTTAGCAACTTCCGCAATAGAGTTTATCTTCCCATACTCATGCCAGCATTTATCTGGCCACCACCGTCACCGTCGCCGACGCCATGCCGTTGCCACCGCAACCGAATGCAGTTGAAAGAACTGCAACAGGACAACAACGACTAAACGACTACGTACTTGTATGTATACAACTACACCGACGACAACGAAGGTCGGAATTGTGCGCTCTACATGCATCTGTAGGTATCCTGGTTTGAACTGAATTTTATGGAACACAACAGCAGCGGCAGCAGTAGCATCCATCCATCCATCGCTATCGTTGCAGATCTCATGAGACTCCTTTGGCAGAGAAAGGGTTGCACAAACACCTACTTGTGTGTATCTATGTGTGGATGGGAACTCTCCAAATCTCTATTCTATGCAAGAGTATAGTGCTTGGAGCTAGGGAATGAATGTACACCGCTTGCCACCTCTGTCCTCCTGTGTGACCTCGTTCTCATGACTATGAGAGGGCACACATTTATTGAGGTTAGGATGAATGTTGGTTATGTTCCGACGAGAGTGGTGGTTTCAGTGGGTGGCCATGGGCGGTGGGTTAAGGCGGACACGAAACCCATTAAAAAATTACATCGCACATGGAGCTCTCTATGTGTATCACGGTGGAAGTTTTGCACTCTGAATGGGTGGTTAGGTGGTAGGTATACATCAAGTGCAATATGGAGCGACAGAGATGGTCGGAGGACACACACCGGGCCAAATGGCTCTACGATAGTGAAAAGCTTGGCATGGAATTCAAATATTTCGTATCTAATTGAATGTGGTCGTAGGGTATATCCACCGTATAGTTGGGTATAGAGAGATGTCTAAAAGAGGATCACCATGCGATGGGACATAAACAACGTGAATACACTTTCAAACAAACTGCACGGAGTACATGATTTGTTGAAGGATTGATTTGAATAACTGCGTAGAAAGTCATATAGACAAATTCAAATTGAATGATATATATAGGCATGTGTATGGCAATCCTTTAAAGTTCCATATTTGTGATACTTGTCAGAGTATTCTAATGTTCCTGCATATGCAAATATTGTTACAATAGTATCTTCAGCCAATTGTAAGCAACCATTTCTTCACAAGGACCTGTCAGCCAAACTCCGTCTGCAAAGTAAAGATACTTAGAGCTACGTAATCGCAGACTATTTTCAAATCCGTTCAAATCGGGACACCCTACTATAGTTATTCAGTTCAAGACAAATGGAATTCTCAATCGCTTGATTCTTAGGGCCGGTTTTTCAGTGCTGAGTTAACTCAGAGTTAAGTAACCCCGGAATTAATTTAATCCAGAGTTAACTCACGAAGCAGTTTTTCAGTGCATGATTAAATTTGACTGCGTGTGTGTAAATTTAATTTGGTAGCACTCATGATTTACCTTTTTGGCAACATCTACGTTTTCGTAAAGCTTGCAGGATAAATTATTCCAGGAAGAATTTTTCATTCGGTGGCCACCTCGTTCGTGTGATTTAACTCCTTTTTCCTACTTTTTGTTGGGGTACGTCCATGCGAAAAAAAAACAGTAACGATAGATCGCTTAGAATCCAACATTCGACGCACCATCGAGTTTTACCAGCAAATTGTCTATTCGGTTTATGTTGGCCCCGTTGTATAGGACCTGGTTGTAATAGTAGTCAGATACTGGTGTTCTATGAAGTCCAAGGCAGCTTCTCAAACACTGCCTCTCAAACACCCGTATCTTTTCCATTTGAGATAGGGCGAAGTTGAACCACACCGGGCACTCATAGGCAATCATCTACCTGATAAGGGAAATGTAGCAAATCACCTTCACCCTGCTGTCAAGACGACTGCTATAAAACAATCGTCTTGTCAGGACAAACGCTTCCCTAGCTCTCGCCAGAGCAGCATCTACAGGTCTTCCGAAATATAGATACTGATCCAGCCAGATTCCAAGGTACTTTACTAATCGCCAGTCGCTGTCCGTTAGGTCCAACAATCACCAGCTTTCGCCAGTTCTTTCTCGTATCCCTAGAGGCCCTAGACAACGGTGTCCTAAACAGGATAATCTCCGATTTCTGAGAGTTGATTTTCAACTTCCAGTCATAACAATATCTCTGGATCTTGTCGAAGCCCCGCTGCAAAAGAGTTCGAATGACCTCAACAGTAGGGGGCTAGGGGCTGTTTTGTACGCGATAAGATCGTCTGCATACGCAATCGCCTGAGTAAGACTACCTATCATATCACTGGTGTAAATTCTGAAGAGAATCGGCGAGTGTACCGCTCAATTTTTAATGAAAAACTCTGTGGTAGAAGTTACATTGCCACTTTTGACAACAAACGTTCTACCATTCAACATGCCATGAAGCATATATGCAGTGGTTTACTTATGCCAAGTCTGGTCAGCTTTAGATAGAGACCATACGGCGCGGCGTCGAAAGCCTTCTCTAAATCAACCAGACATTTACCGTGCACTATTTTTTGGCATTGTTCCATTGTATATCAGAGACGAGTTTGGAGGCGGCATGAATACACTCATGTCCCGCCTTGAAACCAAACATTGCGTCTGGTGTCGTACGTATGCTGTTGAAAGTGTCCAAAATCGCTTCCTGTTATTTGCCCTATGTACATTAAATATTTGTAATCGCCAGCTGTGATTTGTATATCTATAGCCGTAGCTGAAATAAATAAATAATCGCTTACGGTTGTCCCGTTTGGTTTAATGTAGCACCATCCTACATAGAAAAGATACTGCTGTTTGAGAGGCGGTGTCTCCGATCCTGTTTAAGTTTGTACCGAACGGCAGATGCCGAGTGCATATAATATTATCGCAACAAGGTCCTAGACGATGGGGCTCAGCTGAATAGAATTGACAATTTCATCATTAAGGTGATTCGAAGGCACGTCTTAAGGGCGATGACTTGCGACAACAGCCTGAGTACGCTTATGTTTGGCTTTATCTTCTTAGAGGCATTTGTTTAAATTGACTCCTAGTGGTTAGTGCAAGGAAGGATGGTATCCCGGTATTATTCCACCGCCACCGCGGAGCATGATAAAAGCGGCTTATCCGCGACGGATACGCCGGCAATGCTCAGGAGCTCCTCCGCTTTAGCATGGCGATATCTGATCGCGATAAAATCGATACAGAAAAGTAGCACACTGAATTTTGGTGGATTAATAATGCGAAAAGTGACCTAGTGCTTACCCAGACCGTAAGTTAAAATACCAAGTTTGCGAGAATTTGACGGTGTGGTGCCAGTAGTTTTGGACCAAATTAAAAAAACAGAACGATTGACCCACAGCGGGTCGCCAGACCCACTATTTCGGATGTCTCCTTAACAGGGTGTTTCATTATTCTAAAGATATAATTTCCATATGGCTTTGCTGACGCCCCGAGTATCGTGATGTAAAAGAAAAAAAAAAACATCCGTGTTAAGACGGAAGAGAATATACGTGCTGGTATACAAATCCTGTACAAAAATTACCAAAATCTGGGTAAAGATAAATCTAGGAACATGAATAAAGTAAATGTGAAACTGCAGATTTGGAATCTTTGAGTTTTTTTTGGAATTTCACGGCAAAATGTGATAAAAATGACTAGCGTTTCACAAGAAGATAAAGAATTTCTTATATCACAAAGAGAATATCATATGAGTGCATCAATGAGTGGAGTAGACGATGTTTTCGCCTCGAAAATAACAACTAATCATGCAAAAGAAAACAAAATTGAATCATATAACAATAAACACTACAAAGTTATCGCTGAAATCTATCAATAAATCAGACAGTTCCACTGGAAGAGGAACACTCGTTTCCACCATCATCATCAGCAGTACATAGTGCCGAAGAGGACCAGTTTCTACGTTCTGGCTTAACGCCAGTATACTTGATCCGGACTCTTTAATCATGAGTTCTCAGTATATAAGAGTGACCGCCATATAACTGACCTAAAAGCGCTTGGTGGAGGTGTTCTTACTGCAGTTCGCAGTCATCTTACTGTGTTAAGATAACAATTGGAAATAAAATCTTTATTTTGCAAATGCGTACATTCATTCATATCGTCTTTGCATTCTGTATTCTGAGCAATCGAAGGCTTTAAAATACATCTTTGACTTATCTTGTTGTGACTTCATTTTCAACTTACCACACATAGAATGGTTGCCTTCAGATCATTATAAAATTATAAAAAATCATAATAATCGAATTTTCGATTTAGTATTTTCTTCTAACTCTGTTAGTACTGCAGTATTAGAATCTAGTGCCAGCATTGCTAACATAGACAAAAATCATCCTCCACTTGATATTTTCATTGACATAGGTGGACATCTGTACGAAAACGCTGATTCGTACGATCGTTTGTACTCTTTTGACTTCGGAGAGCAAACTATTAAAGGCTATCCGAAGGAATTATTATTTCGAATATGAAGATTGGAGGCTTCTGTAATTTAGAAGAAGGTGTTAAAAATGTATATTTTATAATAAAAGATTGCATGGATAAAACTATCAAAGCCAAGCATTCTCAAAATGCCCAAATCCAGCATCCGTGATACACGAAGGAGCTTAAATCTCGGACGAAACCGGGCCTGGAATAATTTTGTAAAATGCCAGAATCATTACGACTATGATAAGTACCTGAATTATTTTAATGATTTTCCTGCAATTTCTAGTAATTTATATAATGGCTATATAGTCAATATGGAGAACGCTCTTAAAAGTGACCCAACACACTTTTGGGGATTTGTCAATTCGAAGAGAAAAATGGTTAGATATCCAGCCCACTTCTCTTCCAATAACTCAAAAACATCGAGCTCTCTAATTGTGTCAAACTTATTCGCAGAGAACTTCAGTAAATCATTTATTGGTACCCCTCTAGTCTTAGACGAACATAATTTTAGTTATCTCAATAACTGCTCTCAAGTAAGCTTCAGTAAAGTTACATTTGACGATGAAACA
Organism: Rhingia campestris; assembly: GCA_932526625.1. Taxonomy (NCBI): domain Eukaryota; kingdom Metazoa; phylum Arthropoda; class Insecta; order Diptera; family Syrphidae; genus Rhingia; species Rhingia campestris. The sequence goes on from OW052184.1 coordinate 56,126,988, forward strand.
CTACGTAAATATATCTCTTCATTAAACAATGATTATTCTGCGGGGCCCGATAGAATCCCACCAACAGTCGTAAAGCAATGCAAACATGCTCTTTTGCCATACCTGAAGTATATGTTTGAAAGCTCCCTTGCCACAGTAGTATTCCCAACCCAATGGAAAAGTGCATTTATAACACCTGTTTTTTAAAAAAAATGTGGGATATCTCTAATAATTATAGACCTATCTCAAAACTATCTTGCATTCCAAACTTATTCGAACATATTATTTGTGATAAGCTAGTCTTCCTGTGTCGAAACATTATCTGTGAAGAACAGCATGGCTTTGTTTCGATCGATCAACTGTCACAAACCTCTTAACATTTATGCATCATTGCTCCAATAGTTTGGAAAATAAAAAAGAAATCGATAATCACATAACATCATAATTTTTAAACTAAATGCATATTGTTTCCCTTAAGATTCATAAATTGTGTTCAATCATATCTTTCATTGAGAAATTACAAAGTTAAGTTTAGAGACTTCAAGTCCAACCATTTTGTTGCCCAATCTGGAGTACCTCAAGGAAGTCATTTAGGACCAATTTTATGCATACTTGCGATTTACGTTGTAAAAGCTTGTATTCGAGATAGCAAAATATCGACATATGCTGATGACATAAAAAAATTTAAATGCGTAGGAGATCTAATCGATTCTCTTTCACCTCAAACCGATTTAAATAGTTTTACCACATGGTGTATTAAGAACGGTCTGAATTTGACAGTTTTAGGGATTTAGGTGTTTATTTTGATCCTAAAAGAGATTTTAATAAACACATTGACGTTACCTCAAATAAATCCAACTCTAATTTAGGATTTATAAAAAGGTGGTCAAAAGAGTTTAATGACCGATATGTCACTATTTCGCTCTATAATTGTCTCGTTCGCCCTCATTTGGAGTATGCCTCACAAGTTTAGACACCCTTCTATGGAGTTCATTCAAATAAAATTGAATCAGTTCATCGAAAGTTCATAATATTTGCTTTGAGTGGTCTTCTTCTTCTACTTTAGAATTTGCACCCCGTCTAGGTGCCTTATTAAACTACTGCAACTGTTGCCTTTGTCACACAGACTTAACAGTGACACGGTTTTCTTACACCAATTATTATTATTTGGTTGGTTGGTTTAAATATATTTAGAGAAACTCAATATCTATATTTCGTCTATACAAAGTTTTTTGCCTCGACAACTACTTGGGGCGTTTTCTAAAAAAAAACGTTTTTTGGTACATTTTAAAAATTTTTGAAAATTGCTTTCTATTCAAGATCATTGGCTATGATAATGTAAACATTTCGTCTATAGATCATTTTAACCCACGCCCACTTTTTGGGGGCGTTTTCCCTTAAAAAACCCCAAGGCATATACAATTTTTTTTCCGTGGGCTGGTGGAAATCTTCATAGACACGATGAGCACGTGCCCAAAGTAGTGTGAGATTTTTACTCACTAAAACCACCACCAATTTTGTTTTTCTATTGCAACTAAGTATTCGACTTATACAGCAATTTTTTTATCACGAGTATATAATATGTTTGCCAGGTAACTTTCCTTTGAGAGTTCCTGCTTTTTCCGCAATTTATAGCGCGGTTTGTTACTATCGGGCCAAATCTAAGGGTTTAGTTCTTTGAAGACGCCGCAATATATTTGTTTCGTCAAGAATTTGGAGGACTGTTGTGTTAACGTGTCCTAATAAACGTTTTTTATGTTTTCGTGCAAAATTTTTTGTTTCATCTTTAACCGCGGGAATACCCAGATCTCTGCGTAGATCTTCGTTCCTTACATATCACGGCGCATTGACGAATGATCTTAACATTTTGTTTTCAAAAGTTTGTAAAATGTTTAGATTCGTTTCACTGGTACAACCCCATAGTTGTATACCATATGTCCAAACCGGTTTTAGCACTTGCTTGTATAATAGCAGCTTGTTATCAAGGTTAAGCTTCGAATATTTTCCGAGCACATACAATAACGAGTGGTGGGTGCACGACTGGGTCGTACGCAACTTTCTCTTTCACAGCAAGTTGGGCGTTAGATCAAATCATAAGCATTTTGATTATTGATGCTAAAATGATATAAATAATGTCGAAATGTATTTATACGAACGTTTACTGCGAAATTTGAAGGAATCGGTGTCTATGGGAATAATAATGATTTTTCGTTATTGGCCAAAACTAAAAATTCCGTTTAGTGATAGGTGGGCTAAAACTAATTATGTGGAATTGCTTCAAGCTGTAATAGTAGTATATATATTAAATTTCATTCAATTTGACATAATAGTTTGCGAGAAATTATCAATTTTTCTTATATGGCCTAAATGACAAAATCCGTTATATGGATTTTCTCGGAAAAACTGGGTATGCAGTTTTGTTGCAGCTCATATGGTTATAGTATAAATAAAGTTTATTCAAAATCGTTAGAGCCGTTTTTGCGAAAATTGGGGTTATGTGTAATTCTATATGGCAGGTAACGTTATTAACATGGCTAGAAGCAAACAAAAAAAATGGCCTAGAATTATGACTAAAATAAGCTTGGATACGAAGTTTGAAGAAAATCGGTCTAGCCGTTTAGGCTGGGGTGACCATTACGGACAGACGGACCGACGGACGGAATTCCAAAAACCACTTTTTTAGGCTCCGCTATCATCGTAATGTTAGAATCAATCAAAATCTCGAGGTCGAAAATTTTCACGAAAACAATATCTTTCTCTTTGTAAGAGAAAGTTAAAAACTTGTTTTTTGTCGAACCATAAAATATTTCGATAAACCGTCTGAACAATATGTTATGACAATATCACTTTCTGTATTTCATCGCCATAAGGCATATATTTTGAGGATATTAATTTTAAGGATGGGATTCTCATATGTTTTGCTTTAAAAATCAAAAACTTGTCGCATTTGTCTTTCTTTGGTTTTTAAAACGAAAGATTGAATTAAAAGATTGATTTTTGTTTAGAGACTTTGATTCTAACATTACGATGATAGCGGAACCCAAAAAAGTGGTATTTGCAATTCCGTCAATCGGTCCGTCTGTCAGTTATGGTCTCCTTAGCCTAAACGACTTGACCGATTTTCTGAATGTAATTTTTTTTGTGTTTATTGCATTTGTATACGATGAAATACACGTATTTACTAAATAACATGCACCTACCTCAAAACAATTCTGGATATACTTTTAAGTTTTCTTGTCGTATGATCGAAGTCTGTGGGCCGTATGTCCACAGACTTCGAACATACGACAAGAAAACTAAAAAGTAAACAATACAAAACCAAAAAAAAATGGGAATTGCATAGAAAATTGTACGTATATCCAAGAAATAGCGTTTACGTAAAGCCAATATTCGAACTTATTAATTTGGGTGGATATACGTCAAAACAATACTAGATAACTGAGGATTAGCTAGAGGTAGGACCAAATAGATAAAATATTTGAAAAGAGCATACTTGAAAATATAAGACTGCATTCATAGTCCAAAAAGTGCATTTTGGCGTATACGTAAAACCAATTCTCAGGCGACGTTGAATCTATTTAGGTGAGCCGAAAAAAATGCTTCTTTTTATGAATGAAATTTATCTTTCTAACCTGTTAGACTAAAACTACGTTCTCACTGAGCAAAAAAGCTCATTTCGGCAATAAATTTGCAAATACGATTAAATTAACCATACAAAATCAAATGCCATCACATTTGTGGGAAATGTGGTTTCTAATATGAAAAAATACGAGGTCAAACAAACGAACAAACCTTTTTTCAATGGAACAGCTAAAATGTCAAATTGGATGGGATTCATGTGACAAAAAAAGGAAGGGTTGATTGTAAAAATGTAAACATTGGAAACTTTCTCCCGAAAATGTATTTTTTTCAGTTTGCAATTTATACCACAATTGATGATACATTTTATTGCTCTGTATTTGCTGATATTATTTCGTCCAGAACCTCCTTGGAGTTTTTCATTTTAATTTCAGAGTCGATAACATTTGAATCCGGAACCGAAGTCTTTGCATATCCCGCTCAGTGATGCCAGATCGTGGGATTTATCCCTTTTTGTGGGATTTTTTCGTCTAAAATAAGCTAAAAGGGATAAAGGGATTTTTCCAAGCCCATAGTGCAAAAATGAGTGATTTTACGTTATGCTCAAATCATTTCCCAAAGTAATTGTTCGTTTTATCATGAAGAATACAATATCCAACTATAAACATTTTCATCTTTAAAAATGAACACAGCCTTTATATCTGAATGCATTAATTTTCATTTTTGATGACAAGGCAAATTGCTTACTCACACGTATTCATAACTTATGAACGTAGTCAAATTAATCAAATCTGCATGCGCACAAGAACATTGTCGAGCATACTCATTCCAATTCTCAACACATGCATACTATGAAACAAATGATGGGAATCTGTACGTCAAAGTCATGCACAAGAACATTATCTACCATTATAGATAAAATGTGGTTCGAGATTTGTCAAATGCAAAATTTTGACGACATACTATTATTAAGGAAAATTAGTAAAAGTCGCTTTGACTCTTCCCCACTCAAACGCAGAGGTAGAAAGGATATTTTCGGTTGTTACCGATGACAAATCAAAAAAAAAGAAATAGGTTAGGAAAAGAAATGATGAATTCAATTTGCATATTGAGGTCTTCATTTCAATCTAAAGGTTTAACCTGCTTCAATTTTGTTGTGAACCATAAGCACGAAACGCCCACCTTTTTGAGGCGTTTTTAGTAAAAAAACGCTTTTCGCCCAAATTTTAAAAAGTTCGATTTGATGCAAATACTTCCGTAATGGTAACATAAACATTTTGTCCTAAGATCGTTTTCACCTACTCACACTTTTTGGGGGCGTTTTCCTACAAAAAAACATTTATGTACCCTATCCCAAGGCATAAGCAATTGAAAAACGTTGTGTTTTGTCGAACCATTAAAGATTTTGATTAACTGTACGAACAATATGTTGTGACAATGTAATTTTCTATATTTTTATTGCCATAAAGCCCACACTTTGGGGAAATTAATTTTAAGGATGGGATAGCGTATTCAACGATCTGCACAGTGGATTGCAGCCTTCTTATATGTTTTTATTTTATGGGATAGTTGTGAGATTTTAATAAAAACGGCGTGCGATAAAAGGGATTTTTTGGGTACCACTGTGGGAAAACGTACTTCCAAAGTCTGGCATCACTGGGCCCGCTTCCTCTGTTTCAAACGCCAGTTGTCAAACGTAATTCGAAAAGTTAGTGAGAACACCTTTTTGGTGAAAATGCAAATATGCTCATTTGAACCTCAGTGAGAACTAGTATAACGGTAAGCTTTGAGACTAAATTTGTTTCGCACAACTAAGCGTATGTTAATGGTCTGTCAAAGAAGTGACATTGCAATATTTATAAAGAAAGGTTAACAGTAAGGTGAATAAAAAGTAAAACATTTTGGCGCAAATTTATAGTCAATCGATGTTTAAGGGTTTAACTCCGCACTAGTTATCAGGTACTTTAAATTAAAAGGTTGCTTTAACATATTTTAAATAATAGACACTTTTTTAATGTGGCGCTAATTAGTGTATGCTAATGGACATTCCTCTGAGGCCTCTATATCAAACTCACCTAAAAAGTGACAGAACGCTAACTCTTTATTAAATATTTAAAGTGAGGTTTCGGTCGCTTTAACTTTAATGCAGAGTAACAACGCTAAAGTACACTTTTTGACGATTATAATTACCAAAACGCGTTAGTACGCGATTAAATAATTTTTAAGTTTACTTTAAACGACTATAAATTTGCGCCATTCAGTTGAGCGGCAGTGTATATACCAAATTTCAATATTATACCCAGAAATCGGTGATATAAACAGACGGACATAAATTCTAAGTCGATCCATAACTTAAAGGTACCTAGGTATATCTATCGAAATAATTTCTCTATGTTAAAAACTTAATCAAAATTAATATACCCCTTTGGGAATGGGATAAGCTACAAAAATCCGTCTGATATCTCAACCGGAAGCTTTATTAGTTACCAACAAAATGCTACTTAGTTTAAATTCTATAACCCATTTTGTTCCCTATAAAACTATTACAATGGCAACTCTCAAATAATTCCTACCAATTGATGGCGCATTGCAAATCACAATATTGATATCAATAAATGAAAGGTACGGTACCTACCAGCAAAATCAACAAAAAAACACTTTCCCATAAAGTTTTTTTTATGTAGGTGGATCTGCTTTATGTAAGTGTATGTGTTGTGCGAGTATGGCTTTTAAATGAACACGTGCAAAATAGATGAAAAAAAAATCGCAATAAACGCGATTTATCTGATGTACTAATACACTTACACAAATTTCCCATCAGATGAACTAATACTCCAACACGTTACGAGTGCAGATATACATACACATGTGATTGTTGGGAAATTGTAATTGTTCGTCACACACACATACAGAGGGTACCATCGCATACAAGCACTCAACCTAAATACATCAGCAGATGTCCCATTTTGTGTGAATAAGGGATTTCCGAGCCGTTGTTTTTGCGGTCGAAGAGGGTAGGATGAGAATGTTTAGTCCTCTTTTATTTTTTTTCTAAACGTGCACCCTGTGTCCCTGTTACACTGCTAAGAGGGGTTGTATTGACATTTTGTACAAAACGCGCGCCGTGCCGACGAGTTGATATTTTCTAACGCAGAGTATGGTTGATCGTTGGTATGGGTATAGATTACTAAATGTGTGTGTATTTGGCAGAGTACCCAGGAAGGATTCGGTAGATTTGGTCCTCATTGTAGGCGGTTGATTAAGCATAGTGTGGATTTTGATTTGTTTTTTTTTTCCTGTCGGTACGCTGTTTGGTACTTGGGTGTTTTTGTAGAAAGTGGGGGCAGGTATGAAGCTGTAAGGACAAAAAGTCGCATAATAAAGCGAGTTGAAACGGGATTTGATAATGTGAAGCTAATGGGGTCATATGGAGATTTATGAAACTGATTAGCAGATGTGTATTCACAAAAAGGTTGGGATACATTTTGATCACAATAAGAAATGAGAACGTATAGGGGGCGAGAAGATTGGTAATTAGGTACTGTAATCTGATACAAGTCAAAAGGTTTAACCTGGTGAAAGTAAATCAGAAGTTTGGACGTTAAAGTTTACTAACCCTATATGGTATTATGCTAACGTACATAGATAAGAAGCAGGAGTAGATAATGACTTGGAACAGGAACAAGGACATGGCAAAAGGGAGTTTGATAGCGGGTACTTGTTTTTGCTCAGATAAGTTTAAGGGACACCTTGCTTTATCTTATTGTCATATAAAATCTCTAAATAAATCGGTAACTTGTTTATTTCCCAGCGGGTTGATAGAGATATCTATAGTGGCATCTGTGTTGGAATCTGCTCTGCGCACGATCGGTTCCAGAATTATATTAAAGAAGGCACATGATTGGAACAACATCACGAAAATCTGCTACAGGCCTATAGAATGTCAGAGGGGGTATTTCAAAGCTGCAAATTGCAAAGTTTTGCAAAACATTAAGTTATACTGGGTTAAGAATTCATCCTTCGCTTAAGGAGATAAGGTAGTTATGATGCTGTCTTAAGTGACTTTCAATTCGTTGAATAGTTTTTAGAGAGACTGGGTTTAAAAACTGTTGGTTTAGTCTAAGACAGAGGTTCCCAATTTCTTTCGACCACGGAACCCTAAATGGCGGACCCCATATTGATATTAATATAAAAATTGGTTTCTGGAGGTATGGTTTTGATATTTTGATGTTTATTGTTTATAAGGCTTATGCGCTCACGCTCCGACGGAGGAAAAAGATGATATAACTAAGGATTGCTTCTACGAGCTGCATGGCAAAACCTATGAGCGACTACCGAAGTACGATATTAAAATCGTGCTTTAACGCAAGGTCGGAAGAGAAGTCATTTTTAGCAGTAATGTCGGAAAATATAACCCACACGACAACACGTCTGGTAACAGACTAAGGATAATTAACTTCGCTACGGAACGAAATGCCACTATAGCCAGCACACGGTTTCCTCACGTCAATATCCATAGGGGGACATGGCGGTCTCCACATCAACGAACAGTCAACCAAATTGATCACATTGCGATAGACAAGAGGCACACATGCAGTATTTTGGATGTCCAAACATTCCGAGAGGCTAACATCGACTCGGACCACTACCTTGATGCAGCCAAGGTAAGAATGCGAATATAAGCCACGCCACAACAAACCAGAAATACTGTGAAAAATTTTAATGTCAAAACACTGCAATCCCAAGAGACCGCCAAGGCCTTCACGCAACGCGTATCCCTTAACCTCTCGATTGTATAGAGAAGGAAGCGGCAAAAAAGGGTTTCACAGTAAATGAGGGTAAGACTAAGCATATGCTGTCAACACAAAAAGACAACATCGACGAATTGGACAGAACGTCACCATTTAGCTTAGAGCTAGTACGGGACTTTGTCTATCTCGGCTCCGCTATTAACTCTTACAACAACCTCTCGTCAGAAATTAAACGAAGAATTACTCTTGCAAACCGCTGTTTCTTCGGGCTAAGAAGGCAATTTAGTAGTAAAGCCCTCACTAAAACTACTAAGGAGATCCTATATAAGACCCTGATCATCCCAGTCCTGCTCTACGGCGCTGAAGCATGGATCGTATTAAAAGCGGATGAAGAAATCCTTGGTTGATTCGAGAGAAAAATTCTTCTAAAAATCTTCGGTCCCGTTTGCGTTGACATGCTATGGAGACAAAGATTCAACCAAGAGCTGCTGCAAAATCGATTAGTCGGTAGCCCTTGTCTGTTGTCGTTTCGTGGATTCTAAGCTTACCAAATAAACCGCCAAAGATGTTTTCCTTTCCGACTTTAGCATCGAAATCCCCGAGTACAACTATTACATCATACTCCGGACAGCCTCCGTTTGTTCCATCCAGGAGGTCATAAAACTCCTCCTTGATGGGATCTTCGGCCTCGTCGGTAGGGGTGTGTTCACATATTAGGCTTATTTTTTGGAACGTAGCTTTGATGCGGATCACAGAAAGGCGATCACTTATCGGCTTGAAGTCAATGACTTTTGTCCTAAGCCGATTTCCCACGACGAATCCGCATCGTAATATGTGCATTTTTTTGTTGCAGCTGTAATAAATGCCGCAATTTTTTCTCTTCATTATACCTGATCCTATCCATCGTATCACCTGGATTGCGGTTATATCTGCCTTGTACCGCGTGAGGACAGATTCAAGTTTTTGAGTAGCACCCGGGGTGTAGAGTGTTCGTACATTCCAGATGCATACTCTAATATCAAAGTCCATTGACGTTCAAGGACTTGTTGCCATATGAGGAGTTTCATAACCCGAGGCTGGTTGTGTCTCTCCCCTAACTTATGTTTTTTTTAAATGGTCGGGAAGTTACCCCTACGGCACAACCCCCAACCCGGAGGGCCAGGTCCTTGTTTTTTACCCTAGGATAGCGGGCCGGAGATACCGATGTCAGTAGCCCATTTTGGGATATGAGCGCTGCCGTTGACCTATTGAGGGCTCCTCCGCCACCAACTCTTTTCCAACACCCTGGCTCAGTCTTGGAAATCCCTATAGACCTGGTGTTCAAATATGTCGAAGCAACTCATATAGGGATTACACTACCACTTCGATCTAACTAGATCTGTCGACGCCACCGTTGACTCCATCTAGGGAATTCCTCCGCCTCCGCCTGAGAGTGAGTGCCTTAGTGAGAGGACACTCTCACTCTCAAAAAAGTTCATGTCAATTTATTGCATTAATGACTGGCTGAATATATTCCGTGCTGCAAGAGTTCGTGTGCCCAAAAAATGTCCTTATGAAGCTCTGGAAATGAAGTTTGAAAATTTTTATAACTTAATGTTACTAGCTGAAAAATTAATAAAAAATAAGACAGTGTGCATCGAAGGCTAAAAAGTTAACTGGCTTAAAAGTAATGTTTTCGCTACGAAAAATTGAGAACATTTTCGCAGCTTCAACGTTTTTAGGAGTTTTCGAAGAGGAAGAAACCCCATTCCTAAGTATCTTCCGGTAAAGGAATGGCCAAAACTTTATACCGAGCCTCTTAAAACAAGCACAGCTAAGAAGAACAACATATTTATAGAATATAAATATCTATATTTCGTGTATATAAAGTTTTTTTCCACGCCCACTTTTTGTGGGCGTTTTATAGTAAAAAACGTTTTTCGGTACATTTTTTAAATATTTGCAAAAAACTTTCGATGTAGAAGCTTTGTTATTTATTTTCAGCGAAATCGTTAGAGCCGTTATCGAGATAATCGGTTTTAAGGAAATTCCTTATATGGAAGGTAAATTTTAGAAGTTCAATTCAAAAAAAAACACTCTGTAGCACTGCCAATAGCAAGCATTCCCGAAATTGGTTGGATAGTTTTGGGTCCAGTATCCATTTAAACTCCAGGTCACAGTATTTTGAATTTTTTAAAAATCTCAATTTCAAATTTTAGCACCATAACAATATTTTTTTTGGCAAGCACTAAAGGGATTGGCACGCGCTAAAGGGATTATTAATACCCTTATGGTGTTTAAGCACAGCGCGGGCATTAAGGAAATAGAAGAGAAGAAAAGTGGAGGTACCGAAGCGCGTTGGTTTTGAATTTCTGCAAATTGTAATGGAGAGGAAAAACTGAGTTTGGTAAAGCATTCCACTTTCGTGATGTTCGGTTAAGGAATGAATCCCTATATTTCATATAACGTCCGAAGATAGGCTTTAGGGTGTACTGATTAGCATTCGTGGTATAGCGAGTATTACGGTTGAATTGTTGGAGGCGCGGAACGCAGATGGCTATTTTGTTAGAGCATTTGTTGTTGTAATAGCGGTAAAAGAGTGTAAGACAGGAGACATTCCTACGATGTTCGAGCGAAACTATGGAGTTCGTTATGGTTGGATCTCCTATCATTTTTATCGCACGCTTTTGTATCCTATCTAGTAGGTGCAATGATGTTTTGGCTGCAGCACCTGATCATAATGTTGGCGTTAAACTCAAGTTTGGGGCTTATGTACGCTTTTTATACTGAGGCCAATCAGAAGGGGTGAAATATTTCTTGCATCGGTTAAGGAAACCCAGACATTTTGCTGCATTTTTGGCGATTTCAAATATGTGGTCGTTCCAATGAAGGTCGTTACTAACACACATACCGAGCATGGAAAGTTTTTCGGTTTGGACGATGCAAGTGCCATTCAAGGATAATGGCTGTACATTCTGGTTTCGCTTGGATGACAGAAGCCAGCATTGCGTTTTGGAGGAATTAAATTCCACTCTATTAGATTTACCCCATTTAATTATGCTGTCAAGGTCGGAATTTAATGAACGCCAGCATTTATTTGGTGAGTAGCAGACTTGAAACCGTCCAAAACTACTTAAATTGAACGTTTCGAGAGGTAGTTTCTAATCCATTAAAGAAGAGTATAATCGATACCTAAAGCCCGCATTTTCGACAAAAGGGCTTGATGCCAAACCCTGTCAAATGCCTTTGAAATATCAAGTGCAACGATCTTGTTTTCGCCACCAAGGTGGATGATTGGTTCCACTTTTCGGTGAGATATGACATCAAATTACCAGTGGACCTGTTGCTACGAAAACCATATTGTCGGTCATTGGGGAGTTTTCGTGATTCAAGATATTTCCTAACCTGACGGTTTATCAGCGTTTCCCTGACCTTAGGCAGAAGTGAGGTAAGTGCAATTGGTCGGTAGTTGGAGAGAGAAGAAGATTCGCCTTTTTTTGGGGACGGGCTGGATAAATGCAGTTTTCCATCGACTCGGAAAGAGTCCAGATGAATAGGACAGATGGAAAAGCTTACGCAGTGGTTTTGCCAGCATTGAAGAACACCTCTTCAGAATTATGGGGAAGATACCACCTGGACTGAGCTGATCCGGGTGATGAGGGAGCTTGGGCAATTGTTAAGTTTTCCACTGTATTTTTGACGCATTTGGAGAAATCGACAGCTGTTGGATTAAGTGGATACAAACACACTTGCGAAAACCATTTTGTTTAGTGGCCACCATATCTTTATTTTTCAAGATGGCCTCATTTAAGAGTGGGCAGAAGCTTCTTTTTGTTAATGCTTGTCACAGATTTTTTGATTGCCATGCACGCACAGTCTGCTTCCAATCTGATTTCAGAGGCTTAAAAACACTAACGCCAGCTGGCTGCATGATATGGGTAGTATTCGGTGGTAATGCATATAAAATTATTTGTTCCTTGCTACAAAACTCACTGAGCTCCAAGGTTAAATGTGATTTGTGCCCATCAACAAACAATATAACTGGCCGTTCCACATTATCGGCTAATAATCGTTTATGTACAACGTTAGCGACGTATTCGAAAAATGTTTCACTTCGCATCCATCCGCTTTCACTTTTACCCAAAAACCACGATTTCGGGATACTATCCACAATATCTTTTGGTGGACGTATATATGGAAACACCACCATTGGTTCAAATAGCTTTCCATCTGCTGAAAAAACAATAAGCACCGTCAGCGTTTCTTTTTTATTTTCAGCACAAATTTGGTAGATATTTTTGTAGCCTTTGGGGGCTATGACTTTACCAGTCTTTGGGCAAAGGCTGCTTTCGTCACCATTGAATATTCTGGACGGGTCACTCATTATATGCTCCTGGTTAATGTTTTTTAAGTAGTCCTGAAGATATCTGAACCATTTCAATATGGTCTCCTGAGTGACTAATGCTCTACCCTTGCTAATGTTTTCAGCTTCTCTCATTGCTAAAGAAGGATTCCTTTTCATAAAAGTTCGCATCCATGTTTTTCCTGGTCGCTCATCTTTGAATGGTGTTTTTCTCTTTGTGTCCTTAATTATTTTTTGAACAGTGTTCAATAGATCGTCTATTTTTAATGGAAATCCACATTTTCATAAATCGGCACACCACTGGGCAATATGTTCTTCCTCTTCTACCGTTAAATAAGGATCTGGACCCATTTTTGTCGATCTTTCGCCAATTAATCTTTTGCCCCTAAGACGGTGATGCAATGTTGTTATTTCTTATATCTTCTATAGCCTTCGCTAAGCTATCTGCGTCCATTCTTTAAAAAATAATAATACAGAAAAGACTTAAATTCAATATTATGTACGTTAATAACATACAAAATAGAGTTGTTCGGATACTGAACCTCTTTTTTCACTACCCGGACACACGTTTTGTGACTGTAAACGCTGTCCGAATACTGAAAATCTAGGAGCGAAATACAATTCTCTTTCCTTAAATCGTATAAAATATACGTAGGTATCATTTAAAAGAGTTCACATAAGAATTTGACATTTATCTCACATTTTCAGTAGCCGGACAGGGACAGCCTGTCCTAAAAAATCGTTAAAATTTATGTTTCGGTATCCGGACACCAAATATATTGCCAAAATTTTAAGATATATTTTACTTTTTTACTTCAGATATACAAGGTGGCGCAAAAGTAATCCTCCTATCAGAAAATGCTATAAATTTTGCGATTGGCCCCTAATGTCAGTTCTGTTTTGACATTTGTGTAGTAAACACATGCGAAATACACGTTAATAAACAATGTTACGCTACACTGCTCCAGAACGCGGAATATTGGTGACTATTTATTTGAGCAATAATCGGTCGGTGACTTTGGCATAACGTGAATTTCGTCGCAGGTTTCCTAGCCGTCCAACGCCTACTGGTGAAACACTGCGACGTTTAGCCGCTCGCCTCGAAGAGACTGGCACAACACGAGATGCTGCCAGGCGTGGCAGACCCCGGAGTAGCCGTTCTGCAGAGAATATTGCTGCTCTAGCCGAAGATGTCATGGAAGCGCCGCGCCGTCGACATCGACCAGACGACGTGCCACGCAAATGGGTATCAGTCGACGTTCCTTACAGCGAATTTTGGTACAAGATTTGAAGATGTTTCCGTACAAAGTCCAGACGGTGCATCAGCTGTTAGCTGCTGACCGCCAATCGCGTCTAACATACGCTCAAGCCATCCTTAATCACCACCAAGAGGAAGATGATTTATCATCAAAAATAATCATGAGTGATGAGGCCCATTTCCATCTTAGCGGGTACGTAAATAAGCAAAATGTACGCTTCTGGGGCACTGAAAATCCGCGTGTAACCCACGAAGAGCCATTACACCCGCTCAAAGTCACTGTATGGTGTGCTGTTTTCGCTGGAGGAGTCATCGGACCTTTTTTCTTCGAAGACGTCGCGTCGCGGGCCACACGGTTACTGTGAATGGTGAGCGCTACAGAGCAATGATCAACGAGTTCTTTTTGCTTGATGAATTGGGATTGGAAAACATGTGGTTCCAACAGGACGGTGCAACGGCACACACTGCACGTGCCACAACCGATATGCTGAAGGATGCATTTCCCGGGCGCCTAATCTCCCGTTTTGGCGATTTGCACTGGCCAGCAAGATCGCCTGATTTGACCGCTCCAGACTTCTTTTTGTGGGGCTTTTTGAAGTCGCGGGTTTATGTCAACAAGCCTCAGACTCTTGTAGCTCTTAAAGACAATATCCGTCAAGAATGTGAGGACCTATCGCTGGAAGTTTTGGCCAAAGTGATGGAAAATGCCATAAAAAGGGCTTAAATGACAATCAACTGTGGCGGCGGCCATTTACATGACATCATATTCTCGACTTAATGTAAAAAAAATTAAAAGACCAAATATAAACTAATCCACAAGAAGAATCAAAGTTTTTCATTTGTTTTTTAAATTACAGCCAAAAAACATCGGAAGGTTATTTTTGCGCCACCTTGTACAAGTAATATATATTTCATTTAAAACAACTCATTTTTGATTGAAATATATTAATAACTAGTGCTTAAAGTACTCACATTTCTAAATTGTCGCACTAATTTTTTTCGGACACAACACTTTACCGATGCAGTCTTCTTGTACCTCAGACACCAACTGACGTGTATCTATAACACCAAACCGGTATTTTATTTGAAACTTTGCATGTGTTTGTGTAAAACACAAAGAAATGTTATTTTACAGCTGCTTGAATCTATACTTTTCAAATGTGCTTATTTCTTTAACTTAAACGATGCAGTGTCCGGACACTAGCTCTGTCCGGATACTAGTTCCTCTACTATAATTTTTAATAATTTACTAGGTACTTATACTGCGAAAGTAGAAATAAACATTTAAGAAAAAGTGGGCATGGGATCGGGCAGATTTAAAAATGGTCTGCACTATTCAGCAGAAATGATATTGGATAAGAAATTAAAATAATAAATAATAACAACCCCGATTTGTTTACATTTTTTTTTTTTAATTTAGTCAATATCAAAAAATAAAACTCACAATAGCCTAACAACTTGTAGCTCACCCTATACCGCAGAACGTAATCAAAGGCAAAACGAATCAGAACAAAAGCAGAAGCAAAATCAGATACAGATAATGAAGAAGACGAAATAACCAAATGAAACACCATAACCCCAACTTTCAATCTCATTGCACACACTGTGACATTATTGCCAACAAAGGAGCAAACAAACAAAATGAACGTGTACAACAAACAAACACACTCAAACTAAGTACCTACACGACCTGCCCTGCTGCCACTGCCACACCGACAACACCTTATAACCAAGCCAACCAAGTCCATGTGAAGCCAATTCAATTGCTTCAAACTAGCACTCTCTTAAATTTCTCTTCATTTTTTCTTTTTGTTGGGGTCGAATTAAAAGAGAATCAAAAATCGGTCCAATTGAGATTGAGGAATATCAAAAAAAAAAACACTAGATACATTTATCTCTTTGTTTCATCTCAGCATATTCATCACATTTCACACGTGAACACGATGTGTATACAGATGGTATGTGAAAAGCGTGTGAAGCAAAGCGACCGATAACGAGAAATTAAAGAGAACTACGCACACATAATTCCAATCTAAGAGTTGGAACTAAAGTCAATTATGTAGGAGTATGGCAGAAGCTGATGCGCTCTCTTTGCAGAAGGATAATGTTGCTTTTTTTCGTTCGTCTTCGTCCTCTTTTCGTCTCGAGGGATTCCATTTGATTCGCCTTTTTATTTTATTTTCAACACATTTGTTGGTTGAAAGCGCGCAGCATGGTTGTGGGGATGTGCGTTTTTTTCTTGCTCAATTTTGTTTGTTTGGCGTGTAGTAGGACAGGGTCTAAAGGTGGGTGTACGAAAAATGGTACAAGGGATGGAGTGAGCGCGAGGGAAGCTAACAAAACGGTGTTGTGTTTGTATTTATGATATTTTTCCCTCATTGATATTGTTGGTGTTGTTTGGCGTTGTGTATTTCATTTTACAGATCAAAATCATTGAAAAGCGTTTGGCACAGTGTCGATGGACAGTTTACGGACACTCTTGCAAAAGGGGAATTATCTTGTTGGTATAAAAAGAATATAGCGGTTTTATTTTTGTAATAGAATCTCTAATCAAATCTTAAACAAATCTTTTCATTTTTCTGAATTATTATTCCAACAGTTTAGAGAATTGTTATTATTGTTATATTTATAAACAGCACTAGCTTCCAGGGCTTAAGGCTGAAGGAAAAATGTTTATTTTTTTTTTAAATTCTAACATATTATTTTCAAGATTTAATTTCTTTAGGAGAATGTTAACGTTTTTTATATTTTGTTCTGAGGAAACTAATACAAGATTATAAAAGTCTTCGTTATGTGATTTGTTGCAACTTGTTTTTATCTGTAGACAATCTACTGTTAGGTGTTTTGTAGTTAATCTTTCGTTGGATTGGTATCGAATGTGTCGGTGAGGTAATTTCCGACCCTGATGGAACAGTGAGAATTCTCCATCGTCATCCTACACAGACGGACGAGTTTGGGCGGTATACTAATACTAGACATGGCTCTGTATAGTTCGTCTCTATAAATGCTGTAATATGAGGATTTCAAATGATAAATAGGTGGTGCGTATCGATTTGGACTTCTTGGGTTTTTTCCAGGATCTGCCGAGGTGATCGGTTGTGGATTTTCCTGGCCTAAAACAACACTGATAAGGGCCGATCAGGTTGTTGGTAAACGTTTTCAGGCGTTCACATACTACGGCATATAGGATCTTGTAGACGATGTTGAGGCAAACGATTCTGAGGTTCCATTCTTCAGGTATACTTTAATCCGACCAAATTTGGCTTATGAGTTGGTGGATGTTACTTACCAAGTCATCTCCGCCAGCTTTATAAAGCTCAGCGGGAAGGCCGTCATTTCCGGTAGCCTTATTAAGCTTGAGTTATTATTGTTATATTGCTATCCTCACTTCATTTAGGTCGGGTGGTTGGCAGTTCTCGCTGCCGTTGCCAATATTAAATGGTTCGTTCTGATTGACATCGGAATGTTGTTCGTCATCGCTGTTCAACAGTCTGCAGAAGTGGTTTTGCCATATCCTCAGCATCGACTGTGTTTCAACTACGATGTATCCTTGTTCAAGTCGACAGGATTCTGTTCGAGCATTTTATCCTTGGCTTTGACGTTTTACACTTGCGAACATTTTTCCTGTAGTGGCACTTCTCTATATCCTCGATCGCGCGCTTTTCCTGCTCTTTTTTCTTCTTTCTAAAAAGCCGGTGTTCTTCCCTTCTTCTCTGCCTATAGAGCTGAATGGCGGCTCTCGTCTTCACCTGAAGCTTAGCCTTGAAGGCTTCGTTCTTGGTTGCGAGCATCTGTCGGCATTCCCCATCAAACCAGGGGTTTCTTGCTGGTGGCCGCGAGAAACCTAGCACATCAGTTGCGGCTGATGTAATGGCTTGTTGTCTAACGCATCCAAACTACTGGATGCGTGCCTCTTGTCTAACGCAATGTGATCAATTTGGTTGGCTGTTCGTTGATCTGGAGACCCCCATGTCCCGTTATGGATATTGAGGTGAAGTCATCTCTCTTTGGTACTTGCAAATATCATCATATACGACGGACATCTTTTCTGGGGTTTCGGCTACTTCTTTGATGCTATTCCGATACTATATCCACTGAGTGTTGACATTGGTTGATTCTATTCTATCCTATTCTATTTATTTATTTTTTTTTCTTTATATGAACTCTGCTCATGAATAGCTGTAAATTGTAGGTATATTGGTAGAATTTTGTCTTCTTGAAGTTCGTGCCATGTTCGCTTGTTCTGTAACAAAAAGAATTTTGATACTGTGTTGTTCGTGCCGTTGTTAGATGGACAATGTGTCTATGATCTGCGTTATTGTGTGTCTTGTAGGCCGTTGAAATGCGACGAGTTTAAAGAGGATTTGAGTAAGCTCTTCAGTGTATGTTTCGGGGCCGATCTTCAAAGTTGAGAACAGTATTCAAGACCTCGTCGTATTTGGGTTTAATGTAGAGGGCTGGTATAAAATTCATATATCTTATCTCCGAAAAGGTTGCTTAGTTTGGACGCTGCCAATTCGGCAATAGAGGTTACATGTTGTATCCATGATACATCTGACCCAATTATGATGAATAGCAGATGCATGGATTCTTTAGATATGACGAATGTTTTTTTTCGTTTTTTGTAAATAATGTATACTGAGTTTCCATGAGTTTTGAGTGCAAAGCTTTATTTTTGTCACGAAGAATGAAAGCTCCAGTTTAACGCCGGTTAAAAGGCAAATTTGTCAGACTTTCGCAAAGTGTGGGGAAGTGAAAAAAATAACAAAAAGTCAAACAAGACAGAAGACATCAAAATACCACCGAAAAATGTAACGTATACGCCACCGACTCTATCAAATCTTAAACAAATACTTAAATGCCATCAAACTTTTAAGACCCAGTGTGAATTTGCGTGAAATTATTTCATCGCTTATAAAGATATATAATCTCTCATATGACAATAAGAAACAACAAGTAAAACAAACGAGCAAAGGAATTAAAAAAAAAACAGAAGAAAAAAAAATTAATTCATTTAAAATTTCGAACGCGAACGTAACACAGAGTCACAGATACAAATCGCACACACAACAAATACACAAAAACGCGACATTCTCCAATACGAACTCATTTCTCTCCCAGCAAAAGTCATGGGAAACGAAAAGCAAAACATAGATACACCGACGATGGCGATGGTCGATTCTCCGCGTGACAGTATGAGTTGGTAAGTGTATAGTCGGTGTCGGGTCGTCGGGATAAAATGTTAAGAGACACAACAGTAAATAAAATGAGCATTACGAAATTAGTCCAAAGAGTGTCAGTGTAGTCGATGTGATGAGAAACAGAAGCAGTATCAAATCAAGAGGAAGAAGAATCACAAAAAAATGAGGAAACCGAAAAAAAAATCGAACGAACTCACACACATGCATAGAACATCCAAATGTATCCATGCACCTGTAAACAAAGTGTTTAACGAAATTGGCTACTAAGTGGGGCTGTGTTGGTCTTTGATTCTCTCTTTCTCCTACATGTGGTTCGGTTCGTTTCGTTAATCGTTAGTCTGTTACTGTTAGTCGTTATTCGCTACTCCTATGCCAAATGCCACCCAGATTTTATGCGTCGAGTCTTGAGTTGAGAGTTGAGACTTGAGAATTGCTATATAATGCAAATGCAACTAAAACTGATAGGATAGGCATAGGATAGTCATATTGGTGGAGAGTAGAGCGAAAATCGAGTGCAATAGCAGAACTGAGAGCACACTACTGCCATGTTTAATGAGACACCTTAACCCCGCACAGAGCAACCGAGCAACGACAATGATTTGAGGCAGAGGCAACCCCTTCTCGGATAATCGGATCTGGAGTTTTGTCAAGCTTCTACCATACCAGCACCACTATCGAGTATCGCTACATACTACCTGCATTTGTTTACACATGCTGTGCGATGACTGCTCAGTTTGATAGTCTCGTCTCAGGTGTCTGGTCACACAGTTTAAGTTTGACATTCATGCTGACCATAGTTAGGAGTATGGTAGGTCCCTAACTCCCTATCCCTACCCTAATACCAAAGCGAATGTAATTGAGCGATATATTTAAAGAAGAATGAAATGTCAGTGTTGGGGGTTGGTGAGGAGTTGCCGGGGTCTAAGCGTTGCCAGATTAATTTTTTTTCGTTTTTCTCTTTTCGCTGTCTTTTTTGTGCGAACGGTTTAATTCGCTGTCATGTTGAATGCATGCATATGAGATGATTATTATTTTTTTTATCCCTTTCGTTGGATTTAGTTTTTTTTGCGTTTTTTTTTCTAAAAGCAAATAAATTTGTTTGCCGTTTATAAATAGATGAGATATACTCCTGCTGCAGTTGGTAATGAAATACAAATGAGATAAGCGTTTTAGAATATGGTTTTGATTGTTTGACAGTGGAATTTCTGTTAGTATTTGCATTATTTTTTTTATTTTAGATAGAGACTAGAAAAGACTTAGCAAATAGGTAGGATCTAGATATACATACCTACTTGAAATATTCAGCTTTGTGATTTATTGGGCTGCCGAGTGAGTTCATTGCACGGATACTGACATTTGAGGACGACAATTTCATTGCTCACGTCAAGGTGATGAACAGCCGAAATGTTAAGTTCGTTAAATCTTTGATTTGTGTGTAACAAATTATTTATTTTTTTTTTAGATTTATTAGATGGTTTTGATTTATTTTTAAGATGTTCGAGAAAGAAATTTTTCGTTTACATTGTTATATGAAATGTTGTTGCTGATAAATTAATGTTTTAGGGTGATTTGCTCTAACTTTTTTTATTCAGGCATTTTCTGTACAATTTCACTCATTTAATCACAGGTTAATCACTTCAAAGGACAGGGGGCTCAAAAATACTCAAGCGATTGTTTTGATATAATGAAATGAACATGAAATGTAATAAGGCTTAAGCGGCCGAGTAATATCCTTTCAAAAAAGGTTGACTTTAATTCATTCTTTGATTTTCTCGGTTTTAGAACCAATTATCACTTTCCCGACTTTTAATTGTCTTGGTATGTAGATTTTCTAATCAATGCGTTCCGTACTCAGGTCATAACGAGGAGCTTTTTAGGAATTATGTTTCTGTATTTCTTGTTCAACCTTGGTACCTAATAACGGGTGATTTTTTAAGAGGTTAAGAACTTTTAAAAAAAAAAAACACAAAAATTTCGAAAAAAATGAATGAAATATTTATTTGAATCGATAGTTTGAACCTTGCAATTTAATGTTTAAAGATAATTTCATGCAAATGTTGACCGCGGCTGCGTCTCAGGTAGCCCATCCGCTGAGTCCAATTTTGGCATACTCTTTCACACATATCGGCCGGTATCTCACGAATGAATGCATGGATGTTGGCTTCCAGTGCGTCAATCGAAGCGGGCTTGTCCCTATAGACATTTGCCTTGACATACCCCCACAAAAAATAATCTAATGGTGTCAAATCGCACGATCTAGGCGGCCAATTGACCGGCCCGAAACGTGAAATTAACTGTTCACCAAACTCGCCTCGCAATTGCGCCATTGTTTCGTGTGCTGTGTGGCATGTGGCACCGTCTTGTTGAAACCACATATCATGCAAGTCAAGAACTTCCATTTCGGGCAAAAAAAAGTTTGTTATCATCGCTCGGTAGCGTTCACCATTGACAGTAACGCTGCGATTCGCATCATCTTTGAAGAAATATGGCCCAATAATGCCGCCGGCCCATAAACCGCACCAAACAGTGGCTTTTTCGGGATGCATTGGTAGCTGTTGCAATGCTTCTGGCTGATCTTCACTCCAAATGCGGCAATTTTGCTTATTTACGTACCCATTCAACCAAAAATGAGCCTCATCGCTGAACACAATTTTTCGATAAAAAAGCGGATCCTCGGCCAGCTTTCCAAGAGCCCATTTATCAAAAATTCGGCGTTGTGGTAGGTCGGCTGGCTTTAGTTCTTGCACCAGCTGTATCTTAAAAGGCTTTACGCCCAAATCCTTCCGCAAAATTTTCCACGTAGTGCTGTAACAAAGGCCTAACTGCTGGGAACGGCGCCGAATCGACATTTCGCGGTCTTCTGTCACACTAGCTGATACGGCCGCAATATTTTCTTCACTACGCACAGTACGTAAACGTGTTGGTGGTTTAATGTCCAATAAAGTAAATTTGGTGCGAAATTTGGTCACAATCTTCCGAATAGACTGCTCAGAAGGTCGAGAATGCCGATCATAAAATGGAAGCAGCGCGCGATGAACATTTCGAACCGAGCACGAATTTTGATAGTGAAATTCAATAATTTGCAAGCGTTGTTCATTTGTAAGACGATCCATGGTTAAATTGCAAACCAAACTGAAGCTGTTTGACAGTGACACAAGGTACTAAACACACGTCAGCTGTCAAAACCAGTGTTGCCAAAACCAAACCAGCTAAAAAATCACCCGTTACTTGCAAATCTTGCTACACTAACACAAAAATGGTTATTAGATTGAAAAATGCGAAAAGTGGGACATCGTGAATTTTCTGGAGGGACGAATATTTAAAAAGGGGTACAAAAGTTTAGTGAATTATTAATCCCCAAACTCAAAAAAAAAAGTTAAATGTTAAAGAAAAATAAGGTTCATTAGGTACAAACAAATTTTTTTGTTAATATTAGCGAAAAGAAAAACAAATTATTTCATTTGAGAAGGAACATACAAAAGGAAGAGAAGGAAAAAAAAAGAACAATAATTCATTTTATTGCAATGAATAATAAAATACTTAGTTATCAACTAAACAAAAGAAAAACTCAAAACAATTTCATAAATTATAGGTACATTGAAAGTGCATTTTTTTTTTGTTTTTGTGGGGGTTCGCTGGAAGGAAAAATCATCGAAAGACATTGCAGAGGTTTTATCGCGAGGGAACCTTCTGCAATAGTGAGGGACTTTAACCCGATCTAAAAAACCTCCCGATGACTGACTTTTGTATGTCTTCAAGGAATCGCACCTAGTCGTTAGACTAATCAGCAATTTATTTTTCACATGTAACGGGTGATCCAAGTAGAGATACTTTTTTCAATAGCCTTTTTTGACAGATCACGTGTGAGTCGTGGCATGCTGTCATGTTATTTTTGTTTAGTATTGTTTGGCATTTCATAATGGAAAGACTTACGCGTGAACAACGTTTACAAATTGTTCAACTTTATTATGAAAATTCACGTTCTGTGAGGAATGTGTTTCGTGCACTTCGCTCAACTTATGGTCAACATAATCGGCCTACTGAGCGTACTATTCGCAACACCATCACCCATTTTGAGACCCAGCATTCATTATTGGATAATATTCGACCGAATAGACCACGTCCAGTGGTTTGTGGGCCGGTGGAATCATCGGTCCATATTTCTTTAAAAATTATGCCGGTGCGAACGTAACCGTCAATGGCGACCGTTATCGTTCCATGATAACCGACTATTTGATGCCTGAAATTGAAGCTCGTGATCTCGGCGACATTTGGTTTCAGCAAGACGGCGCCACTTCCCACACATCGCATCAATCAATGGACTTATTGAGAGAAAATTTCGGTGAGCACATAATTTCACGTTTTGGGCCGGTCGATTGGCCACCAAGATCGTGTGATATCACACCGTTAGACTTTTTCCTGTAGGGATATGTAAAGTCAAAAGCTTATGCCGACAAACCCGCTTCGATTCAGGCCTTGGAGGAAAACATCACGCGTGTCATTCGCCAGTTACCAGTCGAAATGCTCGAACGAGTGATCGAAAATTGGACTCAACGGATGGACCATCTGCGACGTAGAAACGGCCAACATTTGATAGACATAATCTTCAAAAAATAAATGCCAAAGAATGTTCTTTCAAGTGATAATAAACATTCTCCATTAAATTTGAATTTTCTGTGTTTTTTTCTTTAAAAAAGTAGGGAACCTCGAAATGGATCACCCTTTATTATACAGGGTGGCGCACCAATTGTGCTACAATAAGAAATTCAAATAACTTTTTTTTTAATCGATGTATTTCATTTAATTTTTTTTTATTGGTTAGAAAATTAAATTTTATTTTAAATAGTTAGTTGTTTTTAAAGATTATAGATCGCAAATGACCTCCACGCTCTCCCACGCATATGCGGCACCTGATCAAAAAATTATTCATTGCGGCCTGAAGAGTTGAAGTTGGGATCGCCTCAATTATTGTCGTTATGGACTGCTGTAATTCAGTTAAATTCCTGGGCTTCGTTTTATACACCTCTTGCTTGACATAACCCCATAAAAAGAAGTCTGGTGCAGTCAGGTCAGGTGACCTTGGGGGCCAGCGAAGAGTGGAGTTCCTAGAAATTAATTTGTTTGCGAATTTTTTGTTTAGCTCCACCATAACTGGTCTGGCTATATGTGCAGTTGCTCCATCTTGCTGAAACCAAACGCTGTTGAATGGTATACGTCTTCGGTGCAGTTCTGGGTAAAAAAAAACTCCTTCAAAATCTTTAAATAACGGTCCCCATTGACAGTTACGGTTACACCGTTTTCTTCAAAGAAGTACGGCCCGACAATACACCTTGATGAAACTGCGCACCACACAGTGACTCGTTCTGGGTGCAGTTCCGTCTCATGGAGCATTTCTGGATTAGACTCTTCCCATATACGGCAATTTTGCTTGTTCACATTGCCGTTAAGATCAAAATGGGCCTCATCAGACATGAACAAACAATTGATCAATGTGTTGTCTTCTTCGGCCATTGATATCATTTTTTGGCAAAATTCCAGGCGAACAGGCAAATCCTGAGGGTTTAACTGGCTAGTAATTTGGACTTTGTACGGAAACAAGTTTAAATCGTCATGAAGTATCCGTTGTAATGACCGTCTACTAACTCCAATTTGCCACGATAAGTTTCGGTACGATGGTACGGCCTTCGTGCGATGCTTCCAGATTCGGCAAACATGTTTACAAACCTCATAATGGTCCATCTACTCGGGGGATTACCGCCAAACTCCCGCCTAAATTCGCTTTGGACGGAAATGACGGACTGCAAAGCATGGTACCGTTGCACTATCCAAATTCTTTTCTCCGTATCCCAAGCATCCATTTTTATAAATCTAAATAGTAACCTACAAAATAAAAAAAAAATAAGCCGATTACTGACACAGAAAAAAAGTTATTACGTTTTATTTTTGTAGCACGATTCGTGCGCCACCCTGTATATAATAAAAATATAAAATTTAAAAGTAATTCCGACGTTGGTCGGATTTCTATGAGTTTTGTTTGAAATTGTACTTTAGTTTCAGTATTTCTTTTTTTATATATATATATCTTTGGCTACATAGATCAAGGGGTTTAACCCGTCTTAATCTCCTGACTATATTGTCGGTTCTTAAAAGCTGTGCTATTTCTAAATTAACATGGCTGAGAAGCCTATCTCTGTGTCTTAGAGCTACTTTTTTAGCTTCATCTTCAATCATTTCAATATATAGATCTCTATGTAGATCGTTGTTACGTATGTACCACGGTGCGTTAACTATGCTCCGTAGTACTTTGTTTTGGAAGGTTTGTATTCTTAGTAAGTTTGTCTTGCATGTGCATGCCCACAGCTGGAGCCATACTAATAGGTATAGGTCCATACTAATTTAAGAATTTGCTTATATAGCAATAATTTATTGTAGTTGGATAAGGGTGAGTATCTCCCAATAAGCCAATACATTTTACTATAGCGGATGTTTAACTCATCTCTTTTTTTCTTTACATGTGCTTTCCAGCGCAGTTTGGCGTCTAGAGTCATCCCTAAATATTTAGCTGTATTTGAATATTCCACTACATTACTATTTATGTATACTGGAATGTGTGGTATATTTTTTAACGTAAAATTTATATGAACTGACTTCAGGTCATTTAATCTAATCTGCCAATTTTTAGTCCATTCTGAGATATTGTTTACTGCCTTTTGAAGCTTTTTTGTAGCTATTTCGACAGTTTCTCCTACAGAAAGTATAGCAGTATCGTCTGCAAAGGTAGCTAGAGTGATTTCGTCACTTTCTGGTAGATCACTTAATGAATAGGAGATATAGTACTGGACCTAAAACACTGCCCTGAGGTACACCAGCATTAATTTCTCTTAATGTTGAGTACGTTGTTTCTTGTTTAATTCTGAAAAATCGCTGTAGAATATACGACTCCAGTATTTTTGAATACTGCTTCGGCAGTTGCTTTTGTCATTTATGGATCAATCCTTTGTTCCATATTTTGTCGAAAGCTTGTGATATATCAAGAAATACTATAGAGCATACTTTTTTCTCTTCAAAAGCATTTTCAATTTTATCAGTGATTCTATGCACTTGGTCAATTGTTGAGTGTTTATTCCTGAACCCAAATTGATGGCTCGGTACTAGCGATTTGTCTTCAATAATATTTTGCAGGCGTTTTACCAGCATTTTTTCGAATAGCTTGGACAACATTGGTAGTATCGATATTGGCCTATATGAGGTTACTTCGCTAGGTGGTTTTGGAATCATTATAACCTCCGCGACCTTCCATATGCTTGGTACATACAGTGCCGCTCACTTGAATAGCACCCCCCTTTGCTGTGAGTTTTAAGCTTAATATCTTCAAAAATAATTATGGTAATGACTTGTTTTTTTTCTAATGAAAGTTTATTAAATTCTGTAAATAAAACAGAAGGAATGGAATTCATATTTACAGTGGAAATTTTTTTTTATAGATTTTGAAGCGATATGACTCAAAATATACACATCACATTTTGGCTGACTTGAATAGCACCCCCTCATAAAAAAATTATTTAAAAATGTTTTCACACTTTTGGACTTAAAAATTTATTAGGAACACAATTAAGAATTAAATTTTGAATTGAATTTGAATTAAAAAAAAAAAATTAGTAACGGGTGCTTCCGCCTTTGTTATAAATAACCTCATACATCCTGTTAGGTAGGGAATCATACAATTTCTTGATGTAATCCAGCGAAATGGAGGCCCAGCTACTTCTAATTGCTGCTATTAGCTCCTCCTTATTGGAGTATTGCTTCCCTGATTCGTACACCTTCCGAGCAAGCCATCCCCGAACATTTTCGATGATGTTTAGGTCTGGCGAGTATGGTGGCCAATCCAACAATAAAATGTTTTGACGCCCACGAAATTGTTTTACCACTCTGGCATTGTGAATTGGTGCGTTATCCTGCTGCAATTTCCGTGGCAAGTCACCAAATAATCCATTAATGGAAGGGATAACGTCCTCTAGTACTCCAATGTAGGACTAAGCGTTCATACGAGGAGTTAGGAACTGCAACTCCAAAGTGCCATAGTACGTTATGGCTCCCCAAATCATAACACCGCCAACTCGACTGTGCAAACGATCCAATTGATGTTCCTCCTTCCGCAAATCATGAAAGTAATAAATAAAACCGTCAGGACCCTCTAAATTAAATTTTTTTTCGTCGGAGAAAACAACACGGTACCATTCCTTGCTCCATGTCATGTTAGCACGGCAGAAACTAAGGCGTTGCTCTTTGCGATATGGGTTAAGCGGTGGTTTTTTCTTTAATTTCAATCGCTTTAGGTGCTTAGCCTTCGAAATAATCCGCTTTACTGTGGACACGCTTGCTTTAACACCACTTTTTTCTCTTATTTTGGCTGAAGAGTCGTGCGAATTTGACGCGAGCCGCAGAATTGCTCTTTTTCCAGCTGGGGTAACGGCACTAACTGTTAGTCCTTTCATGTTTTTGCCATAGTTGGACTCGTTCCGTAAAAATGTGGATATCACTTTGCGGCTTCGTTGAGTTTTTTTTTGGCTATTTGGTGAATAGACAGGCCACACTCACTGTAAGCCTTGATTTTAGCTTTCTCGTCCTCTGTCAGTGATTTGCCACGACCCATTTTAACTAAAATTATCATAAATTAATTGAATGATTATTAGAAAATACTTTTGCATAACCACCTGATTTGGCTTCCACACGAAAACTTTGAGTCATATCGCTTCAAAATCTATAAAAAAAAATTACCACTGTAAATATGAATTCCATTGCTTCTGTTTTATTTACAGAATTTAATAAACTTTCATTAGAAAAAAGTCATTACCATAATTATTTTTGAAGATATTAAGCTTGAAACTCACAGCAAAGGGGGTGCTATTCAAGTGAGCGGCACTGTATCTTAATCTAAATACAGCGTTTATGATCTGCGCTAGATGTTTCAGTATTTTTTTTGAGAATTGTTTTAAAATTTCCCCCGTTATTAAATCAAACCCTGGGGCCTTTTTTATGTTTATACCTTCTTTTATTTCTTTGGCAAGTTCTTTAGACGTAACCGGTCGAATTGGTACATCTTCCTGGCACGTTTCTTCCATTCCTTGATAGTCTTTATCTTCATATGGTTGGAAGACGCCTTCAAGATGCTCAGCAAAAGTATTTGCTTTTTTTTGACTGCTTTTTGCCCAGTTTCCTTCTCTGGTTTTCACTGTTGGGATGTGAGCTGTTGGCCTGTTCATTTTCTTTGTTGCCTTCCAGAGCGAGTAGTCAGTACTAGCATCATTTGTAAGGCCTGGTATTTTTTTAGTGACTCATTTCTGAATTCAATTATTGATTTTCTGAGTTTACTATTTAGCCTGTTTAGTTTTTTTTTTAAAGTGCATAAGTACTCTAACGTATGTCTAAATAACATCTACAAAAACAAACAAAATGAATTAAGAAATGAAGAAGGCACTTGAGTAGCAACATACAGGTATACGAATTCAGTAATTGTTAATTTAAATGAAAAATCCATATTATTCGTACTTATCGCTTGACTGAATCTTTTTTAATAAGCTTCTATTTTGAAGTATAAATTTATAAAACTCCTTACAACTCAGCTAATAATTTTGTTTTACCCTCTACCAGCAAACGATTTCCATCTTTACGCCAAGCATTAAACATTAAACAAAATTTATGAAATAAAAACAATACTTAATATTGTTGTAAAAATAGAGCCTATGCGTAAGGATTCCAAACTAGTTCCCCAGTGCAAGCGCTGCCAAGGATACAATCATACCCAAAGCTATTGTCAAAAAGAACCGCGGTGTGTAAAATGTGCCGGAAATCATCTGACGGTAGATTGTAAGTCAGAAAAGAAAACTCCTGCTATCTGCATTAACTGTAAAGACAATCATCCGGCAAACTATCGCGGCTGCGAAGTAGCTAAAGAGTTGCAAAAAAGACGGAAGAAATTGAATAATATTAATTCACAGAAATTAATTCACAGAATAAAATTCCGATTAAAACTATGTCGAAGACAAACCAGGCCATAATCGAAAAACCTAAATTTTCACAAACTACGCGGCCATCAGATATCCGTTCGGATCTTGTACATCCAAAACCAAATGTACAAACGTATGCTCAAGCTACAGTATCCAATAACGGCCAAAAAAATATCTCACCTGACCCAGTTTCAAATGTATTTTCGATTATTCTTTCAAAACTTGAGGAACAAAGCAAAACGAATAAACTTATTTTTGACAGGCTCGTTAAGCTCGAAAATAGTATTCGCAATAGAAGTACCCCACCTTTAACATGAATAGATTGCTTAAAATTCTTACGTGGAATGCCAATGGCCTTTGGCAAAAACTTGGAGAACTTGAATTATTTATGCAGGAAAAAGATATAGACATCTGTTTAATATCCGAAACTCACGCAAAAAGTAATTCGAACTTAAAAATTAGAGGATACCTCGACTATCATGCTCTACATCCATCGAATAAGGCTTGAGGTGGAGCCTCACTATATATAAAAGAGTGTATCGAACATTCCATTGATCTTAAACTAGAAATCGAAACAATGCAAGTTAGCTCTATACAAGTCAAAAGCAGACAATCCTTTCTGAAGACGTCTATTTACTGCCCACCACGATGCAAGGTTGAGAAAATTGACTTTGAAAACTTGCTTTATTCCCTTGGACAACGTTTTGTCATCGGAGGGGACTTTAATGCAAAACATACATTCTGGGGATCTAGATGCATATCACAGAAAGGTAGGATGCTTTATGATGTAGGTAGAAAGTACAATACCGAATTTTATTCTACGGGAAAACCAACTTACTGGCCAACTGATGTTAGAAAAATACCGGATTTGATCGGTCTGCCATCCAATGGAATCAAAGTTGAAGAATGCTTTGATCTTTCCTCTGATCATTCTCCAGTCATTTTAACAACGAGCGAGTCACTAATTATAAATGAAAAACCACCCAGATTAACAAACGGGAAAACCAACTGGGAAGGTTTCAAAAACGATATTGAAAATAATATCCGACTGGATGTATCGCTTAGAACCCCATTGGAACTCGAAGTCGCTGTTGACTCATTTATCAATACCATCCAAAAAGCAGCATGGAATAATACTCCTCAACAGAATAAAATTGTGAGCTATAGTAAAATTAAGTACCCCCGAGAAATACAAGATTTAGTAAGACAAAAAAGAAAAGCTCGTAAAAGATGGCACCAAACTCGTGCCGCGCAAGATAAAACACATCTCAATCGGTTGAGTAATTTGCTATCAAATTCGATTAAAAATTTTAAAACCATGCAGGAAACTTATCTGCAAAGCCTAACCGCTGGAAAGGAATCGAATTATTCGCTCTGGAAAGCAATTAGAGTCATAAAACGGCCAAAAATCGCTGGGCCCCCAATTAGGGTAACCCAAGACGTTTGGGCAAAGGCGATGGCAGTATTGCACTTACTCCACAGAGCAGAGACAATCGGAGCAATATGGAAGAGCAAAGCAGCGCAGAGAACAACAGTGCGTTACTGGCAACGGCACTTATTAAGGCGAGCGTGGGAGCAGGGCCAGCAATGCAAACTAGAGCATTACTTGACAGCGGGAGTCAAATAAACCTCATAACCGAGCAGTGTACCAAAACGAAAGTGCACGCTACAAGTGTGCGGGGTTGGATCCGACATAAATGTGCGATTGACAGGCGTAGTCCACATCAACATATCATCGGAAACGGATCCAAACTTTTTAATGAGCTGTGAGATGTTTGTCATCAGGAAGATAACTTCATTCCTTCCCGCGGCGGCATTAGCGCAAGAGCAGACAGCACATCTGATCGATCTGAAGTTGGCTGATAGTGCATACGATAAGCCAGCCAGGGTAGAGGTGTTACTTGGAGCGCAAATATGGGCAAAAATCATCAAGAGCGACGTCATAAGGTTGGACACCGGACTGACAGCACAGGACACACATCTCGGATGGATAATCTTTGGGCAGCTCTCGACCAACGAGCAACGAATCTACAGAGCAATGGTAGCAGCCATAGAACCATCAAATGCGGAGCTGGATTCCCTGATAAAGCGGTTCTGGGAAATTGAAGAGCCAAGCAGAACGCCAGCGATATCAGTGGATGACCAATGGGTCGAAGATAATTTTCGAAAAACGCATTATCGAGAACCTTCAGGACGATATGTCGTTACGATTCCCATCGATCCGAAATCACAACGTTTGGGCAGTTCGAGGTCGATAGCCATAAAGAGGTTCTATCAACTAGAGAAGAAATTGTGCGTGAATCAGGAGCTGAGAGAAAAATATATAAACTTATCATGCGCGAGTACCAGCAGCTTGATCACATGAGAGCGGTAACCACGGAGCCGATGAGAGCATTTACCACATTCCCCATCATTGCGTCACGAAGAAGTTTCGGGTAGTCTTCGACGCATCGTGCAGAACCGACAATGGAATTTCATTGAACGATGTTCAGTTTGTTGGAACAAATTTTGAAAATCGTGAAATTCTCTCATGCTTGGGATTTGATCTAACGACCAACTCGCTGTAAAAGAGAAAGCTGCGTACGACCCTGTCGTGCACCCACCACTCGTTTTGTTATTGTCACAGAAGATTTCTCAATTTCCACGTCCGTTGACCGTCTTTATCAATGCATCCACACTGCTTGCTATCCTAAATCTTTGTGGAAACGAAGCGTGGTGCGGATTTTCTGGCATCGCTTCTGTCAGAGACAGAGTTCCCCACCACGTCCATTCATGGTGACCGCTTGCAAAGTCAGAGAGTCGGCTTTGAGGGATTTCAAAAGCGGCAAGATGAAGTTGATCATTGCCACATCAATGGCAGCAAGAGGACTCGATATTAAAAACGTGTTGCATGTCAACAATTATGACCTGCCAAAGAATATTGACGAATACGTCCACAGGATCGGCCGAACTGGCCGTTTGGGTAACGATGGGAAGGCGACTAGCTTCTTTGATCCCGATCATGACGGCCCTCTGGCGGCCAACCTAATGAAGATACTCAAACTTGCCGACCAGAAGGTCCCCGACTTCTTACAGAACTGCAGCGGCAGATGAGGTGGCAACGGTGGCAAGTTTGGTGACAAATGTTAACGCAAATGACGACTTTGTGTCGAAGAGTGGCGGGCCAGCTGCACTGGAAGAGGAGGAGGATCGGTCCTAAATCGCAAGTTTGCGTATATTATTTTTTTTACAGTTTAGAATTTTAACATTACGTTGAAGTTGAGGGGTTCACATACATTGGCTTGAAGGCGATACTTACGTTGAAGTTGAGGTTTTTACACAAATTGGCTTGAAGCCGATATTATTTCCTTCTTTTTAAAAACCAATATTTTGTACGTCTACTTCCCACAAAAACCAACACTACGTGTTTTAGCTTTTTACTAATTATTCTCAATTAGATTGAATCCAAAATATAATTAAGTTGATTTTCCTATTCTCAAGTTTGCTGTGAATTTGAAATATTTGAAATAAATGCTTGGGATAACGAAATGAGAATTTGGCTAGTGCAGCGGTATTATGCATGCAGTCTATAATTTCAGTCAAAAGGGAAGGCAGGAGTTTGGCGGCACTCCTCCAAACCAAATAGATGTACCATTATGTGGCTAGTAAACTTGTTTGCCGAATCTAGAAGCATCGCATGAAGACTGTACCATTCAGATCCATATGTTCGGGTTCAGGCACAATCGCGGCTATAGCGTCGTCAATACAAGCATTTCAAATTAATACCTATCCGAAAAATTGGAAGTAATCAGACGATCATTACAACGGATAACTCATGATGACTTAAACTTAATTTCGTACAAAATCCAAATTACGAGTAAGTTAAACCCTCTAAATTTGCCTGTTCGCCTGGAATTTTGCCATAAAATTATTGAAATGTCCGAAGAAGACAACAGCCGGTGCTTAAGGATAGTGATGCGATTATATGAGGACACAAGCGTTCTCACTCTAGCCTCTCACTATCAACTCCTACTCTCACCTCCACGCTGGTGACTGGTGGGTGCCTAGTACCTCGACTGTAGATGGGGTATTAAACCCCTGTGGAAGGTCGTCGGTGGCAGCAAACGAGAGAGGGGGAGGAGTGTCCTCTCACTAAGGCACTCAATCTCAGGCGGCAGCGGAGGAATTCCCTAGATGGAGTCAACGGTGGCGCCTACAGCTCCAGTTTGATCGAACTGGTAATGAAATCCCTATATGAGCTGCTTCGACATATTTGAACACCAGGTCTACAGGGATTTCCAATACTGAGCCAGGGTATCGGAAAAGAGTTGGTGGCGGAGGAGCCCTCAATGGGTCAACGGCAGCGCTCATACCCCAAAATGGGCTACTGACATCGGTATTTTTTCCGGCCCGCTGTCCTAGGGTCAAAACAAGGGCCTGGCCCTCCAGGTTGAGGGTTGTGCTTTGGGTTAATTACCCATCCACGGAAAAAACTAATGTTACGAAGCAACCAATAGCCTCGGAAAGGACTGATATTATTGTTGACGACCATGCTAAACAAAAAAAGGACAACGACGTTCATATCTGCACCTGGAATGTGAGAACATTAAACAGGAGAGGTGCAGGCGAACAACTAGCGGAAGCCCTAAACTGCTACAAAGCAGACATTACTCCCATCCAGGAAATACGATGGGATGGGCCGGGCAAAAAGAGGATGAAAAACTGTGACATCTACTATGGACCGTGTTATAGTGAGCAGAAACAGCGAATATTTCGATGCGGATTTGTTATAGGTGCCAGACTTAGGCAAGAAGTCTTATGTTTTCAAGACATTAGCGAACGCATTGTAACAATCCGCATCATGGCCAAATTCGCCAACATAAGCCTTGTATGCGCTCATGCTCCGACGGAGGAAAAAGATGATATAACTAAGGATTGCTTCTACGAGCTCCTCGACAAAACCTATAAGCGACTACCAAAGTACGATGTTATGATAGTGCTGGGAGATTTTAACGCAAAGATAGGAAGAGAAGGCATCTTTAGCAGTACTGTCGGAAAATATAGCATACACGACAACACGTCTGGTATCGGACTTAGGCTAATTGGCTACGGAACAAAATGCAAATACAGCCAGCACACGGTTTCCTCACCTCGATATCCATAAGGGGACATGGCGGTCTCCAGATCAACGAACAGTCAACCAAATTAACACATTGCGACAGACAAGAGGCACGCATCCAGTATTTTGGATGTCCGAACATTCCGAGGGGCTAACATCGACTCGGACCACTACCTTTTTGCAGCCAAACCTGAAATGCTGTGAAAAAAATTAATGAAGACTGCAATCTCCAGAGACCGCCAAGAACTTCGCACAACGCGTATCCCTTAACCTCTCAACTCACAACATACCACCAGCATCTAATGTCGAAGAACAATGGCAACGATGACAACAAGCCATTAGATCAGCCGCAACTGATGTGCTAGGTTTCTCGCGGCCACCAGCAAGAAACCCCTGGTTTGATGAGGAATGCCGACAGATGCTCGCAGCCAAGAACGAGGCCTACAAGGCTAAGCTGCAGGTGAAGACGAGAGCTGCTATTGAGCTCTATAGGCAAAGAAGAAGGGAAGAACATCGGCTTTTCAGAAAGAAGAAAAAAGAGCAAGAAAAGCGCGTGATCGAGGATATAGAGAGGTGCCACTCCAGGAACGATGTTCGCAAATTTTACCAAAGTGTAAAACGTCAAAGCCAATGATACAAGGCTCAAACAGAATACTGTCGAGATGAACAAGGATATATCGTAGTTGAAACACAGTCGATGCTGAGGATATGGAAGAACCACCTCTGCAGACTGTTAAACGGCGATGGCGAACAACATTCCGCTGTCAGGCAGAACGAACCATTTAATATTGGCAACGACAGCGAAAACTGCCAACCACTTGACCTAAGTGAAGTGAGGATAGGATCTAAACTTAAGCTTAATAAGGACGCCGGAAATGACGGCCTTCCCGCTGAGCTTTATAAAGCTGGCGGAGATGACTTGGTAAGCCACATCCTCCAACTCATAAGCCAAATCTGGTCGGTTGAAAAAATGCCTGAAGAATGGAACCTCAGCATCGTTTGCCTGATCCACAAAAAATGAGACCCCCTGAACTGCGCCAACTACAGAGGCAAAAGTCTACTCAACGTCGCTTACCAGATCATATCTGCCGTAATATGTGAACGCTTGAAACCGTTTACCAATAACCTGATCGGCCCTTATCAGTGTGGTTTTAGGCCAGGAAAGTCCACAATCGATCAAATTTTCACACTTCGGCAGATCCTGGAAAAAACCCAAGAAGTCCAAATCGATACCCACCACATATTTATCGATTTCAAAGCCGCATACGATAGCATTTATAGAGACGAACTATACAGAGATATGTCTAGTTTTGGTATACCGCCAATCTCGTCCGTTTGCGTAGGATCAGGATGGAGAATTCTCGCTGCTCCATCAGGGTCGGTATCGACCTCACCGACACATTCGATACCAAAAAAGGATTTAGGCAAGGCGATGCGTTGTCATGTGACTTTTTCAATTTGATTCTTGAGAGGATTGTGCAAAACTCCCGAGCCAACACCAGAGGCACAATTTTCTTAAAATCGGTGCAACTACTAGCATACGCTGACGATATTGACATCATTGGTAGGAATCAATGTGATGTCATAGCCACGTTTGCTAGTATAGAGAAGGAAGCGGCAAAAATGGGTTTAGCAGTAAATGAGGGTAAGACTAAGTATATGCTGTCAACACGAAAGGACACACAACATCGACGAATTGGACAGAACGTCACCATTGACAGATATAACTTTGAGGTAGTACGGGACTTTGTCTACCTCGGCTCCGCTATTAACTCTGACAACAACATCTCGTCAGAAATTAAACGAAGAATTACTCTTGCCAACCGCTGTTTCTTCGGGCTAAGAAGGCAATTTAGTAGTAAAGCCCTCACTCGAACTACTAAGGAGATCCTATATAAGACCCTGATCATCCCAGTCGTACTCTACGGCGCTGAAGCATGGACCGTATCAAAAGCGGATGAATAAATCCTTGGTCGATTCGAGAGAAAAATTCTTCTAAAAATCTTCGGTCCCGTTTGCGTTGACGGACTATGGAGACGAAAATTCAACCACGAACTATACGAGCTGTACAGCGACATACCCCTAGTCAAAAAACTCCGCATTGGACGTTAAAGATGGCTAGGACATGTAGAACGAATGGACACCAATACTCCGGCTCGCAGAGTCTTCGATTCCCAGCCAGATGTCGGACGCAGTAGAGGAAGACCTCGCCTTAAGTGGCGCGCAGAAGTAGAAACCGACCTCAACCAACTTGGAGTGCGCAACTGGAGGCAGTTAGCTAAGGACCGGGCTAATTGGAGAGGCATGTTGGTTGAGGACCAGGTTCATCCCGGACTGTAGCGCCACTTAAGTAAGTAGAAGAAGACAACAGCTTGATAAATTGCTTGTTTATGTCTGAAGAGGAACATTTTGATCCAAACGGCAATGTAAACAATCAAAATTTCCGTGACTCTTATCCAGAAATGCTCCATGAGACGGGACTGCACCCATAGAAATTCACTGTGTGGTGTGCAGTTTCATGTGCTTTTTCAGGCCATATTTCTTTAAAGAAAATGGTGTAACAGTAACTGTCACTGGGAACCGTTGTTTATTAAAGATGTTGGAGAAGTTTTTGTTTTATCCAGGACTGCGCCGAAGACGGATCCCAGTAGGATTTCAGTAGAATTTGTTTCCAGTAAAATGGAGCAACTGCACACATAGCCAGACCGGTTATTACTGAGCTGCAACGAAAATTCCGAAACAAATTAATATCCAGAAACTCTACTTTCCAAGTGCCCAGCTAGGTCACCTGACCTAACTGCACCTGATTTTTTTTGGGGTTATGTTAAGCATGAGGTGTACGAAACTAAACCAAGAAATCAAAACTATAATTGAGGCGATCCCAACATCAACCCTTCAGCCTGCAATGAATAATTTTTTGGTCAGGCGTCATATATGCGTGAAGGTCATTCATTTACGTTGTATCATCTTCAAAAACAATATCTAAGATGTATCTATAAAATAAAATTTCATTTTCTATACAATACCACAAAAATATATGAAATACATTTATTAAAAAAAAAAATATTTGAATTTCTTAATGTAGAACGATTCGTGCTAATAACTAATTTCACATATTCATTTGTCATGCCATTACATATAACAGTAGAAAGCAATCT
Source organism: Rhingia campestris (assembly GCA_932526625.1). NCBI lineage: Eukaryota > Metazoa > Arthropoda > Insecta > Diptera > Syrphidae > Rhingia > Rhingia campestris. The sequence goes on from OW052184.1 coordinate 56,164,361, forward strand.
ATTTATACACTTAAAGGGTGAACAAAATCCTTTTTAAATTAATCCTGCGCATAATGCTGGTTTCATATTCAGAGATTCACCTCAAAACCGATTATACCGTAATAACGTCACCTCTTATACCAATAATCCCATTGAGAAGTCAAATTAACATCGTATGCTCTAACTCACCCTTATATCATTTTGAACAATTAAAAACATCCTCGCCCAGCTCTAGGTAATGAATACATGCGTACATATTAAAAAGGATTCATAATAATAGGTGAAACCACCACCAAAGAAAGGTCGCACAATTAACTATTTTATTCGTTACTTGACTTCTTTTGGTTTCGTCATCTCTCACACGCAAAAGTGAATCAAAAATTCCCATCATCACTGACGCACCCCTTTAATTAAACGTATTCCAGGACTAAAAATACACCATGAAAAATACCTATTGTTCGGTAATGTCTAATGAATAAGTTGTCTCAAAACCTACAATGTCAATGGGATTTTACGCATTTTAATCTTCAAGAAATCGTTGATTTTTGACAGACGTGAGCTGTCAAACGAAGGGGACGCGTATTAGGGGATGTTTGCTGCGCAATTTGCAACACATAAAGTCGAAATGTCAGTCAATAAGTAGTGTCAAACCGGTCTCTCATAATTCTACATAAATGTCAACGAAACAACGAAAATTGCGATGCGCAGCTTTGACCTGTTTGCAATCATTTTCCACGTCTCAACTCACACCAACAAAAAGAGATTTATCATCTGATTTGTTTCTTAATTGTTAAGCACACACTCACCCATCAAACAATTAATCAACATAAACGTCGCGGTCGTCGGCGCACCGGTGATTTTGTCGCGGTAGTTGTCACCCTGGTTCAAGCCAAAGTTGATGTTGTCAAGCTAAACAAGTAATGCCAACCTCTTGGTGAGTGAACAAACCATTTGAGTGAGTGAGAACAAGACCCAACAGTCAACACAAACGCCCTCTGTGCACACTTGGACTGTGTCACAGATTTTGCAAGGAGTCGGTGGAAATGGAAATGGAAACCGCACTCGAACGGTGACAAAATCTCACGATCTTTTAGTCGGATATAGTGGAAACAGCTTTGCGATGTAAGATCTCATGGTAACAACGAGCTTAATGAGGACTAATACTACCAGAAAAAGGTGAGGCCGGCGAATGAAAAATAATTATTATTGTCGGTTCATAAATTAGGCGAATTGACATTTACCCGCAGTGGTTAGGAACCGTCAACGGACAAATGTCAAACGTTTTGTTTTGCAGAGATTTCTCCTCTGCCTGGTTGTGTGACAAATTGCTTTTCGCTTGCGATCATCAAACTGTGCAAACAGCTGTCAGATGCAATAAATTTTCGTACGCGTCATGTCTAATGATTGGGCGTTTCATTGTGCGGCAAACGACAAGGCGAATGCGGTAAGGCGGAGAAATTGTTTATATTTGCAGTGGCGTCACAGTTGGCGGAAGTGTCATCAACTGCAATACACCCCCAGCGACACATTGGCTGGGCATACGATGGATTAAGACGTGGCGTGAAAGAAGTGTTAAGTTTGCAGTTTCACGCATTGTTTGTCACCCAAGTGCTAAGTGATAGTGCATTGAGGTGGTGATTTATGCGGTAGATGGTATTTGGTATTGGGCTTGAAATTGGTAGTTGGTCCACACGTGGGCGGTAAATCGTGGGAGTTTGAAAATTGTACTAGATGAGTATCGAAATTGTAGATTCTGTTTTTTTTTATTTTTGTTTTCTGACAGGTTAAAGGTTATGGCAAACACTCGAGATGCGCGAAGCCATATCTGTAGTTATTATATCATTAAGTTAATTTTGAGGGTTGTTGAATTATAGTGTCCTCCACCAAGCTGCACTAAGGTCCTAGAAGTTCATTGTGATTGCAGATAGTTAAGCTAACACAGTTTTTGTGTTTAAATATTAGGCAATGCGATTAAATGAAAACTCAAGAATTTTCATACAGGCGATGCCTACAAACTCCGGCACTCAGACTCCACGTGATGACCACTAAATGACAAATACCTCCACTGCAGAGTGTTAACTTATTGCTCTGTAAAATAATCCAAACTTATAGAGAGGGAGGAGAGATTATATTACTCTAAGGTAAATTTCCAGATTTCAGGAATTTCCAATTGTGACATCAACAGTCCCAGTTAGGATGGGTAATATGAATTAACTTATGAACCTCTTAAGTAGCCCAACAGTCCGAAATGAACCTGTGCATCAACGTATATGCTACTCCAATTACACAGCTAACTACCTCCAGGTGCTAAATTCAAGTTGGTTGAGGTCCGCTTTTTCTTAGGCCGGCTCTGCGTACCGGAGTAGATATTGGTGTCCATTCGCTCTATATGGCTTAGTTAACTTAAACCAAAGATTATGAATTCTATTGAGAACATTGAGAACAAAAACAAGAAACTTTTGCTCAGAAGCTTCAAGGTACGGGCGTGCGGTGTGCATGAAAACACATGAAAAACAAGAACAAAAACATATGGCGGGCTGTGCCAGCACGACCCGCCATAGAACAATTTTTCTTATATGGAGTGCGTCATCTGTATAGAATTCATAATCTTTGCTTAAACGTACAATGCGGATTTGTTTCATCTGGTCTATGCCACTGTAACATTGAATCTTCCTCTTCATAGTTCATCAACGAAAACGGAACCGCAGATCTTCCGAAGAATTTTTCGCTTAAAACGATCGATTTGTTTTTGATGTGATCGATTTTTCGGCTTTGTAGAACAGGACTGGTAGTTTGATTGAGGCCGTTATTACAAAACTGGCTTCTTAGCCTGAAGAAACAGTGAACGATAATAAATTTTTGTCGTTGTAAGACCCTTACTATATCAAAACTGCAGCTGTCATAGGTATGATTCTGTATAATTCGTCGACCTTTTGTGTCCTCTATTTTTTACAGCATTTACTTTGTCCTTGTTCACTGCTGAACTTTGTCCTTGTTCACTGCTGAACCGATATAAGCCCCTTAATTTTTTATACTAAAGAACGAGGCTATACAATCTCAAGGAGTCCGACCAATAATGCCAATATCGTCTACATAAAATAGTACCTGCCACGATTTATGAAAAATTGTACGTCTTGTATTGGCTTGCAAATTTGCACAATCTTCTTAAGAAGGATGTTTAGGAAATGCATCAATTTGTTGAAACCCTTTTAAACATTCCGTATTATAGTTTAATTCTCCATAGTCATCAAACACAGATGGACTTGTTTGAACGGTATACCAAAACCAGAGTTGTCTCTATAAATGCTGTCATATGCGGCTTTGAAATCAATAAATAGGCGGCAACTGAAGATTTAATTTCTTTTGATTTTTTCCAGGACATGAATCTGGATTAGTATGGAAATGTAATCTGTTGTGTTCTTGGCCTAAAACCACACTGATAAGGAATGATCGGATTGTTGCTATATACGGTTTCAGGCGTTCACTTATTAGAAATGTCTATATCACACAGTTTCTTACAAACCAATACGGATTCAGGAAGTACCTGCACAAATTCGGGCATGACACCTGTCCACAATTTCCGAACGAAAAAGTTAGAATGTTATATATTTCGTGGTTGAATCTTCGTCTCCATAGCCCGTCCACGCAAACGGGACCGAAGATTTTTAGAAGAATTTTTCTCTTGAAACTACCAAGGATTTCTTCATCCACTTTTGATGATACGGTCCATGCTTCAGCGCCGTAGAGCAGGACTGGGATGATCAGGGTCTTATATAGAATCTCCTTAGTAGTTCGAGTGAGGGCTTTACTACTAAATTGTCTTCTTAGCCCGAAGAAACAGCGATTGGCAAGAGTAATTCTTCGTTTGATTTCTGACGAGATGTTGTTGTCAGAGTTAAAAGCGGAGCCGAGGTAGATAAAGTCCCGTACTACCTCAAAGTTATAACTGTCAATGGTGAGGTTCTGTCCAATTCGTCGATGTTGTGTGTCCTTTCGTGTTGACAGCATATACTTAGTCTCACCCTCATTTACTGCTAAACCCATTTTTGCCGCTTCCTTCTCTATACTAGCAAACGTGGCTATGACATCACGTTGAGTCCTACCAATAATGTCAATATCGTCGGCGTATGCTAGTAGATGCACCGATTTTTGGAAAAGTGTGCCTCTGGTGTTGGCTCGAGAGTTTTGCACAATCCTCTCAAGAATCAAATGGAAAAAGTCACATGACAGCGCATCGCCTTGCCTAAATCCTTTTTGGTATCGAATGTGTCGGTGAGGTCGATTCCGACCATGATAGAGCAGCGAGAATTCTCCATCCTGATCCTACACAAACGGACGAGTTTGGGCGGTATATACCAAAACTAGACATGGCTCTGTATTATTCGTCTCTATAAATGCTGTCGTATGCGGCTTTGAAATCGATATATAGGTGGTGGGTATCGATTTGGACTTCTTGGTTTTTTTTCCAGGATTTGCTGGAGTCTGAAAATTTGATCGATTGTCGACTTTCCTGGTCTAAAACCACACTGATAAGGGCCGTTCAGGTTGTTGGTAAACGGTTCCAGGCGTTCACATATAACGGCAGATAGGATCTTGTAAGCGATGTTGAGTAGACTTATGCCTCTGTAGTTGGCGCAGTTCAGGGGGTCTCATTTTTTGTGGATAAGGCAAACGATGCTGAGGTTCCATCGTTACGAGTTGGTGGATGTTACTTACCAAGTCATCTCCGCCAGGTTTATAAAGCTCAGCGGGAAGGCCGTCATTTCCAGAGGCGTAATTAAGCTTGAGTTTAGATATTGCTATCCTCACTTCACTTTGGTCGGGTGGTTGGTTTTCGCAGTCGTTGCCAATATTAAATGGTTCGTTCTGCCTGACAGCGGAATGTTGTTCGTCATCGCCGTTTAATAGTCTGCAGAAGTGGTTGTTTCATATCCTCCGCATCGACTGTGTTTCAACTACGATATTTCCTTGTTCATCTAGACAGGATTCGGTTCAAGCCTTGTATCCTTGTCTTTGACGTTTTACACTTTGGTAAAGCTTGCGAGCATCGTTCCTGGAGTGGCACTATGTCTCTATGTCCTCGATCGCGCGCTTTTCTTGCTCTTTTTTCTTCTTTCTGAAAAGCCGATGTTCTTCCCTTCCTCTTTGCCTATAGAGCTCAATGCAGCTCTCGTCTTCACCTGCAGCTTAGCCTTGTAGGCCTCGTTCTTGGCTGCGAGCATCTGTCGGCATTCCTCATCAAACCAGGGGTTTCTCGCTGGTGGCCGCGAGAAACCTAGCACAACAGTTGCGGCTGATCCAATGGCTTGTTGGCATCGTTGCCATTGTTCTTCGACATTAGATGCTGGTGGTGTTCTGTGAATCGAGAGGTTAAGGGATACGCGTTGCGCAAAGGTCTTGGCGGTCTCTAGCGATTGCAGTCTTTCGACATTTAAGTTTTTCACAGTATTTCTGTTTCAAGGTAGTGGTCCGAGTCGATTTTAGCCCCTCAGAATGTTCGGACATCCAAAATAGTGGATGCGTGCCTCTTGTCTATCGCAATGTTATCAATTGGGTTGACTGTTCGTTGATCTGGAGACCGCCATGTCCCTTATGGATATCGAGGTGAGAAACTGTGTGCTGGCTATAGTGGCATTTCGTTCCGTAGCGAAGTCAATTAGCCTAAGTCCGTTACCAGACGTGTTGTCGTGTAGGCTAGATTTTCCGACAGTACTGCTAAAGATGAATTCTGTTCCTACCTTTGCGTTAACATCTCCCAGCACGATTTTAACATCGTACTTTGGAAGTCGCTCATAGGTTTTGTCGAGGAGCTCGTAGAAGCAATCCTTAGTTATATCATCTTTTTCCTCCGTCGGAGCATGAGCGAATATAAGGCTTATGTTGGTGAATTTGGCCTTGATGCGGATTGTTACAATGCGTTCGCTAATGTCTTGGAAACATAAGACTTCTTGCCTAAGTCTGGCACTTATAACAAATCCGCATCCAAATAGTCGCTGTTTCTGCTCACCATATCACGGTCCACAGTAGACGTCACAGTTTTTCATCCTCTTTTTGCCCGGCCCATCCCATCGTATTTCCTGGATGGCAGTGATGTCTGCTTTATAGCTTGGAGTGCCAGTTCCAGTTTATTAGATACCCCTGGGACACGGGGCTATCAGTATCCACTACGAGATTGAGCGCTGCCTATGACCTTTCGGTTCATCCGCTACCATCCTGTTCAAGGGGCCTGACTTACCCTTGAAATTCCTAGATAACCTGTTGTCCGAATATGTCGAAGCATCTCTTCACGTGATTGCAAACCGTGTATTCATTCCATGTCATTCTGACCAGGGTGATTATATTGTTGCTGTTTTTCGTCTTGTTATCAACACTCGCACTTATCGTTTAGCAAGAATCCGGATGGATGAGACCAGTACCCGGTGGTTACCAATTGGAGGTAAAAATAATCACAGATTAAAGCCAGTCATAGTCTACCCTCGTTCTACAACATTCAACCATTGAACAACCTTGATCTTCAACTAGTAATTGTAGATAAACAAATTGACACAAAAGTAAAAAAAAAATCCCAGAAACGGGTTAACGTCTGCCCTTTGCCTAGTATTACCTCAAATTTTCTGAGATATTATGAAACAATCCGTCGCAATAGATACACTTTGACGATCACTGAAACACACATTTAGGCGCCAAAATTATTATTCCAAATAGATTTGAAAAGCAAATATACACACGTACATCGCAATGAAGGTGATGAAATCGCATACGACGAGGCTAAAAATCCCCATTGCCGTCTACCCCTCCACTTTATATTTCTCGTTTTAATGAAACAACAATTATTCCGACATGTGAACATTTGTATCTTCCTCTATTAAGAGATACTATATTTGAATTTCATTTGCTCATTTCAATTTGAATTCGATTTGTTGTGCTCTTCTATGGACAGAGGGGCGCTGTGGGCTGGGATAATGCACGATCATATTGAGGGAAAATATTTTTCCTCCTCGTCTATTTTTTTTTTCGCGTGTATCTTATGGTACATAATTTATCACTTGCGATTTATTCACTTGTTTGTTGTTTTAATAATTTTCAATCCGTTCTGGTGCGGGGTGGATATTTAATTTAGATTTTTTTTAAATGTGCTAAGTAGTCAAAGATTTTATGGAATATTTTTAGATTTTGATTTTGGTAGTTAATTTTGATTCTCGTGGAATTTCCATTGGCCAATTGCAGACGATGAAAAGCGAATATGTTTGTTTTTGTTCCAGTTTAACCATGAGACTGGTGGTTTATATTTTTTTTTCTAGCTGGATGAAAAATATTTATTTCATTAAGAAGGATGAACATTTGGTGTTTTTTTTTTTGTTTTGGACGAGTGGTATTTTTAAAATTGAGGAGGATTCGTCAAATTAAGAAAAGCAAGATTTGTCTTGCATAAGGCTGCTGATGATATTAACAATTACGGGATAGTACTTTGTGAATTTTAGTATTTCATGTTTTTTTTTGCCGTTTAACATGTGATTTTTAATTCAAAAAGTCCATAACTAATGAAATGTTCACACTTGAGGTGGCTAAACACTGTCCGATATGCCTATTCAGGCCGCCTGTACAGTTATACCGGACCGCCAAAACGCATTCACAGGCTCTGGTGCTGATGTGAGGCACATCAGTATGTGTGTTTTCGTCGTTAGATATATTAAACGAAAACCGTCTGCGCCTGACGGAGTGATGCTACACACACCTCCTAAACACAGGCGGCCTGAACCGGCAAAACTAGGTTAGGTTAGGTTGTAGTGGCTGAACGCGATGCGCGTGAACACTTAAACCATAAAGTTCCTTTGTAGTACTACGTGGATCAATCGACTTCCCTATATAAGTACGCCTAATCGAACCATTCAGAGCTAACTATACAGCGCATCTGACACTGATACTAGCCAGCTCACCTAGATTATCGAAGAAGTAATAAGAGTAATACTCTCCTTCTCTTCCTCGTCCAGGCAGCTTCTACAGAAGTCATTGCTGAAAAGGCATATAGGACAGTGTCCAGTGAGGATACCGATTATTGTACTGATGTATGATCTGTTCAGCATTATTAAGCAGACGAAGCGCTTTTGGTTAAAGCTAGGCCAGAGCTTCTTAGATATTTGGCACGTTATGACCATATCCATCTGCGGTTTGCCTTCTTGATCGCATCTTGTTTGATCAGTAATTTACATGTAGCAAGGCCCTAGGGGCATACCTAGCATATCTACTGGCGGTCTGGCAAGCTCATCTGCCTTGCAATTCCCTGGTATGTCTCTGTGGCCCGGCACCCAAAAGAGGTTAATGGTAAAATGCTCCCCCATCTCGTTAATAGACAGTCGATGAACGAGATTACTTCGAGGGATTTGATTGTCGCTTGGTTGTCGCTGAAGATGCTCGTGGATATTGCATTCCTTTTCAGCCAAGACAAGGCTTCTTTGATTGCCACGATTTCCGCATGGAAAACGCTACAATGATCGGGAAGGCGAAAGGATATGCTTAGGTTAAGCATCTCGGAGAAAATACCTCCATCCACTCCAGATATACCCATCCGTGTAGATGTGAATTGAGTTATTGATATCGATCGAATCGCGACACACATTCAAAGCGACTGGGAATGGTTGTCCTGAAGTTATGCTAACAACTGTGTTGGGTAGTAGTGTGGTCGGTGATGTTAAAAGTTTAGGTAATTCAGAATCATTGTGTGTTCACCCTGATTGTGTGTCCATTGTGACGAGACTCTCAGTCTTCAAGCTTTCTTACCGAGTGTTTTTTTACAAGAGTATAAGGCTATGTTGGCTTTCTTAACTCGTTTTTGAGTGTTGGTTTTCCAGCTCAGTTTCTTATCCAAAACCAGATCCAGGTATTTGGCTGATTCTGCGAACTTGAGACTGACGCCATTTACTGCTGAAAAGGATCAAATCGGTTTTTTAGTGTTCGCACCGATTTGGCGGTCTAATTAGGGAGTACATAGAGGTCATTTTGTAATAGATCTCTAAGGGTATTAAGGTATTTCCCTGGTACATCAATCACTTTGCATCCCTCTCTATCTAGATTTACTAGTAGCTTATTGACCACTTGATTCCAGAGAAGAGGAGACAGGACGCCCACTTGTGGGGTGCCACAGCTAACGGATCTGCGTGCGGATGTGATCCAAAAATTTATGTTAATAATTCTGCCTATGAGTAGCTGATTTATTAGCACTCCAACATTTAAATCCGAGAGTGCATTTGTAATTGCATCAGCTTTGACATTGTTGAAAGCACCTTCTATATTAAGAAAGGCAGCCATAGTATACTCCTTTACTCTTAGTGAGTTCTTAATGAGTGACGCGACCGACTTACCCTTGCAGTATGTTGGAAGTTGGGGAATGCAATCGTTTCTATACTAGTACAGAGGTGTAGATCAATTAATCTTTTCAAGATTTTAAGCAGAAATGAAGATACACTGTTCGGACGGAGATCTTGCGGATTTATGTTAGAGCTCTTTCCTGCTTTGGGGATGTATACAACTTCTACTTCCGTCCATGTCTTGGGCAAATGTGCTAACCGTAGAGAGCTAGTCCGACAGGTTACATCTAGGAATAGGTAGTAAACCATATTCGACTAGTCTATGGAATTTTATCCTGTCAGCCGTAAGAGGAACCCTATAAGAAGGTTCTTTAAGCTCCACAAAGTCAAATTTGAATTTTATCTGAAAATGATCTAAAATCGAACATGAAGACACCATAAATACATTGATCCTGAACCTTTTTTGTTTGAGAACTAAGTCAGGTTTATATTGTTAGAACTCAGCTACAGTAGCAACTTCGTGAAACATGATTTAGGCCGGCCGAGTTTAATAATATCATAAGCGAAGCCTATAAATAGCAAACAAAGGTAAGAATCCTTACGTTGTGCATACCAATTGAGCTGACAGATGATGTGAAGCGGTTAAAATCAAATCCAGGCTGTGTTTGTCTAAGAGATGCATTTGGAAGGACCTAAATTGCCATGTTGCTTCTTTAGGAAGAAACTTAAAAAGACTATTCTGCCTAATGCATGAGTAGATGCACCTAAAGCTTTAGGTCCCTGGAGCTTGACATCTAGCCATCTAGGACACAACCATGTGTTGTGGAAAACGTGGCACAGACGAAACCAATTTGAATGTCCTCCAGAAAAGAGCACCCAGGCTTGTCAAAACTCGTGCTCAGTTTTTAGAAAGCCAGTTAAATAAAAAAATACTAGATTGACCATTCGAAAAAATCTATTTACCAGCCCAAGACTGCTAAAGATGGTCAGGTGGTATAGAATCTCTTTTGTCAGAACACTCCGCAGCAGTAGATATTCATAGCCAGTCTCTTGCCAACAAATGATATTTCCATCAATTTCATATCGACTATTTAAATGCCAAAACGCCCATCATTAGGGTAGGTCAGAAATAAAACCCCGTCAGCTATCAATCACCAGAAACACACTTGACATCCGAATACTTAAGCAAAAGCACTTGAACTCGTATCTTTAGCAAAGCAAATCTCTCTTTTGGTTCTAATCTACTACTACAGTGCTCAGCAACCACTTGACGGCATACCCGACAATTACGCGCGCAAAGTGCATATCACTGCCAAAGCCTACTTCAAATCCGCACCGATGAAACATGCCATTCGGCGACTAAGACCCGCAAAACTTCTCTTAATGTTAGAAGTGAAAGAGCCTACTTAGTGCGAACGCTCACCGCTTACCTACCACTTCGTCCTGAACGCTGTTTACTCGGTTTCATTCCACATCCACTCCTCACGGCACTCGATTTGAACTCCATATACACTTCATTAACCGCTCCTCTGGCCTGCCCCATACTGTCCACCAACATCGACGTCGACGGACGATGCGATGGTATGAATGGTCGTATAGCCTCAATGGTGAATGAATGAATTGGTGGTGGTCGGTAACCGAACCGGCCAGCATCTCGACATCGGGCCAACGTAAAAAGAGCCATTTTGACAGGTTCAACATAACTGAACCGAACCGAAAGTAGAACAATGTCAGTGAACTATGAGTGCCAGTTGTGTGCCACGGATAGTGCCTCCGTAGGAACCGCGCTGCCATAGATATTACTGTTGTTCTGTACATTGCCACCGGCTGCGCATACGCAGTATTATAGCTAGAGCCAACAATTGAAGTGGTCAGCCAGCGTCGTGGTGGTATGGTAAACCTGCTTTGGCGGTTTCAAAACCACACCGGTATAGCTGGCGTGGCGCGCGTAAGATGTGTCGGATCGAATTAGTCTCATTTTCTGCTCACTTAACACACAGAGATTCGGAGAGCTTTGTTAGGCGTCGTAGCTTCAGCATCAGCTTCAGTGTCGTTGTCAAGTTATTTGCATTCCAATGGACTTATTGGCTTATTGTTGTTGGTTGATGGGCTTTAATTGGTGTTCTTGTTCTTTATTTGCGCGTTCGATTTGGTTACTGGTTTTATGGGATCAATTATATTTGAAGCTGGGAAGCTGGGATCGGGTTTACTCTTGTTTACCGGATGATGGATTGGGTAAATATTGTGAATCTTGGCGAAACATGCAGGGATTTATAAGCGTAATTATGGTGATTTTTAGATGTCTATACCGATGGTTATGTTGGCAGAAGGGGCCGTGGCTGAGATTGTACTAGGCGACCCAAATTGAAAGAGTTCAACAGGCTGCTTGTTGTTGTTAAATGAGGAAAGCTAGAGAAATGCATTTTTAACCGCTCGGTGAAAGTAGATTGTTTATGTGAAGCTTTGCGTTGAAGATAAGCAATGAAAAGGTAGAAGTGGACAATTGTTAGGAACCTGGAATTAAGAGAGAAGGCGAAGTTATTCAGTGTGCTCCAAAAATAAGTGACTTAGCTACAATTTTGTTGCGATATTTGGAGCATGGATAAGAAGACCGATCTTATTGTAATTGACCATAACATAGCAGGTGCTTCTTTAAGAGTTTTAGGCAACTTAATAAATTTATTTTTATAATTTTCTAGTATCTCTTCCATTCCATCTATTAAAAGAGTTGCGGTATAGGCCACTCAGGTATGCCCTTCAATAATTTTGTTTCTCTGCCATCGATTTCAAAAAATCTTGATCAAATCCTAGTCGAGATTGAAACAGTTTATGGATTTGGTCCAGTTATCTAAGTCTACCCAAAGACTTTTACATGATATTTCTGTATCCCTATGACATTTCTCGGAGGTTGTTTTGAAAACTTCAAATCACGTCATTTTTTTTTTTTAGTTTCATTTACAAAAGCTTAACCTAGCTTAAATTTAACTTAACTTAACATATATACAATCGGGGTGGCAAGTAATCGTTCCAATAAGCCCCGAGTCTTACTTACTTACTTAAGAGACGCTACAGTCCGGGGTGAACCTGGGCCTCAACCAACATTCCTCTTCAATTAGCCCGGTACTTAGCTAACTGCCTCCAGTTGCGCACTCCAAGTTGGTTGAGGTCGGTTTATACTTGTGCGCGCCACCTGAGGCGAGGTCTTCCTCTACTGCGTCCGACGTTTGGCTGGGAATCGAAGACTCCGAAGTAATGGTGTCAATTTTTTCTACATGTCCATGCCATCTTAAGCGTACAATGCGGAGTTGAATGTCAACGCAAACGGGCCCTACGATTTTTCGAAGAATTTTTCGCTCGAATCGACCAAGGATTTCTTCACCCGCTTTTGATGCAGTCCCTGCTTTAGCACCGTAGAGCAAAACTGGCATGATCAGGATTTTTTATAGAATCTCCTTTGTAGTTCGAGTGAGGGCTTTACTACTAAATTGCCTTCTTAGCCCGAAGAAACAGCGATTGGTAAGAGTAATTCTTCGTTTGATTTCTGACGAGATGTTGTTGTCAGAAGTAATAGCGGATCCGAGGTAGACAAAATCTCGTACTACCTCAAAGTTATATCTATCAATGGTGACGTTCTGTCCAATTCGTCGATGATGTGTGTCCTTTCGTGTTGACAGCATATACTTTGTCTAACCCTCATTTACTGCTAAACCCATTTTTGCCGCTTCCTTCTCTATACTAGCAAACGTGGCTATGACAACAAGTTGAGTCCTACCAATGTTGTCAATATCGTCGGCGAATGCTAGTAGTTGCACCGATTTTTGGAAAATTATGCCTCTGGTTTGCCTTTAAATCTTTTTTTGGTATCGAATGTGTCGGTGAGGTCGTTCCCGACCCTAATAGATCAGCGAGAATTCTCCATCGACTTCCTACACAAACGGATGAGTTTGGGCGGCATACCACGACACGTCTCTATAAATGTTGTAGTATGCGGCTTTGAATTCGATAAGTAGGTGGTGGGTATCGATTTGGATCGAAGGGTATCGAAGGGGCGATTAGGTTGTTGGTAAAAGGTTTCAGGAGTTCACATGTTACCACAGATAGGATCTTGTAGGCGATATTGAGGAGACTTCTGACTCTGTAGTTGGCGCAGTTCAGAGGGTTTCCTTTTTTGAGGATCGGGCAAATGATGCTGAGGTTCCATTCTTCAGAGATACTTTCATCCGACCAGATTTGGCTTATGAGTTGCTGTATGTTACTTATCGAGTCATCTCCGCCGGCTTTATAAAGCTCAGCGGGGGGGCCGTCATTTCCTGCGACCTTATTAATCTTGAGTTTAGATATTGCTATCCCCACTTCACATAGGTCGGGTGGTTTTCAGTTTTCGGAGCCTTTGCCAATATTAAATGGTTCGTTCAGCCTGAGAGCGGCATGTTGTTTGTCATCGCCGTTTAACAGTCTGCAGAAGCGGTTCTTCCATATCGTCAGCATCGAATGTGTCTCAACTACGATATTTCCTTGTCCATCTCGATAAAATTCTGTTCGAACCTTGTATCTTTGGCTTTGGTGAAACTTGCTAGCATGGTTCCTATAGTCGCATCTCAATATATCCTCGATCGCGCGCTTTTCTTGCTCTTTTTTCTTCTTTCTGAAAAGCCGATGTTCTTCCCTTCTTCTTTGCCTATAGAGATCAATGGCAGCTCTCGTCTTCACCTGCAGCTTAGCCTTGTAGGCCTCGTTCTTGGCTGCGGGCATCTGTCGGCATTCCTCATCAAACCAGGGGTTTCTTGCTGGTGGCCGCGAGAAACCTAGCACAACATTTGCTGCTGATCTAATGGCTTGTTGGTATCGTTGCCATTGTTCTTCGACATTAGATGCAGGAGGTATGATGTGAATCGACAGGTTAAGGGATACGCGTTGCGCGAAGGTCTTGGCGGTCTCTGGCGATCGCAGTATTAATTAAATTTTTTTTGGTTGTTTGTGGCATGGTGGATCTCCACATCCTTACCTTGGCTGCAACAAGGTAGTGGTCCGAGTCGATTTTAGCCCCTCAGAATGTTCGGACATCCAAAATAGTGGATGCGTGCCTCTTGTCTATCGCAATGTTATCAATTTGGTTGACTGTTCGTTGATCTGGAGACCGCCATGTCCCCTTATGGATATCGAGGTGAGGAAACCGTGTGCTGTCCATTGTGGCATTTCGTTCCGTAGCGAAGTCAATTAGCCTAAGTCTGTTAGCAGACGTGTTGTCGTGTAGGCTTGATTTTCCGACAGTACTGCTAAAGATGTCTTCTGTTTCTACCTTTGCGTTAAAATCTCCCAGCACGATTTTAACATCGTACTTTGGTAGTCGCTCATAGGTTTCGTCAAGGAGCTCGTAGAAGCAATCCTTAGTTGTATCATATTTTTCCTCCGTCGGAGCTTGAGAGCATATAAGGCTTATATTGGCGAATTTGGCCTTGATGCGAATTGTTACTATGCGTTCGCTAACGTCTTGGCAACATGAGACTTCTTACCTAAGTCTGGCATTTAGAACAAATCCGCATCCAAATAGCCACTTTATCTCTTATCTATAACACGGTGCGTAGTAGATCTCACGGTTTTCCATCCTCTTTTTCCCGACCCATTCCATCGTATTTCCTGAGTGGCAGTAATGTCTGCTTTGTTGCAGCTTAGGGCTGAAGTTTTTTAGATCAAATGAAAAGTCAAGCTCCGTACAAGTGCAGAATACAATTTGTTTTGCCTTCCATGATGTCTAATATTTAACCTCTGATTTTTCTTACAACTGAAATATGAGACTTGAACTACTAATTGGAGGCTTTGAATGGCTTCAGAAAAAATTGAATTGATTACAACGATGCAGTCTAAAGAGCTTTAAATTCAATGTCTAGATAAACAAATCAGCATAATCAGACCTTTCCTTAGTTCTGGTGTTCATTATTTAGAACAACCTAAATCAAGCTTACGATGAGGCTAATGTTTATTAGTCTATAGCCTTGCTTATCCCACACTTAAGCGCCATCTGCGTATCTATGTCAGTGCTAATGGTCCAAAATTATATGCCAATCAAAATTCGAACTCCGAAAAACTCCCATTCTAACCAATTTTCCAGCGTGCCAGATTTTCTCTTTCCACAGACACATGCAGACAGATTTTTTTTGTATTTCGATCCATCGAACCTTTTACCATTTACACCTCATTGCATTCAATCACGAGGCCAAGCCCATTTCTGCTCATTCCGCTGTATACCCGTACTGTAGCTAACGCCGGCCGCCGCCGACGTCAATTTGAATTGAACGTTACTTGCTCCAAAATCGGCAAACTGTATTATGCACTCGGTGTATGCAGTAGTGTAGTATCTAAGCCATTCATGTGATCCCCAGCACTATACTCAGACATTGGACACCACACACCGCCAGAATGCACTGGGCAACCAAATTGTATGCCTTCAACTATTGATCGGCTTCAAGTTGGCCTCATTCG
This sequence comes from Rhingia campestris, assembly GCA_932526625.1. NCBI lineage: Eukaryota > Metazoa > Arthropoda > Insecta > Diptera > Syrphidae > Rhingia > Rhingia campestris. The sequence continues at coordinate 56,180,125 of OW052184.1, forward strand.
AAATGCGGCTGACAATTGCTATAGTTACCAACAGCAGCTGCTGCTGTCGTTGCCGTCGTCGACTGTATCTCGTTGGGTTGACCAATCCAAGAACTATGGACGTTGCGGTCGAAATCAAAGCAAAATTCCAATAGGTTTCACAGATGAGGAGGAAAAGTATCGCAAAGTTGTGTATACATATCGGGGGAAGTTGTAACTGATTTGGGTATCTGTTGCTGGTGGAAACTGTTGCCGGACCACCCTGTATGCATTGTGATGCAATAATTAGATCCAATCGACTCTGTAATTATTTCCCCTTCATCACGTGATCATTCGGCAACAATTCCATGTCCCTTGGCATGCCAGTCATAATTCTAAATTTTAATTATTACCACATGCGAATGTTGAATGCTATGGGAGCGATAAGATCCCAGCCTTCATGTGAGTCTCTAAACAAACAAAAAAACAATTCTTTTCCAATCGAGCTTCGTTCCTTTACTCCTATCCCACGGGCATCAACGTACTTCAACCGAGATGCTGTCAGACAGTTCGACTGTCAATCATTGTCGGTCCGAGTATTGTGAGTTTCATGGGACAGAGCGGCAAATGAAGTCCGTCGAGGACACAACGTCCGACAATGTGAGGTGAAGTGATGGATTTCTTGTTCGATTGTCACTCTGTTGAGGGTATATGTTTGCACACATATACTGCAACCATGGATGTGGTGTTTTTTTTTGTATAAAGTATGTTTGGTAATATGTGTCATTTGCAGCTTGAACAGTTGGGGGCCTTGAATGAGGATGTGCGATTGAGTATAGTGCCCGTTTACGAGATGTCAACGTATGATGAACAGTATTGATCACTGATATTATATGACCGATGATTTGTGGCAAAACATCTGACTTTGACCTAAAGAGGGTTTTCTTTCTCGTTAAAATTGTTTAAGATTTATGAAAATTGGACTGTTTATGCCTGTGATGCATATTATGTTAGGCATAGGTTTCCTAAAGAGTCCTCAAATGGTCTTATATAGAAACGTCAGAGGGCCGATTTCTTGAAGCTAAATTGGGATGAAAAAACGAAATGACTGGCATTAGTTGTCCAAGAGGGCCTTAAACCTAGCTTCCTGATTCATTTTTGTTTGCAAAGATGCATTTTTGCAAAAAAAATGTGACCTCCAGTTTGACGCCGTGCCGGTTCAAAACGTCAATATGAGAAGCAGTAGAAAAGCAGAGAACAGTTTTATGCTATTGGGAAAGTGAAAAAATAACGTAAATGTTGTAACTGTCGGGATTTAAGGACGGAGCCTGTGCTTAGAAGTCCAACATACTAACTATGCACTGCACCCATTTAATAGGGGTGTGTATATACGAAAATTGAAAAAAAAATCAACTTACTAAAATAGGGTTCTCAATAAATATTCAAAAGCTAAGCTTCATAAGCTTCATGATATCAGGCATAAGCTTCATTATATTATTATTGGCATAAGTTTCATGATATCAGGCAATCGGTATTCTAGGGTTCTTAAGATTATTTTCATACTCTTTTCAGATTAGCACAAAACACAAAACATGGCTAAAATCTCAACAAAATGAATGAATGAACTGTTTGTCAATGACAAACTGTTCTTATTGCAAACCGACTAAAGATGTCTCCAGCAAGGTATGGAGCCTTTTACCTGAAATGATCCCATAGAACTAATCAGCCTTACATTCGATACGCGTCGATTAATCAAGCTAGCTCTCCAAACACCAAATTGTAGTCGTTCATGATGAGTGAGTGCAGACTCCTTAATCCGCTCCCGATGCTGATTTATTTGTTAGATAAGCATACCCAACACTATCTTGCATTAAAAAGGTGGTCCTACATGACGATTTGGATATATTTTCTGAAGCACTGCCTCGGAAGTTTCATCTGAATTGAAACTTTTCTGTTTGTATTTCAGGATCAGGATGTCCATATAACCGAATCTTAACAGATGAGCGTTTTGAAGGTTAAAACACAAAACTGCACTTTACTTTTAGGACTACACTGCAGACGGATATCAATGAAAGCCTCAATCTATATTATGAAAACAATATTAAAGGACGACTTGAACATATCACCCGATTTGGAAAGGGGGTGTATTAACCATACAAATTATTTACAATTCACCAACTCAAGAGATCTTACAAGACTGAATCTTGTATTGCGCAGAGCCCAAGGCATGATTAACCAAAATCCAATCATATAAATAACAAGCAAAACTTTCAGGTTAAAGACCTGAAACAGTGTTGGGCCATTTCTTTCTAAGGTAAGGGACTCCTCTGAATTTTTGATATTTCGCAAATACAACATGTGTTCAGGATAAAGATAAACCAAACAAATATTTTCTTATATTAAATAAGAGGCTTCAGGTTACATGAAGACGTAAGAGCATTTTCCATCTTCCCGCACTGCCTCAAAGTTATATCTGCAAATGGTTAAGTTGTCTCCAATGTTGTATGTCCTTTGGTGTTGACAGCATATACCTAGTCCTACCCTTATTTACTGCTAAACGGATTTACAGATTCCTTGTCTATACCAGCAAAGGTGGATTTGAAATATCATTGACGCATGCTAGTAGCTGAATGATATTAAAAGAAAGGCACATGACAGAGCCTTGCATAAATCCTTTTTTTATTCGTAGGGGTAAACTTTACGCAGCAGTAAGAACAAACCATGATGATGTCGCGATAAAAAAAGAGAAAGAGATTTTAATGTGGTGGCTTTATATAGCCTTCTGCTGTTAGATACAATGTTTACATATTTGAAAATTCTATACTCCAACATTGATGGTTGGGTGTTGTACAACGAGCGTAGACTCTGATTGTCTTAAACTTGTCAATACCCAGTGTTCGTAACTCTGACTACTCATCAATTGTGCTTATTTTTACCTCCAAGTGGTATCCATCGGGTACTGGTCTCATCCAAACGGATTTGACTTGCTAAACGATAAGTGCGAGAGTGGATAAAACAAACAAACAGTGGACGTAAAACAGCAACACTATAATCACCCTGGTCAGAATCGCGCGGAATGAATACCCGGTCTGCCGTCCCAGGCGAACCTAGATGAGCTGCTTCGACATAATCGGCCAAAAGGTTATCTAGGAATCGCAAGGGTAAGTTAGGCCCCTTGAACAGAGATGGCGGCGGATTAAACGAAAGGAAATTCCGAGGGGCTAACATCGACTCGGACCACTTCCTTGTTGCATCCAAGGTAAGAATGCGGATATCCACCACGCCACAACAAACCAGAAATACTGTGAAAATTTTTAATGTCGAATGACTTCAATCGCAAGAGACCGCCAAGGCCTTCATGCAACTCGTCTCCCTTAAGCTTTCGATTCACACCATACCACCAGCATATAATGTCGAAGAACAGTGGGAACGATGCCAACACGTCGATCAGCCGCAACTGATGTGCTAGGTTTCTCGCGGCTACCAGCAAGAAAATCCGACAGATGCTCACAGCCAAGAACGTGGCCTATAAGGCTAAGCTGCAGCTGAAGACAAGAGCTGGCATTGAACAACCACTTTTCGGAAAAAAGAAAAAAGAGCAAGAAAATCGCACTATCGAGGATATAGAGAGGTGCCACTCCAGGAACGATGTTCGCAAATTTTACCAAAGTGTAAAACGTCAAAGCCAAGGCTACAAGGCTCGAACAGAATCCTGTCGAGATGAACAAGGAAATATCGTAGTTGAGACACAGTCGATGCTGAGGATATGGAAGAACCACTTCTGCAGACTGTTAAACGGCGATGACGAACAACATTCCGCTGTCAGGCAGAACGAACCATTTAATATTGGCAACGACAGCGAAAACTGCCAACCACCCGACCTAAGTGAGGTGAGGATAGCTATATCTAAACTCAAGCTTAATAAGGCCTCCGGAAATGACGGCCTTCCCGCTGAACTTTATAAAGCATGCGGAGATGACTTGGTAAGCAACATCCACCAAATCATAAGCCAAATCTGGTCGGTTGAAAGCATGCTTGAAGAATGGAACCTCAGCATTTGCTGGATCCACAAAAAAGAAGACCCTATGAACTGCGCCAACTACAGAGGCATAAGTCTACTCAACGTCGCTTACAAGATCCTATCTGCCGTAATATGTGAACGCTTGAAACCGTTTACCAACAACCTGATTGGCCCTTATCAGTGTGGTTTTCAGGAAAGTCCACAATCGATCAAATTTTCACACTTCGGCAGATCCTGGAAAAAACCCAAGAAGTCCAAATCGAAACCCACCACCTATTTATCGATTTCAAAGCCGCATACGACAGCATTTATAGAGACGAACTATACAGAGCCATGTCTAGATTTGGTATACCGCCAAACTCGTCCTTTTGTGTAGGATCAGGATGGAGAATTCTCGCTGCTCCATCAGGGTCGGAATCGACCTCACCGACACTTCGATACGAAAAACGGATTTAGGCAAGGCGATGCGCTGTCATGCGACTTTTTCAATTTGATTCTTGAGAGGATTGTGCAAAACTCCCGAGCCAACACCAGAGGCACAATATTCCAAAAATCGGTCGGATGTGATGTCACAGCCACGTTTGCTGGTGAAGGAAGCGGCAAAAATGGGTTTAGCAGGAAATGCTGGTAAGACTAAGTTTATGCTGTCAACACGAGAGGACACTCAATATCGACGAATATGATAGAAGGTCAACATTGACAGATATAACTTTGAGGAGTACGGGACTTTGTCTACATCGGCTTCGCTAAGAACTTTGACAACTACAACTCGTCAGACATAAAACGAAGATTTTCGCTTGCCAAGCGCTGTTTCTTTCTGTCTAAGAAGGCAATTTAGTAGTAAAGCCCTCACACGAACTACTAGGTAGATCCTATACAAGACCCTGAACATCCCAACCTTGCTCTACGGCGCTGAAGCATGGCCCGTATCAAAAGCGGATGATGAAATTATTGGCCGTTTGGAGAAAAAAAATGTTCGAAAGATCTTAAATGCCCTTTGCGTTGGCGGACTATGGAGACGAAGATTCAATCAAGATTTATCAGCGACAAACCCCTAGTCAAAAAATCCCGCATTGGACGTGGCTAGGACATGTGGAGCGAATGGACATCATTGCATAGTTAGAAAGCGACCTCACCCAACATAAAGTGCGCAACTTGATGCAGTTACCAAAGAACCTGGTTAATTGTAAAGGCATTTTGGTTTATGGTCAGATACATTCCGGACTGTAACGCCTCTTATGTAAGTAAGTACATCCAGTATGAGCAAATGGTTGGCTGTTCCACCGCCAAGAGATAGCCAAGTGGCTTTGTGGATTCAAAATCGACGAAACGTGGTCCTGTTAAGCACAATATTAGATGCTGCCTCAAAGTCAGTTTGTTGTCGTTTCGTCGAGGCTGCGTGGTTTAGAAGCATATGTTTAACTACTCTGCAAGGATGTATGCCATCTTGTCAAACATCGGGTCAGAATACGTTTGAGAAGACAGTTATTTGTATTCATACTCCACCAAACTCAATCTATCGTGTAATCTAATTTTTTTAGAAGCTTCCAACGAACTCTAGCAGTCAGTTTGTTTTATTCGATTCGGCTAAATGTAATAACCAAACGGAATTATTTGTGACTATACTCACTTCCATATTCATTGCCATGACCTTTGTTTATTTAGCAATTCTCAGAATGACACATAATTTCAATTAATTTTGATTCCAAGCAGTCACTCGCATAAGTGCTCTGGTTATAGCGGATGAATTCATCGACAAAGTGATGATATTACCCCACTCTTGGTGTCAGCAATATCCATCTAAATGCGTAAACATTTTTTTTTTAAACCGCTGAATCTATTTCAGTGTATCATTGGATTTTGTTATTCAATTAAAAAGACGAAACAAATAAACATTAAAAAGATACAGCAAACTGCTCATGAGGGATCAACAATAAACCTCAAAGGCATTCCCTGTACCGAGAACAGAACTACGTATTCGGAATAAATCGACGCGCAATATTCGGATTAAGTGGTGACATACAACTTGACCACAATAACCCGTCCCATAGCTATATATACAACATGGCATGCCATTAGCATAGCACAACATAGCCCACTCTGTCAACAAACTATGTGTTAGATTAAAACATTATGACAGCAAGCTTCGCTGTATGTGTTTTCAAAAGATGTGAATTATTACCCGGGGGTACCACACACAACGTATTGGATTTTAATGAAATTTATGAGTTCTTTAGAAGTTGGCTTAAAGATATTTTTGCATTATTTTGTTAGATTTGGTTTTCTGGTTTGTTAATAGGAAGCTATTTGTGTTTAGGTTATTTTTAAACATTTAAATGAGTTTTTTGCTTTAATCGAATCTGTTTGGACGATTAGAAATTTCTATGAAAGAGCAATCTGTCAAGTTTAAAATAAAATAATTATAAATTGCCCCCAGTATCCGTTTTAGATACTTACTCAAGTGGCGCTACAGCCGGAATGAACCTGAGCTTAAACCAAAATGCCTCTTTTTATATATTATCCCTTAGGGGTAGGTAAGCTTAGGTTTGATGGGCTGTTGACGGTCAGGTGAGCAGTCAAGCTCGCATAGGTTTACGTGGGCCTATAGCGATACCCTTATGTTGGTCGTAGCTGAAAAGAATGTTGCGTTAGTGAGACGAGTGATAAAGGTTGTTTTTTAGAGGTATCGAACTTCGAATTGAAATAAAACACAAGAAAATCGTTTTAATGTCCATCAATTTGGCTGCCAATGCATTTCGGACATGTGGCCGCCGCGGCTTGTTCGAATAAAGCCAAGTCTAGAGGTCCAATTTTTAACCACTTATTCGAGCACTTTTGGCCGTATGTCGGCAATAATGCCAAGAATGTTGGCTTTCAAGTCCCCTAACGTTTCTGGTTTGTTGGTGCAGACGAGCGACTTCACATATCCCCAAAGAAAATACTCCAATGGTGTGAAATCACACGATCTTGGTGGCCAATTGACAGGTCCATTCCGCGAAATTATGCGCTCATCGAGTCTTTCCTTCAATAAATAGATTGTCACATGACGTCTTGTTGGAACCACATCTCATCCACATTCATGCCATCCATCTAATTCGGGAACAAATTAGTCGGTTATCATGGCTCTATACCAGTCTCCATTAACGGTAACTGACTCTCCAGCATCATTTCGGAAGAAATATGACCCAATAACTCCACCAGCCCATAGAGCACACCAAACCGTCAGTTTTTGTGAATGTAATGGCGTTTTTACCTTGTTGTAGCCAAAGTAAGGATGCGGATATCCACCACGCCACAAAAAAACAGAAATACTGTGAAAAAATTTAATGTCGAAAGACTGCAATCGCCAGAGACCGCCAAGAACTTCGCGCAACGCGTATCCCTTAACCTCTCGACTCACAATATTCCACCAGCATCTAATGTCGAAGAACAATGGCAAAGATGCCAACAAGCTATTAGATCAGCCGCAACTGGTGTGCTAGGTTTCTCGCGGCCACCAGCAAGAAACCCCTGGTTTGATGAGGAATGCCGACAGATGCTCGCAGCCAAGAACGAGGCCTACAAGGCTAAGCTGCAGGTGAAGACGAGAGCTGCCATTGAGCTCTATAGGCAAAGAAGAAGGGAAGAACATCGGCTTTTCAGAGAGAAGAAAAAAGAGCAAGAAAAGCGCGCGATCGGGGATATAGAGAGGTGCCACTCCAGGAACGATGTTCGCAAGTTTTACCAAAGTGTAAAACGTCAAAGCCAAGGCTACAAGGCTCGAACAGAATCCTGTCGAGATGAACAAGGAAATATCGTAGTTGAGACACAGTCGATGCTGAGGATATGGAAGAACCACTTCTGCAGACTGTTAAACTGCGATGACGAACAACATTCCGCTGTCAGGCAGAACGAACCATTTAATATTGGCAACGGCAGCGAAAACTGCCAACCACCCGACCTTAATGAAGTGAGGATAGCTATATCTAAACTCAAACTTAATAAGGCCGCCGGAAATGACGGCCTTCTCGCTGAGCTTTATGACTTGGTAAGCAACATCCACCAACTCATAAGCCAAATCTGGTCGGTTGAAAGCATGCCTGAAGAATGGAGCCTCAGCATCGTTTGCCCGATCCACAAAAAAGGAGACGCTCTGAACTGCGCCAACTACAGAGGCATAAGTCAACTCAACATCGCTTACAAGATCCTATCTGCCGTTATATGTGAACGCTTGAAACGGTTTACAAACAACCTGATCGGCACTTATCAGTGTGGTTTTAGGCCAGGAAAGTTCACAATCGATCAAATTTTCACACATCGGCAGATCCTGCAAAAAAAAACCAAGAAGTCCAAATCGATACCCACCACCTATTTATCGATTTCAAAGCCGCATACGACAGCATTTATAGAGACGAACTATACAGAGCCATGTCTAGTTTTGGTATACCGCCCAAACTCGTCCGTTTGTGTAGGATGACGATAGAGAATTCTCGCTGCACTATCAGGGTCGGAAACGACCTCACCGACAAATTCGATACCAAAAAAGGATTTAGGCAAGGCGATGCGCTGTCATGTGACTTCTTCAATTTGATTCTTGAGAGGACTGTGCAAAACTCCCGAGCCAACACCAGAGGCACAATTTTCCAAAAATCGGTGCAACTACTAGCATACGCCGACGATATTGACATCATTGGTAGGACTCAACGTGATGTCATAGCCACGTTTGCTAGTATAGAGAAGGAAGCGGCAAAAATGGGTTTAGCAGTAAATGAAGGTAAGACAAAGTATATGCTGTCAACACGAAAGGACACACAACATCGACGAATTGGACATACGGGACTTTGTCTACCTCGGCTCCGCTATTAACTCTGACAACAACATCGCGTCAGAAATCAAACGAAGAATTACTCTTGCCAATCGCTGTTTCTTCGGGCTAAGAAGGCAAATTAGTAGTAAATCCCTCACTCGAACTACAAAGGAAATCCTATATAAGACCCTGATCATCCCAGTCCTGCTCTACGGCGCTGAAGCATGGACCGTATCGAAAGCGGATGAAGAAATCCTTGGTCGATTCGAGCGGAAAATTCTTCGGAAAATCTTCGGTCCCGAACTATACGAGCTGTACAGCGACATACCCCTGTTCAAAAAACTCCGCATTGGACGTTTAAGATGGCTAGGACATGTAGAAAGAATGGACACCAATACTCCGGCTCGCAGAGTCTTCTATTCCCAGCCAGACGTCGGACGCAGTAAAGGAAGACCTCGCCTTAAGTGGCGCGCACAAGTAGAAACCGACCTCAACCAACTTGGAGTGCGCAACTGGAGGCAGTTTGCTAAGGACCGGGCTAATTGGAGAGGCATGTTGGTAGAGGCCCAGGTGCATCCCGGACTGTAGCGCCACCTAAGTAAGTAAGTAACCATGTGTGTGGAAAACTGATTTCGAAAAAAATAATTAAAATTCCATAACATCGTGAACCGTGCCACCTGAAAAATATTGATTTCGGGAAATGGTTGATATCTTACCTTCCCGATAATCGGACATACAAATAGTCGATCAATAAATTCGAAGAAAAAAATTTTGAGCTCAGTGTTTGGCGAAGTTTTTTTGTTGATGGGCTCAGTGGTGCTATAGTTAGTGAGATGAACTGGCATTCTTGACATTGATACATTGATACTAGTTAATTGGAAAAAATCATTGAAAGATCGTTTCAAAAACTTCAGAGACACGAAATTACAACAATACAAAGAATAAAAAAAATCAATATGAGATCGTGTTCCAAAGGCACCATAAAAGATCAAAATCCAGATTTACAAATTGAAAACGCCATGACATTGTTAATTATACCTTATAGATGTCCTGAAAATTTGTCTTTTCGCTGCCGTCCTGTTATCGAAGAGTTAGTTGTTCGGAACCCTATATTTTGGTAAATGATAATTGGTTATGTCCTATTTGCAAAAATATGGTCACTTAAATATAATCTTAAAACATTTATGCTTCTACTAATTCACCGCAATTCATTGGCGTGTTCCATCTCTCAAGGATTTCCCTCCGGTGTCTCATCTGTGAGTTTTTTTATTCAGTGAAACAACATTCTCAGCAGAAGCAGACTTTTTGTCTCACAATAATCTTAAAAATCTCAATTATTATTATTTATTCTTATTATTAATATTATTAGGCGTGTTCCACTTTCAAATTAATCAAAGATTTCCCTCCGGAGCCTCAGCAGCGATTTTTTTTTATTCAGGGAAAGAACATTCTCAGCAGAATGAAACTTTTTCTCTCAAAAAATAGTTTTCTTACACCAAAGCTTATAATAATGATGAATTCCCTTCATGATACATACAAAATAGTCATCTCTACTCTTCTAGCAGAAAGGGTGCTGACATTGCAAAAAATATCCACTCTTCCAAGAGGAGAATCTTGTTCGGGAATCTTACAGGGATCCGCCCATTGTTATATACTACATGAACATGCAATTCAACAAAAACCTTCATAACATCAATCAAACGCTGCGTTAAGGCAAAACATAGCGAAAAGCTAAAAAAAAATATTCCAAATCAAAATTCCATCACAGGGTATCCCAAACAAACGATCCGTATCGCATTGTAAATCATTTTTTTTTATAAAAGGTCACTCTGATCCACGACCACAGCGCCATCACTCACAAAAGATTTTCCTGCTGTCATATTCATACCACGCCCTGTCAAAACACAAATTAACATTAGAATTCCGCTATGATATATGGTACAGGAGGCAAACTCGCCAATGGCCATGTCATCGTCATGCCACAACTGCGGCAAAGGGCAAATGAGCGCAAAATTTGGCTTTGCTGCGTCTGTCAACTTGTGTCCTCTTTGTGCTCTCGTTCTTCGGTGAAGCCTGCCATTAGCAACAACCAAAAGTGACAAACAAAACGACCACGACATGACAATTTAATCGCCACCGATCATCGCATAGAGTCCCCCTCGTCGGACATGTTTGTTGTTTTTCCATGTCACAGATGATTGCCAGTCACCCAAACAAATTGCCAACCGTCATGCTAATTTAACTGAAACTTGTAGCACAAGCGATTCCAAACAACAACAACAAAAACACCGACGGCCCACAAAAATGCTAAATTATTAAAATGTTTACTAAAAATAACGAATTTAGTAATAAACACTAAAATACGTAAATTCCGTTATCAACAAAGCACATCGTTTGTGTCATCTAACTAGAAGTAAATTATTTTATGTTACTTTATGGGGTATTAATTGGGCGCGCGCGGGCGCCATTACCAGCGCAAGCGCCAGCAGCGCCATGACGTGTGGTGATTTGTTGTTATCATCGTCAAGTGTTTTGACTAGACCGGAAGGAGAGGGCGCTGCTATGAGGAATGATGGTGGTGCGATGGTTGTGATGGATTCTTTCCCGTGGCGGGCTCTCCGCAGACCCGCTGGTAATGGAATGCGTAAGTTATCGTCGCACGCATGCATTTTCGTGACACTTGATGGTGATGATGATGTGTGTGGTGTTTGCAACGTGTCACACGTGATTGGGATTTTAATAAAGTATGACTCTTGGTTGCTACATGTCGTAGGACGGCGAGGGAAGGGCAGACGACTTTGTGGAATCTACAGACATCGGGGTCTTTGTGCTTTTGTCTCAATGCAAGAGGCTGTTGAACTTGGCGCTTTTGTATGTTTACAATGGAGGACACAAAACGGTCTGTTAGTGAAGGAACTTATGTGGTCATGGTATATGTATATCAAGCGGGTGGCGAATACAAATGGTAGAGGGGTTGAACAACATTCGAAATATTCAGAAGTATCTGAAGTTGGGTGTTGTAGAACGAAGGTAGACTCTGATTGGCGTTAACTTGGCAATGCCCAGTGTTGTAACTACACATCAAATGTGCTTATCTTTACCTCCAAGTGGTAACCATCGGGTACTTGTCTCAACAAACCGGATTTGACTTGCTAAACGATAAGTGCGAGTGTTGATAACACGACGAACAACAGCAACACTATAAACACCCTGGTGAGAATGGCACGGATGAATACCCGGCCTTGCTGTCCCAGGCGAACATAGATGAGCTGCTCTGACATATTCGGACAACAGGTTGTCTAGGAATTTCAAGTGTTAGTCAGGCCCCTTGAACAGAGATGGTGGCGGATGAACCGAAAGGCCAACGGCAGCGCTCAATCCCGTAGTGGATACTGATGGCCCCGTGTCCTAGGGGTATCTAATAAATTGGAACTGGCCCTCCAGGTTGGGGGTTGTGCTTTGGGTTAACTACCCACCCACAGAAAAAAATATGCTGCTAAACGAAAAAAGGACAACGACGTTCGTATCTGCACCAGGAAGGTGAGAACAGTAAACAGGAGAAGTGCAGGTGAACAACTAGCGGAAGCCCTAAACTGCTACAAAGCAGACATTACTGCCATCCAGGAAATACGATGGGATGGGCCGGGCAAAAAGAGGATGAAAAACTGTGACATCTACTACGTACCGTGTTATAGTGAGCAGAAAAAGCGACTATTCGGATGCGGATTTGTTATAAGTGCCAGACTTAGGCAAGAAGTCTTATGTTTCCAAGACATTAGCGAACGCATAGTAACAATCCGCATCAAGGCCAAATTCGCCAACATAAGCCTTATATGCGCTCACGCTCCGACGGAAGAAAAAGATGATATAGCTAAGGACTGCTTCTACGAGCTCCTTGACAAAACCTATGAGCGACTACCAAAGTATGATGTTAAAATCATTTTACTACACGACAACACGATGGTAACGGTCGGATGAAAGCATGCCTGAAGAATGGAACCTCAGCATCGTTTGCCCGATCCACAAAAAAGGAGACCCTCTGAACTGCGCCATCTACAGAGGCATACGTCTGCTCAACATCGCCTACAAGATCCTATCTGCCGTAATATGTGAACGGCTGAAACCGTTTACCAACAACCTGATCGGCCCTTATCAGTGTGGTTTTAGGCCAGGAAAGTCCACAACCGATCAAATTTTCACACTTCGGCAGATCATGGAAAAAACTCAAGAAGTCCAAATCGATACCCACCACCTATTCATCGATTTCAAAGCCGCATATGACAGCATTTATAGAGACGAACTGTACAGAGCCATGTCTAGTTTTCGTATACCGCCCAAACTCGTCCGTTTGTGTAGGATGACGATAGAGAATTCTCGCTGCTCCATCAGGGTCGGAAACGACCTCACCGACACATTCGATACCAAAAAAGGATTTAGGCAAGGCGATGCGCTGTCATGTGACTTCTTTAATCTGATTCTTGAGAGGATTGTGCAAAACTCCAAAGCCAACATCAGAGGCACAACTTTCCAAAAGTCGGTGCAACTACTAGCATACGCTGACGATATTGACATCATTGGTAGGACTAAACGTGATGTCATAGCCACGTTTGCTAGTATAGAGAAGGAAGCGGCGAAAATGGGTTTAATAGTAAATGAGGGTAAGACTAAGTATATGCTGTCATCACGAAAGGACTCACAACATCGACGAATTGGACAGAACGTCACCATTGACAGATATAACTTTGAGGTAGTACGGGACTTTGTCTACCTCGGCTCCGCTATTAGCTCTGACAACAACATCTCGTCAGAAATTAAACGAAGAATTACTCTTGGCAACCGCTGTTTCTTCGGGCTGAGAAGGCAATTTAGTAGTAAGGCCCTCACTCGAACTACTAAGGAGACCCTATATAAGACCCTGATCATCCCAGTCCTGCTCTACGGTGCTGAAGCATGGACCGTATCAAAAGCGGATGAAGAAATCCTTGGTCGATTCGAGAGGAAAATTCTTCGAAAAATCTTCGGTCCCGTTTGCGTTGACGGGCTATGGAGACGAAGATTCAACCAAGAACTATACGAGCTGTACAGCGACATGCCCCTGGTTAAAAAACTCTGCATTGGACGTTTAAGATGGCTAGGACATGTAGAACGAATGGACACCAATACTCCGGCTCGCAGAGTCTTCGATTCCCAGCCAGACGTCGGACGCAGTAGAGGAAGACCTCGCCTTGAGTGGCGCGCACAAGTGGAAACCGACCTCAACCAACTTGGAGTGCGCAACTGGAGGCAGTTAGCTAAGGACCGGGCTAATTGGAGAGGCATGTTGGTTGAGGCCCAGGTTCATTCCGGACTGTAGCGCCACTTAAGTAAGTAAGTAAGTATCTGAGAACATAAATCACCCAACATCAATTATCTGCTTTGACGTTTGTAATGGCCTTTTTCGATAATGGCATTATCATCCCCCATTGTGAATGTGTGAATGTTGCAGTGACGGGGTGAAAGATGCGTCTGCAGCAGTAATACCTTTTAGCGTACTTAGATTTTTTATCATAAAAAAAATTACAACAAGCGGAAACTCTTAGCTTCTACAAAACACCGGATCGACTGGATCGGCCTTCATAAGCCATAAGGGAGGGTTTATGTTCGGAAAATCTCCGGTTTTTATTGCATTGACGGACTATGTATGATAAAGATTCAACCAAAAGATTTACATCCAGCTCGTGCAGCGTTATCGACCTGGTAAAAATTGGCCTACAATGAACGTTTAAGATGGCTTTGGCATATAGAAAGGATGAACATCAATTCCATTGCACGCGGAGTATTAGACTCCCAGCCTATTGGAATAGCAAGTAGACCATTATATGCAGTGTGTGGATGCAGTGGCCTAGTGCGGGGTACTTGGTTTAAATCCCGTAAGTGACAGCAGCAAAGCAGCGTTACCAGATAATTTTTTTTAAACCTGCTAAAGGTAGGACGAAAAAACTACAAAACCTGCTAGACAGAGGTGTAAAAAAATGCTAAAAAAAACTGCGATCGATTTTTCCTTGAGAAATAAGTGTTTTTTTTTAGTTCAAAAAATATAAAAACAGTTAAATTTGTAATTATATAAGATGATAATTTATAAAAGATGATAATTTTTAAATTTAAATATGTACAAAGTTATTAAATTATATCGTTCGGAATCTTTATATAGAATCTTTGAATTTATTGAAGTTACCATTTTATTTGTTGGAACAAAGTTATAACAGCCTTCACCTTAAGAAACCCCCGGCTTTACTTGCAAAGCAACATTTTCGTTACTGAAGCGATTAGGGTTTTTAGTTTTTAATTTTGAAATATAATGTTGAATTTGTTTACCATAGGTAAAATGTAATCCATAGCATAAAAAGTATTATTATACTGTCATTCAAACTATTAAAAATAAATTAGTTAGGGACAGAATTTGTTGTTAAATATTCAACTTGGAAATGCAGTTTTAATGCAATCCATTGTTCTAAAATTTGACTGACGCAATCATGAAGCAATAGCCATCTAATGTCTTAGTGGCACAAAATCCTATGCTTTTCTGTTTCAAAAAACTCTTGGAATTCTAAACATTCTCATTGTCTTTTACTACTTTGAGAAAAGTATGATTAGACATCTTTGACCAATTGCTCAATGGATCTTGGCAATTTCTTACAGTCATGACTGACAGCTAGAGCAACCGATTGACATAGGCATAATAAATACACAATTTGGATTGAGTGTCGTTGTCCAAACAATGCCTATGTAAATAATATAATAACTATCTGCACCCTTTCTTTTTTGGAAATGCTACACAGCTACATCAATAGGTATCCACCATACCGACACTACCCATAAACAGCTGTTTTTGCTTTCTGACCCTAACTCTGCCAATTCTTTGGGATCATTTTTCTTGAAGATGATCGTGTATTCGTGTTTACTGTCGCCCAAACAATTAAAAACATATATACATTTTTTTTTTGTTTGAAAACTGCTGAAAACTGCTAAAATTTAGGAAAATGCTAAAAAAACTGCTGCATTTTCATGATCAAAAACTGCTAAAATCGCAGGAAACTGCTAAATCTGGTAACGCTGCAGCAAAGGTTTTTCTTCGCTGCTCTACCTTTTGCGAAAATCTGACAAACATCCAAGAGTAACACTGCGGTCGTGCTGTCACAGCCCGCCATATGTTTTTGTTCTTGTTTTTCATGTGTTTTCATGCACACCGCCCACCCGTACCGTGAAGCTACTGAGCAAAAGTTTCTGTTTTTTGTTCTCAATGCGTCATCTGTATTCATAATCTTTGGTAAAAACCAACCTCAACTTAAAATATGCTAGAGCCATTTATGCTAAGACCAATTGTAGAGCTTGAGGCCTAGACATACCACGGATCGTAATTTATATCGCCAGTTAAGTTTGTGCGCAGCCTCAGCCAAACGAATTCGATAACCACCGATAAAAACCAATCTGTTGATGAGTTTTAGGTCAAATTATTACAACGCCTGTTGAAATGGTGAGTTGTGAGGAATGGTATATCTCAGGTACAAGGAGTGAACTTCGAAGTTCATAGCTGAGTAACCAAATTCACGGAGCTCCTTTATTTCTCTGAAATGTAAGTCTGTCCATTTAACCTATTTTTCACAGGATTTTGATCCATTCTATTCTGTTGGCTTGAAACTCTTGCTGCATTTTCCTTGTTTTAATTGGCAGCGTCTGGATGTAAGTCTTTTCTATATCAGCTTTCCCGTACCTGCAGACATCATCATATTATCGGGTTTTTTCATTCCCGTACTTTCGGATATTTTTGAAGGTAACCTAGTTGGATGTTGTAGAACGAGTGTAGACTCAGATTGGCTTCAACTTAGCAATGCTTAGTGGTTGTGACTCTGACTACACATCAATTGTGCTAATTTTTACCTCAATCCCGTAGTGGAAACTGATGGCCCCGTGTCCTAGGGATATCTAATAAAATGGAACTGGCCCTCCAGGTTGGGGGTTGTTCTTTGGGTTTACTACACATAGAAAAAACCTATTGTTATGAAGCAACCAATAGCCTCGGAAAGGACTGATTTTATTGTTGACGACCCTGCTAAACCAAAAAATGACAAAGACGTTTGCATCTGCACCTGGAATGTAAGAAAATTAAACAGGAGAGGTGAAGGTGAACAACTAGCGGAAGCCCTAAACAGGAAACAGGGACAGAAATCGCAAGAGACCGCCAAGGGCTTCGACCCCTTAACCTCTCCATTAACACCATACCATCGAGGATCGAGGATATAGAGAGGTGCCACTCCAGGAACGATGTTCACAAGTTTTACCAAAGTGAAAAACGTTAAAGCCAAGGATACAAGCCTCGAACAGGATCCTGTCGAGATGAACAAGGAAATATCGTAGTTGAGATACAGTTGATACTGAGGATATGGAAGCACCAGTTCTGCAGACTGTTAAACGGCGATGGCGAACAACATTCCGTTGTCAGGCAGAACGAACCATTTAATATTGGCAACGACAGCGAAAACTTCCAACCACCCGACCTAAGTGAAGTGAGGATAGCTATATCTAAACTCAAGTTTAACAAGGCTGCTGGAAATGACAGCCGTCCCGCTGAGCTTTATAAAGCTTTATAAATGGTGAGTCACATCCACCAACTCATAACCCAAATCTGGTCGCATGAAAGTATGCCTGGAGAATGAAACATCAGCCCGATCTACAAAAAAGGAGACCCTCTGAACTTCACCAATTACAGAGTAGCATAAAAGATCGTATCTGCCTTCTAATGTGCACGCTTGAAATCGTTTACCAATTACCTGATCGTCATTTATCAGTTTTAGACCAGATGCACACTTCGACAGATGCTGAAAAAAAACCCAAGAAGTTCAAATCGAAACGCACCATCTATTCTTCGAAAAATCTTCGGTCCCGTTTGCGTTTACGGGCTATGGAAAATTCAACCAAGAACTATACGAGCTGTACAGCGACATGCCCCTAGTCAAAAAACTTCATTTTGAAAATTTAAGGACATGTAGAATGAATGGACATCAATACTCGGGCTCGCAGAGTCTTCGATTCCCAGCCAGACGTGCGTCGGACTCATTAGAGGAAGACCTCGTCTAAGGTGGCCCGCACAAGTAGAAACCGATCTCAACCATCTTGGAGTGCGCAACTGGCGGCAATTAGCTAAGGACCGGGATAATTGGAGAGGCATGTTGGTTGAGGCCCAGGTTAATTCCGGACTGTAGCGATACTTATGTAAGTAAGTAAGGATACGTGAATGTCGTCTATGAGCACACGGTCTATTTGTCGGTGTTCTTAGTCGAGGACACCTAATTATATTTATCACTATATTAGTCGAAAGCCTTTATCTGTCCTCATTTCATGAAAGGTATACTTTCCAACTAACGGACTGAAGATGTGATTCTTGTTCTTAAATTCACTCCAGATAGCCTCTGTAGGTATTTTTCGATATTTAACATCATTTTGAGAAGCATAACTGTTTTGATTGCTACATAATTCCAATATGGGGTGTCCTATCCCCTTAAAACCCAATTCCATCCTGCAGACATTCTCCTAAACCGCAGTTTGTCACACCTCAATGACATTCTCTCCATTATCCCAGGCCAATAACATATGCGTCTTTTAATGACCAATTTTCTAAGCAATCGCCAATTGTTTTGCAGCCACTCTTCGACAAACAAACAAACAAATACATCGCATGACCTCATCACCGTCGAAGATTAGTATCACTTTTGAATAAATGCACCATTCTGCAACTCAATCTATGCTGCCTATTGCAACAAATTACACATCATGCTCATGACCAATTGCAGCTTGAAACCCGACACGATGGATTGCTTTGCTAAATCTAAAGCTAAACCAAGGTTTCCAAGAGTCGCCTCTCTCTTCATTCGCATCCTGCCACCAGCACCTCCACCACCCTGTCTCATACCACACAATGTCGATCTGATAAAATCATTTTTCCAATACGAACCACTGACACACGTAATCACCGACAGTTGCGCGGCGAGCGACTGTCAAACAGACACCACCATAGCCATAAGCTAAAACCGTGTAAGAAGATTGGGTGGGTGGGCGTCCAACACAAAATAATCCATCAATTGGCCAAGTACCATGATTGATTCCATTCTCGTAGCTTTACATTTTCGCTTAGTTTTGCAACTTTTGCAACTGCGCGCTCAAATGTCACACAATTTACCCACTTCGGGCCATAATGCTAATGACAGATATCTGTCAGTTGGTCTGTCAGCTTGTCAATCCATCTTTAAGGCGCGCAACACATACAGATACAGTGTCGGTTAGTCAGTCGCGGTCTGTGAATATACAAATGGAGCGTAGAAGTAAGTAATTGTTGTTACACATTATGCAAGTGCATACAACTTCAAGTTGTTGACTTGACGTTTTGTCGAATATCTGAGTCTGAGATTAAAAAAAAATGTTTTTTCCAATCCAAGTAAGTACACACATCAAGCAATTTGAATGTAATGTGACCGCGGAGCTGTGCTGCTGGACAAATTAAAAACAATTAAGCGGTTTGGTTGTTTTATTCGATCGCGCCATTATCTGCGCCCCCTCGCCTTATCGCCTGATATCGCTTTGCGAACGCGCGCGCACATTGCTTGCGACAATTATCGTAAATTGTAAACAAAAGGCAAAATGGTGGAATACAACAACAATGAAATATGATTGCTGATATTTTTAGCTACCGATTCAGTATGCAACTGTGGCTAGATAGATTCACCTTCAGTGTGGCCGGCCGGACGTCCCATGACTCTGTGGCGATATGGTAAGCGGAATACAGGGAGCGATCGCCAGCGCTCTTTGTGATCTTTGGGCGGAAATCTGCGGCCTAACCTTCGGGCGGTAAATTCGATTTATGCTAGTTGTTCGCGTACTTGTGTCGGCCGAGTAATTGTTTTATACTTTGTGTCAGGTTGAGTGAGTGTGTTCGACGTTCGTGTCTGTATAGCGACGATGTCGCGCGCTTCATTTTCAATGAGAATCACGTATACTCAGGCCAATTGGTTTTAATTTCAAATTTACCCGCCCCGCCCGACCCCTTGCTTCGGTGGTATGGTCCGTTTTGACATGAGCTTTTTCCGTCTCTGTGTAAACGAGGGAGGTTTATTGGGGTTCAGTCACGACAAGGTTCAAAATGAGCGTGTTATTCTTTTCAGTTTTGCTTAATTTTAAATTAATCATGAAAGACAATTAAATTATACGTCTGCTGTGGGAATTGAACATAATATGAGCGGGGTTAGATGTTCAATTCGTTTGGGTTTGGGAAATGTCATGGTTGGTAGGGTTAGTTAGTTGGCTAAAAATACCAGACTAATGCGTAGCTTGTACGAGTCCAGAAAGTCGTCATGAACAACGGTAACCGATATTTAAAACGTGATTTTGATGGAAATTTACTGAGAAGTGGATTTGAGAAGATATTTCTGGAACAATTTTAGCAAATGTTGTCCGGCTCACAAACCGATGCCAAATCAGGGCTTTCGAGTTTGATTCTTATCTTCTATTGTTCTTCGTTTTAGACAAACGAAAAGGACTCTTCAATTTGACAACCTTATATGTTTTAGGTCTTAAGCAGTCCTAAATAAATGTATAAAAGGTTAAAGTTAAGCATGAATGGTTTAACCCAGCTGATGAATGGAATTAGACCTATATGGCAGCGGTGTCAAGCTACCCTGCATATAGGGTTACCACTATGAAATAAAGGACTCATTCGACCGCCGAGTAGGAAATGATTCTTAATCTGTACATACAGGAATCGAGTGCTAAAAGTGCTGCATTTTAAGTCTCTGTACATCGATTTTGATCAATTTGAATCTCCCAAAAGTGTATTTCACCGAACCTTTAACTTAACATAACCTATAGACTAATGTCGTTATAATAAATCCAGTCCTAATATTAAGACTCGGTGATACTGCGCCTAAGAATTTCACTGCAGTTGTTCTCTAGATGTTTATTCATTCGATCTTGAAATATCTAAGCTTTTAGATAAACCAAACCTTACTTACATAAGTATCGGTACAGGTTGAAAAGAACCTGTTACTCAATTAGCCACTCGGTTCTTAGCTAATTGCATCCGGTTATTTTAAGATGGTTGAGGTCGTTTTCTACTTGCGCGCGTTACTTAAGGTGTGGTCTTCCTCTATTGCGTCCGACGTCTTAGCCATGTTAAACAATTGACCAGATATTCATATGTCGCTACCTCGAATCTTCTTATCCAAAACCCGTCAAAACAAACGGGATCAAAGATTTTTCGAAGATTTTTTCGCCCAAAACGACCAAGAATTTCTTCATTTCCTTTCGTATATACAAAAACTTGACATGGCTCTGTATAGTTCGTCTCTATTAATGCTATCGTATGCGACTTTGAAATTGTTCAATATGTGGTGGATATCGATTAGGGCTTCTTGGTTTTTTTTCCAGGATCTGCCTTTCCACAACGTATTCGGGACAGGGTCCGTAGGCTCCATGCGGGAGTCCATAAAATTTCTCCTTGAGTTTTTCTCCTTTAGTCTCATTGTGCACATATAAGGCTTATGTTGAAAACCGTAGCTCTGATGCAGATCCAGGCGATCCCTTACCAGTTTAAATAACTCTTGACCTATGTTGGCTCCCAAAAACGAA
Organism: Rhingia campestris; assembly: GCA_932526625.1. Lineage (NCBI taxonomy): Eukaryota > Metazoa > Arthropoda > Insecta > Diptera > Syrphidae > Rhingia > Rhingia campestris. The sequence continues at coordinate 56,201,544 of OW052184.1, forward strand.
TCCTCATCCGCGCAGGATGTCAGCTGGCCTGTACCGAAGCCTTCCCTGTACCGTGCGAGCACAAATTTAAGTTTTTGGGTAGCACCCGGGGTGAACAGGTCCTTTTGGGTCTAATTGGTATTTGAGGGGATCCGTTATCCGAAGCAGTTTTCTCTCTCATAACGAGCTATTTTCCAAATTATTAAATACTCCTCCCTAGGACACACGGCCATCAGTATAAATTTCGAGATTGGGTGCTGCCGGTGTATACAACGGCATCGCCGGCAGATGCGATAGAATCATCCGCCACTATATCTGCTTAAGGGGCCTGACTAACCACTAAGACCATTCGGAGTTGGCGTTACTCTAGAGGTCCTCTTCTTTATGGCAAAAATAATAACTTCGCGCACAAAAATGATGGGTGAGCCTAGGTTTGAAGCCCTGAATGGGCCGTAAAATGCCAGACATTGTTTTTATTCAGCCTCATTTCAATTAGCAACTTAGATCTAGCTACGGTATCCAAAGAAGCCAGAATATATTCCAATAGATATGTACCCACATAATAAAATTGGATTCATTGCTTTTTAAGAGAGGATTTATTATACTGCCCCTGCATATCAGTAGTTATACGTGTAGCTACAAGTAATATATACCCGAATTCATCCTCCCCCGACTAAATGGCCAACCACTGACAGTTTCTTCAAGCGCTAAGTATTTGGGTATCATGCTTGACCCAAAACTTATCTGGAAACACAACATCGAACATAGAGTAAGGAAGACGTGTGTTGCCTTCTATGCTTGCAGCAAAACCTTTGGAAAGAAGTGGGGACTTCAACCAAAGGTGACCTTGTGGATATACATAGCTGTGGTACGTCCAATTCTCACATACGGCTCACTAGTATGGTGGCCCGTATTGAGTAAAGGCTACAACCTCACAAAACTAAAGAGGCTTCAAAGAACAGCCACTATAGGCACCACGGGAGCACTAAGGTCGGCGCCAACGGATGCCCTGAGTGTGGTATTGCATTTCTTGCCTCTCGACCTACACAATAAAGATACCGCTTTATGCAGCTTAGTAAGAGTCTAGGAGTCAGGATGCTGGACTGCAAGGCCGTATGGCCACAGTAATATCCCGGACTCGTTACCAAACGGCATGGTTACGTTTCCAACAGACTACATCACACCTACACTAAGATTGAAGAAAGCCTTCCACGTAGGCTTTCCTACCAGAGCTCAGTGGAAGGGGAACAAAGTAGTAACAGATTTCGACACGGCCATCTATACCGAAGGATCTAAGATGAATCGTGGTGTGGGGTCCGGACCGCCTAACGGATTTTGCGAGCGTATTCCAGGCGGAACTACTGGCTATCCGAGAGGCTTGTACGCTACTGGGGCGTGACACTACGAAAAAGAAAAATATTGATATCCTCATAGATAGTCAGCGGCCATTTAGGCCATCAATTCGGTTACCATATCCTCCAAGCTGGTACAGGAATTCCGAAACGAACTTTCCAGGGCACAGTTATATTGAAGGAAACGAGAGTGCTCAGCTCTACACGACTCACTTGCGGCAAGACTGCAAGAGTCCATATCCCGCTAGGTTCGGTTAAGGCACAAATCCACTTATACTTCCCGAAGAAGGCTGACTCCGAATGGAGAAGGTTAACAAATTGCGCCATATTAAGGAAGATATGGCCTTCCTACAACAAGAACAGAACAAACGACCTACTTAATAGAACCCGCCCAGATATCGCAAGAATTACGGCGATAGTGACGGGACACTGGCCAATTGGGGACCATGCGGCCAAACTAGGGATCCCATAAAACCCACAATGCCGCAGTTGCGGGAACACAAAGTAGAGAGAAACCCTCTCCCATTTCATCTGCAAATGTTGCCTTCTTAGCCCGAAGAAACAGCGGTTGGCAAGAGTAATTCTTCGTTTAATTTCTGACGAGATGTTGTTGTCAGAGCTAATAGCGGAGCCGAGGTAGACAAAGTCCCGTACTACCTCAAAGTTATATCTGTCAATGGTGACGTTCTGTCCAATTCGTCGAAGTTGTGAGTCCTTTCGTGTTGACAGCATATACTTTGTCTTACCCTCATTTACTGCTAAACCCATTTTCGCCGCTTCCTTCTCTATACTAGCAAACGTGGCTATGACATCACGTTGAGTCCTACCAATGATGTCAATATCGTCAGCGTATGCTAGTAGTTGCACCGACTTTTGGAAAATTGTGCCTCTGGTGTTGGCTTTGGAGTTTTGCACAATTCTCTCAAGAATCAGATTAAAGAAGTCACATGACAGCGCATCGCCTTGCCTAAATCCTTTTTTTTTATCGAATGTGTCGGTGAGGTCGTTTCCGACCCTGATGGAGCGGCGAGAATTCTCCATCGTCATCCTACACAAACGGACGAGTTTGGGCGGTATACCAAAACTAGACATGGCTCTGTACAGTTCGTCTCTATAAATGCTGTCATATGCGGCTTTGAAATCGATGAATAGGTGGTGGGTATCGATTTGGACTTCTTGAGTTTTTTCCAGGATCTGCCGAAGTGTGAAAATTTGATCGGTTGTGGACTTTCCTGGCCTAAAACCACACTGATAAGGGCCAATCAGGTTGTTGGTAAACGGTTTCAGGCGTTCACATATTACGGCAGATAGGATCTTGTAGGCGATGTTGAGGAGACTTATGCCTCTGTAGTTGGCGCAGTTCAGAGGGTCTCCTTTTTTGTGGATCGGGCAAATGATGCTGAGGTTCCATTCTTCAGGCATATTTTCATCCGACCAGATTTGGCTTATGAGTTGGTGGATGTTACTTACCAAGTCATCTCCGCCGGCCTTATAGAGCTCAGCGGGAAGGCCGTCATTTCCGGCAGCCTTATTAAGCTTGAGTTTAGATATTGCTATCATCACTTCACTCAGGTCGGGTGGTTGGCAGTTTTCGCTGTCGTTGCCAATATTGAATGGTTCGTTCTGCCTGACAGCGGAATGTTGTTCGTCATCGCCGTTTAACAGTCTGCAGAAGTGGTTCTTCCATATCCTCAGCATCGACTGTGTCTCAACTACAATATTTCCTTGTTCATCTCGACAGGATTCTGTTCGAGGCTTGTATCCTTGGCTTTGACGTTTTACACTTTGGTAAAACTTGCGAACATCTTTCCTGGAGTGGCACCTCTCTATATCGTCGATCGCGCGCTTTTCTTGCTCTTTTTTCTTCTTGCTGAAAAGCCGATGTTCTTCCCTTCTTCTTTGCCGATAGAGCTCAATGGCAGCTCTCGTCTTCACCTGCAGCTTAGCCTTGTAGGCCTCGTTCTTGGGTGCGAGCATCTGTCGGCACTCCTCATCAAACCAGGGGTTTCTTGCTGGTGGCCGCGAGAAACCCAGCACATCAGTTGCGGCTGATCTAATGGCCTGTTGACATCGTTGCCATTGTTCTTCGATATTCGATGCTGGTGGTATGGTGTTAATCGAGAGGTTAAGGGATACGCGTTGTGCGAAGGTCTTGGCGGTCTCTTGCGATTGCAGTCTTCCGACATTAAATTTTTTCACAGTATTTCTGGATTGTTGTGGCGTGGTGGATATCCGCATTCTTACCTTGGCTGTTACAAGGTAGTGATCCGAGTCGATGTTAGCTCCTCGGAATGTTCGGACATCCAAAATACTGGATGCGTGCCTCTTATCTATCGCAATGTGATCAATTTGGTTGACCGTTCGTTGATCTGAAGACCGCCATGTCCCCTTATGGATATCGAGGTGAGGAAACCGTGTGCTGGCTATAGTGGCATTTCGTTCCGTAGCGAAATCAATTAGCCTAAGTCCGTTAGCAGATGTGTTGTCGTGTAGGCTATGTTTTCCGACAATACTGCTAAAGATGTCCTCTTTTCCTACCTTTGCGTTAAAATCTCCCAGCACGATTTTAACATCGTACTTCGGTTGTCGCTCAAACCTATGAGCGACAACCGAAGTCGAGGAGCTCGTAAAAGCAATCCTTAGCTATATCATCTTTTTATTCCGTCGGAGCGTGAGCGCATATAAGGCTTATGTTGGCGAATTTGGCCTTGATGCGGATTGTTACTATGCGTTCGCTAATGTCTTGGAAACATAAGACTTCTTGCCTAAGTCTGGCACTTATAACAAATCCGCATCCGAATAGTCGCTGTTTCTGCTCACTATAACACGGTCCGTAGTATATGTCACAGTTTTTCATCCTCTTTTTGCCCGGCCCATCCCATCGTATTTCCTGGATGGCAGTAATGTCTGCTTTGTAGCAGTTTAGGGCTTCCGCTAGTTGTTCGCCTGCACCTCTCCTTTTTAATGTTTTCACATTCCAGGTGCAGATACGAACGTCGTTGTCCTTTTTTCGTTTAGCAGGGTCGTCAACAATAAAATCAGTCCTTTCCGAGGCTATTGGTTGCTTCGTAACCATGTTTTTTTTCTGTGGGTGGGTAGTTAACCCAAAGCACAACCCCCAACCTGGAGGGCCAGTCCCAATTTATTAGATACCCCTAGGTCACGGGGCCATCAGTATCCACTACGGGATTGAGCGCTGCCGTTGGCCTTTCGGTTCATCCGCCACCATCTCTGTTCAAGGGGCCTGACTAACCCTTGAAATTCCTAGACAACCTGTTGTCCGAATATGTCAGAGCAGCTCATCTAGGTTCGCCTGGGACAGCAGGCCGGGTATTCATCCGTGCCATTCTCACCAGGGTGTTTATAGTGTTGCTGTTTTTCGTCGTGTTATCAAAACTCGCACTTATCGTTTAGCAAGTCAAATCCGGTTGGATGAGACCAGTACCCGATGGTTACCACTTGGAGGTAAAGATAAGCACATTTGATGTGTAGTCAGTTCCACAACAATAAAGGTCACGCGAGTCGTGGTGACAAAAAGGCTCTGCAACGTGCCGGTGTAACTGCTGATGATTTGTGAAACATCCAACGTGATGCTGAAGAGAGTATCACCGATGAGTCGAGACGCTTGGCTGCTGAAGAGGCCACTGAAACAAACGTTGATTCTGACAGCTCTGAAGAGGACGATTCACAATCAAACGAACAAATGTCAAACCATGAACAACAGCAGCAACAAAGGGAACGTGAAGAAGAGCTGTTGAAAACCCAACAATTGCCAATGGCAGATTAATCGCACTTTTTTGCAAATGGGTCGCAACGCCTATGGTCGGAGCTTGATCAGGCTACTTGGGTTCATGCTGAACCGTCACCTCTACCTACCTACCTACACTTTATATGATGGCATACTTAGGGCGATCATAATGGTCATTCGTCAAATGAACTGTTTTGCAAAACAAAAAGGTTTCAGCAAACTTTAAAAAAAATTCGTCTTAAAAATCTGGATAAGTTCGTCAGTTCGTCCCACAACCACAGCATATCATACATCTCTAGACACCGTATTACTTCATTCAAATCCGACAAATACATCCAATGATCTAATGCTCCGCATCTATAAGCCGCAACAGAATACAAACAACAACTTCCTGCGCTAAGTGGTAAACACAACTTGCGCCTCACCACCCGCGCTCTTTTTAACCCGGTGTCCCGGTGTCGTGATTCCATGATATTGGTTTATTGTTTCAAACTTCACGTGCCCCATTGCACGCCACCCATATGGCGAACAATGAAAATATTGCTCGAACGATAACAACAAAAATATTTTTTTTTATTGTTTACGTAATTGTTACGTATACAACGTAGATATAATTTGCTTATTGCGTTTGAGATATAGTATCTACCTTTAGACTGTGATTCCCAGATAGCAAAGCGCCATCTACCAACCAGGCAAGAAGCAGTGTCAAAGCGTCTGTCAGTAGCAAGAACAAGTGTTTCATTGTCGGCCTTATGCAATTGGGCATTCGGGGGTTGTGGTGCGGGCAATCCAATGTCAAGTTCGGCTTGAAAACCATTTAGCTAAACAAATAGCTGATCTGAGATTAAGCTGTCAATCGAAACGGGTAGCCAAGTAATAATTATCGTTGTTCCGCTGCGCCAACACCCCTTTTGGTGGTCTGCCCCTCCACCGTTTGACACTTGTTTGTCATTTTGATAATTAAGAAATTTGTAGTCAAGTGGTGGTGCACATTTTTTTTTTAAACGCGTGCCGAATGTATCTCTTGTGTTTTTTTTTTGTTGTTGTCGTTGTTCTGCTTGAAGCTTTGAGAGTCTTGGCGCGTCGCGTCGCGTCGAGCAACACCACCATCACTACACGAACGATGATTTATGATGTTGCTAGTTGCTGTTAATGGCGCTGATCTGTTGCTGCGGTTGCTGGCGTGTGTTGTTACTGGTGTCCCGATGCCGATGTCAAAGCTGATGCTGATGCCGGTGGTGGTGGTGATGTTGCCAACAATGACGATGATGGGAATGGGGTGTGTATGGCTAATTTGATTGAATATAGTGGCAATTTGTCAGATTGTAAAATGTAGGTAGTAGCACACGAGTGGCTTGCAGCGCCGATATATCCGAAGGCGAGCATTGCCAGTGAGGAAGAGTGTTAAATGAAATTGAAACGGTTAAATGGAGTGCTACTGTCAAATTTATTAATTGTCCTACACAAGTTCTACGGCTAATTAGCATTTGAATTGACACCAAGGAATGACGTGATCTATGGATTGCTTCCCAAACATGTAGGGTTGACCTCATTGTTGAGTCTTGGTGACATTTTTCATCGGGTTTACTGAGCTTAATTGTGATGCAGGAATTTCAATTGATCGCAAATATGATTATCAATCATTTGACTGGAATCTGACAGGGATGACGAGATTGTTAGTGAACCACGTTAGTCAGAGTCTAGATTGTGGTTTGCATGTTTATAATTGAAGTTATTGTTGGAGCTAATTGCATTTTCGTGGATAGTATTGGTAGACATATACCGATTTGAATGATGCAAACTAAATGGTCACATATTTCCCGATATCGGTGTCTGATGCAATTGTTGTCAGTTTTGCGATAAAGCATTTACGGTTGACTGAGAAATTTATATTAACTTCTAGACTTACTATTTATTTGAAGGCCTTTGCATGAGACAAGATAGCATTCCATTATTTTCAATCTTGTCCACATAGATTTCAGTTTTCCAGTCCGAGCGTTCTGACATCCGTGATCGCTTGATTCTTAAACTTCTATCCTGAAAAAGAGTGATGCACGTGGTATGAGAAGGTTATTTTTACCTAATGGCGGTCCATGTGGAGTTGTAAGACTCCCGTCGGGCATGTATGCAGATGGTGGATAGAGGAATGCTCTATGGATATGCAGTGTAGCTGTTAAATACCACAAGTCGACTAATAGGTATAAACCACAACCTAAATGAAGTATTCCGACATATTCGAAAAACAGGTCATCTAGGAATCCTATTAGACAGCCCTTTCAAAAGCGATGATAATGAATGAGCAGCTATTGATCCCGTAATTGATACAGAAAGCCTCCATCGCAAGGTATCTAATAAATTCGAACTGGTCGTAGTGGCTTGGGGTAACTACTCAATCAAGGGCAAAATCCTCGGAGTACAAAATCAATTCTGCCATTCAGAAAATAAGGTAGGATGGTTCAGGCAAAATGAGGATGATAAACTGTGACATCTACATCTACCGTCTCATAGTGAGCAGAAACAGCGACTCTTCGGATGTGGATTTCTTGTAAGTGTCAGACTTAGGCAAGAAGTCGTATGTCTTCAAGACATTAGCAAACGCATTATAACAATCCGCATCAAGGCCAAATTCTACAATATAAGACTTAAATGCTCTCACACTCCTTCGAAGGAAAAAGATGATATAGCGAAGGACTGCTTCTACGAGCAACTTGATGAAACGTATGAGTGACTACCGAAGTACGATGTTAAAATCGTGCTGGGAGATTTTAACACATCTTTAGCAGTATTGTCAAAAAACAAAGCCTACACAACAACACGCCTTGCAACGGACTTATGCTAATTGACTTCGCCGCGGAACAAAATCCCACTATAGCCAGTACACCGTATCCGCACCTCCTCGATATCTATAGGGGACATGGCGGTCTCTAGATGAACGGATCAAGAGGAACACATCCAGTATTTTGGATGTCAGACAACTTCAACTTGGACAACTACCTTGTTGCCAAGGTAAGAATACATCCACCACGCCACAACAAATCAGAAAAACTTTGAAAAAATTTAATGGCAAAAGACTCCAATCGCAAGAAATCGCCAAGACCTTCACAGAACGCGTACCCTTAACATCTCGCTTAACACTATACCACCAGCATCTACTGTCGAAGAACAATTGTGCAACGATGTCAACAAGCCATTTTATCAGCCGCAAATGATGTGCTAGGTTTCTCGCGCCCTAAAGCAAAAAACCCTTGGTTTGATGAAGAATTCCAGCAGAGGATCCGGCAAATGAATGAGGCTAACAAAGGCTAACCTGCAGGTGAAGACCAGAAGACGGCCACCAGCAAGAAACCCTTGGTTTGAAGAGGAATGCCGACAGATGCTCGCAGCCAAGAACGAGGCCTACAACGCTAAGCTGCAGGTGAAGACGACAGCTGCTATTGAGCTCTATAGGCAGAGAAGAAGTGAAGAACACCGGCTTTTCAGAAAGAAGAAAATAGAGCAAGAAAAGTGCGCGATAGAGGATTTAGAGAGGTGACACTCCAAGAACGATGTTCGCAAGTTTTACCAAAGTGTAAAACGTCAAAGCCAAGGATACAAGGCTCAAACAGAATCCTGTCGAGATGAACAAGGAAATATCGTAGTTGAGACACAGACGATGCTGAGGATATGGAAGAACCACTTCTGCAGGCTGTTTGCCATTTAATATTGACAAGGTCTATAGGGATTTCCAATACTGAGCCAGGGTATTGGAAAAGAGGTGGTGGCGGAGGAGCCCTCAATGGGTCAACGGCAGCGCTCATACCCCAAAAATGGGCTACTGACATCGGTATTTTTTCCGGCCCGCTGTCCTAGGGTCTAAACAAGGGCCTGACCCTCCAGGTTGGGGGTTGTGCTTTAGGTCAACTACCCATCCACGGAAAAAAACTATTCTTAGGAAGCAACCAATAGCCTCGGAAAGAACTGATATTATTGTTGACGACCATGCTAAACGAAAAAATGACAACGACGTTCGTATCTGCACCTGGAATGTGAGAACATTAAACAGGAGAGGTGCAGGCGAACAACTAGCGGAAGCCCTAAACTGCTACAAAGCAGACATTACTGCCATCCAGGAAATACCATGGGATTGGTCGGGCAAAAAGAGGATGCGGATTTGTTATAGGTGCCAGACTTAGGCAAGAAGTCTTATGTTTCCAAGACATTAGCGAACGCATAGTAACAATCCGCATCAAAGCCAAATTTGCCAACATAAGCTTTATATGCGCTCATGCTCCGATGGAGGAAAAGGATGATCTAACTAAGGATTGCTTCTACGAGCTCCTTGACAAAACCTACCAAAGTACAATGTTAAATCGTGCTGGGAGATTTAAACGCAAAGGTAGGAAGAGAAGACATCTTAAGCAGTACTGTCGGAAAATATAGCCTACACGACAACACGTCTGGTAACGGACTTAGGCTAATTGACTTCGCTACGGAATGAAATGTCACTATAGCCAGCACACGGTTTCCTCACCTCGACATACACAAGGGGACCTGGCGGTCTCCAGATCAACGAACAGTCAACCAAATTGATCACAGTGCGATAGACAAGAGGCATGCATCCAGTATTTTGGATGTCCGAACATTCCGAGGGGCTAACATCGACTCGGACCACTACCTTGTTGTAGCCAAAGTAAGGATGCGGATATCCACCACGCCACAAAAAAAAAACAGAAATAATGTGAAAAAATTTAATGTCGAAAGACTGCAATCGCCAGAGACCGCCAAGACCTTCGCGCAACGCGTATCCCTTAACCTCTCGACTCACAACACACCACCAGCATCTAATTTCGAAGAACAATGGCAACGATGCCAACAAGACATTAGATCAGCCGCAACTGATGTGCTAGGTTTCTCGCGGCCACCAGCAAGTAACCCCTGGTTTGATGAGGCATGCCGACAGATGCTCGCAGCCAAGAACGAGGCCTACAAGGGTAAGCTGCAGGTGAAGACGAGAGCTGCCATTGAGCTCTATCGGCAAAGAAGAAGGGAAGAACATCGGCTTTTCAGCAAGAAGAAAAAAGAGCAAGAAAAGCGCGCGATCGAGGATATAGAGAGGTGACACTCCAAGAACGATGTTCGCAAGTTTTACCAAAGTGTAAAACGTCAAAGCCAAAGATACAAGGCTCGAACAGAATTCTGTAGAGATGAACAAGGAAATATCGTAGTTGATGCTGAGGTTGTGAAAGAACCACTTCTTCAGACTGTTTAACGGCGATCACGACCTAAGTGAAGTGGGTATAGCAATATCTAAGCTCAAGCTTAGGCCACCGGAAATGAAGTCATTTCTACTGAGCTTTATAAAGCCGGCGGATATAACTTGGTAAGTAACATCCACCAATTCATAAGCCATATCTGGTCTGATGAAAGTATGCCTGAAGAATGGAATCTCAGTCTCCTCAACGGCGACTACGAGATCGTATCTGCCATATTATGTGAACGCCTGAAACCGTTTACCAACAACCTGATCGGCCATTATCAGTGTTGTTTTATGCCAGCAAAGTCCACAAGTGATCAAATATTCACACTAACATAGATCCTGGGAAAAATCCAAGAAGTCCAAATCGATACCCACCACCTATTTATCGATTTTAAAGCCGCATACGACAGCATTTACAGAGACGAACTATACAGAGCCGTGCCTGGGTTTGTTATAGCGACCAGACTATGCAGGATGACGATGGAGAACTCTCGCTGCTCCATAAGGGTTGGGTTAAGAAGGCAATTTATAAGAAGACCCAGATCATCCCAGGCCTACTCTATTCCACCGAAGCATGGACCTTATCAAAATCTGATGAAGACATCCTTGCTCGTTTTGAGCGAAAAATTCTTCAAAAATCAGAATTTTCCTTTTATTCTTGTGCATATCTTCCAGTCGGGTAAGTATTTTCTGGATATTATGCATAGTAATGCTAGATGCTTTCCGTTAATGGTTTATCTGCGATACAATAAACTATTGCGATTCAAATAAAGGGTTTTGTAAGGTCAGACAAAATCCACGCAAATTGTTCCATTGTCCTTATTCCTTCACCTTCCCTCCCTGTCCGGTCCGGTCTCATACACACAAAAATATTTAAATTCACTTAAAATAAAAGCAGAACAGAAACGACCTTGGCCCGAGTCCAGCAAAGTGTCAAATCTCACTTAAAATGCAAATCTATTCCAAACGAGGAGATCATCTCAGCCTAACGATCTGCACAAAATTTATTCAAATGAATTCTCATGTAGATACGTATTTATCTTCGAGTGTATCCACAGCTGAAGGGCTTGCAAATGGTCACTTTCAATTTCAAAAGATAACCACTTGTGTTGCATCAATTTGCATTTCGCAATCGATCAGAACTTCATCCCTAAGTGCCAGTGTCAAAACAACGCTCGTCATCAACCGACCTACCTATACCGCTGCCGCTTTATCCCAATATATTGATCACGTCGTCGTCACACTATCACTACGTAAATCACAATGCTTGCCTAATGGAAAATTACAATATGAATTGCAGTACAGACACCGTATTACCAGTGCGATAAGTATCGACAGTTACAGTTGCTGAGTAGCAGCAGTTTCAGATACTCTATGTCGCCTGTGCGAGATCAAAAACAAAACACATTCGTACGAGTATCTGTGAGTATATTTTCACAATTTTTGTGTTGAGTAAATAAACGATTCGGAATTAGCCGCTTGTACCTATAGTTGGGGTCGCGTTTCAAGGCGGTGCTCGCTCGAGTGGACACATTGTCTGGCTAGACCCAAATATATGCACATACACTAGAAATTTGGCCACTCTTACTGGGACGGAGGTCTGAAGCAATTGTCTAGTGAAATTTGGGTCCATGGGAGATTTTCTGCTTGAAAAAGATTGTTTTTTCCAGCTCTTTTTGGAGCTCGGATAAACAATGGGAGTGCGCACATAGATGTGGTACGCTTGTGTTGGCACTTTAGCGGTTGCAATGCGTTTCGGCAGACTGACTGAATGAGGAAATATTATTTTATGACTTTACCTAAGTAGACAATTTGAGCGCCCACGATCGCGATCTGAGGTCTGATCTGGTGCGGAAGGCTCACACGAAGCCATGGGGGAATTTGCGTAGGCCGACCATATGACAATTGGGTTGGGTTCAATGTGCAGTGCTCGAGATTTCTTATTGAAATTTGGAACATGAATTTTAATTCAAAACTAACGGATGTAGGGCATACTTTGAGGAAATGTCTGGGCACATGATTGTGTAAAAGTGGGCTAGATGTTTGGAAATTTAAGATGCCTGAGAAAAGCTGATTGTTGATACAGAAGGAATGCGGTTTATTTTGGAAGTCAGTTTAAATGTGCCCACCTAGTAGTAGCACTTGACAGTTTTTGGCACCGTTTAACTGAAATGCATACTAATTTAGATGTATATTCAGAGAGCTGATCAACACGTTACATTGAGCTTTTAAGGCAAAAGAAAGGGAAGAACAGCAGATTGTGAGGAAGATAAAGAGAGAACAAGAAAAGCGTGTGACAAATGTTATGTAGCCCGAATGGAAAATACTCCCTGCTCTATTAAGGTCGGCAATGACCTCACCGAAAGAATACTGAAAATAATTAAGAAAATAAACCGTTAACGAAGAATCAATTAAGTACTCACTGCAGTCCGGAATGAACCTGGGCCTCAATCAACATTCATCTCTAATTAGCCCGGTTATTAGCTAACTGCCTCCAATTACGCACTTTGAGTTGGTTGAACTGGGTTTTATCCTGTGCACGACAGTTAAGAGCGGTCTTCCTCTATTGCATTCGACGCGACGTCTGGCTGGAAATCGAAAACTCTGGGTGCCGGAGTATTGGCGTCCCCATGTCCCAGCCATCCCAACTAACAATTTCGCTTGACAAAGCACTATCGAAGCTATTTCCCCTCCAGCAATATTACTTGTAGGAAGTCTTATGGAAAAACATTTGGCGCACTTTTAGGAAGCTATTTACTTCTATAAGACTTCTTCAAATACTTCCAATAAACCTTAAGGAAATACCTTTGTTTGCTTATAAAATGTCATACAGAAGCAAATTATAGGCTTCGCAAAAAGTCATTCCGAAAATATTTGCAAGCCTTATCGAAGTTGATAAATTACATTATTTTTTTATTATTTTCTTTTATTTATTGCAATTTCAATCTCTTATAATTATTAAAACCCAATTCGTTATTATGAAAGTATGAAATTCAATGCAATAAATTTTATATAAAACTCTCATTTTACTGGGATGCAAACTCTCGTTCTCTCGCACGGTTGTCCCACACGCTATCCTTTAGGCTGTACTTGAATCGTGTTGACTCATTCTCCGGTAGGTTCCCGATCTTTTCACCTTTTTTCCAATCTTTACACCTTGTCCCGATCTTTCCACCTTTTTCCCGATCTTTTAACCTTAGCTGTTTTATGCCTTCATTCGTAAGCTCTATACATGCTATGCTTCGGATTAACTTTGTGCGAAGTTCTATCGAAACATCTTAACTTATGGTACATCTCCGGAAGCTTAAAAACAACCTTACAGAAGTTACGCCATCATAATTTCGGTTATGCTTGTGAATTTTCCTGCATAATGTCTTAAACAAGCTTCTACCCAAACAATCGGCTGCCAAAATGCTCAACCTCCGCGTGCAAGTACTATATAAGGCCTATAGAAATAATTGCTTGTGGGAATTAAATATCTGTACCTTATAGAAGAATAATTGTTAGTTGGGATCTTAAACGTCCAACGCGAAATTTCTTGATGAACAGATCAATGTAGCTGTATAGTTCGTGGTTAAATCCTCGCCGCCATAATCCGTCAACGTAAGCGGGACCGAAGGTTTTTCTTTTTTTGTCGTTTAGTGTCGCGTAGGCTGTGTTTTCCAAAAAGAATGCTAAAGATGTCTTCTCTTACTACCTTTGCGTTAACATCTCTCAGCGCGATTTTAACATTGTAATTCATAAGTCCCTCGTAGGCTTTTTCAAGGCAATCGGAATAGATGTAACACATCTACGGTTTTTCATTAGTTTTTCATCCTTCTTTTTCAAGGCACATTCCATCATATTTCCTGGATGGTAGTAATGTCTGCTTTGTAGCAGCTTAGGGCTGCCGCTAGTTGCTTGGATGCACCTCTTCTATTTAATGTTCCGGGTGCAAATCGTTATCCTTTCTTCGATTAGCATGGGCGTCAACAATGAAAAAAGTCCTCTCCAAAGATATTAGTTAGTGGATAATTAACCCAAAGCAAAACTTCCAATCTAGAGTGCCAAATATATGCGTTCTCCTAAGGACAGCAGGTCGGATATTCCGTACCAGCCATTCTGACTTTAGAGTTTCTGTTTTTCGTCTTGTTATCCCAGCTTCATCCTTGATTAATAAAAAAAAAACAAAAGTCGCACGATCAGTTCCTAGCGTTATACCCAAATAGTCTATTTACACTTTTTTCCAGCAACGAAAATCATAAAACATTTATATAGAACAACGCCCCAAAAAGGGGGCACAGCAAAAAGCTTTACATACACTAGATATAGATATTGAAATTTTTGTCAAAAATTCTTTATGTCGTCTCTTAAAACAACGTTTTCTAAAAAGTGGGCGTGGCAGTGTGCGGATTTTGAAAATGACTACACTTCATCTTCTGGGCAATACAGAGTTTCTGTACCAAATTTTATTATTCCAGCTCAAAATTTAAGGAACAAAAATGGAAGACGGACGGGCAAGACTTATTCGGTCTAGCTAGCGATTCTGAGTCGATCCATATAATTTATTGCGCTACAGTCCGCAAAGAACCTGGCCCTCAAACAACAAGTCTCTTTCGGTTTCTACTTACGCCGGATTATTGGTTTCCATTCACTATACGGTCATAGCTATTTTAAACGTCCAATTTTTACTTTTTTGTTGATTAGGCCTATGTTGCTGTACAGCTTGAAAGGTTCTTAGTTGAATTCACGATGTTCAAGCGAGACTTTTGATTTAGCAATGATTGAGTGTTTTACCAGATTATCGCTCACTTTTATGTCCTATTTAGTAGGAGCAGTGATGTTTTTGTCGCACCTGGCCAGATGTGGACGTTGAACTCAAGTTTGGAGGGTATATGCGCCTTATACATTGAGGCCAGATCAGAAGGATAGTTAGGTATTTCGCTGAGTTTTCAGCGACTTTGAATAAGTGATCGTTCCAACGAAGGTAGTTACCAAAACACACATACTGAGCATCGCAAATGGAGCCCGTTAGATACCTGGTGCCCTCTGGTTTTAAAATAGTCTTACCATGTAATGACTTGTGTCTCGAGGCCGAGACCATTAAAGTATTTGGAAATCCCAAGAGAGTTAACTGGACCAAGTTTCTCCAAGTCTACAAAACTTAAAACCACAAAAGAAACAAACACGCTTTCAATCGAAGAACTGTAGGCAAAATTACAGACTTTTGAGAATGTGATGAACATTGCATACAAAGCCTAGTTAAGCGAAGCAAAAAAAACACTTTCTATGTGGCGGAATGAAAATCTCTCTAATATCAGACAGATGACCAGATCGATCTTCAACTTCTGTCAGCCTTATAAGGACTGTTTAAGTCTGTATAAGAAAGCCATAAAAAGATCCAAAATGAGGCCTGGATGGATTAATGCCATTCTATTGAAATTCTGTCTAAGGAACACTCAAACCTGGAGGCAATACGAGAAAGCCAATTGGGAAGCATTTTTTTAGGAATTTTAACTGGTCACTATGTTTCCTCGATAGTGACGTTGATGCTGCTGCTTATATTATATCAAACATCATTCTGTCTAAGGAACACTCAAACCTGGAGGCAATACGAGAAAGCCAATTGGGAAGCATTAAACAGTTTTTTTTAGGAATTTTAACTGGTCACTATGTTTCCTCGATAGTGACGTTGATGCTGCTGCTGATATTATATCAAACATCATTCTCCTTGGTATGAGATCTTTTATTCCCTACAGAATTAAGAGTATCAGACCAAAGGCAAAAGGGTGGTATGACTTGAGCTGCAAAGAAGCTATCAGGTTGAGAGAGCCAAACTTTCGGCTCTACAAGACCAACCCAACAGAGGAAAACCGAACAAAGTTCAAACAAGCCAGAAATTACTGTAATGCCCATTTAAAGCGTGTCAAATTCCTCTATGATCAAAAGTTGAGGCAAAAAATTCTACAATGTCCCAGAGGTAGTAACAACTTTTGGTCATTTCTTAAAAAATATAAAAAATTCGGCCTCATCATCAGTTCCGACGCTCATTCACAATGACATTATAGCTGTAAGCTCTTTAGACAAAGCCAATCTGCTTGCTGCGCATTTCGCAGCCAATTCTACATTGCCAGATTGTGTTCAGTCTCCTCCTGTACTTGAGAACGTAGATCATTCTATGGGACAAATTCACTTTGGTACTCGTACAGTTGCAAGAGTTTTATTTGATCTTGACATATACAAATCCGCAGGTCCAGATGGTATATCCCCCATCATTCTGAAGAGGTGTTCTTCTACGCTAGCAAAACCACTGAGTAAGCTCATCTATCTATCCTACTCATCAGGACTCTTTTCGAGTAGATGGAAACAGCATTTGTCCAGCCTGTACCAAAAAAAGGCGAATCTTCTTCTCTCTCCAACTACCGACCAATTGCACTTACGTCCCTTCTTTCCAAGGTCATGGAAGAGCTGATAAATCGTCAGCTTATGAAATATCTCGAAACACGAAAACTTCTCAATGACCGGCAGTATGGTTTTCGCAGCAACAGGTCTACTGGTGATTTGATGACATATCTTACCGAAAACTGGAACCAATCAATCCACCATGTTGGCGAAAGCAAGATTGTTGTGTTTGATATTTCAAAGGCATTTAACAGGGTTTGGCATCAAGCCCATTTGTGGAAAATGCGTGCATTTGGAATCGACGAAAAACTTCTTCTATGGATTAGACATTATCTTTCGAAAAGTTCAATTCAAGTTGTTTTGGATGGTTTCAAGTCTGCAACTCACCAAATAAATGCTGGTGTCCCTCAAGGCTCAGTTTTGTCTCCGACTCTCTTTCTCATTTTTATAAATGATCTCCTGTCTGCAACTTCTAATCCAATTCATTCCTTCGCTGATGACAGTACCCTCAGCTTCTCATATTCGTTTACAGGTCCTCGTCCCTCACCTTCGAACGTGGACTCTAAACGCCAAAATATGTTAAGCTCATTGAATTCCGACCTTGACAGCATTATCAAATGGGGTAAATCTAATAGAGTGGAATTCAATGCTTCCAAAACACAATGCTGTCTTCTGTCATTAAAGCCAAACCAAAATCTAGAGCCATTATCCATGAATGGCACTTACGCCGAAGAAACCGAAAAGCTTTCCATGCTAGGTATGTGTGTTAGTAACGACTTACGTTGGAACGACCACATATTCGAAGTCGCTAAAAACGCAGCGAAATGTCTAGGTTTCCTAAATCGATGTAAGGAATATGTCCCTCTGATCTGGCCACAATATATAAAGCGTTTATACGAATTCAACGCCCACGTCTGGTCAGGTGCACCGAAATCAACATTTCATCTACTAGATAGGATTCAAGCGCGTGCGAAAATACTTATAGGAGACATAAGAATAGCGAACTCCTTAGTTTCGCTCGAACACCGTCGAAATATCTCCTGCCATACCTTATGTTTTATCGCTATTTTAACAACCAATGTTCAAATGAAATAGCCAGCTGCATTCCTCCCATTCAACAATTCAGCCGCAATACTCGTTACGCAATAAATGCAAATCAGTTTACCCTCAAGCCTATCTTCGGACGAACGCTGAAATACGGATATTCGTACATAAACCGAACAACACGAATGTGGAATGCTCTACCAAACTCTGTTTTTCCGTTCCATTATAACCTATAAACATTTGAAACCAATGTGCATCGGGTATCTCCTTTCTTCTTATCCCCAATTTCCTTAACGCCCGCACTGTAGAGGGTAGACAGAATCCTCCGCGGAGAGAACTTCTGTTTAACACACACTTTCCCGGATGCAGTGATACTAGTACGGATTCCGGGAGATCTCGGAAAGTACAAACTGCACCAAGGAAAAGATTTCTTGGGGTATTAACAGTCTCCGGGACCAAGCATATCGCATAAGATTTGTCGTCAAACTCTTATACCAATGAAATACAAATCGGTTGTTTTGAAACCCGAGACTAACACGGAGCCAAGGACTTAGGAAACCAGCGAGGAAAGACAAAACCGTGAATGCGCCTTCCATAGTCCCATATGGGCTAAATCAATGACCATAAAGTCCTAGGCAATAAGGATTAAATCCGTAAACAGACGTTGCGAGCTGAGAATGCTTATGCTTATAAAACGGTGATGATGTTACATGTGTCATAGCGGGAATGCTATCAGCGGATATCATGGCGAGCCAGATACAGGGTCTTCGACGTTAAAATCCAGACCCGAGCTTCAGTCAAAGGCATCAAGCTGAAAGAAAAATGGTAAAGCTGTAGAATATGACAGGAGAGACTGAACCAGTTTTCAAAAGATGGACCCATAGACTTTTACAGGATTTTCTAAAATGAATGGACACGGAAAAGTACATTTCAACCTTAGCCAGTTCCTAACTGGGCACATTGATCTATCAACGAAATATTCATATTAGCTTTACTAATGTTTTTGCATCGAATGATTTTTCTAATTTCCTTCAAATTTAAACGAAAACAGTTTTTTTTACAAAAACGCCCCAAAAAAGTGGGCGTGGAAAAAACTTTTTGTGGACACAATATAGGTATTAAAATTACCTAAATATCTTGGTCTGACTGTTTTTCAAAATTTTGTACCGTTTGACCAAAAATAACGTTTTTCTAAAAAGCGGGCGTGGCAGTGGCACTTTTTCTGTAGGAATAGACAAGGATCCTATATACCAAATTTCATTGCCCTTGTTTAAAATGTAAGGCCTAAAAATCGGTGACGTATAGAAGGATGGACAGACAGACAGGGCTATTCTACTAAGCTAGAGTTTCTGAGTCGATCCATATTATATTTAGTTTCAGGATTATCTACCTTAATTATTTCTCTATGTTACAAACTATATATCAAGTCTAATATACCTACCCTTATGGGATAGGGTATAATCATAAATGGATAACCAGCCCCGCGAAGTAGTACCTAATTGTAGTTCCACTGGGAGAGTTGTGGAAGTGTGCAAGGTATGGTTTAGTATTCTCGGAAAAACACCAAATATCGGGTTTTTCAATAAGAGCGCTACAAAAGTTTTTTTTAATAAAACAAAAACGGTTTTGGATATCAATGAAATTCTTTATTTCTGTGAAAGTACGTTCGCTGCCATTATGTATGGAACTCGATTTCTTTTGCATGGCCACCACGGGCACGCTTGCAGAAGTCCAGACGCTGAACCCAATTTTCGACGGTTTTCAAGCATAAATCGGCCGATACTGCTGCAATTTCACATTCAATATTCGGTACGAAGTTCATCAATCATCGCTGGCTTGTTGGCATAGACCATAGACTTGACGTAGCCCCACAGGAAATAGTCTAACGGCGTCCAATCGCACGACCGAGGCGGCCAAGCGACTGGACCATTTCGTGAGATAACACGTTCTCCAAACTTGGGTTCCAATAAATTGATTGTGACATTCGCTGTGTGGCTTGTGGCGCCGTTCTGTTGGAACCACATGTCCTCCAAGTCCATATCATCCAATTGGGGCCAAAAATATTCAGTTATCATTGAACGGTAGCGATTCCCATTCACAGTAACGTGCCGGTCTTGATCAACACGGAAGAAGTACGAGCCAATGACGACGCCGGCCCATTAACCACACTAAACCGTAATTTTTTCGGGATGCAATCATGACTCATGGAGTACGTGTGGATTGCTGCCTGACCAATACCGCATATTTTGTTTATTGACGAAACTATTCAGCCAGAAATGAGCCTCATCGCTGAAGATGATTTTTCGATGAAAATACGAATCATTTTCAAGTTGTTGCTCAGCCCAATTCACGAACATACGACGCTTCTGGTGGTCAATCGGCTTCAGTTCTTGCGTCAATTTAATCTTGTAAGGATGTAGGCCAAGGTCTTTTCGCAAAATTCGCCACAACGACGTCACAGAGATGCCCAACGCTTGAGAACGACGTGTGAGAGACACATTTGGGCTTTCTTCAGCTGAAGCCTCAGCGGCAGCAATATTCTCGACACTACGGACACTTCTTTGTGTCACTGTACTGTGCCTGTGGATTAAAATTTTTCCACTAGACGCTCAATTGACGACCCTGCTAAACGAAAAAAGGACAACGACGTTCGTATCTGCACCTGGAATGTGAGAACATTAAACAGGAGAGGTGCAGGCGAACAACTAGCGGAAGCCCTAAACTGCTACAAAGCAGACATTACTGCCATCCAGGAAATGAAAAACTGTGACATATACTACGGACCGTGTTATAGTGAGCAGAAACAGCGACTATTCGGATGCGGATTTGTTATAAGTGCCAGACTTAGGCAAGAAGTCTTATGTTTCCAAGACATTAGCGAACGCATAGTAACAATCCGCATCAAGGCCAAATTCGTCAACATTAGCCTTATATGCGCTCACGCTCCGACGGAAGAAAAAGATGATATAGCTAAGGATTGCTTCTACGAGCTCCTCGACAAAACCTATGAGCGACTACCGAAGTACGATGTTAAAATCGTGCTGGGAGATTTTAACGCAAAGGTAGGAAGAGAAGACATCTTTAGAAGTATTGTCGGAAAACATAGCCTACACGACAACACGTCTGGTAACGGACTTAGGCTAATTGATTTCGCTACGGAACGAAATGCCACTATAGCCAGCACACGGTTTCCTCACCTCGATTTCCATAAGGGGACATGGCGGTCTCCAGATCAACGAACGGTCAACCAAATTGATCACATTGCGATAGATAAGAGGCACGCATCCAGTATTTTGGATGTCCGAACATTCCGAGGAGCTATCATCGACTCGGATCACTACCTTGTAGCAGCCAAGGTAAGAATGCGGATATCCACCACGCCACAACAATCCAGAAATACTGTGAAAAAATTTAATGTCGGAAGACTGCAATCGCAAGAGACCGCCAAGACCTTCGCACAACGCGTATCCCTTAACCTCTCGATTAACACCATACCACCAGCATCGAATGTCGAAGAGCAATGGCAACGATGCCAACAGGCCATTAGATCAGCCGCAACTGATGTGCTAGGTTTCTCGCGCCCACCAGCAAGAAACCCCTGGTTTGATGAGGAATGCCGACAGATGCTCGCAGCCAAGAACAAGGCCTACAAGGCTAAGCTGCAGGTGAAGACGAGAGCTGCCATTGAGCTCTATAGGCAAAGAAGAAGGGAAGAACTTCGGCCTTTCAGAAAGAAGAAAAAAGAACAAGAAAAGCGCGCGATCGAGAATATAGAGAGGTGCCACTCCAGGAACGATGTTCGCAAGTTTTACCAAAGTGTAAAACGTCAAAGCCAAGGCTACAAGGCTCGAACAGAATCCTGTCGAGTTGAACGAGTTGAGACACAGTCGATGCTGAGGATATGGAAGAACCACTTCTGCAGACTGTTAAACGGCGATGACGAACAACATTCCGCTGTCAGGCAGAACGAACCATTCAATATTGGCAACGACAGCGAAAACTGCCAACCACCCGACCTGAGTGAAGTGAGGATAGCAATATCTAAACTCAATCTTAATAAGGCTGCCGGAAATGACGGCCTTCCCGCTGAGCTCTATAAGGCCGGCGGAGGTGACTAGGTAAGTAAGATCCACCAAGTCATAAGCCAAATCTGGTCGGATGAAAATATGCCTGAAGAATGGAACCTCAGCATCGTTTGCCCGATCCACAAAAAAGGAGACCCTCTGAACTGCGCCAACTACAGAGGCATAAGTCTCCTCAACATCGCCTACAAGATCCTATCTGCCGTAATATGTGAACGCCTGAAACCGTTTACCAACAACCTGATTGGCCCTTATCAGTGTGGTTTTAGGCCAGGAAAGTCCACAACCGATCAAATTTTCACACTTCGGCAGATCCTGGAAAAAACTCAAGAAGTCCAAATTGATACCCACCACCTATTCATCGATTTCAAAGCCGCATATGACAGCATTTATAGAGACGAACTATACAGAGCCATGTCTAGTTTTGGTATACCGCCCAAACTCGTCCGTTTGTGTAGGATGACGATGGAGAATTCTCGCTGCTCCATCAGGGTCGGAAACGACCTCACCGACACATTCGATACCAAAAAAGGATTTAGGCAAGGCGATGCGCAGTCATGTGACTTCTTTAATCTGATTCTTGAGAGAATTGTGCAAAACTCCAAAGCCAACACTAGAGGCACAATTTTCCAAAAGTCGGTGCAACTACTAGCATACGCTGACGATATTGACATCATTGGTAGGACTCAACGTGATGTCATAGCTACGTTTGCTAGTATAGAGAAGGAAGCGGCGAAAATGGGTTTAGCAGTAAATGAGGGTAAGACTAAGTATATGCTGTCAACACGAAAGGACACACAACATCGACGAATTGGACAGAACGTCACCATTGACAGATATAACTTTGAGGTAGTACGGGACTTTGTCTATCTCGGCTCCGCTATTAACTCTGACAACAACATCTCGTCAGAAATTAAACGAAGAATTACTCTTGCCAACCGCTGTTTCTTCGGGCTAAGAAGGCAATTTACTAGTAAAGCCCTCACTCGAACTACTAAGGAGATCCTATATAAAACCCTGATCATCCCAGTCCTGCTCTACGGCGCTGAAGCATGGACCGTATCAAAAGCGGATGAAGAAATCCTTGGTAGATTCGAGAGGAAAATTCTTCGAAAAATCTTCGGTCCCGTTTGCGTTGACGGGCTATGGAGACGAAGATTCAACCAAGAACTATACGAGCTGTACAGCGACATGCCCCTGGTCAAAAAACTCCTCATTGGACGTTTAGGACATGTAGAACGAATGGACACCAATACTCCGGCTCGCAGAGTCTTCGATTCCCAGCCAGACGTCGGACGCAGTAGAGGAAGACCTCGCCTTAAGTGGCGCGCACAAGTGGAAACCGACCTCAACCAACTTGGAGTGCGCAACTGGAGGCAGTTAGCTAAGGACCGGGCTAATTGGAGAGGCATGTTGGTTGAGGCCCAGGTTCATTCCGGACTGTAGCGCCACTTAAGTAAGTAAGTAAGACGCTCAATTGTTGATCTGATAGGACGATTATGACGACCATAAATTGGACGTAGCGCTCTTAACTTTTCGACTCGTTGTTGGCTCGTATTTCGTATATCTTTCCATCATGAAATGGCAAACCTTACTGAAAAGAAATGTCAAAAGAGCGGCAAGAAATATGGCGTCGTTTGCTGTCCCTGTCGCTCTACTTTTGTACCGTCCCTGTTGAAAAACCCTTTAGCTAGCTAGCATCTTGCATAAGATTTGTATCATCCAAGTCTATATGAAGACATTTTTAGCCATTTATAGAAAAAAAATTGAAAAGTCGTTCAGCTTACGTGGTTTAAGATTAAGATTCAACGGCGAACCTTGCTAGATTGTACAGCGATATATAAGGTGGCGCAAAAGTTGTCACCCGTCGCAAAAGTTGTCACCCGATGATTCTTGGCCGTCATTTTTTTAAAGTGTTTTGCAAAAAAATCGAAACAATTATTATAGGTGGCGCATAGGACATGAATCGTGGAATAAATTTTTCTCCTTTTTGTGGAAGAATTCAAATATTTGCAACCAAAAAACATCGGGTGACAGCTTTTGCGACGGGTGACAACTTTTGCGCCACCTTGTATATGATATATATATTTGATATACATAATATATTTCATATATATATACCTATAGCAATGGACAAGAATGCTCCACGCCACATGAGTAAAAAAACTGAGATACCAGCTCGAAGTTCTTAAAGATGCATGTTGTAGGCATGGTTCAAAATACACTCTTAAGTTTCAAAAACGACTAAGGCGAGGATGTCAGTCACCTATGTTGGTGCGACCAGTTCGACTGCGACCACTACCATCAGAAGGCACCTAGCTAATATATGGTTTGTTGATGACTTTACTTAAATTTGGAGCCAGCTTTTGTTAAAGATTCAGCGATTTGTTTGGTATTGTATAAAAATGTTATGCTATGCTAAGCCGATAGATCATATCAATTTAAGCCAATAAAGCTGCTAAAGAGTTAGACGGGACAACATTATTCCGAAAATCCCCCATTTTGGTGATACATCCACAAACTACTCATGCTCCCTTGTAATGGAAAATAATTAATAATAATGAAAACTGTACCTTATCCCAATAGCAGTCATGGTCACAGTACAGAAACACCAGGTAAATCGAACCTAAATCGTATGTTCTAACACCCTCCTATAGCACTACACAGTACACACTCTGTACTACAACCTATTCACGTGTACCTACACAACAATAAAATCGAAGGATAGAATGTTCCAATTAGTCGCTAGCTGACAAGTTGATCAACAACTGATAAACTTCCATTGTGCCGCTCTATTGTGTGCGGTGCGCTATTCGTTTCATTTAAATAGTACAACTACCCGCCACCCCGGCACCTATCCCCCACCAAACATTTTCCACCAACCACCCAGACCCAATGCATATGAAATTTATGCAAATTATCACGCACATTGAAGCGTTAAGAATACGAGAAAATATATTCCGCTTCATACTCAGACTCAGATACATTAAGAATCGCTGAAGCTATTTATAGAAGGCAACAAATCGCCAAGCCACCATGCGCCTTGAAACGGACTTGAACGAACAAAATACGAGCACTACTGTCGGTTGTAATCCGCGTTGTCACTTACTGTCTACGAGTACGTCGTACCTAAGTCAGAGACAGAGCTTGGTTAATCCGTCTCGTTGACTGCCATATTAAGCTTGACTTGTGTTTGAGTCTTTTCAAGTTGTTGCTGTAATTTGCCTATGGTTTGTCTTTTTCGGGTCCGCCAGCAAGCAGGGGAGGAAGTATTTCCAACTCTGTGTATGAACGGACTCGTAAAGTTATGAACTCTCTGTGTCTGAGTACGAAAGGCAGAAGATAAAAGATACAAAAAATAAAAACAAAAGGTTGTACTAAAATATTCAACAGATTAAGAGTGTTCAATGTCAGATTGAGATTATGTACTCGTATACATTTTCATTTCCTATACACACATACATGGGCATCATTTTAGTATCGCCATTATCCACATAAGAACGATGTAAACAATAAGTCGGACGGTATAGGGTGATTCACTGCTGATAATGCCGACTTGGACGATTTATTTAGATAAAGTTATTTGAGCAAAAGTTTTAATGACTTCACATATAACATCCACAGTCTTGATAATAAAATACCAAATTATATATGTTACCACGCTCCGCATCCAACTGACAAAGGTAGAGGAGGATCGGCTATTATCATAAGAAAGAGCTTAAAACATTATGAAGAAGCTGAGTTCACTAATGAAAATATGCAAGTAACTACAATAAGTATTGGTATAAAAAGAAAGAGCTCAAGATATCAGCAATATATTGCCCCCCAAGGTGCTCTCCAACAGAAGAACAATATGCAGAACTCCTAAAACTGCTAGGACATAACTTTCTTGTTGGTGGTGACTTTAATGCCAAACATACCCAATGGGGATCTAGGCTTATTTCAACAAAAGGCAAAAGGCTTTATCAAGCATGTCGCAAACACAAATGTGAATTCTTTTCCTCTGGATGGCCTACATACTGGCCATCAGATTCTAACAAAATACCAGACCTTATTGACTTTTTTGTAGCTAAGGGAATTAAACGGAATCATATAAGTGTCGAAGGTAGTACTGACTTATCGTCAGACCATACCCCAGTTATCTTGTCACTTAGCGAAACGGAAATCGAGAAAAAAAGTAGTCCAAAGCTTGTGAACAAAAGAACAAACTGGACACAATTCAGAGAAAAACTTGAAAGATTTGTTAACCTAAGATCTCCTATGGAAACAAATGGGCAAATTGACTATGAAGTGGAACAATTCATTGCAGATTTTCAACAGGCGGCAGAGGAAAGCACTCCAATTAGTTCGAATAGAAGAAATCCAGAAACTAAATACCCTGTTCAAATAATGGAATTAATAAAAGCAAAAAGAAGAGCTCGAAGAAAATGGCAAACTACGAGGTTCCCCGATGATAAGACAGCTTTTAACCGTCTTAACAATGACCTTAAAAAAAGAATTAGTGAATTCAAAAATGAATCACTTAGCAGTTTCCTACAAAATCTAACGACGGATGCGTCTACCGAATACTCCTTATGGAAAGCATCTAAATACGTGAAAAGACCGCAGTTACAGAACGCACACTTAAAATCACAAGACGGAAAATGGATCGGAAACCCGAAACAGAAGGCTGATCTCTTCGCAGAACACCTTTCGAGGGTTTTTAAGCCGTTCCCATCAAGTGCTCCAACTGAAGAAATACAATTCATTGATAGAAACGACGAATGCGAAATTCCTATTGTCACACTCAATGAAGTAAAAAGCGTATGTCAACATAAATCGTCGAACAAAAAAGCACCAGGGTACGATTTAATAACTGCTCAGGTTTTCAAAGAATTGCCACCAATAGCTTTTCAAAAATTTCAATTTATTATAAATGCATGTATGAAGCACCGATATGTGCCGCATCACTGGAAAATTGCTGAAGTCATTGTAATACCTAAAATAGGAAAACCTCCAACTGAAGTTTCTTCTTACAGACCAATGTCGATTATACCAATCCTGCAAAGTTTTCGAAAAATTGCTACTGAAAAGACTTAGCAAAACTATAGATGAAAGAAGACTCATTCCGAATCACCAGTTTGGGTTCAGGAATAAACATTCCACGATTGACCAAGTGCATCGTATTACGGATGTTATAGAAAAGGCACTGGAGGAAAAACAAGTCTGTTCGGCTCTATTTCTAGATGTTGCTCAAGCCTTTGACAAGGTTTGGCATGAGGGACTTGAGTATAAATTGCATAGGGATTTACCAAGACAGTATTATGAAATACTAAAACCATATATTTCAGACCGACTCTTTAGGGTTAGATATGAACAAGAATATTCAGAACTTAAGAAAGTCGAAGCAGGTGTTCCGCAAAGAAGTGTCCTAGGACCAACCCTGTATCTGTTATATCCTAGGGATATTCCAGTGGATAACAATGCTTTCATGGCTACCTTTGCCGATGATACAGCAATACTGGTGCCTGAAAATAACGTTCTGAAAGCAACAGAAAAACTGCAGAATGCAGTCAATAAAGTTCAAAATTGGACGGAACAATGGCGTATCAAACTCAATGAGACAAAATCCACTCATATAAACTTCACTAATAAGAATATTAACAATGTTCCCTTTTTCATTAACCACCAATGAATGAATGAATGAATGAATTTGGACGCGAAGTTAAAGTGGAAAGAGCACATCAAAAAGAAAAGATAAGAACTGAACCTAAAATATAGAAAAATGTACTGGTTACTGGGAAGAAACACAGACCTTTCCATCCAGAATAAACTCATGCTATATAAGCAAGTGCTGAAGCCTGTTTGGACGTAGGCATCCAATTATGGGCCTGTACTAAGAAAACAAATACAGAAACCTTACAAAAATTCCCAAACATAGTCCTTCGTGGAATAGTAAATGCCCCTTGGTATATTAGAAATAGCGATTTGCACCGTGATCTACAAATCAACATGTTTACAGAAGAAATTAAAAAACACGCTATATCACACAATCAGCGTCTACAAAATCATGAAAACTCCGAGATAGAGAGAGTCCTAAATGTACGAAACAACATAAGGATATTAAGAAGAACCAAGCCTCATGAGCTTATGGCCTAATTATATGGGAAAATATTACATTTGTAAATCTTCCCCAAAGCGATTAAAAAAAAAATAAGAAAATAAAATCTGTCGTCGATCTTTCATAGATTGGTACTGATTCGGGTGGTTTTTGTGCGGTAAAATCCCACACAACTTGATACCGAGAACTATCAAGTGTCTTTTTAAGATTTCCACCAAACAAAAAAAAAACATATAACATTAGGTATGGTATCCATTTCGTATATAAAACGAATGAAAGTGATTTTATCGCTTGCTTACAAGGACATCCAAGAAAAGACATTCGCTAATTCCAACTTACATATTTCACCACCTTTGTTGAATTCAGTGAAACATTCAGTAAGCCTATATTTATCAGAAACCGTTCAAATTTTATAAACCCCTAGGTTCAGGTGGAATACCTTTCCTTGTTAACTAAAGCTATCACGATAAAAATCATATCGTTAGAAATATTCAGTACGGTGGCCCAGTGATTGGTGCTTTGGATTACTAAGCTCGGTGTCCCAGGTTCAAATCGCGAAAGTGACAAACAAAAGACTTGCAAAGGTCTGACATATAGATCCAAGAGTAACACTGTAATGAGAAGCTTCTCAAAGTTGCCGTTCGGATAAAATAATAACTTCGCACACACAAATGATAAAATAAGTTAGGTTTGAGGCCCTGTACTGGCCGCTAATGTCAAAAATTTTATTTCGTTTCACGGGTGGTCCAATGCATTGTTGTTTCTTGGATTTCTCAAGAGCCTTCGACAAAATGTGGCAGAATGAACCAGAGCGCGGAAGAATCCAGTGGCGTCCGATTTTATGACTTTGTAACATTTGCCAAAATAATATTGTATTATCCCCTTAAATCAAGAGTGTAATCGACCCCCCAATTATTGTCGTCGTCGATAATTTGAAGAAGTTTATTACTTCAAGCAAAGAGGTCGCTGTGGCTATACTCTCGTTTTGCAACACGATCACGGCATATAACCCATTTCCGCGTTGATCGTCTTTCTTTTGCAATTTTAAACTGATCGTGAGAAGTTCTCATATAGTGTTATAACAGGTATACCCCTTTAAACAATTAAAGTTTTAAATTTAGTTTGATTAAAGTGCATTTAGTTATAGACGATCAGTGCAATTTAGAGCTTTAATTCGCTGTTGCGAGAGATCTACAATCGGTGATCCTTATACACAATTAAATTCTAATAACAGGTAATAAGAACCTATTGCCAGTACATGTGCTTTAGTTTACTTACATATAATTCCCCTACTTAGATTGATCCAAGTCTTATCCATCGATCGACACGCGCCGTGCGATCACAGAAGTTTTCGATCACATTATATAGTGTAGGTACAGAAAACAATTTCGCACGCGGTGTCAATCATTACGAATTTGTCAACATATTGCGTACGCTTCAAGCGGAGCACACAATTGGGCAAGCATACCGAAAAATAAACATCACCATGCTTACCCAAGAACCAAAGCCCAATCCCTCAATAGGATCGAGACCTTGAAACCCAAGTCTAAGCTGACAACCGGTCTCCAACAATTTCTTCTGGGCAACGATATCCAGACAGAACATTCAGGCGATACACCAGCATTACCAGACAACCAAGCACCCACAATAACATCACGTGCTTATCGCACCCATGACAAGTGCAGTAAACGTCAACAAGTTGCCGAGGCCACCTGCGCAGCAGACACCAACCAAACTGTGGGTACCAAAGATCATTTTTACTGTTTTCTATCATATTAAAAGTTACTATTTATCAAAGCAAAGAAAGACTAAAATTAATATGAATAGCTAAATTGCATTTAAAGTGAAGAATTAAATATTTTGTCGAACCGAAATGTAAGATATCTTTAAAGTAATAATAAGTGATACGGTCTGACGAGAGAAGTATCGTCCAAATTTAAAGATATCACCAAAAATAAAAGTGAAAAGAAGATATAAATCTTCAAAAGATTCAAGGAATTATCTATATATATAAAAATGGATCTTGGTTTGTTCGGATGCTTAAAACTCGAAAACGACTGGACCAAATTGGATACTTCCTTCTGCGGATTTGTTCGTAATTGCTCCGCGAAGGTTTAGGAAAAAAGAAAAATTGAAAAATTCGCAACAGGTGGCGCTGTACGCGGTCATTCCATTTGATAATGGCAAAACAACGTTTGACGGGCCAGCTTGTTAGGTATACATTAAGTTATAGTTATTTGAATTGTGATCCAAATGAGGTTAGTGTGCACATCAACGTCGAGGAAGTAGTTAACAGATCTTGTATAGAAGATGAAGAAAATAGATGAACCGGCCACACTATGTATGTGGATTAACATTTTATTTATTAATTAAATGAAAGTGTATAACACCAATGAATCTTTTGAGTTCTTATTTTGATCGCGATTGTGAAAGTTAATGTGTAAGGGGTCATCTAGTAAATAACGGGTGATCCAAGTAGAGATACTTTTTTCAATAGCTTTTTTGACAGATCACGTGTGAGTCGTGTCATGCTGTCATATTATTTTTGTTTAGTATTGTTTGGCATTTCATAATGGAAAGACTTACGCGTGAACAACGTTTACAAATTGTTCAACTTTATTATCAAAATTCACGTTCTGTGAGGAATGTGTTTCGTGCACTTCGCTCAACTTATGGTCAACATAATCGGCCTACTGAGCGTACTATTCGCAACACCATCACCCATTTTGAGACCCAGCATTCATTATTGGATAATATTCGACCGAATAGACCACGTCCAGCACGCTGTGAAGAAAATATAGCGGCCGTAGCTGAGAGTGTACACGAAGACCGTAGAGAGTCGATTCGGCGCCGTTCGCAGCAACTCGGACTGACGTATGGAACGACTTGGCGCATTTTACAGCAAGATCTTAAATTGAAAGCGTACAAAATACAGCTTGTGCAACAACTGAAGCTGCTCGACCTTCCCAAGCGACATCGCTTCGCTCTATGGGCTCTTGAAAAGTTCCAAGAAGATCCGGCGTTTTCGAGGCAAATTTTGTTTAGCGATGAGGCCCATTTCTGGCTCAATGGGTATGTAAAGAAACAAAATTGCCGCATTTGGGACGAAGAGCAACCTGATGAGATTGAAGAACTGCAACTTCATCCAGAAAAAACAACGGTTTGGTGTGGTTTGTGGACCGGTGGAATCATCGGTCCATATTTCTTTAAAAATAATGCCGGTGCGAACGTAACCGTCAATGGCGACCGTTATCGTGCCATGATAACCGACTATTTGATGCCTGAAATTGAAGCTCGTGATCTCGGCGATATTTGGTTTCAGCAAGACGGCGCCACTTCCCACACATCGCATCAATCAATGGATTTATTGAGAGAACATTTCGGTGAGCACATAATTTCACGTTTTGGGCCGGTCGATTGGCCACCAAGATCGTGTGATATCACACCGTTAGACTTTTTCCTGTGGGGATATGTAAAGTCAAAAGCTTATGCCGACAAACCCGCTTCGATTCAGGCCTTGGAGGAAAACATCCCGCGTGTCATTCGCCAGTTACCAGTCGAAATGCTCGAACGAGTGATCGAAAATTGGACTCAACGGATGGACCATCTGCGACGTAGCAACGGCCAACATTTGATAGACATAATCTTCAAAAAATAAATGCCAAAGAATGTTCTTTCAAATGATAATAAACATTCTCCATTAAATTTGAATTTTCTGTGTTTTTTTCTTTAAAAAAGTAGGGAACCTCGAAATGGATCACCCGGTAGTATTTGGAAAATAGATGACATGGTGTGGTATCCGCGGGGGTATCATACGAGGCGGGAATTTCCGAGATGGGCGTAACACCAATCCCATCTAGACGGATTGGATTTGAGAATCGTGGGTGATGAATTCACTGGAAAAAGAACATTAGCAACTAGTACTTTTAATCCCGTGACTATAGATGAGGCATGCAAAATTATTTTTCTACATTTATCATTTTACTTTATGTCGGTATTTTTTTGTGTATACAATTGGCACGATATTAATTTGTTTTGTGTGTGAGAAAGAGTAGCAAGATTCCCGACCGATACGGTGAGCTAAGCCGAGCTTTTGCCAGCGTGCCAACCAGCTACATAACCTTAAGGACAGACACCTCCATGCAACCGCATATCAGCTCACATTACAACTTGTTGACATCGTCACCATCGTTCTTCGTTTTTAGATGCTGGTGGTTTTTGTGGGCTAAGAGATACGCGTTCTGTAAAGACTAGGCGGTCTCTTGAGATTGCAATCTTCCGACATCTGCATTCTTATCTTGGCTGTAACAAATAAATCGTCTGAGTCGATGTTAGAATTTTCGGACATGCAAAATACTGGATGCGTGCCACTTGTCTATCGCAAATAAATTCAACAAATTCATCTACTTATACCTGGTCAAAAAAAGTCTGCATTGGATGATGGTTTGGACATGTAGAGGGCATCTACACCAATGATCTGTCAAGGAGAGTCTTCCATTCCCAAGCGGATGTCAGACGTATATTAGAGGACGACCGACCCCATGGAATATGGAAGTTAGATAAGGCTCTGGTTCACTCCGAACTGATCAATTTGATTGAGTGTTTATTGATCTGGAGTCAAACATATCTTCTTAAGGATATCTCATCCTTAATTTGGGTTAAAAAAAAATCGCATACGAATAGTCGCTTTTTCCACACACCACAACACTCACATTAGAAGATGTCTCAGTCTTTTATCCTCCTTTTTTCCGGCCTTCCCAATGCATCAAATTTTTTTTAATACCCCAGGGTTATGGGACACTACAGGATTGAGCCTAATCCCAGCAAATACATGAGATACCAACGGTCACGGATATCGAACTTTTGGATTTATGCAGGCGCTTTGACATTGCCAAGTCACTTGGATAAGATGGTATACCGAATGAAGCCTAAAGAAGCTACCCATCTAAACAAATACACAACCATTTTTGGCGTAAAGATATACACTAGACTTCAGCTCTACAAACCTGGGACTTCTAGTGCAATCGCTTCAGTCAATGGTGGTGCTAGTTTATTAAAATAATTTTAAGCTACTTCGAGAACCGCTGTCCACTTTTCGATACCGAATATGGATTGGAGTATATCATGTCACAAACATACCTTGTGGAGTTCCACAAAGATCGGTATTAGATCCGATCTTATGGAATTTTAGTTATGATAATGTTGGTGCAGTCCATCCTAATGTATGCGTCATCCATATGGGCTAAATCAATAACGATTAAGTCTTATTTAAGAAGGATAAAATCCGTGAACAGACTTTATGCTCTGAGAGTGCGCTGTGATCATTGGACGGTGTCAGAGATTGCTATATGTGTCATCTCGGGAATGCTATCAGCGGATGTCATAGATAGCGAGTTACAGAGAATCTATGATGCCAAAATCCAGACCCAAGCTTCAGTCAAAGATATTAAGCTAATAGAAAAATGGCGATTCTGTATGATATTGCATAGGAGATGGAACCAACCTTCAAAGGGAAGATGCACACGTAGACTTATACCGAATACTGTCAAATAGATAGATCGGAAACAGGGAGAAGTAGATTTCTACCTGAGTTTAGTTCCTAACTGGGCACGGCTGCTTTATAGGATATTTACACAAATATGGGCTTAGGGCATCTGTCACTATTGACAGATAAAAGTTTGAGGTAGTACGGGACTTTGTCTGCCTGAGCTTCACTATTAACTCTGACAACAACATCTCGTCAGAAATTAAAATAAGAATTACTCTTGCCAACCACTCTTTCTTAAGGCTAAAAATGCAATTTAGTAGTAAAGCCCACACTCGAACTACTAAGGAGATTCTATTTAAGACCCTGATCATCCCAGTTCTGCTCTACGGCGCTAAAGCAGATTGTCGATTCGAGAGGAAAATTCTTCGAAAAATCTTAGGTCCCGTTTGCGTTGACGAGCTATGGAGACAAAGATTCAACCATGAACTATACGAGCTGTACAGCGACATACCCCTGGTATTGAATGGATACCAATACTCCGGCTTGCAGAGCCTTCGATTCCCAGCCAGACGTCGGACGCAGTAGATAAAGACCTTAAGGGGCGAGCACAAGTAGAAACCGACCTCAACCAACTTGGAGTGCGCAACTGGAGGCATTTAGCTAAGGACCGGGCTAAGTGGCATGTTGGTTGAGACCCATGTTCATTCCGGACTGTAGCGCCACTTAAGTAAGTAAGTAACTAGAACTCCGACAAGGTGTACAAGGTATAACACGTATTTTTTTAAATTGACCTGTTTTCATATGGAACGAAGAGAATTAGACTCAAAAATCGGAGAAACACCAACATCCATGAACATTGTGCGCCGCATGTTATCAACAGATAATTAGAATATGCTTAACATGAACACCTGGCCATTACAGCTCTTATTTCAGGGTGGGTCTACCCACATATCAGATCCATGATCCATGCAAAAATGTGATTAGCACCCAACGCAGGTCACGTTGCCTTGGTAAATTTCGAAAATCATGTTGTTAGGCACGAACTTCATCCATGATAAGCTTGATAAGGTCTATCTGAACCTCTTGTATTCTAAAGTTTCCTCATCCATCTTTAGAATACCCTACCGCCCCAGCATTCTGTATAAACCACCACGATACTCCCACAAGGGGGCATACCTCAAAATTAGCCTAAGACAAGTCTTAGGGGCTCCTGATTCCCGAGGTACTATATTATAGTCTATGGTGAGACTCCGCACCGATTATGGGTCCCTTAACAAACCCAGTCCGGATTGGAAGTTACTAAGTCACTGCTAACCAAGGTAAGTAATTACCCACTTCATGTGCAATCTAGAAGTAATTGCTTATTGAACATACTGCCTTTAAGACTTGTTCATCTAACAAATGCCTAATGGACGCGGACCTACATGTAGTCGGTTGGATTGGTTCACGATGGGCTTCTACATTAAACTGCTATGGCCTCATTCGCAGCAGATCGCTTAGTAACGAATGAACGGAACTTCGTTTTACTGCGGCTCCCTCTATCCACCACGCGAGTACTTGACCAGTAGGGGCCCAACCCAACTGGGATGTTATCAATTAGTAGAAAGAGTGCAAGTGAGCTTGATTGCCTTCAGCGTCCTGTTTGAAACAAAGTGTGAAAAGAAGATCCTAAATGGTTAAGCAGCCCCGCGAAGTACTAACTAACGGTAGTTTCACCACAATGGTGATTCAAGTGTGCTGAATATGTTTTAGTACGCAGACGCATTCCTGAAATATAGCACCTAAGATCTGTAAATCCTGTTTGCCATAAACCGGGCAGCTAGTATCTTTGAATGATAACACACATTTCTAACTACGTATACGAAATAAAAATTGAGATTAAGCTCGGCTTTTTTTTGCTCATCTCCCACCATATCTGTTTAATGGGCCTTATGTTCGTTATTCACTTCATATATTCTACTCTCAGAAGCCAAAGTTTAATTCATCTTCCAAATTTTTCCGTTGGCGTCTTGGAAAAGGAAGAGGTTCCTTGGTGAAAGGATTCCTCCTATCCCCGCTCTTATCATTATAAACGCGCACTAAAATACTTACCTCAATCCTCACTATTCTTGATAGATTAAGATTGCCAGAATCTAAAAAAAAATAGAAGATCGCCAAGTTTAATGAACTCTTTCCACAAGCTTCAGCGTATGAACCATATTAACCTCTTAAAATGTTTGCCTTTAACAATAAAATGAAAGAAAAAAAAAGAAACTTAAAATATGCACACATTTGAACTCAAACCTAACCCCAATATCCCAAAAACCGAACTACATAGATAACGCAACCTGGGGGAAGGTACACACACGTTCCACTCCAAAAACCATGACAAAGGCGACGATGGCCTTTTATCGCAAATCCAAAAATCATTATCAGACGAAAAAAAAAAACGAATACAAAAATACTTTACGGGTTGACTCGAAGCTACTTACCCGAAAAAAGACCTCATTTACCGAATGTGCGCATTTATAGCGTCAGATACTTTAGTATGGGTACATATATATCGTGTGGTTTTTTTTTTTCAAAAGGTCAATTATAGAGTAGGCCAAGTATTTAAGGTATCACGTAGCTGTTAACGTCAATATCATTGTTGATAGTAGCACACGTTTGCAATTTATTTAAATTAGTTATTTACAAATCGTCACAAACTATTTATACCACAAGGAGCTTTGGCATCACCTTTGAACTTTGACTAGTTGAGGGTATCAATGTTATTGCACTAAGCCTGTTCCACTTACAGATCCCTAGGTGATTTATGTACTTTCGCTGCCATAGCTGACATTTTTTGATTCACTAGAACAATATTCTTGGCAGATGGGAACTTTTCCATCAAGCAACTGTTTCTCGCTGCACCATCAGGGTCGGAAACGACCTCACCGACACATTCGATACCAAAAAAGGATTTAGGCAAGGCGATGCGCGCTGTCATGTGACTTCTTCAACTTGATTCCTGGGAGGATTGTGGAAAACTTCCGAGCCAACACCAGTGGCACAATTTTCCAAAAATTGGTGCAACTTCTAGCATACGCCGACGATATTGACATCATTGGTAGGACTCAACGTGATGTCATAGCCACGTTTGCTAGTATAGAGAAGGAAGCGGCAAAAATTAGTTTAGCAGTAAATGAGGGTAAGACTAAGTATATGCTGTCAACACGAAAGGACACACAACATCGACGAATTGGACAGAACGTCACCATTGACAGATATAACTTTGAGGTAGTACGGGACTTTGTCTACCTCGGCTCCTCTATTAACTCTGACAACAACATCTCGTCAGAAATCAAACGTAGAATTAATCTTGCCAATTGCTGTTTCTTCGGGCTAAGAAGGCAATTTAGTAGTAAAGCCCTCACTCGAACTACTAAGGAGATTCCATATAAGACCCTGATCATCCCAGTCCTGCTCTACGGCGCTGAAGCATGGACCGTATCAAAAGCGGATTAAGAAATCCTTGGTCGATTCGAGAGAAAAATTCTTAGGAAAATCTTCGGTCCCATTTGCGTTGATGGGCTATGGAGACGAAGATTCAACCACGAACTATACGAGCTGTACAGCGACATACCCCTGGTCAAAAAACTCCGCATTGGACGTTTAAGATGGCTAGGACATGTAGAAAGAATGGACACCAATACTCCGGCTCGCAGAGTCTTTGATTCCCAGCCAGACGTCGGACACAGTAGAGGAAGACCTCGCCTTAAATGGCGCGTACAAGTAGAAACCGACCTCAATAACTTGGAGTGCGCAACTGGAGGCAGTTAGCTAAGGACCGGGCTAATTGGAGAGGCATGTTGGTTGAGGCCCAGGTTCATCCCGGATTGTAGCGCCACTTAAGTAAGTAAGTAACTGTTTCCTTACCTGCTTGTAGGGGCTTATTGATGCAGTAATTCATTTTACGTAGCCCTATGTTATGTTAGGTTTAATGAGCTGGCTCGCTGCTTCCAGTTGTCTAGACCAAGCGCTCTGACATAAGCGACGTCTTGGTCTTTTAAACGGAGGTTCGGTCTTCCTTGCCTTTTCGAACCTGGGGGCTGGGATTCGAAGATCTTCTTAGCTGGAGCATTATTGTCCATTCGCTCGATGTGGCCGAGCCAAGGTAGTCGACGTGTCTTGGCTTTTTGGACTACATCCACATCTTGGTACAGCTCTTAGAGTTCGCGGTTGTATCTTCTTCTCCATTCGGCACCTTTCGAAGGAGCCCAGTATCAGCTCTCCATTCTTGCTTATCTTGCTTATGACTCGGCACCATAAAGCAGAGCTTGCAGGATAAGGGTTTTGTAGAGCACACATTTCATCCTTCGAGCTAGGAGTTTTGAAACCAGTTGTTTCGCCAAACCGAAGTAGCAAAGGCTTGCTAGGGTAATTCTTTGACGGATCTCCACAGGGTGTCATTCGTGCAGTTTATGCTTACTCCGAGGTAGGTGAACTCCTTAACTACCTCGAAATTGCTGCTATCAATAGTGACGTTTTGTCCTAGGCGGTGGACAGATGCTTGTTTGTTTGTTGTACTTAGTCTTGTCCTCATTTACTTGAAGGCCAACAGATTTCGCCTGTCCTTCAATCGCCGTGAACGCTTTTATCATGTCAATATCGTCCGCATAGCCCAGCAGCTAGACGGACCTGTTGAAGATAGTGCCTTCCATGTTAACACCTGCCCTGGGCACTATCTGCTCCAGTACGAGATTGAAGAAGTCACATGATAGCGCGTCTCCTTGCCGAAATCCGGTGAATGTTTGCAATAGTTCGGAGGAGCTACTTCCAAACTGCATGTTGCAGGGCGTGTTTTCCAGCGTCACGCGCAACATCAGTTCAGCCATCGCCATATAGAGATCCTATCGATGTATGCTATCATACACAGCTTTGAAGTTGATGAATAGGTGGTGAGTTTCGACTTGAAATTCATTGGTCTTTTGGTCTATAGTCGATCTGCCGGGCCGGAAGCCACACTGGTACGTGCCGATTAATGTGTTGCAGAACGGTTTTAGATGTTCACACAGTACGTTGGATAGGATCTTGTATGCGACATTTAGCAGGGATATGCCTCGATAGTTCTTGCAAGACATAGGATCGCCGTTTTTGTAGATGGGGCATATGGAGCTGATAGTCCAGTCATCGGGCATGTTTTCTTCCGCCCATATTTGGTTGATGATTCGGTGTATGCTCCCTACCAAAATACCACCACCGTATTTAAAAATCTCCGCTGGTAAGCCATCAGAACCTGCGGCCTTGTTGTTCTTCAGCTTTTTTATAGCTAGGTCAACTTCTTCTTATCTTCTTACCCTATCACTATCTCTACATGATGTCCATTAAACACATCTACTATTTCCTGCGCTTCGGTGACTTGGTTTCCTTCGCTGTCCCGAAGAGCCTGCGTTCCGTTTTTGTAGGCAGCAGCCAGTTCCTTGGCTTGATCGCGCGACTCTTCGATCTCCTTGAGCTGGGAAGCTGCGTAAGCTCTCTTCTTTCTACGCAGGGTCTTCTTTTCCTCCCTTCTTCTGGCTCGAAACTCTTCTCTCGCTGACCTTGTTTTGCGCTGCAGCGCTTTCTTGTGTGCATCTTCTGTCACCTTTTTCTTGTACACGCATTCATCATCATACCGCGGGATCTTTCTCGGGGGTGGCTGGTACCCTACAGTGGTTTCGGCTACCTCCTTGATGATGTCGCGATACTGGCACCACTGATTGTTGGCGTCTATGTGAGTGCACAGAGAAGAGTTTTATACTCAGACGCTCACTGTAGGCTCTGGCTATTCCAGGTGTGCTAAGGCGTCCAACGTCGAATTCTTCTACTGGACAGTTCGCAACTTCTTCTCGTTGGACAGTCGAGCTCTGAATTTTGCCGCGACAAGAAAATGATCAGAGTCGACGTTTGCCTCTCGGAATGTGTGCACGTCGAGGATGTTGGATGCGTGCCTCGCATCGATTAGCACATGGTCGATTTGGTTGGCGGTTCGACTGTCTGGAGAGCGCAAAGTTGCTGTGTGGATCATTAGCCTTGGGAACCTAGTGCTACTTATCACCGTATTACGAATTGCTGCAAAATCGATTATTCGGTAGCCGTTATCCGATGTCGTTTCATGAATTCTGTTCTTACCAACTAAACCGCCAAAGATGTTTTGATTTCCGACTTTAGCATTGAAATCCCCGAGTACAACTTTTGCATCATACTCCAAATTGACTCCGTGGGCTCCATCAAGGAGGTCATAAAACTCATCCTTGATGGGATCTTCAGCGACGTCGGTAGAGGCGTGTGCACATAGTAGACTTATGTTTTGGAAAGTAGCGTTGATGCGGATCACAGAAAGGCGATCACTTATCGGCTTGAAGTCAATGACTTTTGTCCTAAGTCGTTTTCCAACACCGAATCCGCATCCTTATACATGCAATCTTTTGTTGCAGCTGTAATAAATGTCGCAATTTTTTCTCTTCATTATACCTGATCCTATCCATCGTATCTCCTGGATTGCGGTTATATCTACCTTGTACCGCGTGATGACAGATTCAAGTTTTTGAGTAGCACCCGGGTGCAATCTCTCATATCATAGTCCATTGACGTTCCGGGTCTTGTTGCTATATGAGGAGTTTCATTATCCGAAGCTGGTTGTGTCTCACTCATAACTAATGGTTTTTTCCATGGTTGGGAAGTTACTCCAACGGCACAACCCCCAACCTAGAGGGCCAGACCCTTGTTTTGACCCTAGGACAGCGGGCCGGAAATACCGACGTCATAGTATCCCATTTTGGGATATGAGCGCTACAGTTGTCCCATTGAGGGCTCCTCCGCCCCCAACTCTTTTCCAACACCCTGGCTCAGTATTACGAAATGGCAGCTTCACTGATTCTGCCTGCCAAGTCATAAACAATTTACTATTCGTACTATTCGACTAAATGAGAATCACGAACGCAAGGGTTTACAATTGGACGATAATATTTTTATGGAATAAACTTCCAAATTGTGTACTTTAACAGTTAATAAAACTTTTTTGAATAGATGGCTTATTCGATTGACGAAATATAATATTTTGAGAGGCCTTTTACAAACAAATTAAAAATGTACAAATGTGAACTGTTTTTTACACATCGTCCTATTTAGATGGAATATATATTGCCTCCAACGATTTATAAAGAAGCTGCAGAGACGAGGACGAGAAAGAAATAATAGGATATTTCCTTTGCATGTGCCCCGCTAATATCAGAATCTAATATCAGAAAAAGTAGCATGAATATGGTAATAATTTGAATAATGAATAAAACAAAAAAAAACCTAGATGCTTACTTTATGATGTTACTTCCATCAGCTACCAATATGACCGACCTAAACAGATTTGTTAAGAAATCAAATTGGTTTCAGGAGAAGCCAAAAAGAAGTAACCATCCCGTACCATATGCTAAGACCCACTCCAAATAAACAATAAACCAACTTGTGAATGTCAACCATCCAAAATGTAAGTATCTAACACAATTCCAAGAATTCAATTCCATATTTTTGGTAAGCGTCCAACAAAACTAAAAGACAAATCATCTGAAGCGAACAATTACCATTCCTCACGTCACCTACCATCACCATATATCAAACAAAAATCCCATCAAGTCCCATGCCACCATTCAGCACATAAATTCATTTTTTATTACAGATTTGATAGACTACAGCCAATTTGTTCGTCATACAAAACAAATTAATTTGCATAATAATCGCGCGCTTTTCGAATTAGCCAGGGTCACATTACACAACAACAACCCACAACCCACTCACGACAATTAAACTGCCAACAGGCCTAAATGCTCCGCTCTATTCTTCATCCGAAAAATCATAAAAGACCTCAACTTCGACAAAGAAAAAAAAAAGCTCACCAGACGGCCATAAATCAATCCGGCGTCTCGCGCGCCTACACACACACACCCTTACAACTTAATATCCCGCGTCTAATTTGTTAATTCGCTGTCTGAAACGCGTTGCAGAAGAAGCACCGTGTTCCCACATTATCGTTACCTCATTGACAATATGTCAACTCGTGTGTCAATGATCAGAACAAATTGTCGAAAAAATAATTAAAATTGGAGCCCCCTAATGGACCGCTCCTTTCGAAGGTGATGGTGTTGTTCACAGAGTATATGCAGGTTCGTCTCAAAGCTCGGTGGCAAGCTACTCAAAAGCTTGGCGGTATTTTATTCTGACATCAAAACTACACAGCTCAACATAATTGATGGGAATATAGAGCGGTGGATGGGTAGGGGTTGGAAATTAGCGCAGAGTACGAGGGTAAGATGTTGTATGCCACCTCCACTATATTTTATGTGTCGTTGG
This sequence comes from Rhingia campestris, assembly GCA_932526625.1. Classification (NCBI taxonomy): domain Eukaryota; kingdom Metazoa; phylum Arthropoda; class Insecta; order Diptera; family Syrphidae; genus Rhingia; species Rhingia campestris. Next base: position 56,243,297 of record OW052184.1, read on the forward strand.
TGCTCACATGAAGACGACAAAGCGTCAGCACCGATGACTACAACGACGACCTCAATTTTATGTATTTTTCTATTTACATTTGTGGCATAGACATGGGAAGCTATATATAGGCATTCGCATTGGGCATACGAATGATTTAAAAAAAAGTAAAATACGGAAAGAGGTTTCTTCTCTCCAACGTTTGGATTTTTACAACGAATCTAAATTGGGGCCTAAGTGAGGCGGGGTATTCCTTAGTGAATCTTACATATATGGGGTTGGCTTCTTTTAGTGTAATTTAGTCAAAGTCGTTGGAAAATAGAATCACAGATGTTCCGGCTAGAGCATCATTGATGTCCTTGTCGGAGGGAGGGAAGAACTATATCCGGTGTTTTTGTACGCTGCCATATTTTTTTTTAAAGTCACTTAAATATAAAACGAGATGAGTAATAAATACTTTTTGAGTCATAAGTTGTGAGGTGTAGTGAGTTCTGATTAGGTAGGCATTGTCATGTTGGGGTTAGCGGATCCCTCTCACTAAATTATTCATTTAGCTATGTGACAGCAAGACTATCTTGTCAGTTGAGTTACTTGTCAAAATAATTATGTGTTTGATATGAATTTTGAACAAATCAACTTTCGTTAAGGCCGTGTGCCAATTGCGTTAAAATATTAGCCAGTGGATAATTTTTGACATTAGTGTGGTGAATAGAGACTTCGAAATTTTAACCTGCTCAACAGCTCGCTAAAATTTTTCGAGTGGCTAATTTTTGACATTTGGTATACCTACTGAGGAGTGAGAGTGATGGAAAGCACACCAGTTTTCACATGTGTGGGAAAATAGCACTCCATTCAGATTTTAATAAAAAGCAAAGAATATGTATTTCATATCAGAAAATGTAAACAAAGTTGAAACATAAATTAAATTTGGGTTTTTGAAAATGGATGGTTACTAAAATGGTATGACTACATCTATTTCGGTATATTTTGTATGCTAAAATATGTTTTACTTGAAGAAAGTAAAATAGATATCTTTAATCATGGACACAAATTGTACAACAATTATGTTTTAATGTCAATAATAAATAATTAAGGTTTTTTGTATGATTTCTCTGAATTCTATTCGGTATATTTTTGTAAAGGGTCCGCCAAATAACTTTTTTTTTGAAGATGCTATAAAAAAACTAACGAACCATTCAATATTGGCAACGACAGCGAAAACTTCCAACCACCCGACCTGAGTGAAGTGAGGATAGCAATAACTAAACTCAAGCTTAATAAGGCTGCCGGAAATGACGGCCTTCCGCTGAGCTTTATATGGCCGGCGGAGATGACTTTGTAAGTAACATCCACCAACTCATACGCAAAATCTGGTCGGATGAAAATATGCCTGAAAATGGAACCTCAGCATCGTTTGTCCGATCCACAAAATAGGAGACCCTCTGAACTGCGCCAACTACAGAGGCATAAGTCTCCTCAACATCGCCTACAAGATCTTATCTGCCGTAATATGTGAACACCTGAAACCGTTTACAAACAACCTGATTGGCCCTTATCAGTGTGGTTTTAGGCCAGGAAAGTCCACAACCGATCAAATTTTCACACTTCGGCAGATCCTGGAAAAAACTCAAGAAGTCCAAATCGATACCCACCACCTATTCATCGAATTCAAAGCCGCATATGACAGCATTTATAGAGACGAACTCTACAGAGCCATGTCTAGTTTTGGTATACCGCCCAAACTCGTCCGTTTGTGTAGGATGACGATAGAGAATTCTCGCTGCTCCATCAGGGTCGGAAACGACCTCACCGACACATTCGAAACCAAAAAAGGATCTAGGCAAGGCGTTGCGCTGTCATGTGACTTCTTTAATCTGATTCTTGAGAGGATTGTGCAAAACTCCAAAGCCAACACCAGAGGCACAATTTTCCAAAAGTCGGTGCAACTACTAGCACACGCTGACGATATTGACATCATTGGTAGGACTCAACGTGATGTCATAGCCACGTTTGCTAGTATAGAGAAGGAAGCGGCGAAAATGGGTTTAGCAGTAAATGACAGTAAGACTAAGTATATGCTGTCATCACGAAAGGACTCACAACACCAACGAATTGGACAGAACGTCACCATTGACAGATATAACTTTGAGGTAGTACGGGACTTTGTCTACCTCGGTTCCGCTATTAGCTCTGACAACAACATCTCGTCAGAAATTAAACGAAGAATTACTCTTGCCAACCGCTGTTTCTTCGGGCTAAGAAGGCAATTTACTAGTAAAGCCCTCACTCGAACTACTAAGGAGATCCTATATAAAACCCTGATCATCCCAGTCCTGCTCTACGGCGCTGAAGCATGGACCGTATCAAAAGCGGATGAAGAAATCCTTGGTAGATTCGAGAGGAAAATTCTTCGAAAAATCTTCGGTCCCGTTTGCGTTGACGGGCTATGGAGACGAAGATTCAACCAAGAACTATACGAGCTGTACAGCAACATGCCCCTGGTCAAAAAATTCCGCATTTGACGTTTAAGATGGCTAGGACATGTAGAACGAATGGACACCAATACTCCGGCTCGCAGAGTCTTCGATTCCCAGCCAGACGTCGGACGCAGTAGAGGAAGACCTCGCCTTAAGTGGCGCGCATAAGTAGAAACCGACCTCAACCAACTTGGAGTGCGCAACTGGAGGCAGCTAGCTAAGGACCGGGCTAATTGGAGAGGCATGTTGGTTGAGGCCCAGGTTCATTCCGGACTGTAGCGCCACTTAAGGAAGGAAGGAGGATCTTGTTGGCGATGTTAAGGAGACTTATGCCTTTGTAGTTGACGCAGTTGAGTGGGTCCCCTTTTTTGTGGATCAGGCAAACGATGCTGAGGTTCCATTCTTCAGGCATACTTTCATTCGTCTACATTTGTCTATCAGTTGGTGGATGTAAAACGACCTCATATAGTGCCGTTTGTTCCAATCTGCTTTTAAGGTAGACTTGATTTAAGTAGGTTCTGATATTTAGGTCCACCAATATTTCATTGTGTTACGAAAGATTACATGCTTCTTGGTCTTAAGTTAGAAGAAGTCCCACATAAGCAGGACAAAGGAAAACAGTACACTAAGAAAACCACTGCTGGTGTCCCGCAGTCCAATCATTCGCATTAAATTCGCCGACGTCTCCGCCCCAAAAAAAATAGAAATTTTTGGCACAACAGGCTCGTTAGTACCCCGGGACTATCTTTTTCACAACCATTCATGTGTTCGTGTGTACTTCTTGCACTATTGCGGGACCTCCTGTTTTATACCGACTCCGAACGACTATGTTGAAATAAGCTATTCTCGACAATTGACACTAATCGAATGATTTGTCAGATAATCACGAGAGGAGGGCCAGTGAAAAAATCATTTAGGGGTTGCTTCGGCTGGGTATCGAATCCAGACCTTCTCCGCGGCAGTCTATCGCAATAACCATCGCGCTCCGTTTGTAAGACCCTTGAATAAAATAAGGCACCCATTTTTTGCTTGCACTAATTCTTATTTTAGAAAAAAACATTCCCGCCTATATAACTGTATCTATGTATACATAGTTGTATCACTTATAGTTAAAGCGTTACATCATTCATTCATTATAATCAATTTCTGTCAATAACCACCACCGCTGTCATGTCGTCGTCGCATATATCGAAAACATTCAAAATAAAAACCTCAGATACACTTTTCCACCAAACTTGGATTTATTGACTATATTTGGCACGTGTGTGGTTGTATGATTCAACTGCATGTGCCATTCACGTTCAAACGTTTCCACACGAGTTGTGTGTATCGAATTGGTATCCAAAAACAAAACGATATAGCGGCATCCGTATCGTCACACAAAACCTACGTCATTCGGTATCGCTAGATACTATTTATACACCGAAGCTCGTTGAATTGCAATGTGATTACGAGATAGTAACATATTTTCACATTTTTTTCTGTTTTTTGTCCAGATAGGTGTGCGATGCAGACATTTTTTTTTGCGCTGCAACAACCGAGACGATATGGTGGCGGTGGCGTGCCGCTTCTCGGCAACGCCGATGCTCTTTGGTTAAGTTGTATTAACACAGCCTTTGGCACATTAGTACACTCGTTGCCAATAAGTTAGCTCACACTAGCTACGTATATCAAATTTTGCCGCCACTGTCGGAGTCGCTGCTGCTGCTGTTGCCACCACCACCAGCTGTGACTTATGGAGGTGTCCTACTTACTTTCTAATAAATCGCACAAAACGTCGATCATTTATAGCGTTTTCGTCGGTTTCGATGAAGCCGAAGGAATTCGGTTGTTGCGCTGTATATGGGGACCAACTACTCGTAGATACAAATATTCCTAATCCTCACATTAGACGGTGTAGATATCTTTGAATTATTTTTGGGACGAAATTCAGCTAGAGTATAAAATCATTTTTGTGTCCTTTCCATCTTCATCAAAGTCCATTTGTTATGGATAACTCAAAATTAACGTGCCTTTCCCACGATGCCCACATGCCTACATGAATAGATAGATAAATATCTTAAATGTGAGCTAACAAATATGAATGAGCTTCCTGTCGCCTGGTGCTGTGAACACACCCACGCAAACGCTACTAATTAATTTCATCGAGTATTAAGTATCATTTGGCGTTAATTTCTCGCTAACCTCAATCAATTTGTCATTTGTTCGGCCGGATCTGTTGAGGACGGTTTTTATGGTTATAAATGTGTTTGTTTGTTCATTTCAATCATCTTTTATGCTGGATCGAATTTAGGGGCCGAGCTATGAATATAAATCAGAAACCCACTCACGGTTGCTTGGGCTCCACGTTTGATCGAACGTTTGATTCATTTGAATTGAAGAGGTTTGCTTATACATATTATATGAAATGAATGAAGCTTTAAGGCATTTTAATGTCTGAACACTGAAATAGCAATCTATACCGACGGATCCAAAATGGAAGTCGGAGTGGGCTCTGGTGTCTACTCTGAAAAGATCGGGCTAGCTACATCCTTGAGATTAGCAAACTCGTGTAGTGTATTCCATGCTGAGATCCTGGCCATACTCGAAGCTGCCGAATCGGCTAGGGTATTGGACATATCACATGAGGATATCTCCATCTACGTGGATAGTCAAACGGCTATTAAAGCTCTGGCATCCAATATAGTAAAATCACGGGTAGTTGGACGCTGCCGCGAAGAGCTGAACGCTCTTTGTAACCAGAACAAAGTCCAAATTATCTAAGTGGCATTATAGGAAATGAGAAAGCAGACGAACTAGCCAGACTAGGATCGTCCAGTTGCATTTCCCCAGCTGATAAAAGGGTCAATCCCCCGCTAGTATCTAAAAAACATGAAATAACTAAGCACACTCAAAAAGCAACCAAACCAAGATGGCAAAATACAATAACTTGTACGCACACAAAATCTCTCTGGCCAGAATTAAGCGGCAGCAAATCAAACAAGCTATTAGCTTTGAATAGAGCTTCCATTTCTATAGCGGTGAGAGTGATAACAGGTCACAACCTGTTGGGTAAGCACTCAAATAAGAGAAAACTGACTGGTGCGAACCAACTTTGCAGGAAATGCAGCGACCCTGACGTCGAAGAAGATGTCTCACAACTGCTTTCCACTGCCCTGCGATCAGTGGCAGTCGTTTTAAAATACTATGCAGCCTTTACTTCGATGACCTAAGTGACCTAACGACTATCCCAATAGCGCTGATAGTCCGTTTTTGTAGCAGATCAGGATGGAGCAACTACCTCTTTGAGGCTGAAGGAGCGACACAGACCAGCACCGCATAAGTATCACTAGCGAACTTAACCATGTATTCTCTTTTTCTATTTCAGGATACTTTCTTCGAAGGGTATCGCTATGGGCCCATGTAGACCTATGCGAGTTTGACGACTCACCCGAGCGTCAACAGCCCATCTAACCTAACCTAACCTAAGGCATTTTAAGTGTTTTTTAAAGGCATTATATATATTTGTGTGAAATGAAACATCTTGCATTTGACAGTCCATATTATAGGGTCCTGAAACCTAGCTTTTCTATTCATTTGTGTGCAACGTTTTGTTTTTGCCGCAACGAATGTGTGTACCTGGCACTTTAGACGGCATTCAAAGGCTGAGGGGTGGGCGACTAGATGGTAGATGGCGACGGTATGTACTCGTTCGTTTAAAGCCCTAAATCATTCAAGCCGGCTGTAAAAGTTTTGTAAAGTAAAAAGAAAAAGATGGCTTCTGTAATTTGTATCTCGCATTGCATACTTCCTATTGAACGTACACTAAATGTAGTAAGAAAGATGCGATTTTGAACCAAAAAAAAAACCTTTAGTAGTTTTGTGCCATTTGAATAAGGCTGGATCGAAAACCTCGCAAAGGCCAACAAAACTTGATGCACTGAATTTCCACCTGCAAATCGACACTGAATCGCAACAAAATCGACCATTTTCTGAAGCGGATATGAAATGTGGATCACTAAGGTTAGGTTAGGTTGGTGGGTTGATGAGGTAGACAGTGTACGTCTTCTCATCACACTCAGGTTAATATAGACCCATTGTGATGTCCGTTGGGGGTCCACATGTGTTGCTGGTTACTTCATTTTTCCCGTCCATTGTTGTTTTTGCGAGCAAAATCACATCGTCACCTCGATGCGGTGTTTGCTGGATAACCGAAAGGTGAACTAACGACGAGCGTTGGATCCATCGGCCCCATGGGTTGTAGATACTTGTGTTACCTTCTCAGGAAGTAGAAACAGGACAAAACATACGCTCTAAAGATCCAACCCAATACGATTTACTTACGTCTTGCACAGGCCTCACAAGCCGGTCATGGAAGGGAAACATAATGTGATGAAAAATGCAAAATTTGCCTCGGATAAACGAATTAAAAGTGTTGACTTCCCGCGCAAACGAAAAACGGACCACGATTTACGTGTAGGCACATGGAACGTGCGTACATTAAACAGGCCTGATGTAACAGCCCTAAAGGAGATGCGATGGGACGGACCGGGCCTGAGAAAAATAGAAAACTTAGATTTTGATTACGGGAACTGCCACCTCGATGGGAGGTCGCGGTTGTTTGGGTGCGGATTCGCTGTTAGAGGAAGTTAGAGGAAGACTTAGGCATAGCGTCTTAAGCTTTCGCGAAGTGGCGCTACTTCGTCTACTGCGTCCGACGTCTGGCTAGGAATTGAAGACTCTGCGAGCAGGAGTATTGGTGTATATTCGTTTTACATGTCCTAGACATCTTAAACGTCCAATGCGGAGTTTTTTTGACCAGGGGTATGTCGCTGTACAGCTCGTATAGTTCGTGGTTGAATCTTCGTCTCCAAAGCGCGTCACCGCAAACGGTACCGAAGAATTTTTCTCTCGCTTTTGACACGGTCCATGGTTCAGCGCCGTAGAGCAGAACTGGGATGATCAGGGTTGGCAAGAGTAATTCTTCGTTAAATTTCTGACGAGATGTTGTTGTCAGAGTTAATAGCGGAGCCGGAATAGACAAAGTCCCGTACTACCTCAAGGTTATATCTGTCAATGGTGATGTTTTGTCCAATTCGTCGATGTTGTGTTTCCTTTTAAGAAATCACATGACAGTGCATCGTCTTGCCTAAATCCTTTTTTTGGTATCAAATGTGTCGGTGAGTTCGTTCCCGATTCTGATAGACGGACGAGTTTGGGCGGTATACCAACACTAGAAATGGCTCTGTGTAGTACGTCTGTACAAAATGATGCTGTTATTTGCGAATTTGAAATCGATTAATGCAGAAAGGATCTTGTAGGTGATGTTGAGTAGACTTATGCCTCTGTACTTGCCGCAGTTCAAGGGGTATTTTTTTTTGTGGTTCGGGCAACTGATTTATGCTTCAGGCATACTCTTATCTGACCAAATTTGGCTTATCTTCGACGACTTTATAAAGCGCGGCGGGAAGATCATCATTTCCGGCAGTCTTGTTAAGCTTGAGTTTAGATATTGCTTTCCTCACTTCAGTAAGGTCAATATTATCGTCGCCAATATTGAATCTTTCGTTCTGCCTGACAGCGGAAGATTTTTCGTCATCGCAGTTTAACAGTCTGCAGAAGTGGTTCTTCCATATTCTCAGCATCGACTGTGTCTCAACTACGATACTTCCTTGTTTATCTAGGCAGGATTCTGTTCTTCGGCTTTGACGTTTTACACTTCGGTAAAACTTGCGAATATCATTCCTAGACTGTCACTTCTATCTATCCTTTCTGAAAAGCAGGTATTCCTTCATCCTTATTTGCCTATAGAGCGCAATTGTAGCTCTCGTCTTTACCTGCAGCATAGCCATGTTGGCCTCGTTCTTGGCTGCGAGCATTTTAACGGCATTCTTCATCAAACCAAGGGTTCCAATGATCCAATGGCTTGTTGTTGCCATTGTTCTTCGACAGTTGTATATGCTGTTGTTATTCGAGAGGTTAATGGATACTCGTTCTGCGATGGATTTGGCGGTATCTTGCAATTGCAGTCTTTCGGCCTTAAATTTATTCACAGTATTTATGGTTTGTTGAGGCGTGGTGGATGTCCCCTTATGGATATCGTGGTGAGGAATTTGTTTCCGCGGCGAAGTCAATTAGCCCAAATCCGTTGCCAGACGTGTTGTTGTGTAGGCTGACAATGCTGCTAAAGATGTCTTCTCTTTCTACCTTTGCGATAAAATCTCCTAGCACGATTTTAATATCGTACTTTGGTAGACGATCATAAGTTTTGTCAAAGAGCCCGTTAAACAGTCTTTCGCTATATCACCATTTTCCTTTATAGAAACATGAGCGCATATAAATATTATGTTGGGGAATTTGGCCTTGATGCGAATTGTTACAATGCGATCGCTAATGTCTTGAAAATATAAGTCTGGCACTTGTAACAAATCCGAATATATATAGTAGCTGCTTCTGCTCACTATAATACGCTACGTAGTAGATGTCACAGTTTTTATCCTCTTTTAGCCCGGTCCATCTCATCGAATTTCCTGGATGGCAGTAATGTCAGCTTAGGGCTTCCGATAGTTGTTCGCATGCACCTCTCCTGTTTAATTTTCTCATATTCCAGGTGGGGATATAAGAACGTCGTTGTCACTTTTTCGTTTTGCATATTCGACAACAATATGATCAGTCCATATCGAAGCTCTTGGTTGCTTCGTAACAATGATTTTTTCCCAAGGCAAAACCCTGAACTTGGTGGGCCAGTTCTAATTTATTCGATACCCCTAGGACTTGGAGCCATCAGTATCAACTACATGATTGAGCGCTGCCGTTGGGCTTTCTGCTCATCCACCACCATCTCTGCACAAGGGGCCTGACTTACCCTTGAGATGTAACATGTAACAGTATCAACAAATTACATCTTTTCCACATAAATAAATTCAAATACATAGTGGGCCTGGCTATCAGGAGTCAGTTGAGAAAATGGATACTTTAACATTTTGTTATAAAACAAAATACCTGCTCAATAAAATAGTTAGACAAGAATATTCGAGTCGTGTCGGATTTTTTTTTATTATTTTTTACGATATTAATAATCCATCATTTGAAAATGTCTTCCTTATGATAAATATACATCAACAAACAACTTTCATGCGCTTGTTGGTAATATATTGTTTTTAAAATACACATGTATACAAATGGTCCCAAACTATCAATGGCCCCATAAACAATTTAATAAAGACAAATTGTCAGTTGAGTAAGTGCTAATAAAAACATCTTTTAAATACCAAAACACATGCTATATATTTAAGAAGCCAAAATAAAAATAATCTCTCGTTGGGCGCCAAATTATTTTCTTCAAAAAAATATATTTCATCAACGAAAAAAGCAAACCTACTCCTCTCTCTTTCTAACTAATCTAATATCCATCCATATCGATTCAATTCCATTATTGATCTGAATTTGTTAAAATTCAAATTTACAAAAAGCCAGTCATTAAATATAAATATCTGCCAATGCTGCCGCAATATCGCCGCTGTATCTCTACTACAGCTGGCAGATGATGATGAAACAATTTCTTTCTGATTGCTTTGCTTTCTCTATTTTTGTATCGCGCGAAAATAATTTGGCAAGTACTTTCAGTTTAGCTTCGTGTTCATAATTTTACCTCTTTCCGCTTTCATATTATTTTTGACGCATTTCAAAACAAAAAAAAAATTGCCCACCATCAACCCTCTATCCTCCGAGCAAATACCAAATAACCCATCATCAACCTCATCTGGCATCTGGCACATACAATTGTGACGTTTGACGTTTTGTGTATACAAAATATTGCTCTGCCTAATTTTCAAGTGCACACACAGCATTCGTGTAAATTTGCCAAACCTATCGAGCGAGATGGCTACTAAAGAGATCGCTCGATGTATTGTATAGAATGTAGATACATCGCATACACCTTCATCCTTGTTATCATCTTCATCTTCATCTTGATCGCGATGCGGCGCGCAACAACATCAACATCATCATCTTCTGCGGCAGCACCACCAACAGATCCGAGTATTTCAGGGAGCATTTAGTGCTGTTCTCTGGTGGATTCCTTTCTGTTAGCTGTGATTTTTCATTGAGTTATTATTAGCGGTAAATATAGAAAAAATTGTATCTTTGAATAAAATAACAAAACGAATCTATTTCGGATGTTATTTATAATAAATTTGTTGGATTTCGACCAACAAAATGGGCGAGTTTTTCCCGTTGTTTTTTTTTTCTTCGAATTCTGAATTCGGTTCATTTTCGGATCGGTTTGCGATTGCTTTTGAAGAATCGCACACACCGCCAAAATATTTCGATGAACTTTCTGCGGCACCGAAAATGTATCTTTTTATTGAGCAGGCGAGATGATCGGTGGATATGTGGGCTGGTTATATTGGATTTGTTTTTCAAAAGGTGCTGTAGCTGAGGGGGAAGCCGCACCGAGTGGATTTATTACTGCGGCAATGTGGCACAACATTGTTGGCACAATTTTTGAAAATAATAATTTTTATCACTTTAACGCATGCGGAATTGAAACAAGGGAATTATTATGCTTTATGTCGCATCAAGCAGCTTGAAGTCGGTTTAGAGATTTTTTAAGGAAAATTGATTGCTAGAGGGTGCGGTTGAAGTGGTGGTGGCGCCTCTTAATGGGTTTATCGCATCACACAACATGGGGGTAATAAAGTATATTGACATTAATTAAACTGTTTCCAAAAATAGAATCGGACAGAGTGGGATTTTTAGTGACACATTCGTGGTGAGAAGCCGTTCATTATTTTTTTAAAAACAAGCGAATCTAATGGCGCTTTGCTGAAATTATGATTTACACACTAGGGTCATAATTCTCTTTCTATTGCCATTTTGGTTGGTTTTCCGGTTCCACTTTGCGATCAGTTCGTCACGGAGATAAATCAAATTTTGGTAGGTATTTGTTTTGTGATCTTGCAAAGAGGATCAGAGGCCCTGGGGGCCACTTTGATAGGGGAGGCAATTTGGAGCGATTAAAATATATAAAATTTACAAAATGGATTCTTTTTTTAATCCAACGAATTTATATACAAAGTTTATCAGCTTCAAGTAGGTATGTAATCAGACATTTCTCGTGTTGCTTAACAAGCAAAATTGCCGCATTTGGAGTAAAAAGATTCCATATGAGACCCTTGAGACGCCATTACATCCACAAAGACTGACTGTTTGGTGTGCTCTATGGGCTGGTGGAGTCATTGGGCCATACTTCTTCCGAAATGATGCTGCAGAGTCAGGTACCGTTAATGGAGACCGCTATAGACCCTTGATAACCGTCTATTTTGTTCCCGAATTGGATGGCATGAATGTGGATGAGATTTGGTTCCACCAAGACGGCGCTAAACGCCACACAGCGCACGTCACAATCGATTTATTGAAGGAAACATTCGATGAGCTCATAATTTCAAGGAATTGACCTGATGGTTGGGTGTTGTAGAACGAGGGTAGACTCTGATTGGCTTTAACTTGGCAATGCCCAGTGCTCAAATGTGCTTATTTTTTACCTCCAAGTGGTAACCATCGGGTACTGGTCTCATCCAATCGGATTTGACTTACTTAACGTTAAGTGCGAGAGGTGATAACAAGACGTAAAAAAACAACACTATAATCACCCTGGTCACAATGGTGCGGAAAGAACATACGGTCTGCAATCCCAGGCGAACCTAGAAGAGCTGCTTCGACATATTCGGACAACAGGTTATCTAAGAATTTCAAGGGTATGTCAATCCCCTTGAACAGAGCTGGTGGCGGATAAACCGAAAGGTCAACGGCAGCGTTCAATCCCGTAGTGGATACTGATGGCCCCATGTCCTAGGGGTATCTAATAAATTGGAACTGGCCCTCCAGGTTGGGGGTTGTGCTTTGGGCTAACTACCCACCCATGGAAAAAAAACCATTGTCACGAAGCAACTTATAGCCGCGAAAAGGACTGATATAACTGTTGACGATCCTGCAAACAAAAACAGGACAACGACGTTCGTATCTACACCTGGAATGTGAGAACATTAAACAGGAGAGGTGCAGGCGAACAACTAGCGGAAGCCCTAAACTGCTACAAAGCAGATATCACTGCCATCCAGGAAATACGATGGGATGGGCCGGGCAAAAAGACATCTACTCTGGACCGTGTTATAGTGAGCAGAAACAGCGACTATTTGGATGCGGATTTGTTATAAGAAGTCTTATGTTTCCAAGACTTTAGCGAACGCATTGTAACAATCCGCATCACGGCCAAATTCGCCAACATAAGCCTTATATGCGCTCATGCTCCGACGGAGGAAAAGGATTGCTTCTACGAGCTCCTCGACAAAACCTATGAGCGACTACCAAAGTACGATGCTAAAATCGTGCTGGGAGATTTTAACGCAAAGGTAGGAAGAGAAGGCATCTTTAGCAGTACTGTCTGAAAATATAGCCTACACGACAACACGTCTGGTAACGGACTTAGGCTAATTGACTTCGCTACAGAACGAAATGAAAATATAGCCAGCACACGGTTTCCTCACCTCGATATCCATAAGAGGACTTGGCGGTCTCCAGATCAACGAACAGTCAACCAAATTGATCACATTGCGATAGACAAGAGGCACGCATCCAGTATTTTGGATGTCCGAACATTCCGAGGGGCTAACATCGACTCGGACCACTACCTTGTTGCAGCCAAGGTAAGGATGCGAATATTCACCACGCCACAACAAACCAGAAATACTGTGAAAAAATTTAGTGTCGAAAGACTGCAATCGCCAGAGACCGCCAAGACCTTCGCGCAACAGACCAGCAAGACCAGCATCTAATGTCGAAGAATAATGGCAACGATGCCAACAAGCCATTAGATCAGCCGCAACAGTTTTGCTTGGTTTCTCGCGGCCACCAGCAAGAAACCCCTGGGTTGATGAGGAATGCCGACAGATGCTCGCAGCCAAGAACGAGGCCTACAAGGCTAAGCTGCAGGTGAAGACGAGAGCTGCTATTGAGCTCAATAGGCAAAGAAGAAGGGAAGAACATCGGCTTTTCAGAAAGAAGCAAAAAGAGCAAGAAAAGCGCGCGATCGAGGATAAAGAGAGGTGCCACTCCAGAAACAATGTTCGCAAGTTTAACCAAAGTGTAAAACGTCAAAGCGAAAAGGATTTAGGCAAGGCGATGCGTTGTCATGTGACGTTTTCAATTTGATTCTTGAGAGAATTCTGCAAAACTCCCGAGCCAACACCAGAGGCACAATTTTCCAAAAATCGTTGCAACTACTAGCATACGCCGACGATATTGACATCATTGGTAGGACTCAACGTGATGTTTGCTAGTATAGAGAAGGAAGCAGCAAAAATGGGTTTAGCAGTAAATGATGCTAAGACTAAGCTGTCAACACAACAAAACATCGACGAATTGGACAGAACGTCACCATTGACATATATAACTTTGAGGGACTTTGTCTACCTCCACTCCGCTATTAACTCTGACAACAACATCTCGTCAGAAATCAAACTAAGAATTACTCTTGCCAATCGCTGTTTCTTCGGGCTAAGAAGGCAATTTAGTGAAGCATGGACCGTATCAAAAGCGGATGAAGAAATCCTTGGTCGATTCGAGAGAAAAATTCTTCGAAAAATCTTCGGTCCCGTTTGCGTTGACGGGCTATGGAGACGAAGATTCAACCACGAACTATACGAGCTGTACAGCGATATACCCCTAGTCAAAAAACTCCGCATTGGACGTTTAAGATGGCTAGGACATGTAGAACGAGTGGATACCAATACTCCGGCTCGCAGAGTCTTCGATTCCCAGCCAGACGTCGGACGCAGTAGAGGAAGACCTCGCCTTAAGTGGCGCGCACAAGTAGAAACCGACCTCAACCAACTTGGAGTGCGCAACTGGAGGCAGTTAGCTAAGGACCGGGCTAATTGGAGATTCATGTTGATTGAGGCCCAGGTTCACCTCGGACTGTAGCGCCACTTAAGTAAGTAAGTAAGTAAAAGTATAAGGAACAGGTGGATAACGTTAAATGAATTTAGCGACAAATTCAGAAAAGAGCATAAAATTAATCCCTTTTTGTCAAAGCGCCATTCATTTTGTTATGGTCGAAGTCGTCTCATTCGACAGGCACGGTTCTAAAGATTTGCTCCTCACTTCGGTCAGTAGTCCATCATGCCATATCCATTTGAATATTAACGAATGATCTATTGCCATTGAGGCCTGTTTCGAAAAGGAAATCAATTGTTACATGAGTCATTACGTTCCGACAAACCGCAAGACGAAGACTTGAAATCCCTAGGCATTTCATCATCTTAAATCTTGCAATCCCCATGGCCGCGGCGTTCTGCGCGCAAACATGCTTCTGCACTGACTTTCCGATCGTTTATTAAGGCATTCTTCACGATGACTTTTACTATATTTTTTAAAAATTTGCTTTTATATCTTCGGAGGAGGCTCTTCTCGAAACAGTTTCAGCCGACGCAATTGTTTTTTGAAGTGATGGAGCTCATTTTCACTCGAGTTCGAGAAACAGAACATGCGCTAATTTTCCCACACCAATCCCCAAGAATTGTTTCCCAGGCCCTAAAGTACCTTGACAGCCTACCGTTGGGCGCCATTTTAACTTCAAAATTCCAAACCACTAAACATCTCCCTGTACAATCGTTCACTGCAACTTCATTTTCCTAATCCATAATAAGACTCTCCTCAAGATAGGGCAACGTGCTTTCCCTCGTTAGTGTAATTGTCCGACATGCTATTAAATTCATTTCCCGGTTTCCCAGCGTATGCTCCCGAACACTTGAATGCAACTCGTGCTCCTATATCGGCCGCTTAATCGGGTAGAAAATCCTTTCGCAGCTATTAATCATTTTGAAACTTATCAAAACTTCAGTAGCGAATTCCAGCCTCTCCAGATTCAAATACGGCTCGCGATCGATCACTTGGAAACATTCCTGTTTACATTCTCGCGAACACGTTTGCTTTACCCCCCATTTAACCCTCATCAACTTCTACATCATTATTTGCCGTGCGTCGTCGTCGTCGTCAGGACCCCTTTCCCGGCCTCATACTCATACTTTCTGCGCGCTCGCACACAATCGAATCATAATCAATTAAATCATTAATCCCGCTAACTGAATCCACTTAGCGGTATACCAGCGTTTCCTTTTGGCATTGCCATGTTTCACTCGTACCCGCTCTTCTACTGTCAGCTATGCTCTCTTAATCAGCCAAAGAGCAAATAAGTGCAATTCATCGGAATCTGACATTTCTTTGCTTTTATTTAAATTTTATTCGCGTTTTTTTGGTTCGTTTGTTTTTTATTATGCGAGTGGCGAGTGCGACTTCTGCGGCAATCGGCTCTTGGCTTAATTTGTAAAATTAGTCGCTTCGCTTGGCGTGCGCGCACACACATTCAGCGGAGAGATGGCGTTGTTTCGTTATCCTCTTTGGATACCGTATGTGTGTGGTTAGGCTTCTTGGTACACCAAGACTCACACTCACATCCACCCTGGTGGCAGAAACCAGATTTCTTCGTGGAATTGCTTTCCTCTTCTCGACGAAAACAAAAAAGCAGACGAGTTTGTTGCGCTTTTTTCGTTTTTTTTTTTTTTTTCGCCGAGTGTGTGTAAAATTCCCGCGGATCAGGATAGGGGCACCGTTCTTGATTCCCTCTGTTGCTGGAGGTTTTTTCTCTGCTTGCTGGTGGATTTCATTTGTTGATTAATTTGTCTGAAGGGTATTTAGGACGTGGTCGTCGTCGTCTTCGTTGTAGCCATCGTCATCGTCAGGCTGGTTTCTTGGTTTTTGTCTCTGTTGTCTACGGAGAGGCCTTTATGTATGCAAAGCAAGGCGCTGTGGTGGTGTACTGTCGCGAATTCTTGTTGTTTGCACTTATGTTCGCGAATTATCCAGATATAGATAGTGATGTGTACCGTACGCGCGCGTACCAGCGGATAAGTGTGCGTAACGAAGCGTTTGGTCGTTTCCACAATTTCGTCGTCGTGGAGCGGGTGCGGTGCTGTGTCGTGTTGTCTCCTCTTGTGTGCATTTTGGCGGCTTATGAGGCCCGCAAGATGAGATGAGGAGGCCATTTAGTTTGTCATTTATAATTTCAGTTGCCCGGTGATGTGTGGTGATGCTCATTTTGCGAGCGATCGTAATGTGGATCTGTCTCTTTTCGTGTGTTGGTTGGTTCGTTGTTATGGCGGTTTTTTGATTTTGTTGTTGGTTTTCGGGTTGAAATTTCAGATGTCGTGATGCGGCGGCGGCGTTGGGGCAATTTAACGCACACCACGCGCTTTGCGCTTGCGATTCTTTGTGGTGCATTACATGATCGGCTGCTGCTTGTTGACAGTTTTGTCGACAAGCGATGAAAATTGCTTAAATACATCGAGGGTTTTTTTTTCGCTGCTTGTTGGTGTTGTTGCTGTGGCAAATTTTGCATGCGATGCGTATGGAAGATGTCAACGTTGGGTGCACCGAGTAAATGGGGGTAATTTTGGATTAAAATTAATAGCTAAGTACACATTTGGATTATTTTACGGCAATAGCTGTTCTATATGGCTGGGACATGAACATTTTAGGGATTTTGTATGCTTTATCTTGCTAATAAAGAGGTACCTACCTATAAGATTTAATTTTATGGCTGCAGATGGTCGGTTCAAACTTACTTTTTCAAAGGTACACAAATTCAATATGGAATAGAATACTTGAAGCTAGTGGTAATGACTATCAGCTTTATTCGTCTCTCTGGGAATCGAAGATTCTGGGAGCTGGAGTACTTAAGTCCATTCGATCAAAGTGTCCTAGTCATCTTAAACTTCCAATGCGCTCTACAAGCTGTAGAGCGAGTATAGTTCTTGGTTAAATCTTGGCGTCTATAGCCCGTCAACGCAAACGGGACCGACGATTTTTCTCTCAAATCGTCTCCATGATTAAGCGCCACAGAGCAGGACGGGGTCTGGGATGATCAGAGTCTTATATAGGATCTCCTTAGTTGTTCGAGTGAGGGCTTTACTACTAAATTGCCTTCTTAGCCCGAAGAAACAGCGATTGGCAAGAGTAGTTAATTCTTCGTTTGATTTCTGACGAGATGTTGTCAGAGTTAATAGCGGAGCCGAGGTAGACAAAGTCCCGTAATACCTCAAAGTTATATCTGTCAATGGTGACGTTCTGTACAATTCGTCGATGTTGTGTGTCTTTTCGTGTTGACTGCATATATTTAGTCTTACCCTCATTTACTGCTAAACCCATTTTTGCCGCTTCCTTCTCTATACTAGCAAAGGTGGCTATTACATCACATTGAGTCATACCAATGATTTCAATATCGTCGGCGTATGCTAGTAGTTGCACCGATTTTTGGAAAATTGTGGTGTTGGCTCGGGAGTTTTGCACAACCCTCTCAAGAATCAAATTGAAAAAGTCACATGACAGCGCACCGCCTTGCCTAAATCCTTTTTTGGTATCGAATGTGTCGGTGAGGTCGTTTCCGACCCTGATGGTGCAGCTAAATTCTCCATCGTCATCCTACACAAACGGACGAGTTTTGACGGTATACCAAACCTAGACATGGCTCTGTATAGTTCGTCTCTATAAATGCTGTCGTATGTGACGTTGAAATCGATGAATAGGTGGTGGGTATCGATTTGGACTTCTGGAGGTTTTCCAGGATCTGCCGAAGTGTGAAAATTTGATCGGTTGTGGACTTTCCTGGCCTAAAACCACACTGATAAAGGCCGATCAGGTTGTTGGTAAACGGTTTCAGGCGTTCACATATCACGGCAGATAGGATATTGTAGGCGATGTTGGAGAGACTTTTGCCTCTGTAATTGACGCAGTTCATAGTGTTTCTTTTTTTTGTGGATCGGGCAAACGATTTTGAGGTTCCATTCTTCAGGCATACTTTCATCCGACCAGATTTGGCCTCTAAGTTGATGGATGACCAAGTCATCTCCGCCGGCTTTATAATGCTAAGCAGGAAGGCCATCATTTCCGGCTGCTTATTAAGCTTGAGTTTAAATATTGCTTATCTCACTTCACTTAGGTCGGGTGGTTGGCAGTTTTCGCTGTCGTTGCCAATATTAAATGGTTCGTTCTGCCTGACAGCGGAATGTTGTTCGTCAGCGCCAGCCGTTTAACGTCATCAGCATCGACTGTGTCTTAGATACGATATTTCCTTGTTCATCTCGACAGGATTCTGTTCGATCCTTGTGTCCTTGGCTTTGACGTTTTACACTTTGCTAAAACATGCGAAAATCGTTCCTGGAGTGGCACCTCTCTATATCCACGATCGCGAGCTTTTCTTGATTTTTTTCTCTTTCCTTCATCTTCTTCTTTCCCTATAGAGCTCAATGGCTGCTATCGGCTTCACCTGCAGCTTAGCCTTGTAAGCCTTGTTCTTGGCTGCTAGCATATGTCGGTATTCCTCATCAAACCAAGGCTTTCTTGCTGGTGGCCGTGAGAATTGTTCGTGAAATTGACCGTTGCCATTGTGGTGGATATCCTCATTCTTCCCTAGGTAGTGGTCCGAGTCGATTTTAACCTCTCAGACTGTTCTTACTTACTTACTTATCGGGCTCCCGACGCGTGAAGAGTCTCCCTGAGACACTGCAGCCTTCCATCCTCTACGATCCCGGGCTCGCTGCTTCCAGCTGTCTTGACCAAGAGCGCTGGTATCCGTGATGGCTTGTTCTTTGAAACGGAGGTTCGGTGTTCCTTGCCTTCTCGAACCTGGGGGCTGGGATTCGATGTTACTCCCTCGGAATGTTCGGAAATCCAAAATACTGGATGAGTGTCCTTGTCTACGGCTCAAACAATTTGACCAATTTTGTTGACTATTCGTTGATCTGGAGACCTCCATGTCCCCTTATGGATATTGTAGTGAGGAAACCGTGTACTGGCTTTAGCTTGCAAGGTTCGTCGTTCCTGAAGTGTCAACAAGCTTGGACAACGATTTTCCTCAAATAACAAGTGAATGCTTAAGATCTCTAAGGACGAAACCACCTAAATCTCAGTACGATCTCTTTCAGCCAATGCTGCACTGAAATGTATTTGTAAATTCATTTGTTTTTCCCTCCATCCTAGGATATTGCTTTAACTGTGTTTCGTTTGGGAGATTGAATATTCAGTTTAAACTTACATCACTCATTCCCTGATACTCAAATGATAGATATACACAAAAAATTAAATTAAAAACCAGTGTCTTCAAAGATTTGCTCGAAAACAGTAGTAAACATCCTCCAAATTATGCAAGGAATCCATTCATTAACATTGCGACCTTCACACTCTTCTATTTAAATACTTATGCTTGAAAGATAAACATTCGAGTTATTCAACCTCCCGACATTTTTCATTAACTCCAAACTAGTCATTAATTTCCGCTGAACCAGTTTGTATCATAGAGGCAACCATTCCAAAACATCGTTCCCACGCTAAACAAATATGACGCGATAAAATCACCACAGACACGAATCGAGAAATCCACGAAAAAAAAAACTTCATCACCATTATCAGATGTAAATTAATTTAAAATCCGAACACCAGGCCACTTATCGGGACCGTGCCACCGCCCGTTTACCTCTCTTATCAATAATGTATCTGTGCTAATATAGGTTCCAATTTGCTTATCGGTTGAATCGACATTTTTGTATCTGAATGGACTTGACGTTTGTTATCATTATGGAACAGGTGGGCATGTGAATGAGTTTTCGATTTATTGCCAACAACAAGATCATCAATGCCTCACCAGGAGGGGTTGCGCTCCAAACACCCTTAATTAAAAAAAACCAGCATGTGGTCCTCGTGATATGTTTTTTTGCCCCCAACAAAAAATGCTAATTGCAGCTGATTATTGTTTTAAATCCGATTACCGAATGAACAAATTTTGTTCGAATTTATTGGCCAGTAAATGTCTTAATAGTCTCTCAACACCCGAGTCGTGTTTAAGTCGACAAAACAAAGGCCGATTGTCAAATATTTCACACGACCGACAGTGCCAATCCGGTTATGCGCAGACATCCATATACTCGCCCCGAAATTCAATTATAAATTCGAATAAAAATTTCAATCAATAACCCCACCCTGCCCGCCAAGATCGAACCACAGCTTAGAGGAGAGATCTGGAGAATTTACGAGTTTATTTGGCCAGACACTGAGCCTGCGATGGGAGAGCTATTCTCATACATATTCAATAAAATGGAAACCCCATCGGTCCTAATCGGTCGGTCATAATTGGACAGGTGAATCTCTCTCGCATGGTGGCACTGAAGATCGCAATGCTGATTTGGATATGAGTGTGTGTGTGTTTTTGAATGCCAGCGAACAACAGCAGGGAGCTGGAAGTTAATAAATTTTATCTATTTTAGCAGGTTTTCGTGGGGCTACTTGTCCGAGGTGTGACTATGGGCGTGTAGCTCCAATTAGGAGGTAGATAGACAGGTCTTAATGCGATTATAAGGGTGATTACTACTAATAATACTATTTATGGTATTTTAATACATTTTTTACGATATGATCGGGAATTTATTTTGATAATTCCATTTATGGGTGTTTGGAGGCCATTAGATGTCTGAATTTCATTCAAATCAGATCGGGTTTGTTGTATGAATTCTTACTTTTATATAGGATTCGTTAAGGGGACGACATAGACGGACATTTGCCTTCAGTTATTGTTAAGGGTCTACGCAGGCCTATGCAAGTTTGATGCTTCATCCTAGTGCCAAAAAGCTGGAATGATTGCTGAGCTGGAAGTTCAGTATTTTTGTCATCTTGAGCCTTGTCGCGTACGGATTTTAAGATCCTTTTGGATGAATCGTTATTGATGATTCGCTCATTGTGAATGAGGCAATGAAGACAACGTGTTTTAGCTTTTGTTGTTATACTCTCATACGTAAAATCCCTCTATGACCAACATTTTGAGGCCGAAAATTCTACAATGTTCCAGAGGTAGTAAATATTTGGCCTAATCATCAATTTTGACGCAAATTCACGACTACATTCCAGCTGTCTGACTGCAAAAAATCCATGGTGGTCTGAAAATCTAGGAACGCTTAGACAGAAGTGAAGAAAACTTGTCAAGCTAAAAGCTTGAATGAATGTTATAACTGGATCTAATGCAAAGAGACCTAGGAAGTCCAAGCGCAAATCCTGGAGACTTTTGTTGTAAAATAGAAGAGAATTCCGAGGTACCGAGACTCCGAAAAAGCCTATCCACCAGTCCAACATTTCCAAGCTATCTAAAAAAAACAGATGACACTTGGACGACATCAAACAAAAAATCTATTTCCCAGGTAGCTTACAGGAAGCTTTCCAAGAACCAATCTATTGAGGGGCAACTTAACTGAGGGCACTTACATGACATTAAGCAAAGAATCCATAGTAGCTTTCATAGTTGCGGGAAGCTTTCCAAGAACCAATCTATTGACCGGCAACTCACAAGATTTTATCACAAAAGATAAATTACTTTGGGCAATACACAGGTTCAAACCCTTTAAATCCTCGGGACCTGGCGGCATTGTACCAGCCGAGCTTCAGCGTACTTTGGATCTCATTCTACCATGGTTGGAACCCATTTTTAGAAGCTGCATCGAGTTGATCTACATTCCCAAGGTTTGAAGAGAAGTGAAAGTAGTATTCATATTCATTTCCGCTGTCGGGCAGAACGAACCATTTAATATTGGCAAAGATAGCGAAAACTGCCAACCACCCGACCTAAGTGAAGTGAGGATAGCAATATCTAAACTCAAGCTTAATAAGGCCGCCGGAAATGACGACCTTCCCGCTGAGCTTTATAAAGCTGGCGGAGATGACTTGGTAAGTAACATCCACCAACTCATAAGCCAAATCTGGTCGGATGAAAGCATGCCTGAAGAATGGAACCTCAGCATCGTTTGCCCGATCCACAAAAAAGGAGACCCTCTCAACTGCGCCAACTACAGAGGCATAAGTCTGCTCAACATCGCCTACAAGATCCTATCTGCCGAAATATGTGAACACCTGAAACGGTTTACCAACAACATGATCGGCACTTTTCAGTGTGGTTTTAGGCCAGGAAAGTCCACAATCGATCAAATTTTTCACACTTCGACAGATCCTGCAAAAAACCCAAGAAGTCCAAATCAATATGGGTATCGATTTGGACTTCTTGGGTTTTTTCCAGGATCCTATTAATCGATTTTAAAGCCGCATACGACAGCATTTATAGAGACGAACTATACAGAGCCATGTCTAGTTTTGGTATATCGCACAAGCTCGTCCGTTTGTGTAAGATGACGATGGAGAATTCTCGTTACACCATCAGGGTCGGAAACGACCTCACCGACACATTCGATACCAAAAAAGGATTTAGGCAAGGCGATGCGCTTTCATGTGACTTCTTCAATTTGATTTTTGAGAGGATTGTGCAAAACTCCCGAGCCAACACCAGAGGCAGAATTTTCCAAAAATCGGTGCAACTACTAGCATGCGCCGACGATATTGACATCATTGGTAGGACTCAACGTGATGTCATAGCCACGTTTGCTAGTATAGAGAATGCCATTTAGCAGTAAATGAAGGTAAGACTAAGTATATGCTGTCAACACGAAAGGACACACAACATCGACGAATTGGACAGAACGTCACCATTGACAGATATAACTTTGAGGTAGTACGGGACTTTGTCTACCTCGGCTCCGCTATTAACTCTGACAACAACATCTCGTCAGAAATCAAACAAAGAATTACTCTTGCCAATCGCTGTTTCTTCGGGCTAAGAAGGCAATTTAGTAGTAAAGCCCTCACTCGAACTACTAAGGAGATCCTATATCAGACCCTGATTATCACAGTCCTGCTCTACGGCGCTGAAGCATGGACCGTATCAAAAGCGGATGAAGAAATCCTTGGTCGATTCATGAGAAAAATTCTTCAAAAAATCTTCGGTCCCGTTTGCGTTCGAACGACCACAAACTATACGAGCTGTACAGCGACATACACCTGGTCAATTAACTCTGCAGTGGACGTTGAAGATGGCTAGGACATGTAGAACGAATGGACACCAATACTCCGACTCGCGGAGTCATCGATTCCCAGCCAGACGTCGGACGCAGTAGAGGAACCTCGCCTTAAGTGGCGCGCACAATTAGAAACCGACCTCAACTAGCTTGAAGTGCGCAAATGGAGGCAGTTAGCTAAGGACCGGGCTAATTGGAGAGGCATGTTGGTTGAGGCCCAGGTTCATCCCGGAGTGTAGCGCCACTTAAGTAAGTTAGTAATTCATAAAAACTAAAAATACAAAAAAAAAATCGCTAACAATGAAAAGTTTGCCAATTTCAATTTTATAAGATTGCCAGGAAGCAGCGGCACAGGCTCCTAATGCTTAAGAGAAAACCCTACTCCTTGGTTATAATATAAAAAAACTGTCGTTTTCAGTGAAATACAATAAAAACAAAAGTTTGGAAGACATGTAACCTTTTGGCATCATAGCACTCATACCGCAAATTTTCAGGTGACTGACCTATTCTCTTAAATCCAATTCAAGCAATTCAAGTCGTTTATCAAACAATAGTCTGACGTATGCTCTTTTACGTCTTTCTTAACCAAACATTGGTGGGGCTAAATTAACACCGCCACGCCAAGCTATTAAATAATAATTATCCAATTTCTGATCTTTTAGACAAAGTCCGTGTATTTCTACGAAATGCCACACAAAAAAAACCAACACTCAAGGACATTCCCCATTAGCAAAGTGGCATCAATTGCGGCCAGATATCTTCATTAAATCTTTATTACCCACACCAGTCGGCATGCGAAGCCCCAAGCCACCACCTTCTTCCTTGATACGCTTTCAAGATAGCGCTCAAATGTCGTTTAGCCAACATCATTACAACTTCATCACAAACACCAACACCAGTTGCCCATTACCGCATCAATATCGTTGGCGGATCTGCCTATTTAACCCCTCGAGCACTCCATCAAACCCCAGTTGATTTATTGAGCAAACACCGGCGAAACGCGTCAACCAGTTCCCCACCAGTTCGACTTGTTGCCCAAAAAAAAAAAAAAAATCCCAGCAATGATAGCTTGCGTTCGCCTAATTCCGCACACAGATAGACAGATACACCATCCGATCGTTTACCCGAAACAATAAATTGAATTATTTTCGCCCGCACCCCGCTGCCGCCGCAGCCATGGTGTTTACACGCAGACACCCAAGCTGGAGTTAAAGAATTAATTAGATATGAAAACATGGCATAATCACTCACCATTCGCGTCAACAAGCGAACGCCACCACCACCAACAACAACAACAACAACTAGATATGAAATCGCTATCGTGAACGCGAACGCGAATTAGCAATTCAATGCGATCCGTCGTCGGTTGTTGGTAAATTCGCACGTTTTATGCAAATCGACCGCTCTGTGTTTCTGTGACCTTATCGCTCGTTCGCTTATTTATTTTTTTGGTGATCGATATAAATGAGCAAAAACAATTCCAACCTCGAAGCATTGTACATTGAGTTCAAACCGGGATCGATGAGCGGTATGGCGGCGTGCGGCGGAACAATAGTTGAGTTCGATCGGTCATCGATCTTCGACAGAGCATGGTTTATCGAAATTTTCTGGTTAGCTGTCGCCATCATCAGATTTGGTGCTCTTTCATTTGTTGGGCCGATTTGTTAAGTTATTGCCGTCCAATTTATGAAATCGGGTGTTGTTGTTGGGATTCTACCTGGCCGGGCTTAAGCTCGTCTAATTTAACGGAGTTTAATCGTCCTCTCTCTCTCTTCCCGAATGATTGATGTTGTTTAACCGAATTAATTTGTAAAAGATCGGTGGTCAGATTTATTGCTAAAATATGCTAACAGTATTGACAACACGAAGGGGAAATTAAGTTTTCATTAGAGAGGTCGCTTTCATGCATGAGAGGTAACTGTATGATGGTAAGCTGTGTCGATAGGTTTCTATACATTTGGGGCTGATTGGCGGTCTGAAAGTGCTAGAAATAGATTTGACAAGCGGATATCGGAACATCAGATGGATATTCTGTTATCAACGGTTAAATAGATACAAACCAGATCGTCATTTCAAGATCTGGATTCCATGATTAGGATTTTAGGGTTTTGTGAAATAATAGAGCACGGTTAGCATATGGAACCATTGACAAAAAACTTTTCCAGAATGTGTATTTCAAAAAGAATATTTTGTTCTTTATTAACAAGAAGACATACGCCTATCTTTTATCAGGCGAGGTGGACCTATAACGCTAGGTTTCTCGCGGCCACCAGCAAGAAAACCCTGGTTTGATGAGGAATGCCGTCAGATGCTCGCAGCCAAGAACGAGGCCTACAAAGCTAAGCTGCAGGTGAAGACGAGAGCTGCCATTGAGCTCTATAGGCAAAGAAGAAGGGAATAACATCGGCTTTTCAGAAAGAAGAAAAAAGAGCAAGAAAAGCGCGCGATCGAGGATATAGAGAGGTGCCACTCCAGGAACGATGTTCGCAAATTTTACCAATGTGTAAAACTTCAAAGCCAAGGATACAAGGCTCGAACAGAATCCTGTCGAGATGAACAAGGAAATATCGTAGTTGAGACACAGTCGATTCTGAGGATATGGAAGAACCACTTAAGCAGACTGTTAAACGGCGATGACGAACAAAATTCCGCTGTCAGGCAGAACGAACCATTCAATATTGGCAACGACAGCGAAAACTGCCAACCACCCGACCTGAGTGAAGTGAGGATAGCAATATCTAAACTCAAGTTTAATAAGGCTGCCGGAAATGACGGCCTTCCCGCTGAGCTTTATAAGGCCGGCGGAGATGACTTGGTATGTAACATCCACCAACTCATAAGCCAAATCTGGTCGGATGAAAATATGCCTGAAGAATGGAACCTCAGCATCGTTTGCCCGATCCACAAAAAAGGAGATCCTCTGAACTGCGCCAACTACAGAGGCATAAGTCTCCTCAACATCGCCTATAAGATCCTATCTGCCGTAATATGTGAACGCCTGAAACCGTTTACCAACAACCTGATCGGCCCTTACCAGTGTGGTTTTAGGCCAGGAAAGTCCACAATCGATCAAATTTTCACACTTCGGCAGATCCTGGAAAAAACTCAAGAAGTCCAAATCGATACCCACCACCTATTCATCGATTTCGAAGCCGCATATGACAGCATTTATAGAGACGAACTGTACAGAGCCATGTCTAGTTTTGGTATACCGCCCAAACTCGTCCGTTTGTGTAGGATGACGATGGAGAATTCTCGCTGCACCATTAGGGTCGGAAACGACCTCACCGACACATTCGATACCAAAAAAGGATTTAGGCAAGGCGATGCACTGTCATGTGACTTTTTCAATTTGTTTCTTGAGAGGATTGTGCAAAACTCCCGAGCCATCACCAGAGGCACAATTTTCCAAAAATCGGTGCAACTACTAGCATGCGCCGACGATATTGACATCATTGCTAGGACTCAACGTGATGTCATAGCCACCTTTGCTAGTATAGAGAAGGAAGCGGCAAAAATGGGTTTAGCAGTAAATGAGGGTAAGACTAAGTATATGCTGTCAACACGAAAGGACACACAACATCGACGAATTTGACAGAACGTCACCATTGACAGATATAACTTTGTACGGGACTTTGTCTAGCTCGGGACTTTGTCAGAAACGAAGAATTACTCTTGCCAATCGCTGTTTCTTTGGGCTAAGAAGGCAATTTAGTAGTAAAGCCCCCACTCGAACTAAGGAGATCCTATATAAGACCCTGATCATCCCAGTACTGCTCTACGGCGCTGAAGCATGGACCGTATCAAAAGCGGATGAAGAAATCCTTGGTCGATTCGAGAGAAAAATTCTTCGGAAAATCTTCGGTCCCGTTTGCGTTGACGGGCTATGGAGACGAAGATTCGACCATGAATTATACGAGCTGTACAGCGACATACCCCTAGTCAAAAAACTCCGCATTGGACGTTTAAGATGGCTAGGACATGTAGAACAAATGGACACCAATACTCCGGCTCGCCGAGTCCAGTCGTCGGACTCAGTAGAGGAAGACCTCGCCTTAAGTGGCGCGCACAAGTGGAAACCGACCTCAACCAACTTGGAGTGCGCAACTGGAGGCAGTTAGCTAAGGACCGGACTAATTGGAGAAGCATGTTGGTTGAGGCCCAGGTTCATCCCGGACTGTAGTGCCACTTAAGTAAGTAAGTAAGGACCTATAACGCCCAAGGAACATTCAACAGTCTTATGAGAGAATGCTAAGAAATGCGCAGAAAAACCGCTTAGAGCGACGGAAGTATAAACTACAAAGTTTAAGAGTAAGAACCTGCTATACCTATACTACAAACGTCCACCTAGAATAAAACCCACAACGGAAGTCCAAGTGGTATGATGAAGTGGATACCAAAGAAGTGGAAACAAAAAGATAGGAAAAAGCTTGCAGCATTCGATCTCGGTTTAGCCAGAAAAAGTTTATCCTTCATAGGAAGACGATAGAACATCCATTCTCCAAGTTGCAAAAAAAAATCGTATCCAACATCAGCTATTTCCACAAAATACCAGCCACCCGGTTGCCGCCCTTAAATCAGGATGAGCAAGAAATCTTAGGAGTAGCACATTATCTACGCCCGTTGTCGAAGCTCAGTGGCACTATGGTTAGTGCGATGAACTGCCGTGCAAAAGTTCTGGGTTCGATTCCCAACCGTACCAGCACCTAAATGATTTCATTGGCCCTCCTCTCTTAATGATCTGACAAATCATCCGGGAAGTATCAATTGTCAAGAAAAGCTATTATCAACATAGCCGTTGGGATTCGGCATAAAACAGGAGGTCCCGCCATCGTGCAAGAAGTACACACGCACACATGAATGGTTGTGAGAAAGTAACGATCCTGTTGCGCCAAAAAATTGTATATTTGTAATTGTATTGTCTAAGCGTCGGACTGTATGGTAAAGACTGCCTTAAGAAAGGACACATTTTTTCAATGACCATCCTACACCTCGGGTGCTTCTCAAAAAACGTGAATCCCCTTTCGTGGATCAAAGCAGACATATTGCGATTTTTTCCTGAAATAACAAATAACGCGGGAAGAGTATTAAACCAGAAGAAGAAGAAGGGAAGATTAGAAATAGCGGGGTAGGAAAAACAGAGAACACTCAACAACCCAGCTCAGGGAAGTCGAAGAGTCTGCGACAAGAAGAAAATCTGCAAATTCTATAAAAAGGCAAACAACTCTCAGCTGGCTTCAAACTAGAAAAGGAGGGCCTACGGTATACCAATGGCAACCTAGTCACTGATGCTCAGGGCATTGTAGATGTATTCTGCTGGAAATACTGTCTTCCAAGCAGCTTCATAGTGGGTATAATGTCGAGAGAGTGATATGGCAAGAAACAGGCCCACCTTCAGTCAACGAAGAGGTAATTCTTCCAGTTTTGAAGATGTTCGTGCAGCCATAAACAACTGAAGCAGCCAGATCCCAGAAAAACTCTTCAAATACGGAGGTGCTGCCATAGATGTGTGCATGGACTAAGCCGTCAACAAAGTCTCGGTGGATGAGAGAATGCCCGATTACTTGAATATCACCTCCATATGTCGCATCTACAAAAAAAGCGATCCCATGTCTTGCACCTGCTACCAAGTCATATCTCTGCTAAATGTCGCGTATAAGATCCTATCCAACGTACTGTGCGAATGTTTTAAGTCTTTCTGCAGGTTTCCGGCACAGAAGATCGACCTTGGTCTTTGCTCACTAAGGCAAATCCGGGAAAAGAACAACAAATTTCAAGTCGAGAGACATAATCTTTTCATCGACTTAAAGGCTGCATATGATAGCATCCACAGCTTAGAGTCTCTATATCGCAATTTCGAAATTCGGGATGCCATCAAAATTGATACAGCAGTGCCGCTTAACACCAGAGGATAAGCGTTGCAATGTTTAGTTTCGAAGCAGCTCATCTGAAATTTTCCAAACATGTACAGGATTTCGACAAGGAGACGTGCTATCGTGTGTTTTCTTCAACCTCGTGCTGGAACAGATAGTACGTTGGAACAGGAATTCTGGCAGGAGTTCTGTGGTGCGCAGACTATATCGACATCATTGTAGGCAATTGACGAAGGAGCGAAACGCGTTGGTCTTGTTTGCGAATGATCAGTAATGCTCCAGTCGAAAAAAATCTTCGAACCCCAGCCTTCAGGTTCGAGTAGCCAAGGATGCGATCTCTGATGCCTGATGCCTTGTACACAATAACTAAACTCAACGTGCCCTGGATCAAAAAGGATTGAAGGCTTCCTAGCCTCAAGCAGAGACTCTCAAGGATTCGAGATCCCATATTAAGTAATCAAGTTCTAAAAAGTGCGTTCTTTCACTTCTGAAACTAATGAACAAGATCTCAAAAGTACCAGATCTTGAAAATGATGACAGGTTACAACTATTTTTACCTTTCTAATGGATTTTCCATTCCGTAAGCTTCAGCCTACTTTGTCTATGCTACAAAGCTCGGTACTTCAAGACTTCCGGTAATATTCCTCTCAAGGGTGCAGTGGCTTGTTGCTTAATGTGTTACAACCTCCCTGGTTCATATCCCGAACAACACCAAAGCTTGTTTCACAGCCCAACCTATTCCGAAAGTCTGACAAACATCTAAGAGTATTAAACTGGAGCTTATGAACTTTGCAGTTTGGAGTCGGCATTAGCCGAAAATACAACTTCGCACACACAAATGTATGGGAAAGCTAGGTTTGAAGGCGGGTCAATCTTAATCTTTCCGTCTCCAATTTCCTGCACTCATGTATGGCGTTAACTTTTGACATATCACACCATCAAATATACGCCCTTAATATTTGATGGTGTGATCTGTTAAAAGTTGACTACCGTTTCTTGGTTATTTTTATACCCTTACCCTAGGGCCACATTAGTTTTGATACATAGTTTGTAACATGATTAAACAATTTAGAGCGTCATATAGTAAAGTCGATATAGCTATGTCCGTCCGTCCGTCTGCATGTCACCGATTTCTAGGCAGATTCAGACTCATTTGGAATGAATGTATGCTTAATCGGTCGTTAATGGGTCAAAAAAGTCTGAACAAAATATTAAGACAATGCCATTGTCTAGTACCCGGACGTTTTATTACTGGCAGTAGGATGTGGGTGAACCTCAGGCATACCTTGTCGTTGTTTCTTTTTTTTTTGTCATCAGTTACGTCGTTCATTTACAGAAAAAGGACCATAAATCGAACTAGGATTTTTCTTTCGAAAACTGCAAGGGGTCTGCTTTCGTTCGACTGGGAGATGCATCTGCACTTTTCTTTCGAACACTGTAAGGAAGCTGCATTCATTCGTTATATTAGAATTTATGACTCCAACATGTGAATCTTCAGGTGGCCTTCAAGTAGTCCTTCCAAATCACGTATGAACCCCCATATTATAACTAAAGACATCTACAATCCCGTTTATGCACAACCTCTACAAAGAACATCCGCCTATCTTAATACCCCATTCCCATGGCGTTAATTATGGCTCTACCAACTTTACACCATCAACCCACACTTGGTAATAAAAGGCGCAGAAATCACCGCACACCAGAACATAATTCTTCGTAAACTAAATCGTGTGTCAACAGCCTCTGTGGCCATAACTCAAATAAAGCCCCAAACAACAAATCATTGCTCCAGCTTACAAAAAAAAAAATTCCGACAAAAGACGATGCTAAAAGGCTCCAAAACAACATCGTCTTCAATCCAATTGTACGTCCAACGGATTTTCAGGTTTCACCACATCAACGTGAAAGAGATTCTGAAGCCCACCCAAGCCAGAAAGACCTCCGCGTTCCTATGAATAACGCGAGAGAAGCGAAAACGAAGTAGAAACCCAGCTCAGTTTGAGAGAGCGAAACGAATTGGTGGACTCTCCTCACTCTCTTCGATGTATAGGTGGCCGCGCACGCGCATTAATGATAATATTTCCTTTTTCCGGTTAGTGGAGAAGGTTGCCCTGCATATGGATGACTTGCCGACGCCCCTCACCGCCACTGATGACACCATCAAACCCGTACTTGTTCTTGATCATCGTACCGTTTCATCATTCGTTTCATTGTCTCATTCTTAAGCCCCCAATTCTCAAGTACACACTTTCACGTCACTTCTCACAGTGCGTGAACTCCAAAGACTACGAAACGTGCGTCCATTGACCAAAAAGATCTTCCGTATCAGTGAGACCGAGAACTACTACACCCAGCCGAATATATACTCATCATCTTCCCACGAAAGATACTTTACGGTAGACCAAAGAGATACTTTATGGACGACACCATCTCAATGGAATTCGATCCGAGTGATTTGTATCTCAAAGCCGAACGACTCACCATCCACCGGCCAGACAATGGCTAGATATAGTAGGTGTTCTTCACGGACATTTACATAACCCCATCTAGAGCGGGCCACAAACCAGAATGTCAGCGTATCCGTCGAAAATACTCGATCAACCGAAACAACCTCACCGCCCCGAGTCGGCCAACAACAACAAACGAATATGTCAAAAAAAAAAACACAAAATGTTGTCACAAACGGTCTTTTGTTTTGAACGTCTTGACCATTTAATGTCAAACTGGAACATAATAAAAATCTAAAATTTGTATCTTTCAACAGCGAAATAGATTTATAGATATTATTTGGTTAAACATTTGCGTTAATTTGTTTCGGGTGTTCGCGGGCGGTTTGGGTTCGGTCTTTGGCCGGCGAAAGTCCATAAATTACCCAAGCGGTCAGGGTTATTAGGAGCTTCGGATTTGTCAGTCGTGTTATTATTCAGATGGGGACAATAATTTTTTGTTTATGTCAGGCGTAGACATTTCCAGTGCATAATATCGCAATAAATAATGAAACTTGTTTCGAAATCTATAAATTATCCGCTTAGCCAAGCTTTTAACACTTAATACGATTGTCATGATGCTGGCTAATGGTGGCTTCGAAGAAGATGGCATTATCATCCTGTGGTAAAATATTTTGACGCAAGTGTTGATTGTTGAGACGAAATTAGGTAGGAGATTTCCGGAAATGCCTAATTCAGTGGTGATTATTTTTAAGGGGATTTTGGTTCATGATCTAGCTCTTCTTTATATCCTTGGAAGTCCAGTAAATGCTCATGTTAAGGACAACCAAAAGCAAAGAAATAGACAGTTGACGAGGGCACTATCTTATTGCGGCAATTCATGGTAATTGTTGAATTGAAATCGGTGCTAAACGTGCTTATGGTGAGAACTTAAGTTAAAGCCAAGGAAAGCCATGAAGATGAAGAATATCAAGGCAATCACAAGAAGGTCGAGCTGGAAAAAGTATGAGAAAAATATAAGACGTTCCAAAGACGAGAGAGGGTAAAGGCACCAGAAGAACCCAAGCAATTTGTAGAAAACAAGCTTGGAAGTGTTTAAAGAAGCCTGTTGAAGAAAAACAAATGGAAAGTGTTACGTTTAAAAAGACCTCAGGCAAGTCCAACGAAGAAGTTGTCGAAGAGAAGCTAGGAAAACCAAATGAAGAGGTCACTGTAAAATAGCTGTTCAGGGCAACCTGAATACAAAATGGAACCATTTTTTACAAAAATTTGGAGGTTTTTGAAAATTTTACCGACCCTAGAGAGACGATTAAATTTTATTTTTCATCAAAATTGTAAAGTTTTTGAAAAGTTTACACGACCCTAAGATCACGAAAAATTTTTGAAATAGTTTGCACGACCCTGCAGCCATGATAAATTTTTATTTTCCATCAAAATTTTGAAGTTTTTGAAAAGTTTACACGACCCTAGGGTCACGATAAATGTTTATTTTTCTTAAAAATTTTGAAGTTTTGGAGAAGTTTACACGACCCTAAGGTCACGATAAATTTAAAATTTTCATCAAAATTTTGAAAAGTTTACACGATTCATTTTCATATTTCATCAAAAGTTTTTGAGAAGTTTACACGACCCTAGGGTCAGGATAAATTTTTATTTTTCATCAAAATTTTGAAAAGTTTATACGACTCTAAGGTCACGATAGATTTTCATTTTTCATCAAAACTTTGAAGTTTTTGAGAGGTTTACACCACCCGAGGGTCACGATAATTTTTTATTTTTCTTCAAATTTTTGAGTTAACACGACCGTAAGGTCACGATAGATTTTCATATTTCATCTAAACTTTGGTCACGATAAATTTTCATTTGTCATGAAAATTTTGAAAAGTTTACACGACCCTGCCGCCATGATAAATTTTCTACGATAAGAGGTCACGATAAATTTTTATTTTCTTCAAAATTTTTAAATTTGGAGAAGTTTACACGACCCTAGGGTCAGGATAAATTTTATTTTTTCTTCAAAATTTTTAAGTTTTTGAAAAGTTGACAAGTCTAGGGACTATCACTATAAATTTTAATTTTTCATCAGAATTTCGAAAAGTTTACACTACCCAAGGGTCACGATAAATTTTCATTTTCCATCAAAATTATGAAAAGTTTACGCGACCCTAGGGTCCCTATAAATTTTAATTTTTCATCAAAATTTTGAAAAGTTTACACGACCCAAGGGTCACGATAAATTTTCATTTTTCATCAAAATTTTGAAAAGTTTACACAACTCTGGGGTCACGATAAATTTTTATTTTTCTTCAAAATTTTGATGATTTTTTGAAGTTTACAGGACCCAAGGGTCAGGATAAATTTTAATTTTTCATCAAAATTTTGAAAAGTTTACACGACCCTGCCGCCATGATAAATTTTCTACGATGAAGGGTCACGATAAATTTTTATTTTTCATCAAAATTTTGAAAAGTTTACACGACCCAAGGGTCACGATAAATTTTCATTTTTCATCAAAATTTTGAAAAGTTTACACAACTCTGGGGTCACGATAAATTTTTATTTTTCTTCAAAATTTTGATGATTTTTTGAAGTTTACAGGACCCAAGGGTCAGGATAAATTTTTATTTTTCATCAAAATTTTGAAAAGTTTACACGACCCAAGGGTCAGGATAAATTTTAATTTTTCATCAAAATTTTGAAAAGTTTACACGACCCTGCCGCCATGATAAATTTTCTCCGATGAAGGGTCACGATACATTTTTGTTTTTCTTAAAAATTTTGAAGTTTTGGAGAAGTTGACAAGACCCTAGAGTCACTATAAATTTTAATTTTTCATTAGAATTCCGAAAAGTTTACACGACCCTAGGGTCACGATTAATTTTCATATTTCATAAAATTTTGAAGCTCTTGAACAGTTTACACGACCCTAGGGCCAGGATAAATTTTCATTTTTCATCAAAATTTTGAAAAGTTTACACGACCCTAGGGTCAGGATAAATTTTAATTTTTCATCAAAATTTTGAAAAGTTTACACGACCTTGCCGCCATGATAAATTTTCTACTATAAGGGGTCACGATAAATTTTTATTTTTCTTCAAAATTTTTAAGTTTTGGAGAAGTTTACACGACCCTAGGGTCAGGATAAATTTTATTTTTTCATTAAAATTTTTAAGTTTTTGAAAAGTTTACATGACCCTGCAGCCATGATAAATTTTCTACGATAAGGGGTCACGATAAATTTTTATTTTTCTTAAAATTTTTTAAGTTTTGGAGAAGTTTACACGACCCTAGGGTCACGATAAATTTAAATTTTTCATCGAAATTTTGAAAAGTTTACACGATCCATTTTCATATTTCATCAAAATTTTGAAGTTTTTGAGAAGTTTACACGACCCGAGGGTCACGATAAATTTTTATTTTTCTTCAAAATTTTGAGTTAACGATAGATTTTCATATTTCATCAAAACTTTGAGGGTCACGATAAATTTTCATTTTTCATCAAAATTTTAAAGTTTTTGAGAAGTTTACATGACTCTTGTTCATTCAGTTAATTGAAAGCCATTACCTGATGTACTTTTGTAGAGCTGTGCTTTTGAAATAAAGAGTTTCTGGAGATGATTTTACTTGGAACTTTTTGTTGTAAGTTTGCTATAACAGGCCTGGTAACGTGAAATTAGACAGAATTAAAAGGAATTATATCAACAATTTTACTTGTTAAAGTCGAAGTATGCTTCAGCCGATCTAAAAATACAGTTCAGTATGATTTCGTCCTCGTCTACCAATTGATACAGCTTCTGGCGAAATTCCTAGCGAATCAGAAGGTCTGTGGTGTTTAATTTGCTAGTAATCTAAACTTTGTAGGGAAACAAATTCAAATCTTTGTCTGTAATGTTTGTCTGCTGTCTGCCATTTGATCTGAAAAATTTCTTTTGGAAACGAGTGGGGTATCCTGTATGGCATCAGCAACAGCAGCAATTGTTTGCGTTGTCCGAACTAAAGGATTTCGATGATAAGGCCTTCTATTGTCCCACTATCGGGAAAAGAGTTTACCAATGTCATTATGGTCCATCTGCTCGGTGCGTGCTGCTAAACGTTTTTTTTTAAAATCTGGCAATATCAGAGAATGAGCTACTCGCTCGTACCTGAGCAATGCACGGAATCAAGTACCTCGAGCATGAAAGATCTGATGGGTTTACCTTTACCGTAGAGCGCCAGCCCACTGCGACAAAGAATAGTCGCCACAGATCCTGTGAAAGGGGAAGGGAAAATCATGGCTGATGGTCCCTTGTCCCCAGCAGTGGACGAGCCGCTTGCTCGTTGTTAGTTGAGAAGAGATGCAGGAATCGAAGCAAAAGGAGAGCGAGAAGGATCGATATTATGGGCACATGTCCACCAGGAGATGATACGATCATTTCAGACATGGGACATGCATGAAAACGCTCTTACTCTGAAGAATCTGACTACAGAAGAGAGAGAAACACGCTCATACCTCATGGCAAGGTAACGAAGGGTAACAGTGTTTGTGAGCTGAAAAGATTGCTTCTAGTTGCGAGAGATTAGTCAATCCAGCTGGAGAGCAATCTCCTAACATAACGAAAGTAGACGAATACTAATAGACAAATGTCTATTAGGTCCTCAAACCTAGCTTCTCCATTTTTCTGTAGAAAGTCGTTATTTTTTCCACGAAAAAGAAACATTTAAGAAGCAAGAGGTGGAGCAGTAAAAATTTTCTGTTGTCACTCTCTAGATTTGAACCAGTCTCCCCCACCTAACTTAGTAGTCCAATGCAGTAACCCTTGTGCAGTGAACCCATCATTTATTGCATCCGAAGTCGGACTTTTGTCGCCATACCTATAATTCCATCTTGGGATTTTTTCCTAATCGTCATGCTTAGGCTGATATGGTTTCCTTCAGTTAAGTGATCATTTTCCCATTATTATCAAAATTTGGTCAGATGAAAGTATAACTGCAGAACAACATCATCTGTCTGGCAAATAGATGCAAAAGGAAATATTTGCCAAATATTCGAAAAATGTTAGCTGTTAAATTTTTAGAAAGAAAATGCTCCACTTTCGAATGAACCTTTAAGAAAGATTTCAGAAGGCTTATAATCACAAGGCCAATCAGCTGTTTTTGGGAGGGGGATGCAACATGTGAAATTTTTATTCAATGAATCCATAGACTGCGAAAAATCTATAAATTGTCAGCATAAATTGTCAAAGTACTTCCTATCAGATCTGTGTGTAAAGATACTTTAAATTAAAAAAAAAACGGTTAATGGTAACTCCCCGAATATTGCACGATCGATTTAATTTTGAATGCCGGTTCTCATAACACGATCAATTTGTTGCCTTTCCCTTATATTCGATTTATGGGGCATACCACTGGGCACTGCCTACTTTCTTAAGAGTAAACGAATTTTCGTCCAATCCACACCCTTTTACTTTCGCTGTATATACTGCAGCGTTTGTCCTAGTTGAGTTGCTGCCATTCTCTCCATCCACCTCATTTTGTGTAGTTAAGTGAAAAATTATGATTTTCTCACTTGGACGGGTTATGTTTTTTGCTATCCTTTTCCATAGGGTATATTAGATTCGTATAAATGTCGAGACTGAGAAAATTATTATATAGTATAACTGGTCGTTTTATTGAATGACTTGCCAGGTACGAAGCGTGAAATTTTTATATTGTATGTGTGGACACTGGACATGTATACAGATGACACGGTACGTACCCAGATAGTCTTCTTCAATATCGTTAACGATTATCGTTTTGAAAGTTACGTAATGAGTTCCCAGAATTTTTCATGTAAAAAGGTGTACTTCTCTGTTTTTTTTTTAAATTAAATTAAAAATTTAAACAAAAATCAAACAACTTGTATGTACTTTGAAAAAATGATATGTTTCGTCATGTTTTAAAAAAATATACAAAGAACCAAATAAAGGTTTCCAAGCAATCGCGGTAACAAAATTGAAGCACAAGATGTAAATATTTGATTGCCTTCAGTCACGAAGTGATCCTAAATCGGAAGTCATAACAATACTTCTTATTTTCGATTGTGCAAACCTCACATATCGATCCTGCAAGTCCTTTCCTAAAATTGTGACGATTTCTTCTAATTTAGGGATACTTACTTACTTAATTGGGGCTATAGTCCGTATGTACTTAAATCCTAACAAAAATGTATTTCTCTGGTCATTTGGGCACAACAAATTGGTCGAGCTCAGCTGTTATTCTGAGGCTCCATTTTTTTTAATGCGTTGTTGATCTACCAGTACTGGCACTCCTACCCATATTTTTTACCATAACTGAAGTCCTGTCAGTATGCTTTAAGTCCTAGAAAGTCCATGTTATCAAACTTGACGATTGAGAATTTTCGGGTTTAAAAAAGTAATATATTGACATTTATGGTTTATTTAATTTTTTTTCTGGAAGAATTGTCCAAAAATCCTATGTAACACCATGGGCAAAATGTTTCATAAATTATTGCAACTACAGGCATACAACGACAGAACGATAGAACTTAACGAGATGTCACCTCAGCATGACTAAAGTGGGTAAATCAGAGTAAGCTTATATATGCAAGAACCGGCAGAATTTTGTGGTCAAATCGCAGGCAACGCGATTACATAAAACTAAAGGTTTTCACATAGCTGATGCTTACAAACTCCGACTCTCAGCCTTCACGTGGCGAACGCTAAGTGCCTAATATATTGACCGTAGAAAGGGTATCAATACCTGTATAAGGTTTGGCGGCAGCCGATGAGCATTGTTGTCGGAAAACACAACCTACACGACAACATGTCTGTCAACGGACTTGTTGCGTTGGGGGGGTGTAGCTATCTATGTTAGACAAGGTCTTGAAGGGAAAATAATACGTAAATCCCCGGCTGGCTCTGAAATTGATTACCTTTTCATGGAAATATTAGGTGAAGAAAGCAAAATTCTTGTAGGTACAGTGTACAGACCTAATCAGAACATCTCCATTTTGCCCTTATTTTCAATATTAGATGAGCTATCATTTGTATCCCCATTTATAATTGTTGCTGGCGATTTTAATTGAGATCTTCTAAGGTATTCATATCTGTTCGACGGTATGCGTTCTTTAAATCTACTGCCAGTAAATACATCGACGCCCACCCACTTTACCAAGGACAACAGTACACTCCTCGATGTTTTTTTCGTCAGTCATCTAGATAAGGCCACTTTTTTCTATCAACTCTCCGCTTCTGGTTTCTAGAACCACGATCTAATTCATCTTACGTTCCAATGTCTTCCCCCCCTCTCTAGTACAACTTTCAGTTTTCGTGATTTCAGAAATATCAATAGACATAATTTAGAAGAGGACTTGAGATCTGCTGAATGGTTTCGAGTGTTCAGTAAACTGCTATCGATCAGGTGATATTCCTACAAAAAAACATTCTTGATCTCTTTAACAAGCATGTTCCTTACAAAACAAAGCAAATTAAACATCAAGATCGACCATGGTTTTCAGCGGCGATTAAAAACCTCATCTCTTTGCGTGATGTAGCTTATAGGCGTTGGAAGTGTTTTCGTCTCGAAGAGCATCACAGCGCTTACAAAGCCTTACGAAATAAGGTCGTTCGTGATATACGGAAATCAAAAAAACAATTCTACTCCTCACGACTAAACCCATCGCTTGCTGGGCAAAAACTATGGAGGAATATTAGAGAAATTGGTATAGGAAAACAGAAAAACATTACAGATTGTGACTTTGATTGTGATGAGTTGAATAAAAAATTCGCATCTGTGTCCACTGCTGACTCCACTGACCAGTGGAATTCCTACTCACGCTCCCATATCCATATTCAAAATGAAAAACGCCTAAACACCTTTCAATTTTCTGCAACTGATGAAACCAAAGTGCTCGAGAGATTTCTAGGCACAAAATCAAACTCCGTTGGCTTTGATGAAATCCATCCGACTTTTTTAAAAGCAATACTCCCATATTGCTTAAAATATATCACATATGCTTTGAACTCGATTCTCACGACGGAAATTTTTCCTTATGTATGAAAATAGTCTAAAATTATACCCATTCCAAAAATGGACACTAAAGAAGAGTATAGACCGATTGCAATTCTACCCCTCCTCTCGAAAATCCCAGATTCATGAATACCTTGATACTAATAGTTTGCTCTGCCCTGAACAGTCCGGTTTTCGTCCAAAACACAGCTGCACAACAGCTTTAATAAAAGTAGTAGAAGATATCAGGCAGGCCGTAGATGAAAATAATCTAACTTTTCTTACCCTGCTTGATTTTTCGAAGGCATTTGATACTGTTAATCACGACATACTTTGCAGCAAACTTGTAGAACAATTCAACTTTTCACTATCAGCCGCGAACCTGGTTTCATCGTATTTAAGTGGTAGATCACAGGCAGTTGTAGGCAAAAACAACATCTAAACCTTTCTTCCCTTAAATAAAAGTGTTCCACAGGGCTCCATCCTTGGACCACTTCTTTTCTCACTTTATATCAATGACCTACCCAAATATATAAAGAACTCGTCCATACACATGTATGCTGATGATGTTCAACTATACAATAGCTGCCGAGTTGGTCTGTTTGAAAATGGTGCTTACGAAGTAAACGAGGACATCCAATCAATTTATATCTGGGCACAAGCAAACAGTCTTGCTCTTAGTCCCACCAAGTCCAAATGTATGGTTATTTCAAGGGTTAAAGTAGACACGTCATTCTTACCTCCAATTGAGCTTAACGGTTCAGTTATCGAGTTTGTTGATACCGCAAGGAACCTTGGGGTCACATTCACAAATAATCTTACTTGGGACAATCATATACGTATCACTCTTGGTAAAATGTACGGAAGCCTCAGAATGCTTTGGGCCTCACAGCCCATAACTCCTCTTGCAACTAGAAAAATCATAGCTAAGATTCTACTCGTCTCAACTATGCTCTTTGGTTGTGAGATATTTAGTAACTGCAACTATGAGCTTAAGCGCAAGCTTAATGTTGCATACAACAGCATATAACAGCATA
Organism: Rhingia campestris; assembly: GCA_932526625.1. Taxonomy (NCBI): domain Eukaryota; kingdom Metazoa; phylum Arthropoda; class Insecta; order Diptera; family Syrphidae; genus Rhingia; species Rhingia campestris. Next base: position 56,284,074 of record OW052184.1, read on the forward strand.
AAAAAAAACGATTTGTAAAGCCTATCCCATAGCATATCCCGTTTGTATGTCGTTTTTTATCAAACCATAGAAGACTTAGATACACCGCCCATGGTGAATATCGACCACGCCACCACAAATATGAAATACCGTGAAAAGATTGACCTTCGAAAGACTGTAATCGTAAGAGGCTGCCATGACCTTCGCAGAACAAGTATCCCTTAACCTCTCCATTAACAGCATACCACCAGCATCTAATGTCGACAAACAATGGCAATGATGTCAACAAGCCATTACATCAGCTGCATTTGATCAAACCCATGTGAAGTGATAATAGCAAAATTCAAACTTAACATTGCTACCGAAAATGACGGCATTCCTGCAGAGCTTTACAAATCCGGTGGTAAGGATTTGCTTAGTTGCATTCACCAACTCGTAAGCAAAATTTGGTCAGATAAAAGCATGCCTGAAGAATGGAATCTCAGTATTGCTTGACAGATCCACAAACTGCGCCAACTACAGAGGCATACTTACTTATCGGGCTCCCGACCCGTGAAGAGTCTCTGCCTGAGACACTACATACAGCATTCAATCCTCTGCAATCCCTGGGTCGCTGCTTCCTGATCCACAAACTGCGCCAACTACAGAGGCATACTTACTTACTTACCTATCGGGCTCCCGACCCGTGAAGAGTCTCTGCCTGAGACACTACATACAGCATTCAATCCCCTGCAATCCCTGGGTCGCTGCTTCCAGATCCACAAACTGCGCCAACTACAGAGGCATACTTACTTACTTACCTATCGGGCTCCCGACCCGTGAAAAGTCTCCGCCTGAGACACTGCAGCTTTCCATCCTTTACGATCCCTGGCTCGCTGCTTCCAGTTGTCTAGACCACGGGCTCTGGCATCCGCGATGGCTTGGTCTTTGAAACGGAGGTTCGGTCCTCCTTGCCTTCTCGAACCTGGGGGCTGCGATTCGAAGATCCTCTTAGCTGGAGCATTATTGTCCATTCGCACGATGTGGCCGAACCAATGTAGTCTACGTGTTTTGGCTTTTTTGGACTACATCCACATCTTGGTACAGCTCATAGAGTTCGCGGTTGTATCTTCTCCTCCATTCGCCCTCCTCCTTCTTTCGAAGGAGCCCAGTATCAGCTCTTAGTTCTACCTTATCGTCCAGCACTCGGCACCATAAAGCAAAACTGGCAGGATAAGGATTTTGTAGAGCACAGATTTCGTCCTTTGAGTTAAGAGTTTTGAACCCAGTTGATTCGCCAAACCGAAGTAGCGTAGAGTAATTCTTCGACGGATCTGCACTAGGGCGTCATTCGTGGAGTTTATATTAACTCCCAGGTAGGTGAACTCCTTAATTATCTGATATTGCTGCTTTAACACCTTTGGATAATGCTAACTTTGGAGTTAAATAGCAAATGTGGTATGCCGTAGGATCCCAAATAATCCCTAACGCTTTCTTTGCTGTCCTTCAAGTTGGACTAAAAAAAGCTAAAAGCATCTCCTACTTGAATAGGGTATTGGGCAATCTGCACAGTGGAGTGTAGCAATTTTATTTCTTTTTAGTCCAATTTGATGATTCTATGCTGATCACGCTGATCTTCGCTCCTAAGATACTTTCATTTCAATGATTTGTTTTTCAGTTTCGCCATTCATTTTTGTTACTTTCACCTTGTTATACCTCATTTTCCTCTCCTCACAACCGATAGCAATAACGCAATGACGATATGATATTGTTCGACAGTGATGGTAGCACTGTAGATACGGCATTAACAATATACGAACAACGTTTGATAGATCTCAATGCATGAACAGTTACCAAAATTGAAGTGACACTTTAAGTTACCTTAAAGCAAAACCATCTATTACAAAGGACATTCCACTCACACACTGTTCACGTCTGCTAAGCACTATTAATTTTGCTGTTTTCTGTTCGCAATAAATCTTCCCTTCTCCAAAGTCAAACAAGAAAATGAACAGCAAACGAACAAAAATTGAGAGGGAAGCAAACAAAATTAAATTAACTATCAAACTTCTACCACCTTTTCGCTGTACAAGCATCTTGTTTCTCCCCCCCTGTAGTCGGGTATAGACTAACGCCCACCCACACATCCCGTCACTGAGGAAAGACTTCATAATTAACTTTACTGTTGCAAACTTAAATCTAATTAATTCCACACCGATTGAAGGATACATTATCAGGGCCGTTGTCGTCGCACACACAGTCACACACTATCATCGCAGTATCATCATCATCATCGATATACTCGTGTAAACAATCGATAATCCAAAATCAAGAAGCTTTCAAAGTACCGAGTATCTGTGGGTTGAAAACAACCTCCTTATTGAGCTCTTCGCTTCCCCCGGTATTGCGAAAGATCGCTCCAATAATAGGGAAATTAAATTTTTCCGAAATAAAATATTCATCTCGCTCTAGATTGCCCCGAAAAGTGAGTCGGTTCGCGAGCGTATTGTGTGTATTTATTTTCATGGCGTATCTTTATTGAAAAATAAAAAAGAAAACGAAATCATTTTCGGGAAATTTGAATCTATTTTCGTCGCATTTTCTTTCAGTGTACATTCAACAATAACAGATACAAATTAGGCAAAGGATGATTTCATCTTTTCCCTTTGTGGGCACATAGATTGAACGATTTGTTAGGTGTTTACTACTAAAAGTTGGAAGGTTGAACATGCCGTCGCTGGGGAATGGTATTTATGGAAAATTTCAGAAATTTACGGACTAGATAAGACATAGAAATGTCGTCCCAAAAATGTAATATAATCTTGACCCTAAATTATCAAACAAACGATGTCAGTTTTATCTTTTTATCTATTTATTCACACCGGAGCGTCGCGGTCGATCGGTAGACCATAAAGCTGGTCTCTTATCATTTTTTTAAGTAGGAGAATTTTCCATTTTCGGCTTTGCGTAAACGACCTTAAAATGTGTTAACAGGAGGATATCCATTTTGCACATACCTATAGTTCCGATAAAGTTAAATTTTTTACAACGAGTTATTAAAAGAGGAAACCCTCTGAACTGCGGCAACTACAGAGGCATAAGTCGCCTCAACATCGCCTACAAGATCCTATCTGCCGTAATAGTTGAACGCATGAAACCGTTTACCAACAACCTGATCGACCCATATCAGTGTGGTTTAAGGCCAGGAAAGTCCACAACCGATCAAATATTCACACTTAGGATGATCCTGCAAAAAACCCAAATCGATACCCACCACCTATTTATCGATTTCAAAGCCGCATATGACAGCATTTATAGAGACAAACTATACAGAGCCATGTCTTGTTTTGGTATACCGCCCAAACTCGTCCGTTTATGTAGGATAACGATGGGAAACTCTCGGTCGGAAATGACCTCACCGACACATTCGATACCAAAAAGGATTTAGGCAAGGCGATGCGCTGTCATGTGAATTCTTTAAATTGATTCCTGGTAGGATTGTGCAAAACTCCCGAGCCAACACCAGAGGCACAATCTTCCAAAAAAATCAGTGCAACTACTAGCATACACCGACGATATTGACATCATCGGTAGGCCTCAACGTGCTGTCATAGCCTCGTTTGCTAGTATAAAGAAGGAAGCGGCAAAAATGGGTTTGGCAGTAGATGAGGGTAAGACTTAGTATATCCTGTCAACACGAAATGACACACAACATAGACGAATTGAACAGAACGTCACCATTTAGAGATATAACTTTGAGGGACTTTGTCTACCTCGGCTCCGCTATTAACTCTGATAACAACATCTCGTCAGAAATCAAACGAAGAATTACTCTTGCCAATCGCTGTTTCTTCGGGCTAAGAAGGTAGTAAAGCCCACACTCGAACTACTAAGGAAATCCTACATAAGACCCTGATCATACCAGTCCTACTCTACGGCGCTGAAGCGTGGACCGTATCAAAAGCGGGTGAAGAAATCCTTGGTCGATTCGAGAGAAAAATTCTTCGAAAAATTCTCGGTCCCGTTTGCGTTGACGGGCTATGGAGACGAAGATTTAACTGCGAACTATACGAGCTGTACAGCGACATACCCCTGGTCAAAAAACTCCGCATTGGACGTTTAAGATCGCTAGGACATGTAGAACGAATGGACACCAATACTCCGGCTCGCAGTCTTCGATTCCCAGCCAGCCGTCGGACACAGTAGGGAAGAACTCGCCTTAAGTGGCGCGCACAAGTAGAAACCGACCTCAACCAACTTGGAGTGCGCAACTGAAGGCAGTTAGCTAAGGACTGGGCTAATTGGAGAGGCATGTTGGTTGAGGCCCAGGTTCATTCTAGACTGTAGCGCCACTTAAGTAAGTAATGCCCAGTTTCACAGTGAGAGATTAAGCTTCACGGGGAGCGTAATCTACGGTTTAACATAACTTTGTGTTTCCAAGTGCCAGCTTCAGAGGGAACCACACTTAAGTGTTGATATAACTTAAGCCCCGATTTTGGTGGCTTAAGTGTTGGCTTAACTTCTGTCAGAGCAACATTTTTTTGGATGTTGGATGTGGTAGAGACTTACTCCATGGATGATGTCCGAACTAAATTCGGGTAGTAACTGTGTCATATTCGCAGAATATTCCCGTTTGGTGTATAGTTGTAGGTACGTTACTAATAAATTACATGCGAACCCTTCACAATTACTTGTTATATTTGGCTTAGCTAAACCAAACTTTTTAAATGACTGTGAAACCTGAAGAACTTAAACCCAAACTTAAGCTCTCCGTTATGCTTAGCTAAGCAACGACTTAAGGTCTCACTGTGAAACCAGGCATAAGTAAGTAAGTAAAGGGTGATCCATTTCGAGGTTCCCTACTTTTTTAAAGAAAAAAACACAGAAAATTCAAATTTAATGGAGAATGTTTATTATCATTTGAAAGAACATTCTTTGGCATTTATTTTTTTGAAGATTATGTCTATCAAATGTTGGCCGTTGCTACGTCGCAGATGGTCCATCCGTTGAGTCCAATTTTCGATCACTCGTTCGAGCATTTCGACTGGTAACTGGCGAATGACACGCGTGATGTTTTCCTCCAAGGCCTGAATCGAAGCGGGTTTGTCGGCATAAGCTTTTGACTTTACATATCCCCACAGGAAAAAGTCTAACGGTGTGATATCACACGATCTTGGTGGCCAATCGACCGGCCCAAAACGTGAAATTATGTGCTCACCGAAATGTTCTCTCAATAAGTCCATTGATTGATGCAATGTGTGGGAAGTGGCGCCGTCTTTCTGAAACCAAATGTCGCCGAGATCACGAGCTTCAATTTCAGGCATCAAATAGTCGGTTATCATGGCACGATAACGGTCGCCATTGACGGTTACGTTCGCACCGGCATAATTTTTAAAGAAATATGGACCGATGATTCCACCGGTCCACAAACCACACCAAACCGTTGTTTTTTCTGGATGAAGTGGCAGTTCTTCAATCTCTTCAGGTTGCTCTTCGTCTTAAATGCGGCAATTTTGTTTGTTTACATACCCATTGAGCCAGAAATGGGCCTCATCGCTAAACAAAATTTGCCTCGAAAACGTCGGATCTTCTTGGAACTTTTCAAGAGCCCATAGAGCGAAGCGATGTCGCTTGGGAAGGTCGAGCGGCTTCAGTTGTTGCACAAGCTGTATTTTGTACGCTTTCAATTTAAGATCTTGACGTAAAATGCGTCAAGTCGTTCCATACGTCAGTCCGAGTTGCTGCGAACGGCGCCGAATCGACTCTCTACGGTCTTCGTGTACACTCTCAGCTACGGCCGCTATATTTTCTTCACAGCGTGCTGGACGTGGTCTATTCGGTCGAATATTATCCAATAATGAATGCTGGGTCTCAAAATGGGTGATGGTGTTGCGAATAGTACGCTCAGTAGGCCGATTATGTTGACCATAAGTTGAGCGAAGTGCACGAAACACATTCCTCACAGAACGTGAATTTTCATAATAAAGTTGAACAATTTGTAAACGTTGTTCACGCGTAAGTCTTTCCATTATGAAATGCCAAACAATACTAAACAAAAATAACAAAAAAGGCTATTGAAAAAAGTATCTCTACTTGGATCACCCGTTATATACGCCTCAAACTTGAGTTCAACGCCCACATCTGGTCAGGTGCTGCAAAAACATGATTGCACCTACTGGAAAGGATACAAGAGCGAGCGATAAAATTGAAAGGAAATCCAACCGTAGCAAACTCTATAGTCTCGCTTGAACATCGTAGGAATATCTTCTGCCTAACTCTTTTTTACCGCTATTTTAAAAGGAAATGCTCAATCGAAAAAGCCAGCAGTATGCCGCCCCTTCATACATTAAACCTTAATAGTCGCATTGCCATGAATGTTAATCAATTCAATTCTGCTTAAAAAAAATCGTTTACATTGTAAATTTTTTTTAATAGTTAAGAACGAAAGCCACCATCTTCGTTTCTATACATATATGTACATATATATATCTATTTATTTAATTCCCCATTTACCTCAAGCTGGCTCATTTTTTCACCTCTTTTCAATTTTAAATACCTCCGATCTCCACTTGATTCATAGGTGAGCTACACAAGAAAAGATACAAAAGACTCAAACTGAAATATCATCAGGCAAAAGCAACCAGTGCCAAGGAGCTGGCAGAGGGCTGCGGCCGTTCCTCCCTTTTAATATCTCTCTTTATGCCTTCAGTATAATGTTAATGTATCTCTATCGGCCTATCTAGAGCTAGAGTCCCGCCAAATCCATTAAAAGCAAACAAGATAGCAACGTAGAAATGTGTAATTACACGTAGATACTTCCATCCACCGACTACTCAGCTCGCACAGAAACCAAAGAGCAGCAGCAGCACTGAAGCACTGAAGCAGCCAGAGAGCCAGATCGGAGCAGCAGCTATCCCCCAAGCCCCAACAATTATTATTTTTATTTATTTCGCCTTCTCTCGGCTGTCAGCCTCTATTCTACTCGGTTGCTTCTACACAAATGCCGATGCAGTCGCCTTGCGTTCTTGTCGTTGTCGTCGGTCGGTCGTTCGTCTCACTACCGAACCTTGTGTTGTGCCACCATTCGACCCCATCTCAACCCCCTTAATCTTTCTCGGTTTCCACCCAGCCAGACCCAATGTGTCCCGGTCTCTTGGTGTGTTGATGTGCCATCGCAAGAGCGGATGATTTATGTTGGATGTGAATAATTTTCGAATAATCAGCTTCGATTTGCGGACTATGTATCTCGGATCGTTTTCGTCTTCCTTTGGCGAGGGGGGTGGGTCGAGTGGTGGTTGGTGGCAAAATATGGACACCACCACCTCAGTTCAACCTGAAACAAACGATTTACACGACGAATTGAAGGTATAAACGGATGATGATGTTTTTTTTTTGTTTTGTCGAATATTATGTGTGGTGGGGGCTGGTAAGGGGTCACAGACTTTTGGCCGGCATGTACGTGTGGTTGGTCCTATGTGCTGGCCCCTCCGCTCCGTGCGCCCATGGTGTTTGAATATTTAGTTTTATAGGTGAAACATAAGCATGTGAAGTAAGTGTGGTGGAGATACATTTTTATTATTTTCAATGGTTTTGGCTTTTATTTTCGTTCCGTTTGAGGACGTTGTTCCTCGAGTCTGTGCCTTCTGTTTCTTGATTTGGTGCTCTGTTTTCGTGGGGCTCTGTGTGTTTATCTGTTGATTTTTGTTTTTGTTTTGGTATTGTATAGGAAAATTACTTCTGGGGGCTCTTTCTTGTTCTTGTGTGTTGGGGTTTTCTTTATTCGGATCGGATGCTTTTAGCATAATTTATTTTATATTTCGATTAATATACGCATATGGCTGGTTAAGTGTCGTACATTTGGAATGAGAGTGTTTTATTTGGTGGAGTGCGGGTTGGGCGTATGGATTTTTTTATTCGATGTTGTAGTTGGTCGAATGGTGGCAGTGTTTCTGTGGTAGATATATTTGCTTTTCTTTTGAGAATTAATAATTAGGGATTATTTCCGAACTGAATTTAATGAAATAAGAAAGAAATGTTAGGTGAAGTGCCATAGAAGTGCAGAATGTAATTTGTTTTAAAGGGTTGGACGTTGGTCCTTAGCGCTACCCATTATAGTTTCTATTGTAACGCCACTGCCATAGTTTTTACTGCAATAACACTGCGACGTTGGCGAATATACGATTCTGATAGAAACCTCATTCCACCGAATAGTCTCTCGACACGAAACGGTTTCAAAAATGGGTGAATTCGGCTCTAAAACATGGAGTTCACTATTTCAGTTTCGGTTTTTTGTTTTATTTGGTGACCCACATAAAAAGAGTTGTAAGTGCACGACTGGGTCGTACGTACTTTCTAAGTTAACGCTTTTTTTGAAAATGTTGATTTTACCAAAACTTTTATACAGGAAGTACCATTTGTTTATGGACTCTCATGGCAATTCTGAAAAGCCACCTAGGTGTAAATCCAAGAACTTGGTGTATCAGATTTTAAGCAAATAGGTTTAGCTGCTTATACTCTAAAATGAGATCTCATTAGGAGAAGGAGAGGACTAAAATTAGCTAGGTCCTCACTAAACAAAAAAAAATTACCAGACGGCAGCGGAATAAATCTTAAGATGGAATCATACGTGTCGTCTAATTATCTTCGAAGAAAAAAAACCTACATGAGCTGCTCTTACATATTTGGACAACAGGGCAATTTTATGACACAGACCCCTCAAACATAGTTGGTGGCTGATAAGCTGAGAGACCAAGTGAAGCTCTCAATCCCATTATGGATACTGATGGCACCGTGTCCTTGGGATATATAATAAATTTAATGTGGCCTTTCAGGTTGGAACACTGCTTTGGGTTTACTACTCAATCACGGAAAACTCCTATTGTTAAGAGGTCCTGGAAAGGACTGATTGCACAGTTAACGACCACACTTAAAGCAAAAAAGACAACGCATTTGAGAATATCAAACAGGAGAGATGTAGGCGAACAACTATCGAAAGCACCAAGCTGCTACTAATCAGATATTACAGCCATCCAGGAAATACGATGGGATGGGATGGGCTGGGCAAAAATGGATGGAAAGCGACGTGATCCCTCGATGTTATAAGCGACAGCCATAGGCAGGAAGTCTTATGTTTCGAAGACATAAGAAAGTAGATTGTAACAATTGGAATCAAAATCAAATTGACCAATATAAGCACTAATTGCTCTCTATATATATATATAACCGTTCACGAACAACCTCAGGCGTTCACATATTATAGCAGATATGTTCTTCTAGGCGATGTTGAAGCATAGGTCTGTCCGTAGTTGGTGCAAATCAGAGGGCCTCCTTTTTGCGGATCGGGTAAACGATGTTGAGATTCAGTGTGATTGAAAAACCACATTAGGAAGTAAAAATCGATACTTCTGCTTAGTCATCGATTTCGAAGACAGCATTTTTACAGAGCCAATGAGGATGAAGAAATCCTTGGTCACTTTGAGAGGAAACTCTTCACATTCGAAAATCTTCGGTCCTTTGGAGACAATGATTCGAAGAACTTGACGAATTGTATAGTGACGTGGACTTATTAAAGGAAAACCTCATTGAACATTTAAGATAGCTAAGACATTTAGAGCCAATGGAAAAAAATTCTTCGGCATAAAGAGTTGTTGATTCTCAGTCCGATATCAGACGCAGTGGTGGATGAACTCGCTGTAAGTGGGGAGCAAAAGTAAAAACCAACCGGAACGAACTTGAAGTACGCAACTGGAGGCGATTTGCTAGAGACTGGACTTAGTGGAGACGTATTTTGATTGATGGACAATTTCATTCCTTTAAACAAAACCTGGTAACATTGGCGACAATGGACTGTTGTCTTTTGTCAAGCATATCCTCATCTCACTGTTCACCGAAGATCGAAAACAACTATAAGAATGAAGGAAATATATGACGCACAAGGAGCTAAGGAATAACTTTGCAGAGAACAACTTGCATCCATGAGAATTGACTAGAAATACATCAGCAAACTGCTGGAACCCATCCTTTTGAAACACCAGAACTTCAAAAACTAAGTGCTGATATCCTCCATCATCAAAGACAAAAGAGGTCACGACAGGCAGTAAGATGTTCCAGGATATACAGGCGTCATTAAGATCCCGACACCTTGTACCTTGTCAAGATCGATCTTGCTAAAAAAAAAACTCTCGAACCAATGTCAGCGATCCGGTGAAGTTTGTCAAAATTGAAGAGCTCAATAAGAGGCTTCAAGTTGTCATGTGTAATTTGAAACCCTCTAAAATGGGCATGGTTTTGTTCACATCAAGAACACTGAAGAGGAACCAATCTATAGTTCCAGCCCCTAATGATCGTATATCCGTCGACAGCTACAGTGGAACCCCCGATTAGGTTCATAAGCCCAAGAAGAAGGTTTGGCAGAAACTCCAAGTCGACCTAGTGACCAACACGGATGGAGTACCACTATGGCAGGGTAACTTCCTACAGATGACAGCTGGCGAAGCAAACTGCCACATCCAGTGAACAAACTGGGGGTGTGGAACAATTAGTATTTATTTACTGCAATTTCTCAAATATGTACGCTAATTCCGGACTGAAGTGCCACTTGAGAAAGTAAGTATTCGAAACTATTGCAAAAATCTCTCCAAGCCTTCTCATTTAGCCGTTTCATTTATTTTAACTAGTCTTGAATGACTCTTATAGAGCCATCTAGACATTTTTTGCTGCTCACTAAGTTCTTTGGGTACCTATAGAGGTTTAGTTTCTTACATAATGGGACCGCTATTTTGAATGCGTTACTGCGTACAGACTTTCTCGTTTGGTTATAAATGGAAGTCCTAAAAGTGTCCTTGGGAGCCATTTTTTTTTTTGTGACGAAGATGAAAAAATTGGCGGTATTCGATTAGAATACTGGTGTGGGACTCGAACACCATTAAAAACACTTCCCCTATCAATATACCTAAGATCGACAAGTACTTTACTTTGATACTACAACTAGGCTAGGCTAGGCCTATCTAGTAGTTTTCCTTTTAATAGAAATACGCATGTGGCAGGTAGCCTACCATTGAAGGGCCTTGCTGAGTTCTTATAGTGCCAGTAAACGGTGGTTGTTATTTAGTTCACCACATCGAACCGTTTGTTTTTTTGTAGCCTTCGCTTTCTAAGGCTCTCTCTTCCAAAATTTGGAGAATAAAAATGTTGCAATAATTTTGAACACGTATACAATTTTTGCCAGCGAAATTTGTTTCACTTATTGCTTATATAGCCGTCTCCAAATTTTGTTTTTTCTTCTGGTATATTAGGGGTATATTAAAGGAAGAGTATCTGGCCAAGGACTCTTCCTTGAGGAACGCCAGCCTTTGATACTTAAACTTGGAATATACGTTTCTTTGTCGAACTGTTCTTAGTTTCAATATTATTCGATAGTGCCAAACTTTGAGATATGTCTAGGAAAACTGTGGAACATACCTGTTTTTCTTCGAAAGCTTTTAGGAATTCAGCGTCTTTGCTCTATCACTGACTGAACACCTTCAAAAATATTTTTTCAAAAACCTTCGAAATTATAGGAAAGATATTTTTAGCTTTGGAACTGTTAGGACTTTTACAACTTTCCACTGTTGTTTTAGGAACAAACGTTTTATCGAATCAATTATAAGATGGAGTACGTAGTCCTTAGTTTTTTTTAAAGCTTGGTGACCAGAACCCCCTTGGTAGTATCATTCTTTACGTTAACGAGATTAGTCTGATTTTCTGCCAGTACCTAGTCTTTCAAAAAATGTCACAATTTTACGATTTTTAAGAAGTCCTTGATGAGATTTCTGAGCTTTTCTTTTAGATTGTTAAAGTAGGTTTCGTCCTATGGTGATCAAGATTGTTGCCAAGGTTTACGTGATCAACGTTTAACATTATACATTAACTCTGGTTTGGTTTCTTCTTAAAGTTCGTACCACGTTTACAGCTGGTTAGTCTTGGAGGTTGTTCTTCTCTTATTAATTCGCCAAATGTGCTACCTTTTGGTATGAAAAAGTCAATAAGACCGAGGGCATGTATGACGGATTCCACGTCGAGAAAAAGTATTCATCAGATTGCATATCAGCTTCATAAGGCACTTTGCCTTTGAAAGAACAAATTCTTGAACATCAAAAGGTTTGGTCCCGTTGGTTTGATGAAGAAATATGACGTATACTCGCAATCAAGGACGGTGCGTACAAGGCTAAGCTGTAGGTGAATACGAGAGCTCCCATTGAACTCTATAGGAAAAGACGGGGGAATATCTAACCTTAAGCTTAACAAGGCTGCCGGAAATAACGACCTTCCCGCCGAGCTTTCTAAAACCAACTTATAAAAAAAATTGTCGGATAAAAGTATGCGTGAAGAATAAAACCTTAGTATCCTTTGCTCGATACACAAAAAAGGAGACCCTCTGAACTGGGTTGGTGCAGAGGCATAAAGGTCCTCAACATCGACTACAAAATCCTTTCTGCCGTAATATGTGAACGCCTGAAATCGTTTACAAACAACCTGATTGGTCCTTATCAGTTTATTTTTCTGCAGACGAACTATACAGAGCCATGTCTATTTTTGTATACGGCCCAAACTCGTCCATCTGTGCAGGATGACGATGGAGGTTCGGAAACGACCTTTCCGACACATTCGATACCAAAAAGGGATTTAGGCAAGACGATACACCGTCATGTGACTTCTGAAATCTAATTCTTGAGATGATTGTGAAAAACTCCTGAGCCAGCACCAAAGGCACAATCTTCCATAAATCGATGCAACAACTAGCCTTCGCCCAGGATATTGACGTTATTGGTCAGACTCAACGTGATTTTATATACACGTTCGCTAGTATCTGTAGAGAAGCAAGCAGCAAAAATGGGTTACTACAATACAACATCGACGAAATGGACAGAATGGAACCGTTGACTAGTATAACTTAGAGGTAATACAGGACTTTGTCTACCTCGACACCGCTATTTACTCCGAAAACAATATCTCGTCAGAAATAAAACGAAGAACTACCCGCTGTTTCTTCGGGCTAAGAAGACAATTTAGTAGTGAAGCCCTCACTCGACAACTAAGGAGATCCTTTATAAGATTCTGATCATCCCAATCCTGCTTTACGGCTCTGTAGCATGGGACGTATCAAAAGCGGATGAAGAAATGCTTGGTCGAGCGAAATTCTTCAAAAATCTTCGTACCCTTTTGCGTTGACGAACGATGAGACGAAGATTCATCCATGAGCTTTAAAAACTGTACAAGGACACCACCTTAAGTCAAAAAAGTTCTCATTGAACGTTTAAGATGGCTAGGGCTGGTAGAGCGAATGAACACCAATGCTCCGTCTTGCAGAGTGATAAATTCTCAACCAGACGTCGGAAGCATAACGTGGCGCGCACAAGTTAAAATCGACCTCAACCAACTTGAAGTGCGAAACTGAAGGCAGTTAGACCAGGCTAATTGGAGAGGCATGTTGGTTGAGGGTCAGGTTTATTCCGGAGTCAGGACTGTAGTACCAGTGAGTTTGGGTTTGCTCTGATGGTAGTGAGCATGTTGTTCAACTTACTCACAGATATTTTGCGAGTGATCACAGGATCCCAAATATTACAGTCCTCCACTTTTAAATCCATACATTCCCCAGAAATCTACAACCTCACGGCAACACTTTCCTACCAACTTCGACCTCCGTGTCTCCAGCACTTGGTGGCTTCCAATGCACAGATACAAATCGTACGTTCAGTGCTTTTTATCGTTTTGTTTTCCCTCATTTTTGTTTTCAATTGTATCTCATGGATACACGTTTTTATTTCGTTTACGCGTACACTATCATCGCTTTGCGTTCGCTTCGGCGTCGTTTAATTGTATTATATCGACGACTGGTGTTTGTGTGCTTTTGCGTTACTTTTTTGCGTCCATTTTCTCTTTATTTTGTCCGCTCATTTGTGCCGTGCGTTCGCGTTGTTCTCTTTATGGATGATGGTGATTTTTCTTTATTTACTGTTTTTCACTTGCTCATTGCTCTCTCCCTCGTTTGTTTTTTTTTTGCGGATTGTTTTGTTGCTCCTTCTCCTTTATTTGTTTTAACTTTGTTTTGGTTTTCTTTTTCTTGGCTTGTTGATGGTGTGTTGTGATTTTCACGTATGGAATATGCGGTCGCTGCGCGGCCGTACGCGAGTGTCACAGCTCTGATCCGAAAACTCGAACTAATACAAATGTAATGACATGATAATTTATTAAAGACAAAGCCATGGACGTGCGTCGGGACGGTCGGGCGCTTGGGGCCCCCTGAGTAAGACGCTGCAATTATTGTATCTTTAAGAAGTTTATTTAGCCAAGTAACCGACCGTTCAATCGGTCGGACGTTTTCTCTCGCGCAGTGTTGCTGTTCATGCAAAGTCACTTAGCCGGGTCGGATTGTTGTGCTCTGGCATATGGCTGGCTAACTGGCTGGGGCTGCGAGTGTATGAGTAGTTGGTAGGGGTTGTGATTGTGATACATGACAACGTGGGAGGGTTAGTTGGTTGGTTTATTGGACTGATATGGTGGAGGTTTTCCGCACAGATTATGTAGATACTTTTGTATCTTTTTGTTGTTGGTCGGTCTGCCTGGTTAATTTTACCCAAACCGACTGATTTTGGCTGACTTGACTGACTTGGCGCTGGCTTTGGCAAACTGCACGGTATAATTTTCACCACAATTGTGAGTTGCGAGAGCGGTTGAACTATTGTGCTATAGCGATGATGATAGTCGAACGTGGTTAGAGGGGGGAGGCTAATTTTTTCGCGTTACGCCAGAGCCAAGAGGTAGTAGGTATGTATGGGGTATGGGCATGTCGTATGGTTAGGTATCTGAGAGTACAAGCGCAAACGAAGTGATTGCTGGCTCATTATGTTTTCAGCACGGATGAGCTATATTTATAAATTTATACGTAGTAGCGAGATGATTGTATCTTTGCGCTGTACTTGGGTTGTTTGTGCGATTATGCGGTGCCGTTCCGTTTTTAGAAAAGTACTCAATATATCGGAATGAAATTGAAGTGACGGCGACGACAGCAGCGGTGAAGGCGACGCGCCGGCAACGTTGGAATGTAATGTGTTATTTATTTGTGTTTGGTGATGTGTATGTGTGTGATTTCTATTCGGACTGAGTTTGGGTAGTTTGTGGAGTAGGCTGATGATCATTTTTTTTCTGGATTTGAGTAATGATATTGAAGGTGGGGTGGTAGGTAGTATTTGTTTAGATTGTTTTTTTTTTATTATTGGCATGCATAAGTGTGTGTATGGAAATTCTTGACGTAGATTGGAATTACGTGATAACTAATAATATCTGTTATCTCGTTTGTAGTTTTGAATGAACGAGAGTGATACCTTGAATTGTGTTATTGATTTTTAAGACTTCCTGGGTTGGGAAATTTTGTATCGATTATTTATTATTTTTATCTAATGGGAACAACATTTAGTGAGATGTGTAGGTATTTGATGATTCAATTAAGGGTGTTGATAACCCGAAATGTTAATAATTTTCAAAGAAGGTTAGGTACTCTTGGCTTTTTAGTCTCATTAAATGCTTCATTCATTGGTATGTTAAAGATTTTGGTGACAGATATATCATTCGGAACCACATATTGCTTTTCAAAGACTACTAGATACATAATACATATATTATTTAGGTAATCATGTCCTATTGCTTATTATTTATCTTCTATTACAATTAAAATTCAAGTTTGGTTATAAATAGTAAGATTTCATAGGCCTCACGTTGGGCGCCACTCGAAGTGGGAATCAAAATTTTAAGTAGGAATTTCGAAGCCCCTTGAAAAAATATGTGGCAGTAGAGGGGGCGAGATATTAGGTACTGCGAATAGGAGAAAACGATTGGATAGGTCGGGTAAAAGGAGGATGAAAAACGGGTATATTTACTATGATTCTTGATAAATGGAGTAAAATCAACAATACTCGGAAGCGGATTTGTAATTAATAACAGCCAACAGTTCACACGGACAATCTAATGCAACTAAACATTTTTAGCGACACTTATTATTGCAGTTCGAAGTAAGAGAAACTGATTCTCATTCCATTCTTTGTAGCAACAGGCATACAAAAAAATGGTGAGGTAAGTTTTAGTCTGTATAGACAAATATTTTGGCCAAGGTGAGAATTTGGATATCATACACGACACTTTGTTTATCAATTGCAATATGATACCCACACCATATGGCTATCGATGACCATTAGCGACATTGTCAGCAAGCCAGAAAATGATGTGCTGGGTGTCTATCGTTCACCTCGCATACCTACTATTGAAGCGTATATGGGCCTGACCATGATCGTGTAGATCCAGTGTGTGGTCTTTGAAGAGATTCCTCAGGTTTTACCATACATGCTTCGGCAAGCCCAGAAAGCTTTGGTTGCTTTTTAAATTTTGTTGTTAATGTGGAAGTTCCAGCTTAGTTTTTTGTCGAGGATCACTCCAACATATTTTACTTCGTTGGAATACTAGATGATTGTATCACCGGTTGAAATTTGGGAAAGACTTAATTTTCTCCTTTTTGTAAAAGGGCGATGATAGCCTTGCTGGGGTTTATAGAAAGACTTTCTTTTCTACACCAGTCCATGACTTTCTTAAGGGAGTTTTGCAAACGTGTTGTAACCTCGTTTGGTTCTTTGCCCCTCATTATGATGACTAGATCATAGGCGTATCCAATTATATTGAAACCTGTATTACTTAAGTCTTGAAGTAGGTTATCGATAACCAGAGGCCATAGTAAGGGTGAGAGTACTCCTCCCTGAGGGCAGCCTTTAACGGCAATTACTGATACTGAGGTCAGTGCTGATGAAGCAGTTCTTTTCCGACTTTCAAGTATCAAAATCAAAATCAGCATTCAAAATCTTTTAGGGTTTTCTCGAAACCCTTATTCTTACTTACTTACATACTTAAGTGTCGCTACAGTCCGGAATGAACCTGGGCCTCAACCAACATGCCTCTCCAATTAGCCCGGTCCTTAGCTAACTGCCTCCAGTTGCGCACTCCTAGTTGGTTGAGGTCGGTTTCCACTTGTGCGCCCCACTTAAGGCGAGGTCTTCCTCTACTGCGTCCGACGTCTGGCTGGGAATCGAAGACTCTGCGAGCCGGAGTACTGGTGTCCATTCGTTCTACATGTCCTAGCCATCTTAAACGTCCAATGTGGAGTTTTTTGACCAGGGGCATGTCGCTGTACAGCTCGTATAGTTCTTGGTTGAATCTTCGTCTCCATAGCCCGTCAACGCAAACGGGGCCGAAGATTTTTCGAAGAATTTTTCTCTCGAATCTACCAAGGATTTCTTCATCCGCTTCTGATACGGTCCATGCTTCAGCGCCGTACAGCAGGACTGGGATGATCAGGGTCTTATATAGGATCTCCTTAGTAGTTCGAGTGAGGGCTTTACTACTAAATTGCCTTCTTAGCCCGAAGAAACAGCGGTTGGCAAGAGTAATTCTTCGTTTAATTTCTGACGAGATGTTGTTGTCAGAGTTAATAGCGGAGCAGAGGTAGACAAAGTCCCGTACTACCTCAAAGTTATATCTGTCAATGGTGACGTTCTGTCCAATTCGTCGATGTTGTGAGTCCTTTCGTGATGACAGCATATACTTTGTCTTACCCTCATTTACTGCTAAACCCATTTTTGCAGCTTCCTTCTCTATACTAGCAAACGTGGCTATGACATCACGTTGAGTCCTACCAATGATGTCAATATCGTCGCCGTATGCTAGTAGATGCACCGACTTTTGGAAAATTGTGCCTCTGGTGTTGGCTTTGGAGTTTTCCACAATCCTCTCAAGAATCAGATTAAAGAAGTCACATGACAGCGCATCGCCTTGCCTAAATCCATTTTTGGTATCGAATGTGTCGGTGAGGTCGTTTCCGACCCTGATGGAGCAGCGAGAATTCTCTATCGTCATCCTACACTAACGGACGGTATACCAAAACTAGACATGGCTCTGTACAGTTCGTCTCTATAAATGCTGTCATATGCGGCTTTGAAATCAATGAATAGGTGGTGAGTATCGTTTTGGACTTCTTGAGTTTTTTCCAGGATCTGCCGAAGTGTGAAAATTTGATCAGTTGTGGACTTTCCTGGCCTAAAACCACACTGATAAGGGCCAATCAGGTTGTTGGTATACGGTTTCAAGCGTTCACATATGACGGCAGATAGGATCTTGTAGGCGATGTTGAGGAGACTTATGCCTCTGTAGTTGGCGCAGTTAAGAGGGTTTCCTTTTTAGTGGATCGGGCAAACGATGCTGAGGTTCCATTCTTCAGGAATATTTTCATCCGACCAGATTTGGCTTATGAGTTGGTGGATGTTGCTTACCAAGTCATCTCCGCCAGCTTTATAAAGCTCAGCGGGAAGGCCGTCATTTCCGGCGGCCATATTAAGCTTGAGTTTAGATATTGCTATTCTCACTTCACTCAGGTCGGGTGGTTGGAAGTTTTCGCTGTCGTTGCCAATATTGAATGGTTCGTTCTGCCTGACAGCGGAATGTTGTTCGTCATCGCCGTTTAACAGTCTGCAGAAGTGGTTCTTCCATATCCTCAGCATCGACTGTGTCTCAACTACAATATTTCCTTGTTCATCTCGACAGGATTCTGTTCGAGCCTTGTGTCCTTGGCTTTGAAGTTTTACACTTTGGTAAAACTTGCGAACATCGTTCCTGGAGTGGCACCTCTCTATATCCTCGATCGCGCGCTTTTCTTGCTCTTTTTTCTTCTTTCTGAAAAGCCGATGTTCTTCCCTTCTTCTTTGCCTATAGAGCTCAATGGCAGCTCTCGTATTCACCTGCAGCTTAGCCTTGTAGGCCTCGTTCTTGGCTGCGAGCATCTGTCGGCATTCCTCATCAAACCAGGGGTTTCTTGCTGGTGGCCGCGAGAAACCTAGCACATCAGTTGCGGCTGATCTAATGGCCTGTTGGCATCGTTGCCATTGCTCTTCGACATTCGATGCTGGTGGTATGGTGTTAATCGAGAGGTTAAGGGATACGCGTTGTGCGAAGGTCTTGGCGGTCTCTTGCGATTGCAGTCTTCCGACATTAAATTTTTTCACGGTATTTCTGGATTGTTGTGGCGTGGTGGATATCCGCATTCTTACCTTGGCTGCTACAAGGTAGTGATCCGAGTCGATGTTAGCTACCCGGAATGTTCGGACATCCAAAATACTGGATGCGTGCCTCTTATCTATCGCAATGTGATCAATTTGGTTGACCGTTCGTTGATCTGGAGACCGCCATGTCCCCTTATGGATATCGAGGTGAGGAAACCGTGTGCTGGCTATAGTGGCGTTTCGTTCCGTAGCGAAATCAATTACCCTAAGTCCGTTACCAGACGTGTCGTCGTGTAGGCTTTGTTTTCCGACAATACTTCTAAAGATGTCTTCTCTTCCTACCTTTGCGTTAAAATCTCCCAGCACGATTTTAACATCGTACTCCGGTAGTAGCTCATAGGTTTTGTCGAGGAGCTCGTAGAAGCAGTCCTTAGCTATATCATCTTTTTCTTCCGTCGGAGCGTGAGCGCATATAAGGCTTATGTTGGCGACTTTGGCCTTGATGCGGATTGTTACTATGCGTTCGCTAATGTTTTGGAAACATAAGACTTCTTGCCTAAGTCTGGCACTTATAACAAATCCGCATCCGAATAGTCGCTGTTTCTGCTCACTATAACACGGTCCATAGTAGATGTCACAGTTTTTCATCCTCTTTTTGCCCGGCCCATCCCATCGTATTTCCTGGATGGCAGTAATGTCTGCTTTGTAGCAGTTTAGGGCTTCCACTAGTTGTTCGCCTGCACCTCTTCTATTTAATGTTCTCACATTCCAGGTGCAGATACGAACGTCGTTGTCGTCCTTTCTTTGTTTAGCAGGGTCGTCAACAATAAAATCAGTCCTTTCCGAGGCTATTGGTTGCTTCGTAACAATATTTTTTTCTGTGGGTAGATAGTTAACCCAAAGCACAACCCCCAACCTGGAGGACCAGTTCCAATTTATTAGATACCCCTAGGACACGGGGCCATCAGTATTTACGGGATTGAGCGCTGCCGTTGGCCTTTCGGCTCATCCGCCACCATCTCTGTTCAAGGGGCTGACTTACCCTTGAAATTCCTAGACAACCTGTTGTCCGAATATGTCAGAGCAGCTCATCTAGGTTCGCCTGGGACAGCAGGCCGGGTATTCATCCGTGCCATTCTCACCAGGGTGTTTATAGTGTTGCTGTTTTTCGTCGTGTTATCAACACTCGCATTTATCGTTTAGCAAGTCAAATCCGGTTAGATGAGACCAGTACCCGATGGTTACCACTTGGTTGGATGAGACCAGTACCCGATGTTTACCACTTGGAGGTAAAAATAAGCACATTTGATGTGTAGTCAGAGTTACAACACTCGGCATTGCCAAGTTAACGCCAATCAGAGTCTACCCTCGTTCTACAACACCCAACCATCCGAAACCCTTGTTCCTAGGCTTCTAAAAATCCACCTTGATCCCTGGATAACCATCATGCTATTCCCTTCTCAATCCCAGTGCCAATTCTTTTGTTTCATGAAATATAAAAAAAAGGAGTAAAGAATCCATGTATGCTATAAGCACATAGGTGCATTCCCAGTATACCCTTCTTCAACTGCATTAAGAATTTTATTTGATTCTCATTTTATTACTTTCTCGCTGGTTTCTACCAAATAAAAGACAACAACATCCAAAAAGACCGTCAAAACAAACCAAGAAACTCTTCACCAAATCCGACCACGGATGCTGAAGTTTTAGCCACCGCGTAGCATGTGAACATGTGTGAGTGTGTATCTTTTACCAGCGCCTTTAAGAATCAGCTTATATGCTGCGCACTGGTGATGCGATAGTTGTTGCTACAGCTAGCTGCCTAGCTGGCTAGTCAACAGCCTGGCTAGCTCATGTAAAGCGTCAATAGACAAATCGAGCATTCAGATTTACGCGATTTGTGTGCAGCGCAAAGTGGTATGCAGCCGGCGCGCGGACTGTTTGCTTTTGTTTCTCTGTATCCGTATCCACCTTTCGTTCTCCTTACACCGCCCCAATCGCGATTGGTAGTTTGTACCTAGTTCGCGCATTTCCATCTATTTTCATAAAAAAAAAAGATTTTTTTTTATATAATTGCCTCTTTGCGCGCGCTCCGCGTATACGTATTCATCAGAGAAATATACTTGCAAGGCGACCTCTATAGCGCCTTGTTTTCGTTTGTATCTTGTCTACCTATAATAGATACACATAGTTTCAATAATATTATAATAATGTGCGCTTCTTCTTCTTCTCATTCGCAATCGTCGTTGTCGACCGTTGTCTTCATGTGGTTGCTGTTTGGATGGATCTGGTCGGTTTTTGTATGCTTTCATTTCTGAGATTGTTTTCAATTTTTTTTTTGTTTTTATTTTGTCTGCCTATAGTTTGGTTGTATTTTTCTTTGATTGAATTATATTTTTAGCGCAATAATGTGTACATACATACAGAAGGTAGCAAATAGATAACAAAAAAAATACTAAGCTTATAAATATGTTGAAACAAAAAAAAGAAAAAAAATAAAAGAAAAAATTAAGAAGAGGTAGAAATAATGAAATGGAAACAACACAATTATTATGCTGGCGAAGAAGTATTTGTAAGCTGATACAGGGTGGCAGTAGGTGTTGAGAGATTTATCTTTAATTTGATTTGCAACTGGAATATCTCCATCGCGTGAAATCGAGTGGTTTTTTGTATCCAATTGTTGAACCTATGACTAGACTACTGGGCGTATACGTAACATTTTTTTTTTTATACAAATTTTCGGACGGATGTTTTTTTGGGATCGGTTAAACGGAACAAGGATAGTAATTTCGAAGAAGTTCCGTATAGTCCGGAATGAACATGGGCCTCAACTACTATGCTTCTCCAATTTGCCTAACTGCATTCAGTTCCGCACTTCAGGTTGGTTGAGGTCGGTTTCCACCTGTGCGCGTCACTTAAGGCGGGGTCTTCCTCTACTGGCTCTACTGTCTGGCTGCGAATAGAAGACTGTGAGCCGGATTGTTGGAGTCCATTCGCTCTACATGTCCTGGCCATCTTTAACTTCCAATGTGGAGTTTTTGACAGCTCGTATAGTTCTTGGTCGAATCTTTTTCTCCATAGCCCGTCAACGCCATCGGGACAGAAGATTTTTTAAAGAACTTTTCTCTTAAAACCACCAAGCATTTCTTCATCCGTTTTTCGATACAGTCCATGTTTCAGAGCCGTAGAGCAGGATCTTGTATAGGATCTTCTGCGTAGTGAGGGCTTTACTACTTAATCGCCTTCTAAGCCTAAAGAAACAGCGGTTGGCAAGAGTAATTCTTCGTTTAATTTCTCAATAGATGTTGTTGTCAGATTTAATAGCGGAACCGAGGTAGACAAAGTCCCGTACTACCTTAGGTTAGGTTAGGTTAGGTTAGGTTGGTGGGTTGATGAGGCAGACGGTGTGTGTCTTCCCTCATCGCACTCCGGTCAATATAGACCCATTGTGATGCCCGTTGGGGGTCCACTTGTGTGGTTGGTTCATTCATTGTCCCGTTACTGTCCATTGTTGTTAGCCTCTTTCCAGCCATCCAGATGTTGTTGCAAACCTGAAAAGATTAGGGAGAGGGATTTCGGATAGATCCGTGAGGTCATGGAAAAAGTATTTTCCTAAGGTTCTTATTATTAATTGGCTGAGGCCTGGGCAGTGGCACAGGAAGTGGAGGGTATCCTCGTGTATTTCTTCATCACCGCAGCCTCTATAGAGGTCATCATCTATGAGACGCATTTTCAGTTTGTGGCTTTTTTGTAAGTTGTGGCCAGTAAGAATCCCAACTATAGTAGAGACAGATTTCCTGTTTCTATGAAGTAGTTTATGGGTTCTGGCTTTGTCATACTCAGGCCACATCCTTTTGGAAGTTTCACAGGTGGGAAGGGAGTTCCACCTGTTTTTGGCAGTGATCAGTGTTTTCTGTCCCACCCGAGATTTGAGGTCACATAGGGGTGGTTTGACAGACTGATCTGCTTGGTCAGTGCTGGAGGCAGATCCTTTTCTTGCCAGTTCGTCAGCAATTTCATTGCACTGTATGCCTCTGTGTCCGGGGACCTAGCAGAGCTTAACATTATGTTGGACGCCAAGAACCTTTAGCTCTTCACGACAACGTTTCACAAGTCGAGATTTTATTTCGACAGCAGAGATAGCTTTTATTGCAGCCTAACTGTCAATAAAGATGGTGATATCATCTGGTGGTTGAGGTTGCTTTGGCTGCCTCTGCTTCTGCCAATATTTCGGCTTGGAAGACACTGCTGTGCTCAGGGAGACGAAAGGTGCTGTTTAGCTTAAGTGTTACTGAAAACACTCCAGCTCCAACGCATTTTTGAACCATCAGTGTAGATGGATATGGTTTCGGGGCCCAATTCGTTCCTCTCCCACTCCTCTTGGGAGGATGCAGGAGAATGGTCTTTGAAAGTCATGGTGAGGCAGCATGTAGTCAGAGGATACAGCTGAGCCCAGATATCTGTGTAGAATTTGGGCATGTCCTCTTGAGTTCGATTTCCAGCAGTTGAGCTGGCTGATTCTTAGAGCACTTTTGGCTGCAGATTCTTGCATGTAAAGGTCTAGCGGTAGCAGGTTAAGGATGGTTTCCAGTCTCGCTGTTGGTGTGGTTCTCATTGCGCCAGTAGCGCCCACACATGCTATCCTTTGTACCTTTGTCATATTTTTCAGATGGGTGACTTTATTTGTGGATTGCCACAAGACAAGCCCCCCCATATGTTAATATAGGTCTCACAATGGCCGTATACATCCATAGGATGATCTTGGGGTTCGGACCCCAGTTTTTTCCGAATATTCGGTTATACGTAAAGAAAGCGACTGTGGCCTTTTTAATGCGCTCGAGCACATTTAGGTTCCAGTTGAGTTTTCTATCAAGAATGACACCCAGATACTTTGCACTATCGGCTAGTTTGAGGGTAGTCCCATCGATAGCCGGAAGGTCGAATATTGGTATTTTCCTCTTATTCGTAAAGAGAACGAGTTCCGTTTTCTGGGGGTTGATGCCAAGCCCACATTGTTTTGTCCACTCGTTTCAATGCCCGCTCGAGTAGTTCACTAATAGTGGGTAGGAATTTCCCTTTAACTAGTATCGCTACATCGTCTGCGTTGGCTATGACTTTTACCCCATTTCGCTGTAGCTTTATGAGTATCTCATTGATGACTTTGTTCCAAAATAGAGGAACGCCTCCTTGTGGTTTGCCTCTTGATGCTATTGCTTTGAGATGGGTGTCTCCCAGATTCGCATTTATATTTCTGTAGTTGAGCGTACTTCCAACAATATGTATTAGAGGTTGGTCCACGTTGTTCTTCGCGAGGTTTCTTTCGACTGCGTTTGTGTTCACATTATTGAAGGCTCCTTCAATGTCGAGAAATGCAGCGAGTGTATATTCCTTCTCGTGAAGAGGTTTTTCTATTGTACTAACGATATCATGTAGGGCAGTTTCGACTCCCTTACCTTTCGTGTAGGCATGCTGTGCCGAGGATATGTATTGGGGGTCGAGTTTGTCACGAATGTAGATATCCATTAGTTTTTCCCGTACTACCTTAAAGTTATATCTGTCAATGGTGACGTTTTTCCAAATTCGTCAATATTTTGTGTCCTTGCGGCTTGCCAGCGCATATAAATATGGTCTTACGATCATTTAATGCTTAACCCATTTTTGCCGCTTCCTTCTCTATATGAGCAAACGTGGCGCATGCTGGTAGATAGCACTTTTTCTGGAAAATTGTGCCTCTGGTGTTGGCTCGGGAGTTTCTCACAATACTCTCAAGAATAATAAAGGAGTCACACTACAGTGCTTCGGCTTTGTTAAATCCTTTTGTTGGAGTCTGTCATAGCTAGGTGGGATGTTCGAAGAGGGTGGTGGTTGACCTAAGTCCCATGGCAGCAGTAGGCACGCTTGCGATCTCACGGCGTTAGCTCAACGGTGGGGTGGGATCTTGCTGCCTCCCTATGCACACATGTATTATCGTGCCTGGTGGTTTATTTATATTCCGTAAATGGTGGAAGAAGGAAAAGAGAAGAAGAGAAAAAAAAGAAGATAGGTATTCAAGAGAGAATGGGTGAAATGAGAAAGTCAATAGAGGGGTATGAACGAAGATCACTGATGATGTTCCAGGTGTTGCGAAACATTATGGACAATTCCCTCCCCAATACATTCGACTAGAGTCAAGATGCACCATGACTACTCTTTGTCAATCTTAATTAAGAGTAATCCCAAAGAAACTACCCTTACTCTGCAGTTACACGACCACTACTAAGCGTACTAATTTAAACACGATCCTTTGTAATTATATTATCATATCCATTCATATGTCTCAGGTGTTTTATTCATGTTAGGTTTTCTTTGTGTGTATAATTAATTTTAAGTTTTAATTGAATAGTGTAGGTATTCTCATTGGTATTGTTTTGTGCAATATACGAATAAAGTCGGTAAATAGGGGTTAGGTTTTATAATTAGGTAATTAAGTAAATTTTTGTTTGTATGTAAATAGGTGTATAGATATAAGGTAAAAAGTTATTTATGTGTAGGGACAAATTAACTTATCATATATTAAGGAAATTTAGGATAAATTTATAGAAAAAAATATGTTGTTTTGCCAGAGAAATTATTATGTTTTGTACAATGTGTACTTATGTTTGTCCCGTACTCTGAAAGTTGTGGCCACAAGTTTCCTTCGCTGATAAGTGGGATGATTATGATGTGCTTTGCTTTTGGTGAACACACTTTTTACTCAATAGGTTTTTTTTTTATATTAAAATTTCTATGGCAAAATTTCAAACAAATTATGTGTATATAACGGGTGATTTTTTAAGAGTTTAAGAACTTTTTAAAAAAAAAAAAAACACAAAAAATTCGAAAAAATGAATGAAATATTTATTTGAATCGATAGTTTGAACCTTGCAATTTAATGTTTAAAGATAATTTCATGCAAATGTTGACCGCGGCTGCGTCTCAGGTAGCCCATCCGCTGAGTCCAATTTTGGCATACTCTTTCACACATATCGGCCGGTATCTCACGATTGAATGCATGGATGTTGGCTTCCAGTGCGTCAATCGAAGCGGGCCTGTCCCTATAGACATTAGCCTTGACATACCCCCACAAAAAATAATCTAATGGTGTCAAATCGCACGATCTAGGCGGCCAATTGACCGGCCCGAAACGTGAAATTAACTGTTCACCAAACTCGCCTCGCAATTGCGCCATTGTTTCGCGTGCTGTGTGGCATGTGGCACCGTCTTGTTGAAACCACATATCATGCAAGTCAAGAACTTCCATTTCGGGCAAAAAAAAGTTTGTTATCATCGCTCGGTAGCGTTCACCATTGACAGTAACGCTGCGATTCGCATCATTTTTGAAGAAATATGGCCCAATAATGCCGCCGGCCCATAAACCGCACCAAACAGTGGTTTTTCGGGATGCATTGGTAGCTGTTGCAATGCTTCTGGCTGATCTTCACTCCAAATTCGGCAATTTTGCTTATTTACGTACCCATTCAACCAAAAATGAGCCTCATCGCTGAACACAATTTTTCGATAAAAAAGCGGATCCTCGGCCAGCTTTCCAAGAGCCCATTCACCAAAAATTCGGCGTTGTGGTAGGTCGGCTGGCTTTAGTTCTTGCACCAGCTGTATCTTAAAAGGCTTTACGCCCAAATCCTTCCGCAAAATTTTCCACGTAGTGCTGTAACAAAGGCCTAACTGCTGGGAACGGCGCCGAATCGACATTTCGCGGTCTTCTGTCACACTAGCTGATACGGCCGCAATATTTTCTTCACTACGCACAGTACGTAAACGTGTTGGTGGTTTAATGTCCAACAAAGTAAATTTGGTGCGAAATTTGGTCACAATCTTCCGAATAGACTGCTCAGAAGGTCGAGAATGCCGATCATAAAATAGAAGCAGCGCGCGATGAACATTTCGAACCGAGCACGAATTTTGATAGTAAAATTCAATAATTTTCAAGCGTTGTTCATTTGTAAGACAATCCATGGTTAAATTGCAAACCAAACTGAAGCTGTTTGACAGTGACACAAGGTACTAAACACACGTCAGCTGTCAAAACCAGTGTTGCCAAAACCAAACCAGCTAAAAAATCACCCGTTATAAGTCTTTACAATTAAAGGAAAGGATTTAGCAAACTGGGAAATATTTCGAGTTACACAATTCACAATGCCAATTACACTTTTTGATTAAATGTTCAATTTAAATTAGTTTTCTTTTGTATGTTCGTTTTATTCGATTTTTGATTGAAGATGATTTTTGATGGGTTGACGTAGACTACACGGTTGGTGTCTGATGTACGGTGGAGCGTTGCTCGGTTTACCCGGTACACGTGCGTAGTTAGAAGGTGCTCTCTCCTGCTTCGGAGCAACTGATCTGATATGTAGATAATAAAAGATGATGACGCAAAAAAAAATAATTGCGGACGCTCGCTACGGTTTCTACTTAGTTTAGTCGTAGAAAAAAAAACCGGCGATTATTTGGTAAGTGTCCGCAAGTTTCTGTGGACACCAAAAACACTTTAGGTAATTGCCAACAAACTATATCAAATTACGTACCTTTTTGTTTTCTTTTGGTGGATTTAGGGATTGGTGCACGGGTGTAGACAGTAGCACAAATACGATTGCGCCTTAGTAAGTCCAGCTACCGCGTGCGCTTTTCAGCTTATTTAGCGAGGTTAGTTCTCGTCGCTTTTATGATTGTCTAGTGCAATCGAGTGGTTTAGGTAAATCGTGGTGCGTATTCCCTTTTCTGTGCAATTTTTTTAAATATACACTTTCATGTACAAAATAGAACACAATATTTTCGTACTTACTTTTGAAACTTTGGATTTTCAGTAATAGGGTTTTTTCTTTCCACGACAAGGCAGTACTTATCACCATCACTGTTCGATTGCAAAAGAAATAGCAAGCGTAAACGAGGGCCGTTCACATACACTTTTGCAATGTCAGTTCAGTGTATATAATGTTAGTTTATCGTTTGATCATAAGGGTGCGTTAATGAAAAGATATCTGGTTTGTGTCATGGGTAGTGAGAGTAGGCAGTTAAATTCAAAATTTAACGAAGCAACCTAATCTTTAGTTTTAAGGTGTACGCTACAAGTCAAAAATGTGTCGGTGAGGTCGTTTCCGCCCCTGATGAAGCAGCGATAATTCTACATCGTCATCCTTTCCAGACGGATGATTTATGGCGATATACCAAAACTAGACATATCCCTGTATAGTTCCTTTCTGCTGCCGTATGCGGCATGATTATTTGGACTTCTTGGGATTTTTTTTCCAGAATCTGCCGAACTGTGAAGTTGTTCATTATCCTGACCTAAAACCACACTGATAAGGGTCGATCAGGTTGCTGGTAAATGGTTTAAAGCTTTCAGATATTACGGAGATAGGATCTTGTAGACTATGTTGTGAAGACTATTGCTTCAGTAGTTCACGCCTAAAATGCTTTCTTTTCCGTTGATCAGGAAACGATGCTGAGCTTAAATTCTTCAGACAAAGATTCATCCGACCAAATTTGTCTTAATAGTTTTTGAATGTTACTTACCAAATCATCTCCACCGGCTTAGAAAGCTCGGCGGGTAGGCTGTCATTTTGGGCAGCTTGGTTAAGCTCAAATTTAGATATTGCTATCGTTTCCGTTGTTCTTTTTTTTAGCATGATTGTCGGCAATAAAATAAGTCCTTTCCCAGGCCATTAGTTGCTTCATAACAATGAGTTTTTTTAGTGTTGCTATTTTCGTCTTCTTATCAACACTTGATGGTTACCACTTGGAGGTAAAGTAAGCAATATGCTAACGCTGCTATTCAAATGATGAAAAACAAGATCCCAAAATTTGGATAAGGAGTGTAGGTTTAGGGGTTATGAATGTTTCGCAATACCCGATAAAAAAACTTATTATTCCTTTGAAGACATTTTCCAATAGATTTTGGCTTTGGAACAACTTTTTTTTCATCAATTCTGTGTTTAATATTTATTTTCAGTTCAGGAATTATTCTTAGGCTGCAACAGATCTTTTTTTTTAAAATATGCGATAAAAAGAAATTTAATCAAATTGCAAAGCAAGGGAACCCTCCCATGTATCTCTCTTGGATTCCCAGTTCCCTAAATGCAACATTTCTGTTTATTGACCAGCTAGATCGAAATTCGTCTCAATACAACGCATTGTCTTCTGGCTTCAAATGTAGGAACGCAATTGCAAACCTTTCGTCAAAGTACGCTGTAGACTACTTTGGGAAAGTCTTAATTACTCAGAACGATGTCAAATCAAGGTGGAGGTTTTCTAATCAATGCTCTCAACCGATATCCATGCTCGAGGTATTTCTATTGAATCTGGTATCTTAAAATTTATTTGAACTAGTTTTTGAATACAACAGCAAGTAACTAAATAAAAGCAAAATGTGCCCTTTTTGCTCTGTGGCCCCCCAATTTTTTTTCTATCAGCAGAGGTAGGAAAGCTGTAGTGGTAGTTATGTACAAGGTGGGCCAAAAGAGATCACCCTATTGGAAGATGCTCTTATTTTTGCAAATGGCCGCCAATGTCAAATATGTTTTGACATTTGTGGACCAGACATATGTAGAATACAAGTGAACAAGCCATGGAGCGATACACTCCACAAGAACGGGGAATAATCATGTTTATTTTGTTGCGTTACAATTCGTCTGTAGTGTTGGCGCAGCGCGAATTCCATCGCCCATTCCCCGGCCGTCCGACACCGACTGCGCCGTTTGGCCACCAACCTTGAAGAGTATGGGACCACACTAGACGCATCCAAGAGAGGCCGGCCCCGGAGCGCCCATTGTTTATTTATTTATTAATTATTTCATCAACAATCTTAGCTTACCGATTACGAATATAAAAAGATATAATAAAGGGTGATCCATTTCGAGGTTGCCTACTTTTTTAAAGAAAAAAACACAGAAAATTCAAATTTAATGGAGAATGTTTATTATCATTTGAAAGAACATTCTTTGGCGTTTATTTTTTGAAGATTATGTCTATCAAATGTTGCCCGTTGCTACGTCGCAGATGGTCCATCCGTTGAGTCCAATTTTCGATCACTCGTTCGAGCATTTCGACTGGTAACTGGCGAATGACACGCGTCATGTTTTCCTCCAAGGCCTGAATCGAAGCGGGTTTGTCGGCATAAGCTTTTGACTTTACATATCCCCACAGGAAAAAGTCTAACGGTGTGATATCACACGATCTTGGTGGCCAATCGACCGGCCCAAAACGTGAAATTATGTGCTCACCGAAATGTTCTCTCAATAAGTCCATTGATTGATGCGATGTGTGGGAAGTGGCGCCGTATTCAATTTCAGGCATCAAATAGTCGGTTATCATGGTCCGAGTTGCTGCGAACGGCTCCGAATCGACTCTCCACGGTCTTCGTGTACACTCTCAGCTACGGGCGCTATATTTTCTTCACAGCGTGCTGGACGTGGTCTATTCGGTCGAATATTATCCAATAATGAATGCTGGGTCTCAAAATAGGTGATGGTGTTGCGAATAGTACGCTCAGTAAGCCGATTATGTTGACCATAAGTCGAGCGAAGTGCACGAAACACATTCCTCACAGAACGTGAATTTTCATAATAAAGTTGAACAATTTGTAAACGTTGTTCACGCGTAAGTCTTTCCATTATGAAATGCCAAACAATACTAAACAAAAATAACATGACACGACTCACACGTAATCTGTCAAAAAAGGCTATTGAAAAAAGTATCTCTACTTGGATCACCCGTTATTATATGGAATTGACATGTTTAGCCTTCAGCCGGTCGTCCCTAAGGCGAATTTGGTTAAAGACTTGCAAATCAGTCCGTGCATCAGCTGCTGCCTGTCGACCGGCAAACGCTTGTAACTTACACCTAAGCCATCCTCAATTTTTTTTTTTTTTTTTAATTCATTTTTATTTTTCTTTATCTTATAACTAACTTACATGCTAGACAAAAATTAATAAAAACTAGCCTACTTATCTACTAACTTAACTAACTTACTTATCCTCTGCGGATATCCTAAATTAAACAATAACAACTTAAAAACTAATGCCTTTCGGCCTAAAATCTAATTTAATAATTTTACAATAAATTTATCTATTTGTTTACCAAGAAACATTTTAAAAAAAAACTTGGTTTCATATATTATTAAGCCATTAAGCCATCCTCAATCTTGAGGACGAAGTGGACGATTTTTCGACTAAAATCATAATGAGCGATGAGGCTCATTACCACCTCAGCGGGTACGTGAACAAGCAAAACTATCACTTCTGAGGCACCGAAAATCCACGAGGAGTCATTACACCCGCTCAAAGTTACTGCATGGTACGCTGTTCACGCTGGAGGAGTCATTGGGCCATTTTTTTCGAGAACGCCGCTGGTCAAACGACAACAGTGGACGGTGCGCGCTATAGGGCCATGTTAACCGAGTTTTTCTGCCGCAATTGGACAAATTAGGACTGGAGGACATGTGGTTCATGTGCGCGAGTCGTTGGACAGTCGAGCAAGAAAATGGTCAGAGCCGACGTTTGCCCCTCGGAATGTGTGTACGTCGAGGATGTTGGATGCTTGTCTAGCATCGATTAGCACATGCGGTCGATTTGGTTGGTGGTTCGATCGTCTGGAGAGCGCCAGGTTGCTGTGTTGATTGTTAGCCTTGGAAACCTAGTGTTAGTTGTTACCGTATTACGAGCTGCTGCGAAATCGATTAGTAGGTAACCGTTGTCCGTTGTCGTTTCATGAAGTCTGTTCTTACCAATTTACCTTCGACCCATTAAACAGGAGAGGTGCAGGCGAAGCCCTTAGCTGCTATAAAGCAGACATTACTGCCATCCAGGAAATACGATGGGATGGGCCGAGCAAAAAGAGGACGAAAAACTGTGTTATAGTGAGCAGAAACAGCGACTATTCGGATGCAGATTTGTTATAAGTGCCAGTCTTAGGCAAGAAGTCTTATGTTTCCAAGTCATTAGTGAACGCATTGTAACAATTCGCATCTAGGCCAAATTCGCCAATATAAGCCTTATATGCACTCATGCCCCGACGGAGGAAAATGATGATATAGCGCAAGATTGCTTCTACGAGCTCCTTGACAAAACCTATGAGCGACATGCGAAGTACGATGTTAAAATTGTGCTGGGAGATTATAATGCAAAGGTAGAAAGAGAAGACATCTTTGTCAAAAAACACAGCCTTACACGACAACACGTCTGGCAACGGACTTAGGCTAATTGACTTCGCTACGGATCGAAATGCCACTATAGCCAGCACACAGTTTCCTCACCTCGATATCCATAAGGGGGTATGGCGATCTCCAGATCAACAAACGGCCAATCAAATTGATCACATTGCGATAAACAAGAGGCACACATCAGGTATTTTGGATGTCCGAACATTCCGAGGGGCTAACATCGACTCGGACCACTACCTTGTTGCAGCCAAAGTAAGGATGAGGATATGCACTACGCCACAACAAACCAGAAATACTGTGAAAATTTTAATGTCGAAAGACTGTAATTGTAAGATACCGCCAAGGACTTTTCGCAACGCGTATCCCTTAACCTCTCGATTTACACCATACCACCAGCATCGAATGTCGAAGATCAATGGCAACGACGTCAACAAGCCATTAGATCTCGCGCCCAAAAACAAGAAACCACTGGTTTGATGAGGAATGCCGACAGATGTTCGCAGCCAAGATCGAGGCCTACAAGGCAAAGTTGCAGGTGAAAACGAGTGCTGGCATTGAGCTTTATAGGCAAATAATGACGGAAGACTATAGTCTTTTTAGAGAGAAGAAAAAAGAGCAAGAAAAGCGAGCGATTAAAGGCCTTGTAGGCCAAGTTTTTGGCTGCAAGCATCTTTCGGCATTCTTAGTAGATTTTCATCGCCTTTAGTAGCACGCATAAGTAGAAACCGATATCAACTCGAGTTAGCTAAAAATCGTGCTAACTAGAGCTAAGTATATTGGTTAAGGACCAGGTTTACCTCGGACCTATCGCCACTTGAGTGATATGTAAATGAACGGTTAAATAGTGTCGGTTTATTAACGTAAGACTAGATTCAAGTTCCATTTGAGTGGTATCTTACATGAGAACATGATATAAGTTAAAGCTTAATGGGTGATATCAATTATGAGTTCATTGACATTCATATTCGTTCTGAAGGGCTAAACAACATCGGATGACTTCTTTTGGCCCACCTTGAACAAAGTAACGATTTCCCTTGTCTCATGCAGTTAAGTAAATAACGCGCCCGTTATCCATGTTTCTTGTACTTTTCGCACAGCCAAGCATTTCACTTAGGTCAGCCAAAGTTAGTTCATAACCGGCAGCCATCAAGTTTAAACCCATACCTCGTTCGCCATACCTATTTCAAACTTAAATTGTAATTGTATAATGAATTCAATGAATAAATAATTAAGAATAAAACTAAAAGAACATAACACAGCATACAACCGGGGCATTTTTGTTGCAGAAACTGCATTTTTTTATTTGCAGTGTGGCATGGCGCACCGTCTTATAACACTATCAGATCTGAGTCGTAGCGAGCTTAATACAAGCGCATCTACGAGCAGAGATTTGCCACAGCATATAATATGCATCCACAGGCTCATCAGTTAGTGCATTTGTTAGTGGGACATAACAAAACACAGAAGTAATTTTGACGTCACTAACAAGATCAATAAACGATTAAATTTAACTTTATTTTTGTATTATTAACAAAACAAAAAGAAATAAACATACACTTATTACGACTCTAGAATACAATTACCTAGTGTTTTTTAAACTGCTTTTACTAACATGCAGTTCAACTACATCGCTGTTTTTATTGTAAACTCTACTCATGCGACTTATAGCCTCATGCATACCATAGTTGTATTTAGGATTAGGTATATGTAAAATATTTAGTATATAATAATAACACCTCAAAGATCAGGAGCATCTATTGGTCCTGATAATATTTGGTGTAAGAAGACCATGTCATTGTTAAGTCTACAATGAGACAAAGGCAACAACTACAGCAGTTTAATTCGACACCTATACGGAGGCAAATTGTGTACATCAACCCATGGAAGTCCTCTCAGAGCAAATCTTATAAATTTACGTTGGACTGCCTCAATTCTATTCGAATGAACGACATAGAAGGGTGTCCACACCTGTGAGGCATACTCCAAGTGAGGGCGAACTAGACAATTATCTAACGAAAGGTTGACATAAGGATCATTGAACTCTTTTGACCACCTTTTTATAAATCCCAACATAGAGTTGGATTTATTCACAATAACGTTTATGTGTTTATTAAATTCCAATTTAGGATCAAAATAAACACCAAGATCTTTAAAACTGTCTACACGACAGAGAGTGTGCCCCGACAGAGTATAACTAAAGTTGGATGGAATACGTTTTCGTGAAAATGACATAATATGCTGGCACTTAGTGGGGTTCAGATTCAAACCGTTTTTAAAACACCATGTTGTAAAGCTATTTAAATCAGTTTGAAGTGAAAGCGAATCGCTTAGATCTCCTACACATTTGAAAATTTTCATGTCATCAGCGTATATCAGTATTTTGCTCTCTCGAATACAAGCTTTTGCATCGTTAATAGCAAGAATAAATAAGATAGGACCTAAATGACTACCTTGGGTTACTCCAGATTGGGCAACAAAAGGGTTGGATTCAGAGCATCTAAATTTTACCTGATAAGTTCTTGATGAGAGATATGATTGAACCATATCTCTCATTATGAAACCTGGAGGGAAACCATAAACCTTAAGTTTAAAAATTATGATGTTATGTGATAACTGGTCAAAAGCTTTGGAAAAGTCAGTGTATATACAATCGACCTCTTTTTTATTTTCCAACCTATTGGAACAATGATGCATAAAAGTTAAGAGATTTGTGACAGTGGATCGATTTTTTACAAAGCCATGCTTCTCTTTACAGATAATGTTTCGACAAAGGAAGACTAATTTATCTTATTGAAGTCAATACCCGTATAGACAGGTTTCACACATTTGTGCCAACATCCACCAATATCGATTCCCATCGTCTGTTTCGTCTTATCTGAAGAAAAATTGCCCAATTATGGGTTTGGTTCAAACGCCGGCATAAACTGTAATTTTTTGGTTGTTCTAAGCGACGTGAAAGGTTTGTCGTCTATATTCGTCCCAAGGTGGTTCCACTGACCCCGCCAAAATACTCTCTTACCGCTTCAACCAGTTCATTGGAAGTCAATGATCATTCACTATCCCGTACTCAAAAAAATTCGACACCTAATGAATAATATTTTTATCAGAAGGTGATAAGAATAGATATTTTCGACGATATGCAGTTTAAGTTAACACAACTGAACGGATATTTTCAACTATTTTAGAGCGGTATTTGCGACGTTTCTAGAACACTCCAACTCAAGTCAACGGGGCACTTTGTATTCTTCCCAAAAACTTTATCATTTTAGTAATGGATCCCCAGGTTATGCTCCACGACAAAACCTAAGTGTTCATGCATGACAGTTGTCAAACAAAAATTGCGAGTGACGAAACAAAAAAATGCAGGAACATTCAAAAAAGGCGGTTCTTATGTTCACGAACTAGATGAAAAAGGAATGCCTACAAACTGGTGACTTTGGATTCTGAACCTATACAATAACCCATCTATAACCCTACTCTTAAGGCCTGCTCAGAAGCTCGTTTCTTGCATCGCTGTCAAAAGAGAGATACATTTCTTGCATGAAGTTGCCCTATATTCAACTTCAAGCTACAGATTCACGATGATACACATTGTGTAAGCTCTGACGGGTTGCCTTGTTTTTAACTTTTCAGTCAGCTACAGATACCAGCTACAGATACCAGCTACAGATACGAATTCTGAGCAGGCCTTTATGTGTTCCACTGCCGGATCCGTCCGAGATTCACGAAATCAAATTTCTCACAACAAAAGGCTAAGACTTATCCTTTTGTATTAATTTAGTCATCGTTTCTGCTAAAAGAATACAGAGAACAATTTTGTGTTATATTATGAAGGGACTTCATCATTAGGTTTAAGCTGCGAAATAAGGAAACTTTTGTTTTGACAGAAAAAGTTCCGCTCCGCTGAGAATGTTTTTCACTAATCAAGAAATCTCAGCCCAGACAGTGAAGGAAAATGTCTAAGGGATCCGTCCTGAAATTCATATTTATTATAAGCTGCGAAATAAGGAAACTTTTGTTCTGACAGAAAAATTTCCCCACAGCTGAAAATGTTGTTCCACTGAATTAACCAAAAACTCAGCTCATTCACTCAGCCCCTCAGCTGTGAATGTTGTTCAGTAAATCAACAAATCTGAGCTTAGACAGCAAAGAAAAATGTCTAAGGGATCCGTCCTGAAATCCGCCATTATTATAAGCTGCGAAATAAGGAAACTGTAGTTTTGACAGGAAAGGTTCCCCTCAGCTGAAAATGTTGTTCCACTGAATTAACCAAAAACTCAGCTAATTTAGCAAAAGAAAATATCTAAGGGATCCGTCCTGAAGTCCATCTTTATTATAAGCTGCGAGATAAGGAAACTTTTGTTTTGACAGAAAAAGTTCCCCTTAGCTGAAAATATTGTTCCACTGAATTAACCAAAAACTCAGCAAATTTAGCAAAAGAAAATGTCTGAGGGATCCGTCCTGAAATCCATCTTTATTATAAGCTGCGAAATAAGGAAACTGTAGTTTTGACAGGAAATGTTCCTGTAGAGAAGGCACCAAAAGCGCGCATTGGCGATTTGGACAAGAAAAAATATCTCGTTCCATCTGACCTAACAGTGGGACAATTTTACTTTTTGATCCGCAAACGAATCCATCTCCGCCCCGAAGACGCACTTTTCTTTTTCGTAAACAATGTGATTCTCCCAACATCGGCCACAATGGGTTCCCTTTATCAGAAGCATCATGAGGAAGACTACTTCTTGTACATTGCATATTCGGATGAGAATGTTTACGGCAAAAATTAAGCTTACACAACAAGAACCGTCAGCAGATTTGTGGAGGGAATTTATTTCGGTGAAGCTATAGTGAGATGCAGTAGGAGGCTGCATAACAAAATTTAAATATTTCAACATAAAACCAATTGGACAAAATGATCTACTATTTCAGCTGAAAATGTTGTTCCACTGAATTAACCAAAAACTCAGCTAATTTAGCAAAAGAAAATGTCTGAGGGATCCGCCCTGAAATCCATCTTTATTATAAGCTGCGAAATAAGGAAACTTCTGTTTTGACAGAAAATTTTCCCCTCAGTTGAAAATGTTGTTCCACTAATTAACCAAAAACTCAGCTAATTTAGTAAAAGAAAATGTCTGAGGGATCCGTCCTGAAATTCATATTTATTTTAAGCTGCGAAATAAGGAAACTTTTGTTCTGACGGAAAAAGTTCCCCACAGCTGAAAATGTTACTCCACTGAATTAACCAAAAACTCAGCTCATTCACTCAGCCCCTCAGCTGTGAATGTTGTTCAGTAAATCAACAAATCTGAGCTTAGACAGCAAAGAAAAACGTCTAAGGGATCCGTCCTGAAATCCGCCATTATTATAAGCTGCGAAATAAGGAAACTGTAGTTTTGACAGGAAAGGTTCCCCTCAGCTGAAAATGTTGTTCCACTGAATTAACCAAAAACTCAGCTAATTTAGCAAAAGAAAATGAATAAGGGGTCCGTCCTGAAATTTATATTTATTAGAAGCTGCGAAATAAGGAAACTTTTGTTCTGACAGAAAAAGTTCCCCACAGCTGAAAATGTTGTTCCACTGAATTAACCAAAAACTCAGCCCCTCAGCTGTGAATGTTGTTCAGTAAATCAACAAATCTGAGCTTAGACAGCAAAGAAAAATGTCTAAGGGATCCGTCCTGAAATCCGCCATTATTATAAGCTGCGAAATAAGGAAACTGTAATTTTGACAGGAAATGTTCCTTTCAGCTGAAAATGTTGTTCCACTGAATTAACCAAAAACTCAGCTTATTTGGCAAAAGAAAATGTCTGAGGGATCCGTCCTGAAATCCATCTTCATTTTAAGCTGCGAAATAAGGAAACTTTTGTTTTGACAGAAAAAGTTCCTTTCAGCTTAAAATGTTGTTCCACTGAATAAACCAAAAACTCAGCTAATTTAGCAAAAGAAAATGTCTAAGGGATCCGTCCTGAAATCCATCTTTTTTATAAGCTGCGAAATAAGGAAACTTTTGTTTTGACAGAAAAAGTTCCCCTCAGCTGTGAATGTTGTTCAGTAAATCAAAAAAATCTCAACTAAGACAGCAAAGAAAAATCTCTAAGGGATACGTAAGTGGAACACGCCTTATGTTTCATAACTATCATATCCCATGAGATAGATAAACAAAATTGTCCTACTCACCATCTTCACGAGAAAAGTTTCTCTAGCATAGACACAACCCCACGATTTCTTCCTTCTGAAATGGCAGCATCTCATTTACCCATTTCAATCCTAAAGTTCGAGTATCTTACCCAGTTTTCCCAGGTGTACGTAGATATTTTGATTTTAATAATTCCTTTCGCTACATTGACGCCTTAATCCAACCTTTGATTACATAGAACTCCAACCATTTGGTCAGTAATACAAAATAATATAACAGTACAAAAAAAACCAGCTCCACAATAGGCGGCATTTCGCTTAAAGCCACCTCGTAAGTGCCAATTCAATTTGATTGCATCTACGAGCACCCAGCTACTTCGACTTAATCATGCTTACTCAATAAAAGCTGAAAAGATAAGTAAATTACCCGAAATTACCACCCTGTAACAACATCGAAACGCAAATCGGAGGCCAAAACAAATAAACAATCGTTGGGAGCATATTTTTTTCAAACTTTTTTTGGCACACGCACACACACAGAAAGAGAAAAAAAACACAGCTGGACTTGAATCCATCTAATCCTATCGGCCAGAGCAAATCCAACCGACTTCGATCGGCTGATGGACCCGAGGGCGGCAGCGGCGACTCTCCTTGTGCACAGTGTTTGATTGGATCCGCAAATGCACACACACATTCCCCCTAACATCATAGTGTTAGTGCGCACTACACGAACTAAGGTAAAATTAACCAGAGGCAAGCTACACTACTCGGTTAGGTGGATAAATATCTATCTGCATCTATTTGGAATTGTTTTGTTTGTATCTTCACTGAATGTAGTGAGTGCGCTTCGGGGTTAGGTAGGCCAAAAGCGCGCACATATTGAGATACATCCATGATGCGTTGCGTATGCATGTTACCATGCTTTCTATCGCCGAATGCAGTTATTGTGAATTTCATTCTCTCTCACAGCTTGGATTTCTCTATTTTGGTTTTTCTATTCGTATATCCAGTGTGGTTCTGGGTTCTGGTGTTTTGATTGGGATTATTGATGGCCCAATATTGGTATTTATATGGAGTTTGTAGTAGTTGAACTGAAGTAATGACAGATTATATTGTTTTGATTAAAAAAACGAAAGGGTGATTTGCAGGTGTTTTCATTGAAATGCTAAATTTTAGTATATTTTTTCGTCTTGCTGATTAATGTAGCGTCTTAGATGCGAAACGCAACCGGGACCGAATATTTTTCGAAGAATTTTCCTCTCGAATCGACCGAGAATTTCTTCATCCATTTTCAATACGGTCCATGCTTCAGGGCCGTAGAGCAGGACTGGGATGATCAGGGTCTTATACAGGATCTCCTTAGTAGTTCGAGTGAGGGCTTTACTACTAAATTGCCTTCTTAGCCCAAAGAAACAGTGGTTGGCAAGAGTAATTTCGTCTAATTTCTGGCGAGATGTTGTTGTCAGAGTTGATAGCGGAGCCGAGGTAGACAAAGTCCCGTACTACCTCAAAGTTATATCTGTCAATGGGGACGTTTTGCCCAATTCGTCGATGTTGTGTGTCCTTTCATCTTGACAGCATAAACTTAGTCATTTATTATGTTACACCATTTTTGCTGCTTCCTTCTATATACTAGCCAACGTGGCTA
Source organism: Rhingia campestris (assembly GCA_932526625.1). Taxonomy (NCBI): domain Eukaryota; kingdom Metazoa; phylum Arthropoda; class Insecta; order Diptera; family Syrphidae; genus Rhingia; species Rhingia campestris. The sequence goes on from OW052184.1 coordinate 56,324,080, forward strand.
TGGCATCACGTTGAGTCCTACCAATCATGTCAATATCGTCGGCGTATACTAGTAGTTGCACCAATTTTCGGAAAACTGTGCCTCTGGTGTTGGCTCGGGAGTTTTGCACAATCCTCCTCAGATTAAAGAAGTCACATGATAGCGCATCGCCTTGCCTAAATCCTTTTTTTGGTATCGAATGTGTCGGTGAGGTCGTTTCCGACCCTGATAGAGCAGCGGGAATTCTCCATCGTCATCCTACACAAACGGACGAGTTTGGGCGGTATACCAAAATTAGACATGGCTCTGTATAGCTCGACTCTATAAATGCTCTCGTATGCGGCTTTGAAATCGATGAATAGGTGGTGGGTATTGATTTGGACTTCTTGGGTTTTTTCCAGGATCTGCCGAAGTGTGAACATTTGATCGATCGTGGACTTTCCTGGCCTAAAACCACACTGATAAGGTTATTGTTAAACGGTTTCAGGCGTTCACATATTTCGGCAGATAGGATCTTGTATGCGATGTTCTGCAGTTGGCGCAGTTCAGAGGGTTTCCTCTTTTGTGGATCGGGCAAACGATGCTGAATGGTTCATCGCCGCTTAACAGTCTGCAGAAGTGGTTCATCTAGATCCTTATCATTGACTGTGTCTCAGCTACGATATTTCCTTGTTTATCTCGACAGGATTCTGTTCGAACCTTGTATCCTTGTCTTTGAGGTTTTACACTTTGGTAAAAATTGCGAATATCGTTCCTGGAGTGGCACCCATCTATATTCTTTATCGCGCGCTTTTGCTCTTTTTTTCTTTCTGAAAATCAGGTGATCTCTCCTTCTTCTCTGCCTATAAAGCTCAATGGCAGCTCTCGTCTTCACCTGCAGCTTATCCTTGTAGGCCTCGTTCTTGGCTGTGAGCATCTGTCGGTGGTGGTGTGTACGAGAAACCTAGAACATCAGTTACGGCTGATCTAATGGCTTGTTGGCATCGATGCCATTGTTCTTGTTCATTCGATGGTGGTGGTATGGTGTGAATCGAGAGGATACGCGTTACGCGAAAGCTTTGGCGGTCGCTTACGACTGCAGTCTTTCAACATTAACATTTTTCACAGTATTTCTGGATTGCTGTGGCGTGGTGAATATCCGTATTCTTACCTTGGCTGCAACAAGGTAGCGGTCCGAGACTATTTTAGCCGCTCGGAATGTTCGCAGATCCAAAGTACTGGATGCGTGCCTCTTGTCTATCGCAATGTGATCAATTTGGTTGACTGTTCTGGAGATCGCCATGTCCGTGTTGTCGTGTAGGCTTTCCGACAATATTGCTAAAGTTGAATTATCTTCATACATCTGCGTTAAAATCTCACAGAACGCTTTTATCATCGTACTTCGGTAGTCGCTCAGAGGTTTTTTCAAGAAGCTCGTAGAAGCAATCCTTAGTTGTATCATCTATTCCTCGGTCGGGGCGTGAGCTCATTAAGACTCATGTTAGCGAATTGGGCCTTGATGTGAATTGTTATAATGCGTTCGCTAATGTGTTGGAAACATACTATTTCTTGCCTAAATCCGGCACTTATAACAAATCCGCATCAGGATAGTCAACAAACACACAATATAAAACGGTCCATAGTAATGTCACAGTTTGTCATTCTCTTTTTGCCCGGATCATCCTATCGTATTTCCTGGATGGCAGTAATATCTGCTTCGTAGCAGTTTGGGGCTTCTGCTAGTTGTTCGCCTGCACCTTTCCTGTTCAATGTTCTCACATTCCAGGTGCAGATATGAACGTCGTTGTCTTTTTTTACCAAAGTTTGCAAAGGTTTAATAAATAAATGCATACGTGCATGTGTCCGTTAAATTTAATAGTGACATGGGTTAAGAAATCTGTTTGAAAGGCCTTTATTCGTTTTTCTTGAAACGTCAAACGGAACATCTTCGTTGTTAAGTATGAAATTGTCAAGTTGAAAAATTATTTATTAAGCTTACAGTGCGTCAAACACACCTTTTTCCTTTATTCGTGCGTGTGAAGTTATAGTTTTGGCATAATGAATGGGACCTCCTGATTTACGCGAACTCCGAAAGGCAAATTTAAGCAGCAGTATTGGGTGTTTTTAAGACTTTCGCAAAAGATGGGGCAGTAAACAAACTCAGGTGTTCATACTTTCGGCGTTTGAATAAGGCATACCCTAAGTAGTCCAACGCATTAAACACTGGTCCTCTATACTCAAGATATCAAGTAGTAGTTAAGTAATCTTCACAAAATGTTTGTCAAAATCTCAGTATTCGTTTCGGTGTCTTCATATTTTATTGTTAGAATGTTCTATAACCCTTCGAAGTCGTCATAATAGTGTTAACTATGTAATTCTTACTGATTGGAGACTGAAACTGTAGCCTATCATTACTTTTATCTAAAAATTTTCTGTATTGATGGTAATATGGAAAAATCGAAGCACCCCACTTTTGCTGTCAGAAAGCGATGTTTTTTTATTTAAAATTTCCAGGAATCATTGTTCAATCTCAGAATCTACCACACCAGTTTCAGTAACGCTTCAATAAATCAAAATTTACCCAACACTTCAACATCAAATAGCTGTTACCCCAATACTTGTTCTACGCCATCTTTAGCTACTAAATCACTCACAAACAATACCACGGGGTCATATATGTCTACCCCGAAAATATCCTAACAATGTGCATGTGTCTGTATATGAAATACCAAACGATTTGTGGAACAATTTTAATGAGCTCAATCAATATCTCCCAACAGCGACACATAAATTGATTTATTGTTGATCCCTATCGAACAGAACTCGAACAACTGCAAATGAAAAAAACATTCGAGAAACGTCGAATGGCCCACCGTGCAATACAACAACAACAGCGAACTCATCAGATGTCCTTCACATGAAACGAGTGCTGATTTATTTTTGGCAAATTCACACCGCCCATAGTCATCGGCACATACATATCGACAACATGATGGTTATCGAAAGCAATCGATGCAATCGCTTAGTAGGCACATTCCTTCGGGTGTTGCATACATGTAGGAATTTTTATTGTTATTGGACTTATGAGGAATAAATCTTAAATGAGCAAAATATTTCTGAATGTACCTATGTTATTGAAATGTCCTTACAAGACGTTCTCTCATAACTCTAGTAGCTAAATATATTTCCTAACAATTTTGCAAAAAAATAAATAAAGTTACAGCATACCAGAACAATAATTTGTCATACGTCGAAAAGTGTATGAGGCTTGTCAATGGCATATATCACGCATGAAGCACTAATGTGTCAAATATTATCATCATCCCAAAAAGTGTCATATTCACATGCCAACGATTACCGCCATTTCGCCATATGTTGACATGTTATATGACGGCGCAATGGCCCCCACTGAGGGGTCGGTTATAGCAATCAGGATAGTGGATAACATGACCTCCATTTGATGCGGATTTACTGATAAATGGATCATTGCATATTTTTCTTACGAACAAAAATTATATAATACGTTGGTATGGGGTCAACACGTTTCGTCATTATCTTAAGTGTCGACTTTACTTTACTTACTTACTTAAGTGGCGCTACGGTCCGGGATGAACCTGGGCCTCAACCAACATGCCTCTCCAATTAGCCCGGTCCTTAGCTAACTGCCTCCAGTTGCGCACTTCAAGTTGGTTGAGGTCGGTTTCTACTTGTGCGCGCCACTTAAGGCGAGGTCTTCCTCTACTGCGTCCGACGTCTGACTCTGATTCGAAGACTCTGCGAGCCGGAGTATTGGTGTCCATGCGTTCTACATGGCCTAGCCATCTTAAACGTCCAATGCGGAGTTTTTTTGACCAGGGGTATGTCGCTGTACAGCTCGTATAGTTCTTGGTTGAATCTTCGTCTCCATAGCCCGTCAACGCAAACGGGACCGAAGATTTTTCGAAGAATTTTCCTCTCGAATCTACCAAGGATTTCTTCATCAGCTTTTGATACGGTCCATGCTTCAGCGCCGTAGAGAAGGACTGGGACTAAATTGCCATCTTAGCCCAAAGAAACAGCGATTGGCAAGAGTATTTCTTCGTTTGATTTCTGACGAGATGTTGTTGTCAGAGTTAATAGCGGAGCCGAGGTAGACAAAGTCCTGTACTACCTCAAAATTATATAAGTCAATGGTGACGTTCTGTCCAATTTGTCGATGTTGTGTGTCCTTTCGTGTTGACAGCATAAACTTAGTCTTATCCTCATTTACTGCTAAACCCATTTTTGCCGCTTCCTTCTCTATACTAGCAAACGTGGCTATGACATCACGTTGAGTCCTAAAAATGATGTCAATATTGTCGGCGTATGCTAGTAGTTGCACCGATTTTTGGAAAATTGTGCCTCTGGTGTTGTCTGGAGTTTTGCACAATCCTCTCAAGAATCAAATTGAAAAAGTCACATGACAGCGCATCGCCTTGCCTAAATCCTTTTTTGGTATCGAATGTGTCGGTGAGGTCGTTTCCGACCCTGATGGTGTAGCGAGAATTCTCCATCGTCATCCTACACAAACGGACTGGTTTGGACGGTATACCAAAACAAGACATGGCTCTGTATAGTTCGTCTCTATAAATGCTGTCGTATGCGGCTTTGAAATCGATAAATAGGTGGTGGGTATCGATTTGGACTTCTTGGGGTTTTTCCAGGATCTGCCGAAATGTGAAAACTTGATCGATTGTGGTCTTTCCTGGCCTAAAACCACACTGATAAGGGCCGGTCAGGTTGTTGGTAAATGGTTTCAGGCGTTCACATATAACGGCAGATAGGATCTTGTAGGCGATGTTGAGCAGACTTATGGCTCTGTAGTTGGCGCAGTTCAGAGGGTCTCCTATTTTGTGGATCGGGCAAACGATGCTGAGGTTCCATTCTTCAGGAATGCTTTCAACCGACCAGATTTGGCTTATTAGTTGGTGGATGTGGCTTACCAAGTCATCTCCGCCAGCTTTATAATGCTCAGTGGGAAGGCCGTCATTTCAGGTGGCCTTATTAAGCTTGAGTTTAGATATAGCTATCCTCACTTCACTTAGGTCGGGTGGTTGGCAATAATTAGCTCTCCTTATAATCTGTAGAGCCGACCTTCGAAGAGCGTGGATTTTCCAGTGAATCAGGATTTCCACCTGGGGTATTATATCTTTTCGTTGTATTTATTGCATTTTTTTTTGTACTTACTTACTTACTTATCGGGATCCCGACCCGTGAAAAGTTTCTGCCTGAGACACTGCAACTTCTTATCCTCTACGATCCCTGGCTCGCAGCTTCCAGTTTTCTAGAGCAAGCGCACACGCATCCGCGATGGCTTGGTCTTTGAGGTTCGGTATTCCTTGCCTTCTCTAACCTGCGGGCTGGGATTCGAAGATCCTCTTAGCTGGAGCATTATTGTCCATTCGCTCGATGTCACCGAGCCAATCCATCCATTCTTCTCCTCTATTCGCCCTCATCGTGCACAGGACGAAAAATCCGCAGAAGTATTTTTCTTTCGAAGGAGCCCAGTATTTCCTCTCCCTTCTTGCTTATCGTCCAGCATTCGTCACCATAAAGCAGAAATGACAGGATGAGGGTTTTGTAGAGCACACACGTCATTCGGAGTTTGGAACCCAGTTGTTTCGCCAAACCGAAGTAGCAACGGTTTCCTAGGGTAATTCTTCGACGGATCTCCACTAAGGTGTCATTCATTGAGTTTATGTTTACTCCGAGGTAGGTGAACTCCTTAACTACCTCAAAATTGTTGCTATCAATAGTGACATTTTGTCCTAGGTGGTGGACAGATGCTTGTTTGTTTGTTCATAGCATATACTTAGTCTTGTCCTCATTTACTTCAAGGCCAATGGATTTTGCCTGTTCTCCAATCGCCGTGAACTCATTTATCACGGCACATTGGGAGCGACCGATGATGTCAATATCGTCCACATAGGCCAGCAGCTGGACGGACCTGCACTGCACACTATCTGCGAGATTGAAGAAGTCACATGATAGCGCGTCTCCTTGCCGAAATCCGGTGCATGTTTGGAATAGTTTGCTACTTCCAAACTGCAAATTGCAGCGCTTGTTTTCCAGCGTCACGCGACACAGCTGAATCCGTTTTACCGGGATTCCGAAGTCAGCCATCGCCATATAGAGCTCCTGACGATGTATGCTATCATACGCGGCTTCGAGTTTGAAGTCGTTGGTCCTTTCCAGGATTTGTGTGAAAATTTGGTCTATAGTCGATCTGCCGGGCCGGAAGCTGCACTGGTACGTGGCGATTAGTGTGTTGCAGAACTGTTTTAGACGTTCACACAGTACGTTGGATAGGATCTTGTATGCGACATTAAGCAGGGATATGCCTCGATAGTTCTTGCAAGACATAGGGTCGCCTTTTTTGTAGATGGGGCATATGATGCTGATAGTCCAGTCATCGGGCATTGTTTCTTCCACCCATACTTGGTTGATGATTCGGTGAATGCTCTCTATCAAAACATCACCACCGTATTTAAAAAGCTCCGCTCGTAAGGCATCATAACCTGCTGCCTCGTTGTTCTTAAGCTTTTTTATAGATAGGCCAACCACTTCTCTACTAGGTGGTGGAACTAGTTCTTCATTGACTGGACGTTGCCCTATCACTCTCTCTAGATGATGTCCATTGAGCAGCTGCTGGAAATGCTGCTTAAACACATCTACTATTGCCTGCTCTTCGGTGACTAGGTTTCCTTTTTTTGTACACACTTAAACTCGGTATACGGGGAGTGGATTTTAGTCGCCCTCTACGACAGGCATGCCTTACGTCGGGTATATTCTGATCCCTAAACCGAAGGTCTAAATTGGTCTATAGGACTTTTTCTTCATTTGGCGGTTTTCCTGGGTTGAAATCATTATGTCTTTCGTAACTTTTCATTGCCTCGGTACTTGTTCTAATTTTTTAATGTCGAACTCTCATAAAACCAACTATGGCAGCAATGTGCCTATGACACGATGCCTGGTTGATTTTAAAAATTGTTTATATTTAGTGGTTTTAGATTAAAATATTGTTTATTTGAATCAACCTATAAGGTTGAAAAATCGGTAGAAGACGATCTAAGTCGCGCAACAAAACAAAAACTCGTCCAGTAGCGTATTTGTTTGGCCCTCCAGAGTACCACACTCACTCAAACCCACACTAACCCCAAATTGTCACAACAACCTCTCAGCTGACCATTGTCCAATACATTTCCTGATCCTCTGTGTCATTTGGGTTAGCCAACTCATACATTAATTACCTTAAGGCATCACAGCCTGTGCCCACCAAAAACCTCACGCAAAACTGACTTAAAGGGCTCTCGCCAGCCAAACTTGAATTCCAACCAAATACCAATTCGCGGTTATTGTGTCACATTCTCGTCCTATCGTCCACCTTTGTATCGATTTGTCGTCGCTGTGCACTGTGCTTTATTGTCTGGTTCCTTGAGCTTTTCTCATTTTCATTCGATTTACCCTTTCATTGTGTGCTGGCACTTCCATCGATTCGGTGCTCAAATTGAAATTTCGATTGGTATCCACGGGCTCCTTTCTTTGTCTAAATTTAGCGACAATTCCGTTGCATTGTTCTTCTCGGTCGTCTTCGCGTTCGTCTCCCTATTTTAGCCGCAAAAATACATTTTTCAGTGGAAGCGGAATGTATCCGACATCCGAAGCTTGCTGTGCTCGCCTGGGCTCCCAACACACAAGCAAACAATTCACCTTCGTGCACTATTGACTGCCAATTTGTTTGCTGCTGCTCTGCTGCATGTGACTTGTTGCTGAAACTTGGCGCTGCTGTGTTGGCGCTGCTGTGAGCGCTCTGCGGTACATGCAGTCGATCACATACTTCTGTGGAATGCTCGCAATGTGCCACCCCAGGAGTGGCTAAAGGTGAACGACACAAACACTGATTAGCCAAAGCGCGGCGAAGGTGTCGACTGATGGTGGAGTGCCTGAGGTCGATTGGTTTGGTCCTGAACTGCAAATTGTTGTGTCAGTTCAGTTAAAATGCAATTAATCAGCATCGCCTACGTTGTAGATATATGTACCTCTTCCTCCTATGGCAGATGCGACGGTTTTTTTCCTTATTTGGGATTCACTTTTTTTCTTCTCGAATTATTGGCATCACTTGGTGCATCTATAAACACAAACAGCTCATCATAATTATTCCCGTTGTTTGTGCATTTTTCACTCAATATGTAGTGAGGCGAGGCGGGCCGGGCATGTGCTCGACCCAGTCGGTGGCGCAATATCGTTAAGTGAGTTGTAAAATTCTGGCCAATAAAAGTTCATGAACTAATAAAACTCGAGCGTCTATCCGCGTCTATAGAGTTGATGTTTTCTTTGCAGTTAATTGTTTGCGAGCGAATTGCGGTGGCGGCGGCGGTGCTGCAAGAGCTAAGGGGTTCATAAAAAGTGTTTATTTGACGATCGGTAGGTGCCGGCCGTAGTTGTAATTGGACAAGGTGCGATATTCAATTAAATTTTATTGAGCTTTATTTAAGCATTTTTATTGGAAAATTATCATCATTATATGTGCAGTTGTTTTATTTTATGAACAATTGTTGGTTTAACTACCATATCGAGGGAGTCCCACGCATGTGTGACATTTTCATTAACGGCCGCTTGGTTTGGTTAATTGGTTTTCTGGTAAATGTTGACGGTTTTTATAATTTATATTGCGACAGGGAGTTGCCGGAAGGTTGACCTATTGAATAAGACTCTTCTGAGAAGCTCTTGGGCGAGATGGACAGTTGGCCTCGATAAATCTCTGTAGGGTGATGTGTTTAGTTCTATGTCTTGCAAAAGTCAAAGCTTTACGGATGCTGATACTAATATATAGTTGGGAAGTTTTGTATATTTTACTGAAAGCATTTGAAATTTGGATGAACATGATTACTTTTGACTGTGACTGTGCCACTGTTTCCACACTGATTTCTCAAGCCAAACGGGACCAAAGAATTTTCGAATTTTTTTTCTCCCAAAACGAAAGATTTCTTCATCCACATTTGATACAGTCCATGCTTCAGCGCCGTAGTGCAGGACTAGGATGATCAGGGTCTTGTATAAGATCTACTTAGAACTTTAAGTTGGCAACACTATTTTAAATGGCTGCCATTTTTTCAGCTGTCAAGTGATTTATGTTTAGTTTGGTTTGGCATTTTAATATGAATAGACTAACGTCTGGATAACGCTTCCAAATTGTGCAAATCTATTTTGAAAATCATGGTTCTGTTCGAAATACGTATCGCGCACTACGTCCAATTTAACGTCAACATAATCGTCCATCAGAGCAATTAATTCGATTAATTATGGAACGTTTTCGCGCCACGTTTACTCTAAATGATAATAAGCATCCACAAAGACGTCGTACAGTGCGTACAGAAGAAGTCATTGCTGTTATAGAGCGTAGCGTAGAATAAGACCCGAATTAGTCTATCCGCCATCGATCGTGCACAGGAATAGGATATGTGTCCATACACTTGGTTTTGCGTGTTTACAAAATCCAACTGGTGCAAGAATTGAAGCCACAGGATCACTTAGCAAGGCGCACATTCGGTAAGTGGGTCCAAAACAAGATTGCCGTTGATCCCAATTTTCATAAGCGAATTTTGTTTATCGATGAAGCTCACTTTTGGTTGAGTGGATACGAAACTGCCGTATTTGGATTGATGATAAATCCTCAAGTGTATGTTGAGATACCTTTACATCCAATCTGGCTGTTTGGTGTGCTTTATGGGTTGGTGGGATAATTGGTCCGTACTTCTTTAAAAACTTTTCTGGCCTGAACGTTATAGTCAATGGTGACCGCTATAGAGCCATGATTACTGACTTTTTCGTTCATCCATTTAACAACCATGTGCAGGATGTGCAGGAGCTGTGGTTTGAACAAGATAGTGCAACATGTCATACAGCTCGTGCCACAATTGATTTGCTGAAGGAAACGTTCGGTGAACGCATAATTTTACGTTTTGGTCCTGTGAATCGGCCTCCAAGATCGTGCGATTTGACGCCGCTTGACTATTTTCTGTGGGGATGTGTGAAGTCGGTAGTCTACGCCGATAAACCCGAAATGATTGACCACTTGGAGGACAACATTCGCCGCGTTATTGCCGATATACGGTCACAAATTTTGGACGACAACAAAAATTTGACGTCCAGATTAGACTATGGACTGGCTCGGAAGTCGTGGCGGTCATATGCCAGAAATCATATTGTAATTATAATGCCAGAAGATTATTTTTTAGATAAAGGTAAATTTTATGTAAATTTAAAAAAATTCATCTTGGTTTTATTCCATTTCAAAGTTCTATACCTCTAAAAAAAACACCCGTTACTACAGTGCCATCTTAGCCGTTTAATTTCTGACGCAAGGTTTTTTTCAGACTCACTAGAGGAGCTCATGGTTATATCTGTCAATGGTGAAGTTCTGTACAATTTATCGACGTTGCCTGTCTTTGTCTCATTTACTGGTTAATCCAATTTTGCCGCTTGATTCTCTATACTAGCAAACGTGTCTATAACATCACGTTGAGTACGACCAATGATGTCAATATCGTCGGCGTATGCTAGTTTGCTCAGGAGTTAAGCACAATCTTCTCAAAAATGATGTTAAAGAAGTGCGTCGGTTTCCCAAAATCCTTTTTTGGTATCGAATGTGTCGGTGTATCCATCGTCATCCTGCACAAGCGGACGGGTGCGGCTTTGAGATTGACGTGGTTGGTATCGATTTCGACTTCTTTTGTTTGTTTTTCAGTTGTAAGATTTCCTGTCATAAAACCAGACTTATAAGGGCTGAGCAGGTTACTGGTAAACGGTTTCAGGCATTTACATATTACGGCAGATAGGATCTGGCTGGCGATGTTGAGAAGACTAATGCCTCTGCATTTGACGCAGAGGATCTTTTTTTTGTGGATCGGGCAAACGATGCGTTAGATGTTGCATAATAAAGTGCTATCGATCACTCTCTAGGTCTTTCAAAGGATCATTTTTATGACTATGCATTACTCCTATTTGGTCTTAGAAGAGTAATAATTTAAAGCAATAAATTTTAAATTTAAATTTTCTACCCAATTACTATCAATGTCGCCATGCTTCTTACCCCCTTCTCATTCCAGAAAATAATTTTATTCCCACTCCAGCAGAAGACGTCAATAAGTCATAAGTCTCACATATAGAAAGTATGATAGTGGGCTATATGCGAACACGAACATGAAATTCTGCATAAATGTAAACACAAAAATAAAAACAAAAAAAAACATTAAAACCCTCCAAAGAAACAAAGAATAACAACTCATCGTCTGAGGATGTCCTTCCCAAAAGGGGTCATTGTTTTATAAATGTTACTTTTTCGCTCTTACACCGCCTCGACAGAAGACGCGTTCTGTGCCCTCTTTCCCATAGACTTTGATTTCTCATTCTCTGTCCCTAAAGGAAGCAGAGAGACTAAGGCAAACCACCTTCAACACCGTCATATCGGCCACCTACTGCATCGCTTTCATCCAGACCTCCGCTTCCACCGCCTACCCGTCTAGTTCCTTCACTTCAACATTATATCGAGAGTATGATTGTCGCCCGAAGGCGCTTCCAATGACAGCACGGCATGGCACAGTGAAACGTTGTGACTGCTGCTGAAAAATATATTATCTGTATCACAATTCACAGCTTGAAAACAGAATGCAAAAGTAAGCAGTAAAAGAGAGAAAATAAAAGATGAAGCAATATGCAGAGAATGGAAAAAAAATTAAAAAAAAAAATTGGTAGCAATGCAAGGAGTGGGAATAAAAATTTACAAAAACAGAAAAAAAAATATTTTGACAGAATCCTTCCCAAGCTTGGCAGTGAGTCTGAAATCCGCTTGGAATTGCAAATAAACAGAAATCCGTTAATTATTCAAAACTTTTCAGATGAAGTTTTGTAATAAGACGATGGGATAGGTTTGCAATCATGTGACAGTTGGAAGGGGGGTTTATTATTTATGTAGGCTTACCTTGTTTATCTGCTTTTCTCGAAATATTTACATGATTATTTGGATCTTTTAGTCTGATTAGGGTTTAAGTATCCTCGTATCGAATTCGTTAACAATAATCCTTGTTCAATTGATTATATCGGCAGCCAAGTGAAATTATTGGTTTTAGTTCAAATAAAAGAGTTGAGCTGCGAACTCGCAAATCTGCTGTAATTGGATAATCGTGCCCATCGGGAAAGCACGTACTTATACTGACTTATCGTGTTTGGATATTAGCTATGTGGGTAACTAGTTCCTTGTTGGAAAAAATGTAAATCCAATAAGCTGCAGGAACTCCTGAATTACGAACTGCGGGACACGTTTTTCAAATATTAGCCAATGCGCATATAAAAGCACGAGCGTATTCACCAGACATTCAACCTCCATTTAACGAGCACAGGGTGCGTTGTACCTTTACCATAGATTGGGTTTGAACCCCATTGTAATGCCTTAGCGGGAGCAGACAAGCACTTGGGGGACACTCCCATTGGCAAGAAGAAAAATTTTCAAAATGGAAGGATCTGACATATTCAGACGAATAGTCGTCTAGAAATTACAAGTACTGAAAGTAAGAACATGTAAATCACTTCGCTGCTCTTGTCCAGCTCTCTCCAACAGAGCTCCACCTAGGAGATTACTTCTTTGACTATCTGGGTGACTGGCTAACAATAATGTCAACAACCTCATCCGCTTTATAGTCAACTCTGAATGGTTCGACGGATCCACGTGCTACCAAAATGGACCTTATCTGGTTTGAGTGTGTACTTGCACCGCGTGCAATCACTATAACCTAACCTAACCTAAGCCTTCAATTACTACAACACACTTAACGACACTTATAAGTGTGGCCATCGGCCCAGACTGACCAAAGACGAAATTTTAAAAATTAGGGCAAATCCTGAAACACATAAATTAATTTCAAGTCGAGGTTTTAATGCCGCATAACATAGCATCAGCCATCTGGAGATAAATAGGAGAGTCATGCCTTAGTTCGGGATTCAATCCGATTTGCACCTTTTACTGGAGGCCACACCATGCGACACTTCGTTTAAAAGCAGTTCGCCTGAACTTTTCCATCATATACTGTTTTGCGATAGGGAGATTCACTATCATGCAATTTCTATATAGAAACAAGGAACTATCATTGACAAGACTGTGCACCTTCTAGGACACCCAGACAACGACGTTCGTATATGCACCTTAAATGTGAGAACAGAAAAGGTGCAGGTAACCAGCAGAAGCCCTAAACTGCTAAAAAGCAGACACTACTGTGATCCAGGAAATATGATGGGATTGACCGGGCAAAAAGAGGATGAAAAACTGTAACATCTACTACGGGCCGTCTTTTAGTGAGCAGAAACAACGACTTTTCGGATGCGGATAAATTATAAGTGCCAGACATAGGCAAGAAGCCTTATGTTTCCAAGCCATTAGGGAACTCATTGTAACAATCCGCATCAAGGCCAAATTCGCCAACATATGCCTTATGTATATGCGCTCACGCTCCGACGTAAGGATTGCATCTACGAGCTCCTTGAAAAAAACTATGAGCGACTACCAAAGTACGAAGTCATAATCGTGCTGAGAGATTTTAGCGCAAAGGTAGGAAGAGAAGACATCCTTAGCAGTATTGTCGGAAAACATAGCCTACACGACAACACGCCTTGAAACGGATTTAGGCTTACTGACTTCTTTACGGAACAAAATGCCACTATAGCCAGCACACGGTTTCCTCAGCACGATATCCATAAGTGGACATGGCGGTCTCCAGGTCAACGAACAGTCAACCAAATTGATCACATTGCGATAGACAAGAGGCAAGCATCCAGTATTTTGGATGTCCGAACATTCCGAAGGGATAACATCGACTCGGACCACTACCTTGTTGCAGCCAAGGTAAGGATGCGGATATCCACCACGCCACAACAAACTAGAATTACTGAACAAAAATTTTAATGTCGAAAGATTGCAATCGCAAGAGACCGCCAAGGCCTTCGCGCAACACATATCCCCTAACATCGCCATTCACACCATAGCACCAGCATGTCGAAGAACAGTGGCATCGATCAGTCGAACTGATGTTCTATCAGTCCGATCAGTCGAACTGATGTTCTATGTTTCTCGTGGCCACCAGCAAGAAACCCCTGGTTGGATGAGGAATGCCGTCAGATGTCCGCAGCCGGGAACGGCTAAGCTGCAGGTGAAGACGAGACTGCGATTGAGCTCTATAGGCAGAAAAGAAGGAAAGAACACCAGCTTACCAGAAAGAAGAAAAAAGAGAAAGAAAAGCTCACTATCGAGGATATACAGAGGTGCCACTCCAGGAATGATGTTCGCAAGTTTTACCAAAGTGAAAAACGTCAAAGCCAAGGATACAAGGCTCGAACAGAATCCTGTCGAGATGAACAAGGAAATATCGTAGTTGAGACACCGTCGATGCTGAGGATATGGTAGAACCACTTCTGCAGACTGTTAAACGGCGATGACAAACAACATGCCGCTGTCAGGCAGAGTGAACCATTCAATATTGGCAAACTGCCAACTACCCGACCTAACTGAAGTGAGGATATCAATATCTAAACTCAAGCTTAATAAGGTTGCCGGAAATGACGGCCTTCCCGCCGAGATTTATAAAGCCAACTTGGTAAGTAACACCCACCAATTCATAAGCCATATCTGGTTGGATGATAGTATGCCTGAAGAATGCAAACTCAGCATCATTTGCCCGATCCACAAAAAAAGGAGACCCTCTGAACTCTGCCAACTACAGAGGCATAAGTCTCCTCAACATCGCCTACAAGATCGGTTCTGTGAACAAATGAAACCGTTTACAAACAACCTGATCGGTCCTTATCAGTGTGGTTTTAGGCCAGAAAGTCCACAACCGATCAAATTTTCACACTTCGGCAGATCCTGGAAAAAACCCAAGAAGTCCAAATCGATACCCACCACCTATTTATCGATTTCAAAGCCGCATACGACAGCATTTATAGAGACGAGCCATTTGTTTAGGATGACGATGGAGAATTCTAGCTGCTCCATCAGGGTCGGAAACGACCTCACCGACACATTCGATGCCAAGGTTATGCGCTGTCATGTGACTTCTTCAATCTGATTCTTGGTAGGATTGTGCAAAACTCCCGAGCTAACACTAGTGGCACAGTCTTCCAAAAATCGGTGAATTTACTAGCATACGCCGACGATATCGACATCATTGGTAGGACTCAACGAGATGTTATAGCCCCGTCTGCTAGTATGGAGAAGGAAGCGGCAAAAATGGGTTTAGCGAAGAATTTCTCTTGCCAACCGCTGTTTCTTCGGGCTAAGTAGGCAATTAAGTAGGAAAGCCCTCACTTGAACTACTAAGGTGGTCCTATATAAGATCCTAATCTTCCAAGTCCTGCTCTACGGCGCTGAAGCATGGACCGTATCAGAAACGGATGAAGAGATCCTTGGTCGATTCGAGAGGAAAATTCTTTGGTCCCGGACATGTAGAACGAATGGATAGCAATATTCCAGGTCGCAGATTCTTCGATTCCCAGCCAGACGTCAGACGCAGTAGAGGATGAGTTCGCCATTAGTGGCGCACATGTAGAAACCAACCTCATCCAACTTCGAGTGCAAAACTGAGGCAGTTAGCTAAGGACCGGGCTTATTGGAGAGGCATGTTCGTTGAGGCCTAGGTTCTTTCCGGTTGGTAGCGCCCCTTAAGTAAGTAAGGAAGTTGGTCGCTTCCAAAAGTCTATTGCAGAAGCAATCGATGAATACGTAAAACGCGTAAGTCTTATGATTAGGGAGGGCAAGACAATAAAAGCTTTAAAAAGGTTCAAATTAATATGGCTGCACACTCGATTTCCAATTGACGTTACAACGGACCAAATTCTCATCCAAATTCTGCTGGGAAATAGCCACCTTAATAGGCACTATCCCTTTGATTTATTTTCCGAATGATAGACGATCATTACAATTCGTAAGAATGAAGCCCATCGTGTATGCAAGAATGCGCCTGGGATTCCCAAACCCAAATGAATAATACCGAGGGTGTCACATAGCAAAGCTTTCATGTTCAGAAGTCGTAATTTTTTTTTGTTCTGGATTACCTTACTTTGTTTCTGAAATTCTTTGCGTTAATTTTTTTTATTCAAGTCTTACATAGCAGATATCTTTATCTCAACATGTTGGCTTCGGTATCTTAAACAATCCGTGACTGCTGCTGTGTCTGCTTCTGTAGCAACACAACAAAAGGAACACCTTTTTATCAGCAATAAAAATGCTAAAATCGGACTTTTTGGCTTCGTTGTTTTCTGGTGTTGGTTTTTTTGTAGATACTTTTTTTTTCTGTGTTGTACACCCTCTACTCAAACACTTGAGTCTGGTTCTGTAGCTGTATCCTGGGGATGAGCGGATGTCTGAGAGGAGACATACTGTTAATACATACTTTAGCAGGGTTAGCTGCTTAACTGCACTGTGTTGTCTGTGTCGCCGCTTCAAAGGTTGAGAGGGTGGTATGGTCTTTATACACAACCGTTTGGAGTCTTAATTATTTTTGTTCTTCCATATCTTCCAGTGTTTCGATTTAGTCTTTTCTTTTTCGTAGACTGTGTAGACTGTTGTTATTGTTGGTTTGTTCTTGCTTATGGTTTGCCTTTTGACTGTCGATGCGGGGTTGGTTTTGCTCTTTTCATTTATTTTCTCGTCTCGTCGCTTCGATCGTCTATTGTTGATGAGGGATTTCGTATTAGATACTTTAAATTGCATACTTGGCTTTAACATTGTTGAAGGTTTGATTTTGTTTAATGTTGGACTATAAGGTTGATGGGTAGTTGTACTAGGTTTCGGTTTTCTGGGTTGTTGATGGTCAAATAGGATGGTTGGGTAGAACGAGGGTAGACTCTGATTGGCTTTACCCTGGCAATGCCCAGTGGTTGTAACTATGACTAAACATCAAATGTGCTTATTTTTACCTCCAAAAGGTAAACATCAGGTACTGGTCTCATCCAATTGGATTTGACTGTAGCCTCGGAAAGGACTTATTTTACTGTTGACGACCCTGCAAAACAAAAAGAGGATGACGACGTTCGTATCTGCACCTGCAATGTGAGATTATTAAACAGTGGAAGGTGCAGTCGAACAACTTCCGGAAGCAATAAACTGGGTAGTTAACCTTAAGCTAAAATCCCAACCTGTGCCATCAGTATCCATTACGGGATTGATCGATGCGGTTGAACTTTCGATTCCCTCGAAATTCCTAGATACCCTGTTGTCCGAATATGTCGAAGCAACCCCAGCAGCAGTTCGGCTGGGACGGCACGCATCCAGTAATTTGGACGTCCGAACATTCCGATTGGCTAACATCGAGACGGACCACTACCTTGTTGCAGCCAAGGTAAGAATGCGGATATCCACCACGCCACAACAGACCAGAAATACTGTGATTTCTCGCGGCCACCAGCAGGATACCCTTGGTTTGATGAGGAATGCCGACAGATGCTCGCAGCCAAGTACGAGCCCTACTAGGCTAAGCTGCAGATGAAGACGAGAGCTGCATTTGAGCTCTATAGGCAAAGAAGAAGGGAGGAACACAGGCTTTTCAGAAAGAAGAAAAAAGATCAAGAAAACCGCGCGACTGAGGTTATAGAGAGGTACTACTCCAGGAACGATGTTCGCAAGTATAACCACAGTGTAAAACGTCAAAGCTAAGGATACAAGGCTCGAACGGAATCCTGTGTGAGATGAACAAGGAAATATCGTATTGGCAACGATAGCGAAAATTGCCAACCACCCGACCTCAGTGAAGTGGGGATAGCAATATCTAAACTCAAGCTTAACAAGGCCTTTACTGAGCTTTATAAAGCCGGCGGAGAGAACAAGTAAAGTAGCATCCACCAATTCATAAGCCATGTCTGGTCGGATAAAAGTATACCTGAAAAATGGAATCTCTGCATCGGTTGCCCGATTCACAAAAACGGAGACCCTCTGAACTGCGCCAACTACAGAGGCATGAGTCTCATCAACATCGACTACAAGATCCTATCTGTCAACGTTTACCAACAACCTGATCGGCCCTTATCAGTGTGGTTTTAGGCCAGAAAGTCCACAACCGATTAAATTTTCCCACTTCGGCAGATCCTGGAAAAAACCCAAGAAGTTCAAATCGATACCCACCACCTATATCGATTTCAAAGCCGCATACGACAGCATTTATAGAGACGAGCTATACAGAGACATGTCTAGTTTTGATATACCGCCCAAACTCGTCAGTTTTTGTAGGATGACGATGGAGAAACGACCTCATCGACACATTAAATACCAAAAAAGGATTTAGGCGAGGTGATGCACTTGTCCTATGATTTCTTTAATTTGATTCTTGAGAGGATTGTGCAAAACTCGCGACTAAACACCAGCAAATTAGGGTAAGAGTAAGTACAAGGTGGCGCAAAAATAACCTTCCGATGTTTTTTGGCTGTAATTTAACAAGAAAATGAAAAACTTTGATTCTTCTTGTGGATTTTATTTTTATTTGGTCTTTTAATTTCTATACATCAAGTGGAGAATATGATGTCATGTAAATGGCCGCCGCCACAGTTGATTGTCATTTGAGCCCTTTTTATGGCATTTTCCATCACTTTGGCCAAAACATCCGGCGATAGGTCCTCACATTCTTGACGGATATTGTCTTTAAGAGCTGCAAGAGTCTGAGGCTTGTTGACATAAACCCGCGACTTCAAAAAAGCCCCACAAAAAGAAGTCTGGAGCGGTCAAATCAGGCGATCTTGCTGGCCATTGCAAATCGCCAAAACGGGATATTAGGCGCCCGGGAAATGCATCCTTCAGCATATCGGTTGTGGCACGTGCAGTGTGTGCCGTTGCAAGGTCCTGTTGGAACCACATGTTTTCCAATCCCAATTCATCAAGTTGCGGCAAAAAGAACTCGTTGATCATTGCTCTGTAGCGCTCACCATTCACAGTAACCGTTTGGCCCGCGACGTCTTCGAAGAAAAAAGGTCCGATTACTCCTCCAGCGAAAACAGCACACCATACAGTAACTTTGAGCGGGTGTAATGGCTCTTCGTGGGTTACACGCGGATTTTCAGTGCCCCAGAAGCGTAAATTTTGCTTATTTACGTACCCGCTAAGATGGAAATGGGCCTCATCACTCATGATTATTTTTGATGAAAAATCATCTTCCTCTTGGTGGTGATTAAGGATGGCTTGAGCGTATGTTAGACGCGATTGGCGGTCAGCAGCCAACAGCTGATGCACCGTCTGGACTTTGTAAGGAAACATCTTCAAATCTTGTACCAAAATTCGCTGTAAAGACCGTCGACTGATACCCATTTGCGTGGCACGTCGTCTGGTCGATGTCGACGGCGCTTCCATGACATCTTCGGCTACAGCAGCAATATTCTCTGCAGAACGGCTACTCCGGGGTCTGCCACGCCTGGCAGCATCTCGTGTTGTGCCAGTCTCTTCGAGGCGAGCGGCTAAACGTCGCAATGTTTCACCAGTAGGCGTTGGACAGCTAGGAAATCTGCGACGAAATTCACGTTGTGCCAAAGTCACCGACCGATTATTGCTCAAATAAATAGTCACCAATATTCCGCGTTCTGGAGCAGAGTAGCGTAACATTGTTTATTAACGTGTATTTCGCATGTGTTTTCTACACAAATGTCAAAACAGTACTGACATTAGGGGCCAATCGCAAAATTTATAGCATTTTCTGATAGGAGGATTACTTTTGCGCCACCTTGTATATGCTGTCAACACAAAAGGACACACAACATCGATGATTTGGACAGAACTTCACCATTGACAAATATAACTTTGAGGTATTACGGGATTTTGTCTACCTCGGCTCCTCTTTTAACTCTGACAACAACATTTCGTCAGAACTTCGACGAAGAATTACTCTTGCCAACCGCTGTTTCTTCATGCTAAGAAGGCAATTTAGTAGTAAAGCCCTCACTCGAACTACTAAGGATATCCTATATAAGACCCTGATCATCCCAGCCCTACTCCACAGCGCTGAAACATGGACCGTATCAAAATTAGATGAAGAAATCCTTGGTCAATTCGAGAGGAAAATTCTTCGAAAGATCTTCGGTCCCGTTTGTGTTGACGGGCTAAAAAACTAAAAAAAAAAAATGCCCAAAAAACTCCGCTTTGGACGTTGAAGATGGCTAGGACCAATACTCCGGCTCGTAGAGCCTTTGATTACCTTAAGTGGTGCGCATAAGTAGAAACCGACCTCAGCCAACTTGGATTGCGCAACTGGAGGCAGTTAGCTAAGGAGCGGGCTATAATTGGAGAGGCATGTTGGTTGAGGCCCAGGTTCATTCCAGACTGTAGTGCTACTTTAACAAATCTTACTATAGAAATCCACTTAGCGGAGTAAAATGCAATTTTAATTGTCACCACGGCCCAGTACCAGGATTTCCTTCTATTCACTTAGTTCCAGGCTTCACGTCATATTTTGTTATTGGATTGTTCCATATCCTGACAATTTAGTAAAGGTGTAATGGAATGTATACTCAGATATCCAACTGAACTTTTATCCTTGAAATATATCAAAGGCTTAGCAAATTCAGATTATAAGATGCCATGGCAAGCACTTCAAAGCAAATCTATATATAACGCTTCTGGTCCAATTCGATTTACAGCCATTCACTAGTCTCCAAATCAGTCGTCCAGTATATCCAGTACACACCAACACTAGGTACGTGTTAACAGCAACATTTTATGCACATGGGTTATTGAACCACGAATCGCACCTTAAACCTACCGGCTCTAGTTCACATTCCCACCCAACTTGTCCACCTTCCACGAGTAGCTGTAATACATCTATAAACTGCACGTTCCGACCGACCCCATGAAAAATTATGAGCAACCATAGCGCGTGAGTGACTAATGCCGTTACCATTTATACTTCACTTTTGTTTCCACTAATATAGTACGACATACATAACTTGCTTTCATGTTACGTAAAAAGTTTGTTTCCCACAGACGCACCCTTCGCCCCCGTCCTCCTCCTGGATGTAGTTTTGTTTTTGTTTACTTACACAAAAAAAAATCTGTAGGTATATTAGCTAGATATTTACTTGAAGTGGAATGAACAAAATACGGTTCCATATACACCAGCGAAACGTGTGCGCTTTATGCAATCACGGTTCGCTTTTAGTTTGATACTTCGACACCAATTCGACGACAAGTCAACTGCTTTTTTGCTATGAGGTGCCATAGCGAGACCCCATGTTTGTATATCACCATCGGAGACCACCCCCCGCCACACACAAACCCCTTTTTGGTGCATTTTGTTTGGCACCCTTTTACTTGGTACGTTTTTGTTTCGACGTCTGTCATCTAAAGTGGCGGCGTTAATCGAAAGAGTCCCCGTCCATAACGGTGCCAGTACCACCGAAACCAATATTACGTCGCTGTCGAAATCATCGTCGTCGTCGTCGTAGTGGTGCTAGCTGCTGCCTTTGTCTTCCGTGGAGCACTAACACCAACTATACGTCAGTCAGTGGCATGGCACTGTGTGTTCGATTATATTGATCAAGATGTCAGTAGCAAAAACGAAATCATATGGCATGCCAAAGGATTTGAGCAGAGTGGTGCGGTCTTACGAATGAGGGTTAGTTAAGCTTGGTAGTTCCCCTTGAAATGGGTGGTATTGGAAACTTCCGTCATTTTTGACTCATATAGGCCTATGTGATATCGGATGCTGTTGGACGGTTAAGTGATTTTTGAGCTTGATATCAAGTTCGATGATATCCACTTTCGCTATATGGTCAATTCGTTGTTTTACCGTTATTATCATTTTTAGGGAAGTTTAATCTTTATATTGAAAAATGAATCCCTGTTTCCCTTGGTCATGCCATAACTTGAGAACGACTTTACCGATTTCATTCATCTTTTTTAAAAAGTTGTCTAATACTTTGTAAAGGGTTCTTAAGGAGTTGAAAAAAAAGTGCACAGAAAATTGGATAATTTCAGAAAACCGCACTCTCAAAAATCCTGTAATTACGTCAAATTTTCCCGATGTGTGCCAACTCTGCCTGACACCTCACACTTGTTCATTCCAATTGACGATACCAATTGGACTTTCACAATCTCACCAGTTTTTCCGTAGCCTTTTGTTGAGGTGTTCTGGGAAAACCGCGGTGTCAACCCTGGGCATCAATTTTCTGTCATACAAACATTTGGCCCGGACGCCTATGTTTGGGACACTTATCTTTGTCCCCTTCGACCGCTGTTTGCCGGTTTGACAGTTGTCGGACACTAACACAGCCTCCTTTGGACTCCTTCAAAGTTGTCTCTGGACTGACTTTCATGTTACACCGTATGGACACCGTGTGTTTGGTGTTCATGTTTATGTCGGCCTAACTCTCCAACGCTTCAGCGTTAGGGGAACAAGACCATCTTCTCTTGGCCTTCGAGCCTAACTTCTTTTGTCGAAAAGAAGTTTTTTGGACTGTGCGCCACACGTCTTTGGTGCTCCTTCGTCGCTCCTTCGTTGGGTGAAAAATAACTTCAACTCCTTGCCATCGAACCTTTTGCGTTTGCGCTGATGGAACGCCTATTCCTTTTGAATCACAAAATACCACCAGCATCGAATGTCGAAGAACAATGGCAACGATGCCAACAAGCCATTAGATCAGACGCAACTGATGTGCTAGGTTTCTCGCGGCCACCAGCAAGAAACCCAGGTTTGATGAGGAATGCCGACCCCGACAGATGTTCGCAGCCAAGAACGAGGCCTACAAGGCTAAGCTGCAGGTGAAGACGAGAGCTGCCATTGAGCTCTATAAGCAAAGGAGAAGGGAAGAACACCTTTTTTTCAGAAAGAAGAAAACAGAGCAAAAAAAAGCGAGCGATCAAGAATATAGAGAGGTGCCACTCCAGGAACGATGTTCGCAAGTTTTACCAAAGTGTAAAATATCAAAGCCAAGGATACAAGGAAATATCGTAGTTGAGACACAGTCGATGGTTGGGTGTTGTAGAACGAGGGTAGACTCTGATTGGCGTTAACTTGGCAATGCCCAGTGTTGCAACTTTGACTACACATCAAATGTGCTTATCTTTACCTCCAAGTGGTAACCATCGGATACTGGTCTCATCCAACCGGATTTGACTTGCTAAACGATAAGTGCGAGTGTTGATAACACGACGAAAAACAGCAACACTATAAACACCCTGGTGAGAATGGCGCGGATGAATACCCGGCCTGCTGTCCCAGGCGAACCTAGATGAGCTGCTCTGACATATTCGGACAACAGGTTGTCTAGGAATTTCAAGGGTTAGTCAGGCCCCTTGAACAGAGATGGTGGCGGATGAACCGAAAGGCCAACGGCAGCGCTCAATCCCGTAGTGGATACTGATGGCCCCGTGTCCTAGGGGTATCTAATAAATTGGAACTGGCCCTCCAGGTTGGGGGTTGTGCTTTGGGTTAACTACCCACCCACAGAAAAAAAACATGGTTACGAAGCAACCAATAGCCTCGGAAAGGACTGATTTTATTGTTGACGACCCTGCAAAACGAAAAAAGGACAACGACGTTCGTATCTGCACCTGGAATGTGAGAACATTAAACAGGAGAGGTGCAGGCGAACAACTAGCGGAAGCCCTAAACTGCTACAAAGCAGACATTACTGCCATCCAGGAAATACGATGGGATGGGCCGGGCAAAAAGAGGATGAAAAACTGTGACATATACTACGGACCGTGTTATAGTGAGCAGAAACAGCGACTATTCGGATGCGGATTTGTTATAAGTGCCAGACTTAGGCAAGAAGTCTTATGTTTCCAAGACATTAGCGAACGCATAGTAACAATCCGCATCAAGGCCAAATTCGCCAACATAAGCCTTATATGCGCTCACGCTCCGACGGAAGAAAAAGATGATATAGCTAAGGATTGCTTCTACGAGCTCCTCGACAAAACCTATGAGCGACTACCGAAGTACGATGTTAAAATCGTGCTGGGAGATTTTAACGCAAAGGTAGGAAGAGAAGACATCTTTAGAAGTATTGTCGGAAAACATAGCCTACACGACAACACGTCTGGTAACGGACTTAGGCTAATTGATTTCGCTACGGAACGAAATGCCACTATAGCCAGCACACGGTTTCCTCACCTCGATATCCATAAGGGGACATGGCGGTCTCCAGATCAACGAACGGTCAACCAAATTGATCACATTGCGATAGATAAGAGGCACGCATCCAGTATTTTGGATGTCCGAACATTCCGAGGAGCTAACATCGACTCGGATCACTACCTTGTAGCAGCCAAGGTAAGAATGCGGATATCCACCACGCCACAACAATCCAGAAATACTGTGAAAAAATTTAATGTCGGAAGACTGCAATCGCAAGAGACCGCCAAGACCTTCGCACAACGCGTATCCCTTAACCTCTCGATCAACACCATACCACCAGCATCGAATGTCGAAGAGCAATGGCAACGATGCCAACAGGCCATTAGATCAGCCGCAACTGATGTGCTAGGTTTCTCACGCCCACCAGCAAGAAACCCCTGGTTTGATGAGGAATGCCGACAGATGCTCGCAGCCAAGAACGAGGCCTACAAGGCTAAGCTGCAGGTGAAGACGAGAGCTGCCATTGAGCTCTATAGGCAAAGAAGAAGGGAAGAACATCGGCTTTTCAGCAAGAAGAAAAAAGAGCAAGAAAAGCGCGCGATCGAGGATATAGAGAGGTGCCACTCCAGGAACGATGTTCGCAAGTTTTACCAAAGTGTAAAACGTCAAAGCCAAGGATACAAGGCTCGAACAGAATCCTGTCGAGATGAACAAGGAAATATTGTAGTTGAGACACAGTCGATGCTGAGGATATGGAAGAACCACTTCTGCAGACTGTTAAACGGCGATGACGAACAACATTCCGCTGTCAGGCAGAACGAACCATTCAATATTGGCAACGACAGCGAAAACTGCCAACCACCCGACCTGAGTGAAGTGAGGATAGCAATATCTAAACTCAAGCTTAATAAGGCTGCCGGAAATGACGGCCTTCCCGCTGAGCTCTATAAGGCCGGCGGAGATGATTTGGTAAGTAACATCCACCAACTCATAAGCCAAATCTGGTCGGATGAAAATATGCCTGAAGAATGGAACCTCAGCATCGTTTGCCCGATCCACAAAAAAGGAGACCCTCTGAACTGCGCCAACTACAGAGGCATAAGTCTCCTCAACATCGCCTACAAGATCCTATCTGCCGTAATATGTGAACGCCTGAAACCGTTTACCAACAACCTGATTGGCCCTTATCAGTGTGGTTTTAGGCCAGGAAAGTCCACAACCGATCAAATTTTGACACTTCGGCAGATCCTGGAAAAAACTCAAGAAGTCCAAATCGATACCCACCACCTATTCATCGATTTCAAAGCCGCATATGACAGCATTTATAGAGACGAACTGTACAGAGCCATGTCTAGTTTTGGTATACCGCCCAAACTCGTCCGTTTGTGTAGGATGACGATAGAGAATTCTCGCTGCTCCATCAGGGTCGGAAACGACCTCACCGACACATTCGATACCAAAAAAGGATTTAGGCAAGGCGATGCGCTGTCATGTGACTTCTTTAATCTGATTCTTGAGAGAATTGTGCAAAACTCCAAAGCCAACACAAGAGGCACAATCTTCCAAAAGTCGGTGCAACTACTAGCATACGCTGACGATATTGACATCATTGGTAGGACTCAACGTGATGTCATAGCCACGTTTGCTAGTATAGAGAAGGAAGCGGCGAAAATGGGATTAGCAGTAAATGAGGGTAAGACTAAGTATATGCTGTCATCACGAAAGGACTCACAACATCGACGAATTGGACAGAACGTCACCATTGACAGATATAACTTTGAGGTAGTACGGGACTTTGTCTACCTCGGCTCCGCTATTAGCTCTGACAACAACATCTCGTCAGAAATTAAACGAAGAATTACTCTTGCCAACCGCTGTTTCTTCGGGCTAAGAAGGCAATTTAGTAGTAAAGCCCTCACTCGAACTACTAAGGAGACCCTATATAAGACCCTGATCATCCCAGTCCTGCTCTACGGCGCTGAAGCATGGACCGTATCAAAAGCGGATGAAGAAATCCTTGGTAGATTCGAGAGGAAAATTCTTCGAAAAATCTTCGGTCCCGTTTGCGTTGACGGGCTATGGAGACGAAGATTCAACCAAGAACTATACGAGCTGTACAGCGACATGCCCCTGGTCAAAAAACTCCGCATTGGACGTTTAAGATGGCTAGGACATGTAGAACGAATGGACACCAATACTCCGGCTCGCAGAGTCTTCGATTCCCAGCCAGACGTCGGACGCAGTAGAGGAAGACCTCGCCTTAAGTGGCGCGCACAAGTGGAAACCGACCTCAACCAACTTGGAGTGCGCAACTGGAGGCAGTTAGCTAAGGACCGGGCTAATTGGAGAGGCATGTTGGTTGAGGCCCAGGTTCATTCCGGACTGTAGCGCCACTTAAGTAAGTAAGTAAGTAGACACAGTCGATGCTGAAGATATGGAAGAACCACTTCTGCAGACTGTTTAACGGCGATGACGAAAAACAACGAAATAAAGCCCTCACTCGATCTACTAAGGAGATCCTATATAAGACCCTGCTCTACGGCGCTGAAGCGTGGACCATATCAAAAGGAAGAAATCCTTGTTTAATTCGAGAGAAAAATTCTTCGAAAAATCTTCCGTTTGCGTGGACGGGCTATGGAGACGAAGGTTCAACCAAGAACTATACGAGCTGTACAACGACATAACCCTGGCCAAAGAAACTCTGTATTAGAAGTTTATGATAGCTAGGACATGTAGAATGAATGGACACCAATACTTCCGCAGAGTCTTCAATTCCCGCCCAGACGTCGAACGCCACCTGGGAGGTGGGAGGCAGTTAGCTAAGGCAGTTAGGTGGGAGGCAGTTAGCTAATGACCGGGCTAATTGGAAAGGCATGTTGGTTGCGGTCCAGGTTCATCCCGGACTGTTGCGCCACTTAAGTAAGTATGTAAGTAAGCTTTAACGTGGAGCTTCATTTTGTTTTATAGGTCCGGGCAGTTACAAAGTAGATGAAGTATTGTTTCTTCTTCCTCTTCGTCCATGCAGCTCCCAAAGAAGGCCTAGCCTTTCTGCTTGTTTGCCTATTATAGTTGCGCTAATGTACGATCTATCAAGCGAAATCAGTCCCTTAGATTTTCTCAAATCCAATTTTGGTCAAATTTGCTTGGTTATTTGACACATCGTGCCAAGACTCCATCTGAGATTTGATTTTCTGTTACCACGTTAGCTTTTGCATGTAGCGGTAGGAATACCTAGTGCACACGTGTCGGGTACAACTGTGGTTATGGTTTCATGTCTGGCGAGTTCATCAGCTTTACAGTTCCCTGGAATGTCACCCAGCATAGGCTTATCTAGGCGAATCTAGCGGCAATCTAGGGTTGTCTTTGAATTAGTTGAGATAGATTTCAGGGATTTGATGGCCGCTTGGCTGTCCGAGAAAATGCTAATATCCTTGGCAAATATTACAATCTCTTTCAGAAAGGATAAGGCTTCTTTGATCGCCATGAGTTCCGCCGGAACTCTTCATTATCACGAAGACGGAAAGATAGGCTGAGATTAAGCCTGTCGGAGAAGACAGCAGCACCCACTCCGTCATTTGTTTTAAGGCCATCGGTATAAAAATGGATCGAGGCATTTTGCATTGGTTCGTTGCTCTCCCATGACGATCTGTTTGGGATTGTGACCTGGAAACTCTTATGAAAGTTTATCTTGGTGAGGGTGTAGTCGGTGGTTTCCAGAATATTTTTATGTTCGTTTAGAATTTTTGAGTGGCTGAGTTAGCTGCCATTTGCTAACCTAAAATATTACGGGGTAGTAGAAAGTCTAGTGCTGTTGAGGGTGTTGTACGGAGTACCGATACACAGACACGCAGTTCTTTGTACTTTGGTTATTTTTTTTACTGTTTCTAGCTATCTATAGCGGGTCAATTTTATGTTTCCTAGTGAACAGGACCAGTTGAGTCTTGTATGGGGTTAACACCCAGACCACAACTAACTGCCCATTTGGAAGGCTAGGTTAGGTTAGATGGGCTGTTGACGCTCGGGTGAGTCTTCAAACTCGCATAGGCCTACGTGGGCCCATAGCGATACCCTTCGAAGAAAGTATCCTGAAATAGAGAAAGAGGATACCTGGTTAAGTTCGCTAGTGATACTTATGCGGTGCTGGACTGTGTTGCTCCTTCAGCCTCAAAGAGGTAGTTGCTCCATCCTGATCTGCTACAAAAACGGACTATCAGCGCTATTGGGATAGTCGTTAGGTCACTTAGGTCATCGAAGTAAAGGGTGCCTAGTATTTTAAAATGACTGCCACTGATCGCAGGGCAGTGGCATAGCAGGTGTGAGACATCTTCTTCGACGTCTCGGTCGCTGCATTTCCTGCAAAGTTGGTTCGCACCAGTTTTATCTTATTGGAGTGCTTAGCCAACAGGTTGTGACCTGTTATCACTCTCACCGCTATAGAAATGGATGATCTGTTCAAAGCTATTAGCTTCTTTGATTTGCTGCCGCTTAACTCCGACCAGAGAGATTTTGCGTATACCAGTGATAGTATTTTGCCATCTTGTTATGGTTGCCTTTTGAGTGTGCTTGATTATTACATGCTTTTTAGATGCTAGCGGGGGATTGACCCTTTTATCAGCTAGGGAAATGCAACTGGACGATCCTAGTCTGGCTAGTTCGTCTGCTTTCTCATTTCCTATAATGTCATTATGTCCTGGCACCCAGATAATTTGGACTTTGTTCTGGTTACAAAGTGCCTTCAGCTCTTCGCGGCAGCGTCCAACTACCCGTGATTTTACTATATTGGATGCCAGAGCTTTAATGGCCGCTTGACTATCCACGTAGATGGAGATATCCTCATGTGATATGTCCAATACCCTAGCCGATTCGGCAGCTTCGAGTATGGCCAGGATCTCAGCTTGGAATATACTACACGAGTTTGCTAATCTCAGGGATGTATCTAGGCCGATCTTTTCAGAGTAGACACCAGAGCCTACTCCGACTTCCATTTTGGATCAGTCGGTATAGATTGCTATTTCAATGTTAGATAACACATTGTTTGAAGACCATTCGTCTCTGCTTGGTATTCGTAAGCTTGGTCATATGTTTTGCTTTTTTCATAGCATTCCACCAGACCAAGCAACCGTATGTTAGGATTGGTCTGACAATGGCTGTGTATAGCCATTTTGTGACCTTCGGGGATGGGCCCCATTTTTTGCCGCAGATTCTGTTGCAGCTTTAGAGGGCAATATTTGCTTTCTTTACTCTTTCTTCAACGTTTAGATTTCAGTTCAGTTTACAAGTACCACCCCCAGATATTTCGCGCTTGCTGACATTGAAAGAGTCGAATCTTCCAAAGACGGTGCCGGAAATGCTGGGATCGATCTCCTATTAGTATAGAGAACCAGTTCTGTTTTGTTTGGATTTACACCCTGCCCGCAAGACTTTGCCCACTTGCTGAGTATATTGAGACTTCTTGGCATAATTTCACTCAGTGTCGGTGGGAATTTTCCGCACGCCATGAGGACTACGTCATCAGCGTATGCCACTGTTTTTATTGCAGTGATATCTAGCTTCTTAAGTGCCTCGTTGACTACTAATAGCCAGAGGAGTGGGGATAGTACGCCTCCCTGGGGGTACCTCTTGACGTTGTGATCCTTTTGGTACAATCGCCTAGTGTTGACGAAATGATCCGGTTATTAAGCATGGTTAAGATCCAATTGCTAGAAACCGTTCCTATTTTGGTAAGTGCCTCAGCAATTGCTTCAGTTGTAACGTTGTTGAAGGCTCCTTCTATATCTAGAAAGGCTGCTAACGTGTATTCTTTGCAGTGCAGTGAATTTTCTACTGTGCGAACTACTTCGTGTTATATAGGCGTGTTGGCTTGCAGATAGGTAACCTGGATTGCTACGTATTTGGATGTCGAGTAATGGTTCCATCGTTTTCAGTAGGAAGGAGGACAGCCTTATGGGTCTGAAATCTTTCGCTACGGTGTGGCTGTATTTACCTGCCTTCGGTAGGAATATAACTTTAACTTCACGCCACACTTGTGGTATGTGGTTTAGTTTTAGACATGCACGGAAGATGGTGAGCAGTGTTGGCATTATGTGATTAGCAGTTTTTTGTAGCATGATAGGGGTTATGCCGTCAGGGCCGGCTGATTTATGGGGCTTGAATGAATTAATGGCCCATGCAATTTTTTCCTTGCGTATTAATGAGAGAGTTGTCACCCATGTTGTCCGTTGTGTGGTCAGTTTTTGTACTTACGATGGCATTTTCCTCTACAGTTTTGCAGTTCGGAAAGTGTGCGCTTAAAAGAATTTTTAGGGTTTCAGCGGTTGATTCTGTCCATTCATTTGCTGAATTTTTGAGAAAACCTGGGCTGCTTGCTTCTTTCGATAGTATCTTCCTCAATCTGGCAGATTCATTGTTTTCCTCGATACTGCTGCAGAATTCTTTCCAAGCCTTTCTGTTGGCCGTTCTGGTCTCTATTTTGAATTTACAGAGGCTGGTTCTATAAGAGTGCCAGTCTGTTCCTGCGTTTGATCTTTTTGCTATTTTGAAGAGTTCTCTCGTTGCGCTGTGTTGGCTGGCCAGTTCCCTAGACCACCAGTGGCTTTGTTTCTTTTTCTTTTTTGTATCTTTGCTGAGTGGGCACGCTTTTGAAAAAGAATTCTTAAAAACCGAAACGAGTTCGTTGACGTTTGTGTCAACATCTGTTTGGTTTCGTGCAACACTACTAAAGGTGTGCTCGGAGACTACGGAAACGGAGCGATGTTAGCTAACGTTTCAAGTAGTGAGAACTGTATAATACTGTGATCTGAAAAGCTAGGATGGTTTGATACCCTCCAGTCTAAGACTGATAGAGTGACAGAGTTAGAGGAAAGTGTTAGGTCTAAGACTTCCCTACGATTTCTAATGATGAAAGTGGGTTCATTACCCCGATTATGAATTAAAAAGCTATGTTTGATAATATATTGGAATAAGGACTCACCTCTAGTATTTGTATCACTACTGCCCCAGCTGGTGTTATGAGCGTTACTGTCGCATCCTATATGTAGCTCCCAATCTCTCGCTTTACTATGTCGGACGAGGTCTTTGATAGCAATGGGAGGAGGTGGAGCTTCCGAGTTGTATGGCATGTAAGCTGAGGAGAGAATCAATGGCTTTGAATCTTTCCTTTCCCACATGACTGCTGCTAGGTCATCGTTGCTGAGTTGGGGTAGAAAAAATACATTAATGCTTTTCCTAGCCATGACGCAGCTACGACAATTGCCGTTGGTGCTTTTATTATAATAAATGTTATAATCATCGGATTTAAGTCCGCAAATTACCCTGTTTGAGATCCAGGGTTCCTGAAGGAGTGCAATGTCGACCTGGTGCTTGGCTAGGTGGAGAAGTAGGTTGGCGCTGGCCGCCCTACTGTGATGGAGGTTTAGTTGAAGCACCTTCATCAGATTTGGCAGTACTGGGTCGGGGTGCATTTTGACCACCTACCCTGACGTCAACTAAGTTAAACCCCACCTTGAGTCTGAAGCCTGAAGTCTGGAATTTCACCAACGTTTGATAGTTCAGTGAAATTCGGATACTTTGTCCTTTGACAGATGGCTCAAAAATTTCTTGGAACGTTTTTGTAGAAGTTTTGGAGAAGTTCCTTAAGTATTTATTCAGGTGCTTCCCAGAGACTGCGATAGCAACGTCATCCAGGATGAATTAAAGTTTGTTTACACTGATTTGCAAAGAAGAGGGTATATGACTCCACCTTGCGGAGTCCCTCTATTAACGAGTCTTCTGGTCGAAACACCACCCAATTTTGGGTTGATAATCCGGCTGTTTAGTAGCAAATTAATCAACATTCCAAATAAGTAATCGACTTTCAGATATGTTAGCGTTTTAACGATCGCTCCCGAATTAACGTTGTTAAAGGCACCTTCAATGTCAAGGAAGGCAATCAAAGTATACTCCTTGCAGCACAACGACTTTTCGACAATGCGTACTAATGTCTGTAGAGCTGTTTCTACAGATTTGCCCTTGAAGTACTTTGGGATGCAGATAGCAGATGTACATCAATGCTTCCAGGGTTTTAAGAAAGAATGATGATAAGCTAATCGGTCTCAGGTCTTTCGGATTGACGTGAGAACTTTTACCAGATTTGGGTATGAATACTACTTTCACTTCCCCCCAAAGCTTGGGAATATTGATCAGCTCGATGCAGCCCTTAAGGATAACTACCACCCATGGTAGGATGGGATCCAAAGAGTGTAGCTGTGTACTGCCCAAAGTATTTTTTCTTTTGTGGTAAGATCTTGAAAGTTACCGGTCAATAGATTGGTTCTATTGATGTAGTCTTGGAAAGCTTCCTGTGAACTACCCGGGAAATGGGTGTCCATTAGTAGTTCTAAGGGTTCTTTGCTTGAAGAAGTCGTCTTGTTGCTTCTACAAAGTTCGTCGTCAAATCTTTCGATCCAAAGCCCAGTCAAGGTGTGATTTGTGTTGCAATTATATCGGTTCGCCAAAAAAATTACTCAGCACAAATTGGCTACCACATTGTCGAACATAACCGACAATAGCTCATTGGTATTCCAAACGAAAGAACTGGAGTACTACTCTCACTACTATTCACCTGCATCCAAGAAGAAGAGCAGTAGAAGAAGATCCCGGCTACCATCACATGGCATCGGGACCACGTCAGCTGGGAAAAATGCTTAACATCATGCAAGACAGAACCTAATACCAAAAGCGCGTAGACGCTGCAGGTGCCTTATTATATGGTGCTGTCTGGCCTACGTCCACGTTGCTTGAACCAAGGTCCACCAAAGCAAACATCTCAGAGAACGGAGAAGACACATACATGGGAACAAGTGAACTTGGATAATCCTCTTCGTATTGCCTCCGTCTGCGCGTATGCTGCCTCCTGTCAATGCTTGCCCAATTCAACTTCGTTTATAGACACTCCTTGCTTTGTTTTAAATTATTTTTAGCACGATATTCGTCATTAAACTCATCGTCGTCGTCGTCGTCGTCGTTGTTGTTGTTGTTCTCGTGTTCTTCGAAGTCACACCGTCATCCCTGTGCTCAACGGGTTAGTCAGCCTGCGTTTGTTTTCAGTGAAATGTCCTTCATGCTCCTTTTGATTTTGTTAACCACGCTTTGCAGCTCATCATTTTATTCTCCTTTGCACCTTTTGTCTCTGGCTTTCGTTAAGTTATAAAAAAAATGTCTTTGTTGTTGTTGTCCCGCTGTCAGTATCTCTTTGGTCGATTTGTTGCAAATTCCAAAGCGATTTCAACACCACTACCATCAGTGCCCCGGCCGGCGCACTGACAAGAGCGACCGTCCTCACATCAGTCTGAGTGAATGAGCGGTTTCGCAATGCAGTTGTCTGACATGCGGGGGGCTTGATATAAGATCGCTGCTTGAGGGTGGTGGTGCTGACGGTGGCGTTGCTACTTTGCGGCTTTTATGCTTTATTCCATTATCTTTTGACATTTCTTTGAATTTTTAATTTCGTTGTTTGCTTGGGAGTCTTGTTTCATCATGATCGCTGACGACTGATTTTTGTGTGTGAGTGTGTGTACTGTTTCGATCGCTATCGATTGATGTTTTGTCTGGCATCTCGCACGGTCTTTCTGAGAAATTGTGAACGTAGGTACTTTGTGTTGCAGGGGGGCTTCTTCATGGGTCGGCTATTAGTTTGGGAGAAGCTTCTGGGGTTTTGAGTGTGTTTTGAGATCGGCTTATGCGGGCGTCTATTAAAGCTGATTGATAATCGTTGCATAATTAATTTTGCTCTCGAAATTTAGCAAACATTAGCTGAGTGGTTTCTTTGTGCAGCTTTTTGCATAATGCGGGGGGCCTTAATTAATTACCGTGGGAAATTAATAGTGGTGAAGGGCCAACAAGGTAATTCTTCTAATGATGGTGGAAAAGTCATTTTCAATTCTTGCGCAAACTAATTGCGGTCTTTGACAAATGGGACATCGGTTAAAAAATTAGGTATGTAGGTACCTATAAATATCTTAACACCTAGATACTTAGTTATCTTTTTTTAATGAAAAGCAGTTAAATAGTGGGTGGTTTCAAACACGAAAGGAACAGCACCTATACGTTGTCTTAGCTTACCTCTTGTAAAATTCGGACAGAGATCTAAGAGTATAGATTTGCACATTTGCATCAAAGCCTTCTTTGTCATCCAAAAAATCAAGCTGCTTCCAAATAATGATTTGAGAAACTTCTCAAATTTGCCGTTCGAAATCGGCGTTGATGGAAGACATCTAAATTTTACACCATATTGAGAGCATGATTGTGTATATATCGTGTCCTTTGTACTAAATTATATCCAAAACTTAGTTTTTTTTTTATTTTTAATTGTACAATGTTCCGATATAGGAACATCATGTATACCCATATGCTTGGTGAGTAAGAAAACAAAAATGGAACCCGTGAACCAAACTTAGGGTTAAGGTTTCCGAATCAACAGAAGCGGAGAAAATCTCAAGATACGATCAATGGGCTGAACGAAGTAAAATATCTAGACGATCTGCTCTGACATATTCGGGCTGTTGTATTGGAATTTTATGGGTTAATCACACCACTTGAATCAATATAGTGGCTTATAAGGCCATAAGTAGCACACAATCACGTAGAGGAATTGACCTGGTCATAGGTTGGGTGTTTTGTTTGAGGTAAGCTACCCAATTAGTTAAAAAAAATCATTCTTACGAGCAACCAACCGTCGAGCAACCACGTTCGATGGTTGGTTGCTCGTAACAATGATTTT
The DNA here is from genome assembly GCA_932526625.1 of Rhingia campestris. Taxonomy (NCBI): domain Eukaryota; kingdom Metazoa; phylum Arthropoda; class Insecta; order Diptera; family Syrphidae; genus Rhingia; species Rhingia campestris. The sequence continues at coordinate 56,358,910 of OW052184.1, forward strand.
TTTTAACTTATTGGGTAGCTTTCCTAAAACAAAACGACAAAATATGTTAAGCTCATTAAATTCTGACATTGACACCATTTTCAAATGGGATAATTTCAACAGAGTAGAATTCAATGCTTCCAAACACAATGCGCAATCTTCTGTCATTAAAGCGAAGCCGAAATCTACAGCCATTATCCATCAATGGCATTTACGTCGAAACCGAAAAGCATTCCATGATAGGTCTGTGCGAATCGACTTACGCTGGAACGACTACATAGTCGCTAAAAACGCAGGAAAATGTCTAGGTTTCCTTAATCGATGTAAAAAGTATTTCACCCCGTCTGAATGTATAAAGCGGGCCACAATATATAAAGCGTTTATACGCCCTAAACTTGAATTCAGCCCCCACGTCTGGTCAGTTGCACCAAAATAAACACTGCACCTCATGATAGATAGGACTCAAACGCGTGTGACGAAACTTTTAGGAATACCGAACAATTTAGTTTCGCTCGAACATTGTTGAAATATCTCCTGCCTTACCTTGTTTTATAGCTATTTTAACCAATATGCGAATGAAATAGCCAGCTGCATTAATCCCATTCAAAAATTCTGTCGCAATACTCTTAACGCTATGAATGCAAATCAGCCTCAAGCCTACCCTCGCACGAAAGCGGATATATAAAGATTCGTGTATCGGTATCTCATTTCTTCATATCGCAAATTTCCTTAATTGTGCTAAAACATGCAAAGGGTATTCATAACCCCTTCAGTGCGCCTAAATATAAAAAAAATTAAAAAAAAAATAGGAAAGGACTGACTACGAGTGACTTAGGCAAGAAGAATCATAGTTCGATGGCATTAGCAAACGCATTGTAACAATCCTCAACAAAACGCACAGAAGGGGGGAAAATACCAAATTTCCTGTAGAATGAAAAAAGAGAAAGAAAATTTAGCGGTCAATTTTACAGTTTTTGAAAATTAACACTTAAAACTTTCTTTCATCTTCTTTTCCCCAAATTTTGAGTTTAAACCCCGTTTTTTCAAAAGCTATGCATAGGTTTCACTTGATTTGAAAATTAGCAAATTGAGCAATGAATTGACTTTAAAAAAAGGCATAATATTTCATTTTAAGTATTACCGTTATTTTTTAATATTTGTTTTCCATTTTTAGTACTTTTTTTATGAAATCGCCCTCCCGCCCAAATGGGGGGAGATAGACCCCCATGCAATAGTACAAAATTCTTGTACTGAACTGTTATACAAAAAAATGTTATTTTTTCTTGGCGCCTAAGTTATCGTACTATTACCAAACCCTCACTCTAACTACTAGCAAAGAGGTATAGGACTACATAGAGTAAGCATCACAGCTAAACATTTTGTAGCCGTTTCAGACGCGGGCGGTAAGTGCGAAGGGGAATTTTCGTCGTACGTATGCATCGGTTATGCTGTTGTTTGATGCTGAGTTAGCCATGTGAACACTGGGGTATCAATGTCAGTACCCCATATAGTAAATTTTCGTTGCATGAGATGCACACTCTATGTAGTTGTATACTCTTTGCGATATAATACTCTGATCATCCCAGTCACGCCTTACGACGCTTAAGTGCAGACCGGTTGAAGAAATGCCTGGTCGTTTTGAATAAAAAGTTCTTCCCGAAGTCTTCGACTCCGTTTTTGTTGACTGGCTATGAAGACGAGGTGTCAACCAAGACCTTTACGAACTTTACAGCGACATAGTACTTTGCATAGGACGTTTAATAGGTTAAGGAAATTTAGATCGAATAAGCACCAATACTCCAGCCCGCAAAGTCTTGTTTTCTAGCCAAATGTCAGATGCAGTAGAGGAAGACTTCAACCAACTTGAAGAGCACAACTGGAGGCAGTTGACTGAAGACCGGGACAATTTGAGAATCATGTTGGTTGAGTCCCAGGTTGTGCGAATATTATTGCTAGATATAGGGTTCTAATGAGCGAGAATTTTTTTTTAATGGATGAATGTGTACCTTATATCAGTGAGCTTATGGTCGATTTGGTCGAAAGCCATTATTTGCGACCATTTCCTGGGGTCTGTTCTTTCCAGGCTGTTTTCCTATTTACTTTGGGTGTTAGTGTTCCTGCTTACGATTTATTTTTACTTTGTATGCCGAACAGGTCCCGTAGTCTGCGTCAAGTGTTTAAAAATTTCTAAAAATTTGTATAATCAACTTCAGTGAGGTTCGTAGGCTAGGGGTACGGTGACTGCCATGAAAAAAAAAAGAAAAAAACCTAAAATGCTTTAAACTTAAGATTAACCCCTAGTTTGATGCAATTCACTGAGCAGGTGATAAGAAAATCATGAAGAAGTAAACTACCAAATGATCATCAACATCAGGCTACATCGGTTATATCCGTTATATTAACAGCATTGGGATGAGTGACTCGCCAGATTGGTCGACCACGTTGTGGATTCGAATAAGACCCGAAAAATGGGTGCGGATTTAACATCATTTTAAAGCTTTCCGAATATTTCAGAAGCTATGACAAAACCAAGGAGCAATTGGTAAGTTGTTTGCGGTCTTCTTACCCAAATATAAGCCCAGCTGAAGCAGGCAAAAGCTAGAAAAGAGTAAATTTACTGACCAAATTTAGATGTCTATCCCGAAGTAATACCTGACGACCGCTGTAGATTCACTGAAAAAAGCATTGAATACTATGGCAGTCTCGCATTTAGTGAGAATCTCATTCATTAGCGGTGGTGACTGTGAAACATCTATCTCCGTTTACTAAAATAATCAAATATGGAGCAAAAGGGAACTTGAACTACAGACCAAGTTAGAATATACCATCTGTCCGGACTCAAAGTATGCAAATTTACTGACGTTCCATTCATATGTTCAGGAATTATAAAATCACATAGGAGTATATCGCATAAGAGCATATTTTTACGATTAATATGGAAGCTTGGACTTCTGCCGGTACCGTTGAAGATACTATCGTTTAGTCTACCAAATAAGTATTTCGTCACTTAATTTTCCATCCTAAATCGATCCGATATTCCCAAGTGTCATTTAACTCATTATAAGTCAGCGCCATCTATTGAGTAATGCCATCTGTCAAAGCATTTGCATTTCCTTGTACAACTTTAAATTGCCACTCACAGCCCAATGAGTTACATAAATAGTCTCGCATTTTGTCAATATACCTCTGTCAGTTCTGCACGAATGTGCGACTCAAAACCGTCAATCTCCCTTATACATAAGGCCCTACAGGCCTTAGAAATATAAAAAAAAATCACCTTCCAACTAAAGCCATCAACATCACCACCATTGCATCGTAGTCGTCGCACCGTTGTCGTCATTGTTAGTTGACCATCGCAGCAGTAACCGAGTCCAACATCGTACACAAGGATATGGCAACCAAGTTGGATATCACTGACAGAGAGCGGTAGCGAGATTGGACTTCAGCCCAAAACGTAGCGCTGTGTATTATTACATTCTCGTGGCGTTTATCGTCACAAAATGCCTATGCACCGCTTGCCCACCACCCCTGAGGGTGATTTGGGAATCCCATACTATGGCATATCCATAGCCTGCTGTCTCCGCCGCGCCTCTGTTCATTGGTTTTTCGGAGCCTGATCCTCTTACAGTAGACACGCAGATTTTTGCGTTTTGTGTTATTTATACATGCGAATGTATGTGTGTGTGCGCACCACATGACCACAATATACACTGCAACAGCAGCAAGAGCGGTGACGAAGTGAGCGCCATCAGGCCTAATGTGTTCCCCCTTCGGGATAACTCACTGCCTATGCCTGAGCCATTTTGCAACAAAACAAGTTGCGGCCTGGAGAGTCTCCACTCACACAGGCATATGAGTACCTGCGCCTGCTGCTACCTGCTGTGGTAGTAAACAGGAACAGCGCAAAAAAAAAAACAGCAACACACAAACGCATGGCAAAATGGATTTTGAATTTTTTTTTTTGGCGGGAAAAGGACGATATGTTGCATTCAATGCACTCAAGCACTGAATACGCAACATAATCCCATATTCGGTGAGGGTATGGGGCGCAGCAAAACTCAAATGGAGGTGAAGGTGGTGGTGATGCAATGGAGTGAACTAAGTACGTTGCAATAATAATAAATTGCAACCAAAATGTAGGGAGGACGAAGATGAGCCACACGAGGACTGGAGTAGCACGGACAAATGAACGAACGGGAGCATAGCTTCGTTTCAGGTGGTAGTGTTGACGGTGTTGTCGGTGTGTGGACGGTGCATGTGGCATTCGTGGTACCCGTCCGCATATATTCATTCCAATGTGCATGTGCAACATAGATTTACATATGTGCTGTGCATTTGCACCATTTGGTCGATTCATTGTGCGGCTATATGCGTTGTCGTAGCGATGTCCTGTGCGTTTCACCGTGTGTTGTTTTGTTAGATCGAATATTGGATAATTTTTTCATCCGGCTTGCCAAATGGTTGTATGCAGAGGTGTGGGTGCAGGAGGTGTCCTCTGTGGCAACATGCATTTGATTGAGTTGGGTTGTTATATGTGACTGTGTGAGTATTATTTTTGTTGATTAATAAATCAACGATTTGTATTTGTTTGCTGATTCTGACAACGTTAATGAAGTGAAATGTTGGTGTGCGCTCAACTATTTGGTGACCAAAATGTCATGTAATTGTATGGAATTACTTAGTCCTTCTGAAAAAGCCAAGTTTTTTTTTTGGTTTAATTACATTTACCTACATGTAATGCGTTGTTAATCGAATTTAAAAAATACATTGGCAAGTAGTGTTAATTAAAAAAAAGCTCCGATTCGACTTGGAATAACTTTTCCAGGAATGTAATTTAAAAAAGTACCTATTGTGTATCAACTTTCACTTAAAAAAATAACTATTTGCTGTTTAAACATATTTATAATTTTAAGTGAAACACTGGAAGTGTACGTTTTTTATTTAATATACATATTTAGTAAGTAGATTTTTTTAATAAAACAAATTTGGATGTGTTATTAAAAAAAAACACTAAATCTTTAAAAAAAATCAGTTTTTTTTATTTTTACTTTTTTTGTTATATAGTAAACGTAATACCTACTGATAAAAAAAATCAAATAAGTCCAAAAAAACTTGGTATTGATATGTTTCTAAGCAACATACTAAGAAATTCATAAAATTTGGTTAAAATTCTAGGTCAAATTTTTAGTGAAATAATAAAATTTATGAATTGCCGTAATAACATTTTTAAGGGGAAAAATTAATTACGCAACATTCCAATACACGTTTACACCATCTAAGCTCAAAAATTTAATCAAAATCCTAGGAGTCGTATTCGAGAAATTCAATATTTAAAAAAAACGCTCAGCCAAATTTTCCCTTAACTAACTGTTTAATAAAAAAAATCAAATTATCCAGTCATATTATATTCATATTCCGCTGATTACCAATTTTCACTAAAATCAGCGTGGTCGTTTCCATCCATTTTCAAAAGCGCAGTTTTGGTCAATTTTTACGAAAATCTATTTATGCCATCTTATTCTAAATACATGTAGAAGCTTAGTTATGCATTTCAATCAATATTATTAGAACCGTTATCGAGATAATGGTATTTTAAGAAAACCGTTATAAGGGAGAAAACGTGAATTTGAATGCGAAACGTCCAATACCAAAAAACCCTCTGAAGAACTACCAAGAACACACATTCCCGAAATTTCAGTCAAATTGGCTAAAAGACTCCAGACAATACAATCCGGGCGACATACAATTTCAGTTAAATTGACCTAAAAACTCCAGACTCCAGACAACACAACCCGGAAGACAGACATACATATTTTTTAAAAACTCCTTTCTTGGACTCGGGGTAACTCAAAACATAAGATTACTATTTATAAAGGCGAATCCATTTCGAGGTTCCCTACTTTTTTAAAGAAAAAAACACAGAAAATTCAAATTTAATGGAAAATGTTTATTATCATTTGAAAGAACATTCTTTGGCATTTATTTTTTGAAGATTATGACTATCATATGTTGGCCGTTGCTACGTCGCAGATGGTCCATCCGTTGAGTCCAATTTTCGATCACTCGTTCGAGCATTTCGACTGGTAACTGGCGAATGACACGCGTGATGTTTTCCTCCAAGGCCTGAATCGAAGCGGGTTTGTCGGCATAAGCTTTTGACTTTACATATCCCCACAGGAAAAAGTCTAACGGTGTGATATCACACGATCTTGGTGGCCAATCGACCGGCCCAAAACGTGAAATTATGTGCTCACCGAAATGTTCTCTCAATAAGTCCATTGATTGATGCGATGTGTGGGAAGTGGCGCCGTCTTGCTGAAACCAAATGTCGCCGAGATCACGAGCTTCAATTTCAGGCATCAAATAGTCGGTTATCATGGTCCGAGTTGCTGCGAACGGCTCCGAATCGACTCTCCACGGTCTTCGTGTACACTCTCAGCTACGGCCGCTATATTTTCTTCACAGCGTGCTGGACGTGGTCTATTCGGTCGAATATTATCCAATAATGAATGCTGGGTCTCAAAATAGGTGATGGTGTTGCGAATAGTACGCTCAGTAGGCCGATTATGTTGATCATAAGTTGAGCGAAGTGCACGAAACACATTCCTCACAGAACGTGAATTTTCATAATAAAGTTGAACAATTTGTTAACGTTGTTCACGCGTAAGTCTTTCCATTATGAATTGCCAAACAATACTTAACAAAAATAACATGACAGCATGACACGACTCATACGTGATCTGTCAAAAAAGGCTATTGAAAAAAGTATCTCTACTTGGATAACCTGTTACTAGGGAAGTAAAAAAACAACGTTAAAATAATCAGCGCCATCTATTGAGCAAAATAAAAAAAAAATATTTTTACAAAATATTTAAGAAAATGCATGGTCTTTCATCGGGCGCCAATTTTTTTTTTGCTTTTTAGCCGGTTGAAAACCGTGAAAAGACATTGCATATGAGTCCTACTATAGTTTGGAATTTTAATCCACCAAAATCTCAAACGAACGAGTGTATTAAGGATTAACTTGGTTTTAACTTGGCAATACCCAGTGTTTGTAACTCTGACTACACATCAATTGTGCTTATTTTTTACCTCCAAGTAGTAACCATCGGGTACTGGTCTCATCCAACCGGATTTGACTTGCTAAGCGACAAGTGCGAGAGTTGATAACAAGACGTAAAACAGCAACACTATAATCACCCTGGTCAGAATGGCGCGGAATGAATACCCGGTCTGCCGAAGCTAGATGAGCTGCTTCGACATATTCGGACAACAGGTTATCTAGGAATTTCAAGGGTAAGTCAGGCCCCTTGAACAGAGATGGTGGTGGATGAATTGAAAGGCCAACGGCAGCGCACAACCCCGTAGTGGATACTGATGTCCCGCATCCTAGGGGTATCTTTTAAATTAGAACTGGCCCTTCAGGTTGGGTACAAACTCATTGAAAAAGCATACGTTACGAAGGGACCAATAGCCTCGGAAAGGACTGATCATATTGTTGACGACCCTGCTAAAAAGGACAACGACGTTCGTATCTGCACCTGGGATGTGAGATTATTAAACAGAAGAGGATCAGGTCTGCTACAAACCAGACATTACTGCAATCCAGGAAATACGATGGGATGGGCCGGGCAAAAAGGCGATGAAAAACTGTGACATCTAATACGGACCGTGTTATAGAGAGCATAAACAGCGATTATTCGGATGTGGATTTGTTATAAGTGCCAGACTTAGCCAAGAAGTCTTATGTTTCCAAGACATCAGCGAACGCATTGTAACAATCCGCATCAAGGCCAAATTCGCCAACATATGCCTTATGTGTGAGATGAACAAGGAAAAATCGTAGTTAAGACACAGTCGATGCTGAGGATTTGGAAGAACCACTTCTGCAGACTGTTAAACGGGGATGACGAACAACATTCCGCTGTCAGGCAGAACGAACCATTTATTATTGGCAGCGGCAGTGAAAACTGCCCACCACTACACCTAAATGAAGTGAGGATAGCAATATCTAAACTCAAGCTTAACAAGGCCGCCGGAAATGACGACCTTATCCCCAAGCTTTAAATAACCGGTGGATATGACTTGGTAAGTTACATTCACCAACTCATGAGCCCAATCTGGTCGGATGAAAGTATGCCTGAAGAATGAAACCTCAACATCGTTTGCCGATCCGCAACAAAGGAGAGCCTCTGAACTGTGCCAACTACAGAGGCATAAGTCTGCTCAACATCGCCTAGAAGAACCTATCTGCCGTAATATGTGAACGCCTTAAACCGTTTATAAACAACCTTATCGGCCCTTATCAGTGGGGTTATAGGCTTTCCTGGCCACAACCGATCAAATTTTCACAGATCCAATTCAATTTCCAGCAGATCCTGGAAAAAGCCAAAGAAGTTCAAGTCGATACCCACCACCTATTTATCGATATCAAAGCCGCATACGACAGCATGAATATAAACTCGTCCGTTTGTGTAGGATGACGATGGAGAACTCTCGCTACTCCATCAGGATCAGAAACGACCTTAGAGACACATTCGATACCAAAAACGGATTTAGGCAAGGCGATGCGCTGTCATGTGACTTCTTTAAATTGATTCTTGGTAGGATTGTGGAAAACTCCCGTGCCAACACCAGAGGCACAATCTTCCAAAAAAATCGGTGCAACTACTAGCATACGCCAACGATATTGACATCATTGGTAGGACTCAAACTGATGTCATAGCCACGTTTGCTAGTATATAGAAGGAAGCAGCAAAAATGGTTTCACATAGTAAATGACTAAGTATATGCTGTCAAGATGAAAGGAAACACAACATCGACGAATTGGACAGAACGTCCCCATTGACAGATAAAACTTTGATGTATAATTGGACTTTGTCTACCTCGGCTTCGTTATTGACTCTGACAACATCATCTCGTAAGAAATTAAACGAAGAATTACTCTTGCCAACCGCTGTTTCTTCGGGCTAAAAAGGCTATTTAGTAGTAAACTACTACTAAGGAGATCCTATATAAGACCCTGATCATTTCAGTGCTGCTCTACGTCGCTGAAGCATGGACCGTATCAAAAGCTGGTGAAGAAATCCTTGATCGATTCGATCATCGAAAAATCTTCGGTCAAGTTTGCGTTGATGGGCTATGGAGACAAACATTCAACTACGAACTATACGATCTGTACTCGACATAACCCTGGTCAAAAAACTGCGCATTGGACGTTTAAGATGGCTAGGACATGTAGAACGAATATACACCAATACTCCGGCTCGCAGAGTTTTTGATTCCCAGCCAGACGTCGGACGCAGTAGTGGTGCGCACAAGTAGAATCTGACCTCAACCAACTTGGAGTGCGCAACTGGAGGCAGTTAGCTAAGGACCGGGATAGTTGGAGAGGCATGTTGGTTGAGGCCCAGGTTCATTCCGGACTGTAGCGCTACTTAAGTAAGTAAGTAGTAAAAACACCAGGAAGGATATGATTTAGGTCATTCTAAATTATAAGAATTAGTTTTCGGGGTTTTCAACTCAAAAAATTAAGCATCTTCGGTTGGCTGCCACGAAACCATATTTAAAACCCAACTGACAAAATCGATTAAGTTAGCACGAAAATCAACAGCTTTAGTAAGTTCAAAAAGAATATTTGGCCACATAGAAGGTAAACTGAAAAAATCCTCTGCCCGGAATTTTTAGCTAAACCTATTTACCCATGTGTCATTTGCGGTAGTCGTATAACGGTTGGACAGCAACCAACGAGGAAACCCTGGAGGTCTCTATGTCGAATCTAACTTCCCGGGCCAGCAATTCCGTTGAACATTTCTCATGGTAACCCTTCTCCCTCCGGAAGAAGAACTTGGTACCATTCGAGAATGCAATTGCGATTATATGGGCACTAAAATCCAATCAACCATCCAAGTCAGTATGTTCGGATGATATTGTACCTGAATGCTCCTTAAGTCCAAAAGAATGACTATTCCATCTCCAGCCAAGGATCACAGATCAATAAATCTCTCATCATTTCCTATGAAAACCTTAGAAGGCCATTAGATCAACATTTAAGAATAGGTTAGGTAACGCTGTAGTGACCATAAAGGTCCGTTCTGGTACCACATGGATCAGCCGACTTTTTCAATCTTCGTTCACCTAATGGAACCATTCAAAGCAGACCATATAGCGCAGGGGGTTTCTTACATTGATATTAGCCAGCTTACCCAGATTATCAAAGAATATGTTTCCCAGATGGAGTTTTCTTTTGTCGGAGAGAGCTGGACAAGAGCAGAGAAGGTGGGGAATACTTTCCTCTTCTTCTTCTACAGCAGTCATTGCTTACATTCTCCTGTAAGGACACCGATTATGTGCTGATGTTTGATCTCTACAACATTGGCTTCTAGTTATAGTTTGGCCAGAGCTACCTGGACATTTGACACGTTGTGCCGTTTATCCATCTGAGGTTTGCCTTCTTGAACGCATCCAGTTTGATCTGCAATTTACATGAAGCGAGGGCATACCTTGCATATAGCTATAGCCGTATAGACGTGAATCGAGTTTTTTTATTCCGATCGAATCCGAATCCCATTCAATGCGACTTGGAATTATATGCCTTTGGAAAAATGCCTTTTCATGTATGTCAAGGCACTGCAACGCAAAACGAGGTTAGTTTGGAAAGATTTACGATCGCTGTATAGAAAAGGAGAGAGAGAGTCGGAAATATCAGCTACATTTGCTTAAAAAGTCAATCATAGCCCTATCCCATGCTAGATCCAATCCAAAGAAGTGACCTGAAGCATTTCCTCAGATTTACCACACGATGTAAGGACTAGGTCATATCCAAAAAACAAGTATGATCGACTACTCCAGAGTTCCTCCATAATGAATTTACTCAATTCTTTCAGATTACTTTTCGCAGCTTTTAAAGAACTAACAATATCCCCGGCCTACTAGATACCCTTAACTTGTCAACTTTGTGCGTCTTAAAATACAAACCCTATAAACAGACCTATCTACGTATTCTATTAATAGCCTCTGCTAAAACCGTTAAATTTGCCGCTCAATAAAGAAACCGTATCGCTGTCCCCACCACCATCAACAATAAATGATGGCATTCTCCCGCTTTAAATGTTCCTCTTCCTCAATTACCTTCACCTTCGCCTACAAATCTTTCACAAGCTCCACAAGACAACCCAGACCCAGAGAGGCGTCATGATTAACTCGCATTTACGCGTCGTTGTCCTCCATGCGATCGCCTTTCGTGTAGGAAGGCAGAGAAAAAAAAAGGAATCAAACAGATCCCAGTGCGTCATACTGCACTCGCCACACATAGTACCCCCCTCCGTACACATGTACATTTAAATAATTTTGATGGCCAACAAAACCTGATAAGGCTGCTTACCACAAGCACAAAAAAAAAATTGAAAGCCCTCCAGCCGTTTTGTGTTAAACCATCGTTGACACAAAGAAGTGGACGAATCCCATCCAGTTCGGTTCACAGTGCTCGAGAGAAGCACCACCTCGAATAAGGAACCAACAAACACAAAAATGTGGAAGTTCAAGCCCGTTCAACCGGAGCCGATCCGCGTCACATGGTGGTTCTACTTGTTCTCGCTCTTTTGCCGATGATTCCTTTCTCAAAACCTGATCCTCGACTCACATACACCGGTTTGTATTTTTGGAATTGGAAGAGAATCCCTACACATCCCATGGGGCAGTACACGTACCTTATGGCACCTACGCTCCTCTGTTGTCTGTGGCTTTTCTTGCTCGCGCATTTGCACGCACAGCTCGGGAACTGCAAAACCTGTCAGTGTGGCATTGTTGCGTCGTCGCGTCACTAGCTCCGCGCGATTCATTGATGTCTTCGTCTCGAGAACCACCACCAGGTCCAACGAAGTGTGCACAATTTACACACCCAAGCGAGTAATCGTGCGACAAAACCAGAATCTGGCCACAAAGCCTCCACCGAGACAGAGCTCCGCATAAGCAGGAAGGCGAACGAAAGACGCGGTTGTGTGCTGTTACTGGTGGTGGTTGTGCCTCTGCTGTGCTGCAATCGATGCCATTGCGTGTATCGATAGTGATATCGATAACAATCGAAGCAGATTGGATTTCAAGTAAACAACTTTATTTTTTGCTCATCCTGTGTCGCCCGGTTCTAGGGAGAAGCCATCATTTCGAGGAAGGGCGCGAAAAATTAATTCAAATTTCGAAGTAATCCTCTTAAGAGGTCTGCGCCGCCGTGACAGATTCTCCAAAAGCTGAGCTTAACTTTTGAAAGGCTATTCTGAACAGCGCTAGCGCTGGGAGTGAGTAATGTTTTGACAGGAGAAGGGTATCCCAAGTGGAATAACTTGACATTGCGAACGATGAGGCGAGGAATTCCTAAACAAAAAATAAATGTCGACCGGATAGAGGTATGCGAATCTTAAACCCGCTCAATCTTCGTCTACATCGTCGTCGTGGGTGGTAATGGGTGTCAAAGGCAGACATATTATTTTATGGCTTCTTTGATGCCGAAAACAGTTTACGCCGAGATCAAACAAAAGCTGGGGAATTTTATCGGTTGGTTATGTTTTTGCTTGGATTTATCCGGAATGCAGATTGAGATCTTGAAGATGTGGGTGCACAGTTGGTGATTTGTTTTTTTTTTTTCGTACGGTGGGTGCGATTATGGTGCTGCTTTGTAAAGGTAGTTGCCAATAAATATGAGTGATGGTCCTGAGATATTTACTTTCGAATTTGATATGTCTTGAGGTTGGCGCTACTTCATGACTGGAATGTGGAACTAAGTTTTCATTTCCCTAATGTGATTAAGTGGTATTATTATGCAAACTGATGTGACCAATTGTAAGGATCCTTGGAGCACCCCGTTTGGGTAAACAAATGTTGATACATCTTTTTTTCTTGATTGGTCGATCAAGCCGTGTCTGTCTCTCGATCCTTTCCTGTGTCACCAGTGTTTGTGACTTAAATTTTGTACTTTGAAGATGAACTTTGGTACGAAGCAGAACAAGCGTATCCCCGTATTAAGAAACGCTGATTAGCTAACTTGAAAAATGTCAATAATTAGCCACTGATTAGTTAAATGGCGTTTAGTTATAAGGGGGTAACTGTTTTAAATAAATACTTTATGCCACTCCAATTTTCATGAACAAAACGCAGTTTTTCAGCACGCCATCATTTACGATATTCCACGTTAGAAGACCCAGGACGGATCCCTGTGGTACACCACCAGTCACGCTGTCCACCAGTCCGTGGTTGGTGTTATATAGGAGTATTCAGTGTCTGAAGTAGCCAGTCATAATTTTGATTAGGTATAGGGCGATACCTTCTATATCCTTTTTTCTTGTAAGATGTGGTTCCAATTACCACCATTGTCTATCAAGCACAATATTTCTTAGAACCCCCTTTTCTTCTTCTTCCATGGTTACATTTTCCGCTTTTTCAACTAGATACGAGTTTAATTGGCTCTATGGTAGAGTGTTGCTTTCTAAGGCCGAATTGTTGTTCCGATAAACCTTCCGTTTCCTCCATCGCTACTTCCAATTTTTTGGAAATGACACATACTAGGGTGGTTGCTTCAATTGGCCTGGAAAAATTCAAGAATGAGTGGTATCTCTATTGAAGATTTTGTCGGTCCTAGAAATTTTTTTCTAAAAATCTGAGGTAAGTTATGTTGATTATTGAGAGAGCACTTCCTCTGCGGTGGGCCAAGTACTAACTAACCGCGGATTCCTGGTTCATATCTCGAAAGTAACAACATCTAATTTTTTTCACTGCCCTAACTTTTGTTAAGGTCTGACAAATATCCAACATGACAAGCATATGCCCCGAGTGGTCACCAGCCTGATTGAGTCTTTTTCTCACAGGCCAGCTTGTATGGAACCATATTGTCCCCCAATATGGTGTACAACGCCTCCCCAAACCTTGTACCTAAATTTATTCTTAAAACTAAGGAGTGGACTTAAAGTTAGTAAAGTCCTAAAGAGGTGCAGAAACCCTTTCCTCATATAGCCACCAAAATTCAGGGCGCTGCTTTTCAGCATCCGTTCTATCGTGATCTGATACCGCCGTGCTAAAGCTGAGGAGCTCCAGAGCATTGTCAACGTACCCGTGGCAGATTAGCCGCTTGTCTGCGCATCACGGTGGCGTTGGTATAATACCGGGATACCGTTCCTGTCTTGTCCAACCCTAGCGAGTCGATATAAACGAATGCCTCTGGTGGAATAAAGCACGACCTAAGCGTGCTCTCCGTGTATATGTCATTGGGGTAGTAAGCCCCGAAGATCAGGCTGTTGTCGCTACCCATCGCCCTTAAGACGTGCCTTCGGATCAAATTAATAAGAAACTTGTCAATTCTATTCAGCTGGGCCCCATTGTATAGGACCTCGTTGCGATAATATTTTATGTACTCGGAGTCCGGCGTTCGGTACAATCCGAAGCAGGATCGGAGACAACGCCTCTCAAAGAGACGAATCCTTTCCATGTAGGCTGGTGCTACATTGAACCACACGAGACAACCGTAAGCGATAATTGGCATTATGAGGGCTATGTAGCAAATGACTTTCATCCTTGAATCTAGTTGACTGCTTTGAAATAGTCTTCTTGTCAGAGCATAAGCCCCCCTAGCCCTGGCCAGACAAGCTTCCACATTTTTGTTAAAATACAGAAACTTGTCAAGCCAAATGCTAAGGCATTTGACTTCACTTCTCACCGCCAACGGCTGTCCATGTTGTCCGATGATGCACAATTTTAGGGCAATAGGGTCCTAAAAAGAATTTTTTGGAAATTTATCCTCAATTTCCAATCATCGCAATATCCCTTAATGTGATCGAAGTCACTTTGCAAAAGTATGTTGATGACCTCGATCTGATCTGTACGCCACTAGATCATCGCGCTATAGCGTGTCTGAGGGAACCTACAAGATCACTTCTTGTATAAATGTTAAACAATATCGAGGAGTTCACCTCCCGCAAACCGTTTTTAAATTCAAAGACTTTACTCGAAGTTACGTTGCCACATTTGACGACGAACTTCTCTCCCATAAGAATTTCATAAATCATATATAGCATCGGTTTACGCAATCTGGTCTGCTTGTAAGCCCCTCTAACCATACGGTCTAAGGCTTTCTCAAAGTCAACCAGACAGGCCCCAGTGCACTGTTTTTTGGACTTATTCCATTGAATAATTGCTCTCATAGAAGTGAAGGGAATATTTAGGTTTGAGGCCCTGTATGGACCGTATTTCCCCTGCCGAAAATCAATTCAAGGCCTGTGTTCATAAACATAATAATTGTATGAAGGCTGCTATTTAGTTACTTCTTGACAATTCCTAGCGTTGAAGTCTCCAGCAATGATTTCATTTTTCCCGCTCATCTATGGTGTGGTGCGTAAGACCCTTGTAAGGTAAGAGTTTTTTTTTAGAGGTATATAACTTTGGAATAGACTAAAACAAAGATGACTTTTTTAAATGGACAAAAAATTTACATTATTCGAAAGATAATCTTCTGGCAATATAATTTAAATAGGATTTCTGCCATATAACCGCAACGGCTGGCTCGGGCATAGTCTAATATGGAGGTCCAATTTTCGATGATTTTTCTAACATTTGTTACGCGGGGAATGCTGTGCTCCATGTGGTCAATCCTTTCCGGCTTATCGGCGTAGACTACCGACTTCACATATTTCCACAGAAAATAGTCAAGCGGCGTCAAATCGAACGATCTTTGAGGCCAATTCACATGACCAAAACGCAAAATTATCCGCTCACCGAACGTAACCTTCAATAAATCAATTGTGTCACGAGCTGTGTGACATGTTGCGCCGCATTTTTGAAATCACATGTCCTGCACATCCTGTACATGGTTGTTCAATTGATGAACGAAAAAGTCAGTAATCATGGATCTGTAGCGGTCATCATTGACTGTAACGTCCTGGCCAGTATAATTTTTAAAGAAGTCCGGACCAATTATTCCACTAACCCATAAAGCACACCAGACAGTCAGTTTTTGTGGATGTAACGGTGTCTGAACATACACTTGAGGATTATCACCACTCCAAATACGGCAGTTTTGTTTATTGACGTATCTATTCAATCAAAAGTGAGCTTCATCGCTAAACATCATCGCTTATGAAAATTGGGTTCAACGGCAATCTTGTTTTGGGCCCATTAACCGAATCTACGCCTTGCTAAGTGATCCTGTGGCTTCAATTCTTGCACGAGTTGGATTTTGTAAACACGCAAACCAAGTGGATGGACACATATCCCATTCCAGTGCACGATCGATGGCGTATAGACTGATTCGGGTCTTATTCTACGCTACGCTCTACAGCAGCAATGGCTTCTTCTGTACGCACTGTACGATGTCTCTATGGATGCCTATTATCATTAAAAGTAAACGTGGTGCGAAAACGTTCCATAATTAATCGAATTAATTGTTCTGATGGACGAATATGTTGACCGTAAAATGGACGTAGTGCGCGATACGTATTTCGAACAGAATCATGACATTCAAACGAAAAAAGGACAACGATGTTCGTATCTGCACCTGGAATGTGAGAACATTTAACAGGAGAGGTGCAGGCGAACAACTAGCGGAAGCCCTAAACTGCTACAAAGAAGACATTACTGCTATCCAGGAAATACGATGGGATGGGCCGGGCAAAAAGAGGATGAAAAACTATGACATCTACTATGGACCGTGTTATAGTGAGCAGAAACAACGATGTTTGCAAGTTTTACCAAAGTGTAACGGATACAAGGCTCGAACAGAATCCTGTCGAGATGAACAAGGAAATATCGTAGTTGAGACACAGTCGATGCTGAGGATATGGAAGAACCACTTCTTCAGACTGTTTAACGGCGTTGACGAACAATATTCAGCTGGCAGGCAACACGAACCATTCAATATTGGCAACGACAGCGAAAACTGCAAACCACCCGACCTAAGTGAAGTGAGGATGAGTATAGAGAAGAAGAGAAATGAGGGTAAGACTAAGTATATGCTAGCAACACGAAAGGACACACAACATCGAAGAATTGGACAGAACGTCAACATTGACAGATATAACTTTGAGGTAGTACAGGACTTTGTCTACCTCGGCTCCGCTATTAACTCTGACAACAACATCTCGTCAGAAAATAAACGAAGAATTAATCTTGCCAATCGCTGTTTCTTCGGGCTAAGAAGGCAATTTAGTAGTAAAGCCCACACTCGAACTACTAAGGAGATCCTATATATGACCCTGATCATCCCAGTCCTGCTCTACGGCGCTGAAGCATGGACCGTATCAAAAGCGGATAAAGAAATCCTTGGTCGATTCGAGAGAAAAATTCTTCGGAAAATCTTCGGTCGCGTTTGCGTTGACGGGCTAAGAAGACGAAGATTCAACCACGAACTATACGAGCTGTACAGCGACATACCCCTAGTCCAAAAACTCCGCATTGGACGTTTAAGATGGCTAGGCCATGTAGAACGCATGGACACCAATACTCCGGCTCGCATAGTCTTCGATTCCCAGCCAGACGTCGGACGCAGTAGAGGAAGACCTCGCCTTAAGTGGCGCGCACAAGTAGAAACCGACCTCAACCAACTTGGAGTGCGCATCTGGAGGCAGTTAGCTAAGGACCGGGCTAATTGGAGAGCCATGTTGGTTGAGGCCCAGGTTCATCCCGGACTGTAGCGCCACTTAACTAAGTAAGTAAGTACGCACATTTGGACGATTAAATTGACCGAAAAAATCACGAAGTGCACGATATGCATTTTGATTTGAACGCCCATTTTCATAATAAGCCTAAACAACTTTAACGCGTTCATGGCAACAAGCCTCAGACTCTTGAAGAGAATATCCGTCAAGAACGCTAGTACCTACCTTTCGCCGGAAGTTTTGGCATGAGTGATGGCAAATGCCATTATTATATTCCAAAAGCGGGTGATAACTTTTTCGCCACCTTGTCTCACAATTTCAAATCTTAGAAAACTTTAAGAATGAATTTCATGATTTGTCAAAATTAAAGACGCCGCGTCGTTCCTTTTAGCTATCAAAACATTATGGAAAACCATGTTTTTGTACAAAAGTTGATACCTAACGGGTGATTTTTTAACAGGTTTAGAACTTTTTTTAAAAAAAAAACACAAAAAATTCAAAAAAATGAATGAAATATTTATTTGAATCGATAGTTTGAACGTTGCAATTTAATCTTTAAAGATAATTTCATGCAAATGTTGACCGCGGCTGCGTCTCAGGTAGCCCATCCGCTGAGTCCAATTTTGGCATACTCTTTCACACATATCGGCCGGTATCTCACGAATGAATGCATGGATGTTGGCTTCCAGTGCGTCAATCGAAGCGGGCTTGTCCCTATAGACATTAGCCTTGACATACCCCCACAAAAAATAATCTAATGGTGTCAAATCGCACGATCTAGGCGGCCAATTGACCGGCCCGAAACGTGAAATTAACTGTTCACCAAACTCGCCTCGCAATTGCGCCATTGTTTCGCGTGCTGTGTGGCATGTGGCACCGTCTTGTTGAAACCACATATCATGCAAGTCAAGAACTTCCATTTCGGGCAAAAAAAAGTTTGTTATCATTGACAGTAACGCTGCGATTCGCATCATCTTTGAAGAAATATGGCCCAATAATGCCGCCGGCCCATAAACCGCACCAAACAGTGGCTTTTTCGGGATGCATTGGTAGCTGTTGCAATGCTTCTGGCTGATCTTCACTCCAAATGCGGCAATTTTGCTTATTTACGTACCTATTCATGCAAAAATGAGCCTCATCGCTGAACACAATTTTTCGATAAAAAAGCGGATCCTCGGCCAGCTTTCCAAGAGCCCATTCACCAAAAATTCGGCGTTGTGGTAGGTCGGCTGGCTTTTGTTCTTGCACCAGCTGTATCTTAAAAGGCTTTACGCCCAAATCCTTCCGCAAAATTTTCCACGTAGTGCTGTAACAAAGGCCTAACTGCTGGGAACGGCGCCGAATCGACATTTCGCGGTCTTCTGTCACACTAGCTGATACGGCCGCAATATTTTCTTCACTACGCACAGTACGTAAACGTGTTGGTGGTTTAATGTCCAACAAAGTAAATTTGGTGCGAAATTTGGTCACAATCTTCCGAATAGACTGCTCAGAAGGTCGAGAATGCCGATCATAAAATGGAAGCAGCGCGCGATGAACATTTCGAACCGAGCACGAATTTTGATAGTAAAATTCATTAATTTGCAAGCGTTGTTCATTTGTAAGACGATCCATGGTTAAATTGCAAACCAAACTGAAGCTGTTTGACAGTGACACAAGGTACTAAACACACGTCAGCTGTCAAAACCAGTGTTGCCAAAACCAAACCAGCTAAAAAATCACCCGTTATATCTATATAATGAAATATCTATCTATCTTTGGATAATTTTTTTGAGAACAAAGTTATTTTTTAAGCCTCCAAATAATATATTCCCTTCCTCTATAATAATTTATTGATCTTATTAATCCCAATCAAAAAACCAACACAAACAAATAAAATTCCACCCAACCGGAGGAATTAATTTAAACAATTAACGAAAACAACGTTTTTCGAATTAGCCCTCCGCACCATAAAAAAATGGGGTCCCAAACATGCCTTATTGATTTTAATCTCCTCTTAAGGTAATCAGAAAATTTATTTACAATTTGTAATCCGGCATTCTAAGCCCGTTCTGA
The DNA here is from genome assembly GCA_932526625.1 of Rhingia campestris. NCBI lineage: Eukaryota > Metazoa > Arthropoda > Insecta > Diptera > Syrphidae > Rhingia > Rhingia campestris. The sequence goes on from OW052184.1 coordinate 56,378,577, forward strand.
GAGCCGGCTGATCAGCATTTTTTTTTTTGTTTTGTTTTCCTTTTCAATTAATCTGACAAGTGTGCTGTGCCCGCACACACGCATTCCCACACACACCCGGCCTTACAACACGAGCGAGCGAGCGATCGGATATCTGTGAACTGTGTATCTTCATCGCAGTTGATCTCTGTGTAAGATCTAGCTTGTTCGTGATGATTATGCTCAGCAGCAATGCGCAACAGCATCATCAGCAACAACAGCGCATTTTCCTCTAATCAGGCATGAAAAATCAACCGATCGCTCCAGAGATCGAATGCCATTATACACACGGATAGATCAGTCAGATACTAAATATACAAACCGCACATATACAGCAACACCCGGCTTGGCGACATTTTCTTCTCGTTCATCGATCGGCTTGTGCTGATGCTTGTGATGGCGCGCGCACGCAGGGAAAACATGGAAAACTACACGAATTTCAACACTTGAGGGAATGGGATCCACACTCTTGTATGGGCTCTCTCCGCCTTCCCTGATCACGATGTACGATGTGCGATGCTGCCGCCGCCGCTGGGCCCCAGCGCTAATCTTGTGGCGCACATAGAATACCATTTAAGGTGCGTGCAACAGCAGCAACCAGCACCAGAGAGCAACACATGGATGCTTGCATTTTCTTGTGAACTAAATTTGGAATTTTCCAGCGCAACAGAAATCGAACTTTTTGCGTTTGGGTTCGACGATCGTTGTCGCGTCTTGATCTCGACGTTTCTCACTGAAACCAGCAGAATGAATAGGAATACCTAGTAGCTGTAGCTATGGGGTGATTGTAATGATCCCCACATACCCGAACACAACCAAATCCCAGCCGTTTTGAGGAAGTGAGTGCTCGCGATAGCTCGACAGAGATTTTTACTTTCACTTCTGCCCCGAGGGAGCTGTCAATGGTATGGATATGTGTTATGTGTGTGTGTGTAGCGGTCCATAACTTCCAACTACCTATATGACATAATCCCAGATGTGGAGCGCAGTGCAATAGTGCGGTCCGGTGGGGACTTTTAAATGCCCAAATGAAATCACTTAGCTGACGCGCAGCGGCAGCTGATAATTTGTGTGCGTTACGCTCGTTCGACAATGATTTCGCGTGACGAAATCGACCGCGATATCATTTCGGCTTGAGAGAGCTCAAGATTTGTAGGCATAATTTGCGCTGCTGCTGAGCTAGTGTGTGATGGATGTATACGATTGGTCTGGTCATGTTCGGTGGACGAGTTAACAAGCCGATTACAAGAGATGTGTGGCGATTAGCTTAAGATTTGTGGTGGCAACACAAGGGGCGTTTTGACATGGACTGGACGGTCCATTGTGGTCTTAAGAGAGGGATTTCGATGCGGAACCGTTAGCTGTAATTTAATAATTGAGTAATGGGAAACGTTTGACCTGCTGCTGATTGGAGATGATGAATGTCAAAATGTAGATGAAGGCGATAGATTGGTCGGACATAAGGGGGTCCATAAACCATAAATAAACTTGATGTCCGGGTGTAGATGATAAATCTTGTGTTGAAATTAAAAAAAAGTGGGACATTTTACGGAAGGCGTTGCTTACTTTTGAGATATTCAGTCAATTTGAGACGTTAAACTGCAAATGCTGTGCTTTATGCCTTCAAACGGTGGAAGCTTGGGTTATGTTAGGTTAACTGGTCGGTAAAGTATTGCGTGCTCTGCCCCATCGCAGTCAGGTTTTTGCAGTCCCATTGTGATAATCTTCAGTTAAGGTCTGCTCATGTCCTTACGTCTTTCCCTATGGGTAATTTTAAAACATCTCGATCTGTCGGATTCTTTGATTTATGAACAGACCGTGCTCTCAGAGTGACATAGAAAGTAAAATGTGTAGTCGAGGGTCTGTTCGTCACAGCAGTTTCTACAGAGATGTCGTTTTCGAATGTGGTTTGTTAAAACTTTTTGCCCCCGTGAGTGCATTTATGCAGAGAGGTTCTGTCATACCTTTGAAGATTTCAAGTTCTATTCCTGAAATATTTTGGCCAAAGATTTCATGATTTGTCACTTGATATTGGCTTATGTTGAGGTTGTAGAGTAGTGAATGAAATGTTTTACATGCCAGATCATGATCTACTGCAGATTACTTGCCAGTTTGTAGGCAATCTCATTGCTTCCTGGATTTTTTTTAACATAACAGCAGCAGGGAATGACATTTTACTGTGAGCCAAGAGATTTGAGCTCTTTGCGAAAGGTGTGAAGCCTAGACTCCCTTTTCAACAAATATTCGCAATTTCGTTTTGCAGACTTTGACAGCGATTAACATAAACGACACGCATTAAACAGCTATAGATACGCACCAGCAGAGATGCGAGAAAATGTGCTCTATAAAGCAAGGCACACAAAATAACGTACATACCACTTCAATTCAACGATGCGACCACGGATTTCTTCATCCACTTTTGATACGGTCCCCTCCGCCGTAGAGCACGACTGGGATGATCAGAGTCTTATATAGGATCTCCTTAGTAGTTCCAGTGAGGGCTTTACTAGGGCTTAGGGCTTCGCCCGAAGAAACAGCGGTTGGCAAGAGTAATCCTTCGTTTAATTTCTGACGAGATGTTGTTGTCAGATCTAATACCGGAGCCGGGGTAGACAAAGTCCGGTACTAACTCAAAGTGTTATCTGTCAATGGTGACGTTTTGTCCAATTCGTCGATTTTGTGTGTCCTTGACAGCATATACTTAGTCTTACCCTCATTTACTGCTAAACCCATTTTTACCGCTTCCTTCTCCATACTAGCAAACGTGGCTATGACATCACGTTGAGCCCTACCGATGATGTCAATATCGTCGGCGTATGCTAGTAGTTGCACCGATTTTTGGAAAATCGTGCCTCTGGTATTGGCTCGAGAGTTTTGCACAATCCCCTCAAGAATCAAATTAAGAAGTCACACGACAGCGCATCGCCTTGCCTAACGTTTTTTTGGTATCGAATGTGTCGGTGAGGTCGTTTCCGACCCCTATGGAACAGCAGGAATTCTCCTCCCTCATCCACAATGTCGTATGCTGCTTTGAAATCAATGAATAGGTGGTGAGTATCGATTTAGACTTCTTGAGTTTTTTTCCAGGATCTGCTGAAGTATGAAGATTTGATCAGTTGTGGACTTTCTGGCCTAAAGCCACACTGATAAGGGCCGATCAGGTTGTTGGTAAACGGTTTCAGGCGTTCACATATTACGGCAGATAGGATCTTGAAGGCGATGTTGAGAAAGACTTATGCCTTTGTTGTTGACATAGTTCAGAGTGGATCGGGAAAACGATGCTGAGGTGCTATTCTCAGGCATACTTTCATCCGACCAGATTTGGCTTATGAGTTGGTGGACTCATAAAGACTTACCAAGTCATCTCCGCCGGCTTTATAAAGCTCGGAGGGAAGGTCGTCATTTCCGGCGGCCTTTTAAGCTTGAGCTTAGATATTGCTATCCTCACTTCACTTAGGTCTGGTGGTTGGCAGTTTTCGCTGTCGTTGCCAATATTGAATGGTTCGTTCTGCCTGCCAGCGGAATTTTGTTCGTCAACGCCGTTAAACAGTCTGAAGAAGTGGTTCTTCCATAACCTCAGCATCGACTGCGTCTCAACTACGATATTTCCTTATTCTTCTCGACAGGATTCTGTTCGAGCCTTGTATCCTTGGCTTTGACGTTTTACACTTTGGTAAAACTTGCGATCATCGTTCCTGGAGTGGAACTTCTCTATATCCTCGATCGCGCGCTTTTCTTGCTCTTTTTTCTTCTATCTGAAAAGCCGATGTTCTTCCCATCTTCTTTTTGCCTATAGAGCTCAATGGCAGCTCTCGTCTCCACCTGCAGCTTAGCCTTGTAGGCCTCGTTCTTGGCTGCGAGCATCTGTCGGCATTCCTCATCAAACCAGGGGTTTCTTGCTGGTGGGCGCGAGAAACCTAGCACATCAATTGCGGCTGGTCTAATGGCTTGTTGGCATCGTTGCCATTGTTTTTCGACATTAGATGCTGGTGGTATGGTGAGAATCGAGAGGTTAAGGGATACGCGTTGCGCGAAGGCATTGGCGGTCTCTTGCGATTGCAATCTTTCGACATTGAATTTTTTTCAGAGTATTTCTGGTTTGTTCTGGGGTGGTGGATATCCGCATTCTTACTTTGGCTGCAACAAGGTAGTGGTCCGAGTCGATGTTAGCCCCCCAGAATGTTCGGATATCCAAAATACTGGATGCGTTCCTCTTGCTTATCGTAATGTGATCAATTTGATTTACTGTTCGTTGATCTGGGGACCGCCATGTCCCCTTATGGATATCGTTGTTAGGAAACCGTGTGCTGGCTTTAGTGGCATTTCGTTCCGTAGCGAAGTCGATTAGCCTTAGTTCGTTCCCAGACGTGTTGTCGTGTAGGCTATATTTTCCGACTGTACTGCTAAAGATGTCTTCTCTTCCTGCCTTTGCGTTAAAATCTCCCAGCACGATTTTAACATCATACTTTGGTAGTCGCTCATAGGTTTTGTCAAGGAGCTCGTAGAAGCAGTTGTATCATCTTTTTCCTCCGTTGGAGCATGAGCGCATATAAGACTTATGTTGGCGAATTTGGCCTTGATGCGGATTGTTACAATGCGTTCGCTTGTAATGTCTTGGAAACATAAGACTTCTTGCCTAAGTCTAGCACTTATAACAAATCCGCATCCAAATAGTCGCTGTTTCCGCTCACTATAACGCGGTCCGTAGTAGATGTCACAGTTTTCTATCCTCTTTTTGCGCGGGCCATCCCAACGTATATCCTGCATGGCAGTAATGTCTTGTATGTAGCAGCTTAGGGCTTCCGCTAGTTGTTCGCCTGCACCTTTCCTGTTTAGTGTTCTGACATGGTGCAGAAACAAACTTCGTTGTTATTTTTTCGTTTAACAGGGTCGTCAACAATAAAAATCAGTCCTTTCCGAAGCTATTGGTTGCTTCGTAACAATAGGTTTTTTCTATGGGTGGGTAGTTAACCCAATACACAACCCCCAACCTGGAAGGCCAGTTCCAATTTATTATTAAGTTAATCTACATAAATGTCATTAATAGCCCTATTGCTTCATGCTGTTTATAGTATCGAAAGCAGCCCTAATAAGAAAATCGTGCAAAGGCATATTTTTTCGAATTAATAAACCTTGCAACAGTTGTAAGATAAAGTATATGCTCGACGAGCAGAAGGTCTTGGTTCTATACGCAGCCTATATGACTTTTTACCTTTTTTCCTCTCGTGATGGTCTAACAAAAAATCCTAGTTGTTTCAATTGTCAAGAAAAGCTTATCTTAACTTAGCCGTTCAGATTCGGCATAAAGCAGGAGGTCCCGCCATCGTGCAAGTAGTACACACGCGCACATGAATGGTTGTGAGAAAAAGATAAGCCTAGGGTACTAACGAGCCCCTTGCATCATGATTTGTATTTGTTGTTGTTCTCCAGCACTGCGAGACTCCAAAAGATCTTAAAAAGCCATCTACATATATATTTACCGAAATACATTTAATGCAACTGGCTACAGTTTCAAAGTCCTCCCAAAAAAAAGAGTCCCTTCAGTCGATTAGTTTATTTTTCATTTTTCTGCAGTCTGAAATGTACATTAGACTCCTGGTTTGATTCCAAATGAAGTTGTTTAAATCCTTCATTATGTTTGTCTCTAAAAAGTTTTAAATTTAATTAAAAAAAAATAACGTTTTTCTATTGTTTTTACAATCGCCATCATTCCATTTTGTTTTTGAAAAATTTAGGTTTTTGAATAAATCTAGATTGGACACAGCAGATTTCTGAAAAAGTTGATGCGTTGCATATTCCACAGTGCCTATATTTAGAATAAAAATTCCTTAGAAACCGAAATTTTACTTCAAGTGTAAAAATCATAAAAATAACCCAAAACTGTAGAAAGTACTTTGCTATGCATCTTATAACCAAGTTATATGTACTTCAATTCCAAAAAAAACGTTTTATTTATTTTGTAATTAAAATCCCCCGGTTGTAAAATAAAAAACGTAGAAATAGTTAGGCCCTAGTAATATAAGCCATAAAATACAATTAAAATTCTGGCATGTTTACCCCACTTTGAAAAGCATTCATTCAAAGATCACCCTAGAAGAAGACACCCTCACTTTCAAACAGAAATAGTCGGATGTAACACTAAAATAGTCACCATGTCGCCCAAGTAATAGTTTTCCTTAACACCATCCCCAAAGAATTACCCACCTTTACCCCAATAAAATCATTCACTTCAATAAAACATCTGCTCCACAACTACCACCTCGAATTAGCCCCTAAAATTAGCTGCATATCAAAGTCAATCGCCTACATCATCACTTAACTCCAATTCCATCTCATCCACCGCAATGCACTATACCTCTTCTCGACGTAAGGTGTGCGCCTGCCTCCCTGCCTCCGCTCATAACCAAATCACAATGTGTCATCCGCATGCACGTTCCTACCCCTAAAAATAGCAAACATTTCAAATCTAAAATTAACGGATCACATATTCATATCCTCCCTCTGGCGAGAGTGAGACTGCGGAGGAGCACAACCTCAAAATAGAATCCGAACAACAATAATTCCGGTCCCATTTCAGGAAATCTGTTTAGCACATGTTTACTACTTGCTTCCGATTGTCGCACGGATTCGTGTATCCTAAATTTAGGTGCACAGCACACGTCCCAAAAACGCGACGCGACATCACCCTACTACCATCACACGTGAGATGCACAGCAAGAAACAAGAAATAGTGAAGGGGAAATCCTCGGCATCGCCAACGCCATAACCTTAAACAAACAGAAGTTGGATTAGGAGTTCTCCCCGATAAGATGCCATTGTCCTCTGAGTCAGAGTCGAAGCACTTTGTGTTCACGAAGTTGGGAGAGGGACGATAAATCAGGGCACACACACACACATGTCCTCAGATTTGGAATTTTGATTTCTTGACGCCCCAATTCATTGGTGAAATGAGGGTTTCTCGTTCATTTGGGAGTGCATTTTTAGGGGATTCCCTCTTCTATGCCGCACGAGGGTGTGCAGCAGTTTCTGCTAAGTTTTTAAATGTAGGGGGGGGCAAGTTATCAATAAAATTGAAACTAAATATGGAACACACACAAGGTTGTCGTGATAAATTATTGTATGGATAGGGTGGGACCAGGTCAATGATCTTCCGAGGGGGAAAAGTGTCGTTTAAGACAACCCAAAATAGAAGGCTAGAGGTTTTTATTTTTGAATTTTTCTGAACAAAAATAAATAAAATCGTATACTTGGTAGTTTTAATTTTATTTTATTCTTCACACGTAAGAAGTTTATGATCAAGGGAAGGCGGGTGAAACTCCATCCAAAATAATTGCAACCAATTTTTAGTTACTCAGTATGCGAAGATTGTATAGGGAAGTATTTGAAGTTGAGATTTTTACAAAATCATCTGTTTTGAGATACCCTGAGCCTAAAATAGTAGTTTTCAAAAAAAATGTAAGTATATCTGCCGTCTGTGGTCTGCAGTCTGGTATTTACGCTGGAGCCCATATTATTCCGTCGATTTGACTGATAGATTGATAGATAGCTTTATTTCGTTCTATTTTACAATGGAGTTGTTATTGCACTATATAATATTAATTACAGAGATATGTTCAGTATATATCTTTCTTCTGAGAAGTTATTACAAAAAATTGAAAAAGTAAACAATAAACAAGAGAAGAATAAGAGTTTTGAAGGAAACACGACAAAAACCTTCAATATAAGTCAAAACGAAAGTTTAGAAATAAATAAATGAATAAATACAATCAAAAAGAAAGAAAAAAAGAAATAAATAAATAAATAATGAATATATAGATCTAAATAAATAAATTCCCTAGAAGCCTACAGCTCCAGTTAGATCGAACTGGCAGTGTAATCCCTATATGAGCTGCTTGCACATATTTGAACACCAGGTCTATAGGGATTTCCAATACTAAGCCAGGGTGTTGGAAAAGAGTTGGTGGCGGAGGTGCCCTCAATGTAGCCCGCTGTCCTAGGGTCAAAACAAGGGCCTGGCCCTCCAGGTTGGGGGTTGTGCTTTGGGTTAACTACCCATCCACGGAAAAAAGCTTATGTTACGAAGCTTATGTTGACGACCATGCTAAACGAAAAAAGGACAACGACGTTCGTATCTGCACCTGGAATGTGAGAACATTAAACACGAGAGGTGCAGGCGAACAACTAGCGGAAGCCCTAAACTGCTACAAAGCAGATATCACTGCCATCCAGGAAATACGATGGGATGGGCAGGGCAAAAAGAGGACGAAAAACTGTGACATCTACTATGGACCTATAACACGGTCCATAGTAGAAGTCACAGTTTTTTCAGCAGAAACAGCGACTATTCGGATGCGACTTTGTTATAAGTGCCAGACTTAGGCAAGAAAACTTATGTTTCCAAGACATTAGCGAACGCATTGTAACAATCCGCATCAAGGCCAAATTCGCCAACATAAGCTTTATATGCGCTCATGCTCCGACGGAGGAAAAAGATGATATAACTAAGAATTGCTTCTACGAGCTCCTCGACAAAACCTATGAGCGACTACCAAAGTACGATGCTAAAATCGTGCTGGGAGATTTTAACGCAAAGGTAGGAAGAGAAGACATCTTTAGCAGTATTGTCGGAAAATATAGCCTACACGACAACACGTCTGGTAACGGACTTAGGCTAATTGACTTCGCTACGGAACGAAATGCCTCTTTAGCCAGCACACGGTTTCCTCACCTCGATATCCACAAGGGGACATGGCGGTCTCCAGATCAACGAACAGTCAACCAAATTGATCACATTGCGATAGACAAGAGGCACGCATCCAGTAATTTTTATGTCCGAACATTCCGAGGGGCTAACATCGACTCGGACCACTACCTTGTTGCAGCCAAGGTTAGGACGCGGATATCCACCACGCCACAACAATCCGGAAATACTGTTAAGAAATTTAATATCGAAAGACTGCAATCGCCAGAGACCGCCAAGACCTTCGCGCAACAGGTATCCCTTAACCTCTCGACTCACAACACACCACCAGCATCTAATGTCGAAGAACAATGGCAACGATGCCAACAAGCCATTAGATCAGCCGCAACTGATGTGCTAGGTTTCCCACGGTCACCAGCAAGAAACCCCTCGTTTGATGAGGAATGCCGACAGATGCTCGCAGCCAGGAACGAGGCCTACAAGGCTAAGCTGCAGGTGAAGACATGAGCTGCCATTGAGCTCTATAGGCAAAGAAGAAGGGAACAATATCGGCTTTTCAGAAAGAGGAAAGAAAAGCGCGTGATCGAGGATATAGAGAGTTGCCACTCCAGGAACGATGTTCGCAAGTTTTATCAAAGTGTAACAGGTCAAAGCCAAGGATATAAGGCTCGAACAAAATCCTGTCGAGATGAACAAGGAAATATCGTAGTTGAGACACAGTCGATGCTGAGGATATGGAAGAACCACTTCTGCAGACTGTTAAACGGCGATGACGAACAACATTCCGCTTTCAGGCAGAACGAACCATTTAATATTGGCAACGGCAGCGAAAACTGCCAACCACCAGACCTAAGTGAAGTGAGGATAGCAATATCTAAACTCAAGGCGGAAATGACGGCCTTCCCGCTGAGATTTATAAAGCTGTCGGAGATGACTTGGTAAGTAACATCTACCAACTCATAAGCCAAATCTGGTCGGATGAAAGCATGCCTGAAGAATGGAACCTCAGCATCGTTTGCCCGATCCACAAAAAAGGAGAAGCTGCACCAACTACAGAGGCATAAGTCTGCTCAACATCGCCTACAAGATCCTATCTGCCGTAATATGTGAACGCCTGAAACCGTTTACCAACAACCTGATCGGCCCTTACCAGTGTGGTTTTAGGCCAGGAAAGTCCACAATCGATCAAATTTTCACACTTCGGCAGATCCTGGAAAATACCCAAGAAGTCCAAATCGATACCCACCACCTATTTATCGATTTCAAAGCCGCATACGACAGCATTTATAGAGACGAACTTTACAGAGCCATGTCTAGTTTTGGTATACCGCCCAAACTCGTCCGTTTGTGTAGGATGACGATGGAGAATTCTCGCCGCACCATCAGGGTCTGAAACGACCTCACCGACACATTCGATACCAAAAAAGGATTTAGGCAAGGTGATGAGGATTGTGCAAAACTCCCGAGCCAACAATTTTTCCAAAAATCGGTGCAACTACTAGTATACGTCGGCGATATTGACATCATTGGTAGGACTCAACGTGATTTGCTAGTATAGAGAAGGAAGCGGCAAAATTGTGTTTAGCAGTAAATAAGGGTAAGACTAAGTATATGCTGTTAACTCGAAAGGACACTCAATATTGACGAATTTGGTAGAAGGTCAACATTGACCTTCCTGCTCCGCTATTAACTATGACAAGAACATCTCGCAGAAATTAGACGAAGAATTACTCTTGCCAACCGCTATTTCATCGGGCTAAGAAGGCTATTTAGTAGAAAAGCACCCACTCAAACTAAGGAGATCCTATATAAGACCTTGATCAACTCAGTCCTGCTCTAAGGCGCTGAAGCATGGACTATATAAAAAATGGATGAAGAAATCCGTTGTCGATTTGAGAGGAAAATTCTTTGAAAAATCTCCGGTCCCGTTTGCGTTGATGGGATATGGAGACGAAGATTCAACCAGGAACTATACGAGCTGTACAGAGACATGCCCCTAGTAAAAAAAAACCGCTTTGGGCCTTGAAGATGCCTAGGACATGTAGAACGAGTGGACACCAATACTCCGGGTCGCAGAGTCTTCGATTCCCAGCCAGACGTCGGACGAAGTAGAGTAAGACCTAGCCTTAAGTATCTCGCACAAGTGTAGAAACCGACCACAACCCACTTGGATTGTGCAACTGGAGGCAGTTAGCTAAGGACCGGGGTAATTGGAGTCATGTTAGTTGAGACCCAGGTTTATTCCGGACTGTAGCGCCACTTTCTGCTTCTCGTCCAATACTTTGCACCGTATGATAAGGCTGTTATGATAACGGAACGGTAGAAAAAGTATTTGGACTTTCGAGTTAAGAGTTTTGATACCATTTTCGACGTAAAACCAAATATCTGTAAAATATCTCTTTCCTATGAAAGCGTTACTTAGTTTGGACGTTGGTTCTTTGGCAATAGAGGATATATGCGTTATTGCCATGATATATCTATCTCAATTTTGATGACTAGATGATGCATAGACTCTTCTGAGTTGAGGGCTGTATTCTCCATTTCGATTTGTGGAACTGTAGACTTGTTTTTTTTTTTTGAAAATATTGAATACTGCGTTTTCTTTGTGTTGAAGTGAAATAGGCTTTCCTTTCCCCATTGTAAGATCGTTGGTAGGTCATCGTTTAAAGAGCAGATCTCTTCGAATCTCTGCTGGTGAGCACCAAAAGCGGTGTCGTTTGAGCTAGTCGCTGTTAGAGTACTATCATCAGCAAAACTATAAATGCGATTATTAATTATCCTCAAAAGATCATTTATTACAGCAGAAAAATCGAGGGTAAGATAAATGATCCTTGAGGTACCCCAGCGTTTATAGAAAATCTATCTGGGCAAACGCAGTCGACAAGCACTTGCAAAGATCTGTCTTTCAGGAAGTTTTTCATTTACCCGCATGAATTTTGAAGAAGTCCATATGCTGTCAATTTGGCTAGAAAAGTTTGGTACAGAGTCGATCGAAAGCTTTGGAAATATTCATTGCAACAGCTCTTGATTGCCCATGATTTTCCATCGCAGATGTCCATAAATGGGTTACATAACTTAGGAGGTCTTTCGGTATGGATTTGACAGTATGGATAGCAAAGCAATTGATCTGAAGTTTTCAGGCATGGATTTTCTTCATTTTTTGGTAATCTGTTGGATTTGATCAATTTTCTAGCAACTGGGGAAGATCTGACATGGAAACTAATTTACAAAGAACGGGTGCAAGTTCGGGTGCACATTTTTCAAGTACAATAGGTGGATTTCCGCTAGGTCCAGTGGCTTTTTTACAATCCAAATTGTTTAGAATACGCCTTATTTTTCAAAGTCTAATTTTTACTTTAACCACCCTTGAGGTACGTGCTCTATCGTTGGTGGCACCGCTTGTTCCGAGTTTAATGTTGATTTTCCTGAAAACATTGTTGATCCATCAGTTCTAATTAAGGATTTTTTTTACTTGAAGTTGGCTTATATTATTAAAAACTACTTTTGCGTTGGCCAATATGTCCGGCCGCTTTCGCTTCCTTAAGGCTGCTATTGTTTGGTTGGCTATGTTTCGCTGGTTGATGAAACATTTTTTTTTCTCTTCAGTTGGGTCCCCACCCGCTATTGTCTAAACGATTCTTTTTTGCTGCTACAACTTATTTTCCTTGCTTACTGAGTCTTGGTTTGTTCGTATTTTGTTTTATGGAATGAGGAATGTATAGTTCCATACCAAAAATAATGATCTCTGTTACTGCCTCTATGCAGGTAATGACATCAGTCCAAACAAAGTTCTTTCCAAGAAGAAGAACAGTGGAAGTCATGATTATTATTCCAGTTAGTTATTTGGTAGTTCCATAAAGCTTTTTGAAGGTCTTGTGTTCTTTGGCATCGATATAGTGTATATAAAGGAGCAGAGATTGCGATTTTGCAGTCTTATGGATATCAGGAATATGTATTGGCTTCCTCGAAAAGTTGGACCAAGTTGCAGGTAATGGCAAATATTTCATCTTGTATTCCTGTTTCTGTTCGAGTACCGTAGCCAATTGACACGTTTAAATCGATTAAAGTGATGAAAATGATAACTTTAGCCTTTGGATGATGAGTTCTTATTAAAAAATCTTTAAAAATTGTCATAAGAGGACCGTAATTTTTCAGTTGATAACATTGAGGTTACCAGCTTCCTTTGAATCCTCTCTCTCGTATGCTAGGTCGGATCTTGTATATATAACTGCAATTAACATGATGTTATCGGCATTTTTTAAAACACATTTCTGAATCCAACTTGTAATTTTGGAGTTTTTGATACAACAGCTGTTTTTTGCTAAGCGAAAGAGCAGTTTACGCCTTCCCTACGTATCTGTTGCAGCATGAGATTAAAGACATCGGATGATAGTACATATCCTTTTCAAAACCTGGTACATAATTCGACAAGTTTTTTCATTGAGACTGCGTTCTTTTTTTGAAGCCAACTGCCAATTGTTTGGTTTTTTTTAGAATTTTTCTTGTCGAGACTCTTCAATTTTCCTCAGCTGGAAAGCTGCGTGTTTTGTTTTTTTTTTCTATGCAGGTATCTCTTCGGTGTGACTGGTAGCATATAGCGGATTCGGGTATATCATTAATTACATTCTTGGTTTTTGATGGATATTGAGGGCACAGAGTCTATTACTCAGTCAATCCATCTAGACTCTGGCTAGATTCTCTTCTTCTGCACCATTCGGAGCATCTTCTCGTTCGGCAATCGAGCTCTGAATTAACTGCCAAAACTATTTTGCTTGCCTTATTTCGCGATATGGAAATAATTCTTTTGAAATTGGCGCCCAACGTTAGGAAATCCGATTATCGTTTTCTAACTAAATAGGGAATATTTATACTATTTTCAGAGAGTAATATAAAATCACAAACTATACCCATTCCCAAAGATACTTTAAGATTCCAGAAAATAGATACTCAAATGGATATCTATTCAAAAGTTCAATTTAAAAAAAAAATGTAGTTCATCAGCATAATCTTACTTAACCGGGTATAGATCTTGTTAAACCTGATATCCACGGTCTGTATTGATGGCAATTCCCTTTACCCTAGTCTAGTCGTAAAGGCAATAACTTAAAAGCAGTTCCTAAGTGTCATCTCTAATGCACGCTCCATTCCAATAGAAATTCTTCTAAGAGGAAACATCTAACTTTCAGTATTTTCTGCCTCCTCCCCCAGCACATCTGTCCTCATTAATCGACTTTTGTAACTGTAAATTCATGCTCCCACATGTGAGAACAAAAAAAAAAGAAAAAGAAAAACAAACCAACCAAACATTCCAAGAATGTCCCCCCAAAATGAAAGTTCAATAACACGACAGCCTCCGCCGTCTCTTGCCCTTACCACCCAGCACATCATAACTTGGTGATTTCCATTCAACCAGTCCAACTATTCTCTCACAATAGGAGTCACACAAAATTCCCGGCATCAGCACCACATTAACCCAACAACAAGTTGCTGCACACTCCGCCTGGCCTGGTGTCAGAAGTGGGAAAACAAAAACAGAACAAAAAAAAAACTATGATCCGCGGTAATAAAATTTATTGTTGGAATCCATGGTGGTGGTTCCTCTCTAAACAAAAATAAAACACCTCACATAGGTAAATATCCCAGCGTGTTGCAGTCTAGCTAACCATTGCAGCGGCATACCTACATAGATGTATCCCCGATAAAGGTACAAGCCGATATCACTGCTCGCGAGAGCCGAGAACCAAACCTCGCTCGACTCAAACCTCGAAAAATCAAATGAATGAGAGAAAAATATACATTCGCATAGAACCCCCCGAAAGATACGAAGAAACCGAACTAGAAGAATGTGAACATTCACATACAAGATACGAGTACAAGCACCAGCAGCAGCGGCCAGATAGCTAAAGTCTTCAGCTGGAGGAGACAACAACAAGAGCAGCGGTTCAGGCACCACGGTGCTGTTGTGCTATATCTCACTAAAGCAGCGCACACACAGGACGACATATACCAACAAAAGGTCAATCACTTTTGTACTCCAGCGGCTCTGGAGCTATGTGTGTGCGGTGTGTGTGCGCGCCTTAGTCTATCTGTGTATCTAGTATTCAATTCGTATCCAGAACTACTTAACGAAATGATTACTGTGCTGGAAAATTTCTATGCACATCCAGAGAGAAGAGAAAAGAAAAGAAACCCCAATACCAGATTCAACAACAACAACAACAACAACAACAACATCACCACCACCAACACCACCATCACCGATGGATGATGATGATGGGGCTAAGGAAGCGACGACCGAGCAATGATGAAGACAAAGACCGGCAACCGGGAACCACCACGGGAACAGCTAGGAACAAATATCCAACATATATGTAGCACCTCTTAACAGATAGACACTCAGATAGAGTATCGTCAACCGACGGGGGGATGGGTGTGCGCAGAGCTGAGAACTGGCTTTCGCGGACTGCCACAAATCGAAAAGATAGTTTTACTACAAAAAAAATCAAAAACATGACACAAGAAGGAGCACTCGCCAACTAAAACTCCAAAGACTTGAGGACTTTTGGAAGAGCTAAGAGATAAATGCGACGGAATTGCATAGGGACAGAGTGAAATTCACAATTATTAGACAAACGAAGCATAAAGTAGTGGTCGGTGGGGCTGAATAGTGTTGCCCATGTAGGTTTATTAAATTGTGAGGGTTAGTAATCCATAGATTGATGGTCGCTTATTTTTATAATCGTAGCTGTTTCAACCATGGGAACAGGTCCTGTCAGATTTGGGCAATGCTGGATCTGAAACGGTTTAAGCAATTGATCTCACTCGAGCGCCTTCATATGTGTCATCACATCTAATATAGTCATGCACGCAACAAGACATGGCCCACAAGCTGGGCACGCTACTCTTCCTCGCTTCAATGCATGTCCGAGCTTTTCGAAATAAGGGATATTTTACTTTGGAGTCTTTCTGCTTACAAAATATCGGACATTGTTCTAGGTAGGTAATTAGAATGTCCTATACCCATGTTGATGGTCTATTTTGCTCTATGTAACGGGTCCGCCATCTAACGTTTTTTTTTTCAACTAGTGCTTATTTCGTGAATGGTAACACTCAGCTCATGTCTGATTTGACAGATGATTATTTGTATCCTTCCGCTGAACGAATATGGTTAAGTATACGCTATAACAATGCTGGGAAATATTGCGACATTACTTTGAAAATCATTGTAATGTTGCAGAATGTGTGCGAAAATTGGAAGAAGAGAAGCACCGTCAGCTCCGTATGTTCGTTATCTTGTGAAATAAGGGAAAGAAACTGGCATCCTCATCGATAAACCAAAGCGTGAAAAGTCAAAAACAGTGCGTACACCCGAGAATATTGCTGCTGTGGCAGAAAGTGTGCGTGAAGCGCCATCAACATCAATTCACCGTCGTTCTCAACAATTGAACATTTCGGAAACATCATTGAGACGAATTTTGCATAAAGACCTTGGTATGTCGCCATACAAAGTCCAATTGGTTCAGCAGTTGAAGCCAACTGACCACCCAATGCGTTTTCGCCTCGCTAAGTGGGCCTATGATCGACTTAGAGAAGATACCGATTTTCCCAAAAAAATCATCTTTTCAGATGAAGCTCATTTTGATCTTGGCGGGTTTGTAAACAAGCAAAATTGTCGCATTTGGGGCACAGAAAACACGCACGCATACATTGAAAAGCCGATACACCCAAAACGAGTCACTGTTTGGTGCGGATTTTGGTCCAGAGGCATAATTGGGCCATTTTTCTTCGAAAATGAGCAAGAAGTGGCCGTTACAGTCAATGGCGATCGTTATCGGACCATGTTGAACGAATTTTTGTTCACGAAAATTGAAGAGGAGGATATTGACAACATTCGGTTGTCAATATCCTACGTGCTACGTGCCACACAGCAGAAGCTACACTCGATGTTTTGCGCCCTGTTTTTGAAGATCGCATTATCAGCCGCAGAGCTGATTTCGTTTGGCCACCTCGGAGCAGCGATTTGACACCGTTGGACTATTATTTGTGGGGTGCCGTCAAAGATAAGTGTTACGCCGACAAGCCAGAGACAATTGACGCTTTAAAGGATAATATTCGTGAAGCCATTGGTGAAATACAGCTGCACACAATCGATAATGTGCTTAAAAATTGGACCGATCGTGTAGGCTACTGCATGGCCAGCCGAGGCAGCCATTTGAATGAAATTATTTTCCATTATTGACCGGAAGGATTGCACTTTCAAATAAAAAAAGAAATTTGAGAAAATATTCAGTAGTTTTTTTTTATAGTATTTTCAAAAAAAAGGTATTTAGCGGACCCTTTAGTTCCTTTATGATACCCTTTAGAGATATGACCCACAAAAGGTTGTTATAGGGTTCAATATGTTCAACCTAACCTCAACAATCTGTAGAGATTCGGAAAGTTATTCTAGCAAGTGACTTCCATATATTCTGTTTTTCAAGTGACAATTGACAAGACGGAGAAACTGAACTATCCTCTTGCTTTTCTTCATCATTGGAGTCTATGTGGTTTGTCAGGAGGTTTTGACAAGAAATATTCTTCCATAGCGTAGAAGTTTGTTGCCATATTTTGGTTAAAGCATCCGTACTTTGTCACAGGAGGTAAGTGGCATCCAATTGAAATGACATTGCGTTCAGATCTGTATTCAAATATTACTCTGAGATTGCAGACCGCTGGACAGACCGTTTGAAATGCCCGATCGTGATCTGCTGTAAAGAAATTTCTGGCAAGTTCGTCAGTTATCTTGTCCCCCTTATTCAGGAGCTTCTCACAACAGCCAGAACCAGCCTAGATTTAATTTCATTAGCAGATCCTACGGTAATATGTATGATTGTGTACTATTCTCACACTGGCAGCTTCGGTGATCTTCAGCACTTCAGCCTGGAACGTATCAGGAAGCATGATTGATCAAATTCGTTGAGAAGCAGCACAGGTTCTACAGTCCATAGTTGTTCCATCTGTGTAGATGTAGATGGAAAATTATTTATTTTGCGTGAGTTCATTCGTCTCTGCTTGGTAGATACCCAAAATCCAATCTTGGATATTGGATATCGGAGTCTACTCTGTTCCATATGTATTTCCCTAGATCTGTGCGTGTCCAGAGAAGCTTGGGATCCCGCTGCTTGTTTGGTTGGTATTCAAGGAAGATTTAAGCAACCAATTCCATATATATCGGGTGGGCCACATACATTTTTGTCGGAGGAAAGCCATATCTTCCTCGATATGACGCAATTTGTTAACCTTCTCCATTTGGATTCGGCCTTCTTCAGGAATTACGAATGAGTTTGTCCCTTAACCGCACCGAGCGGGATATTGACCCTTGCCGCAAGTGAGCAGGGTAGAGTTTAGCCTTGCCTGGCCAGCTCGTCTGCACACTCGTTTCCATCAATGTCACTGTGCTCTGGGACTCAGAGAAGTGTGACCCTGAAGCGTTTGCCCAGGTGGGCAAGTTCGTTCCGGCATTCCTGTACCAGATTGGAGGATATGCAAGTCGAGTTGATGGCCGCTTGACTATCTATGAGGATAGCAATATTTTTTCTTTTCGTAGTGTCACGCCCCAGTAGAGTGCAAGCTTCTCAGATAGCCAGTAGTTCCGCCTTTAATATGCTGGAAAAATCCGGTAGGCGTTATGATACTGATATTTCCGGTTATTCCGAGTAGACTTCGGATCCCATACCACAGTTCATCTTAGATCCGTCGATGTAGAATACGGTGTCGAAATCGAACTTCGTTCCTCTTCCACTGAGCTCTGCTAGGAAAGCCTACTTGAAAGCCTTTCTTGAAGCTTAGTGTAGGTGGGATGTAGTCTGTTGGAAACCTGACCTTGCCATTTGGTATCGATTCGAGGATATATGTGGCCATACGGCCTCGCAGTCCAGCATTCTGACTGGTTGAGTCTTACTGACCTGCATAAAGCAGTGTCTTTAATGTGTAGGTCGAGAGGCAAGAGATGCAATAGCATCCGTTGGTGCCGACCCCAGTGCGCCCGTGGTGCCTATGCTGGCTGTTCTTTGCAGCCTTTTTATGTTTGTGAGGTTGTAGCTCTTAAGCAAGCGGGACACCATACTAGTGAGCCGTATGTGAGAATTGGACGTACCACTGCTATGTACACCCACAAGGCCATCTTTGGTTGAAGTCCCCACTTCTTTCCAAAGGTTTTGCTGCAAGCAAAAAAGGCAACACAAGCCTTCCTTACTCTATGTTCGATGTTGTGTTTCCAGTTAAGTTTTGGGTCAAGCATGATACCCAAATACCTAGCAGTGGAAGACAGTGTGAGTGGTTGGCTATTTAGATTCGGGAGGTTGAAATCGGGTATTTTGATTTTGTTGGTAAATAGCACCAATTCCGTTTTGCTCGGGTTTACACCGAGGCCACAACTTGCAGCCCAAGGGCTAACCTTGTCTATAGCAGCCCCCACGTCATCCGCATACGCAACAACTTTGACCCATTCCTCGTCTAATTTAACTAAAATGGTATTCAGAGTCAAAGCAGGGGAGGGATGAAGCCGCCCTGTGGCGTTTCTCTATGGGCAAATTTGGTTAAGTTACTGTTGCCAAGTGTTGTCTGGACAATTCTTGTCCCAGGCATAGAGACTTTCCATTGACTAATAGATTTCCCTACACCCATCTCAATCCGAGATTCAAGGAGGACGTTCTTGAAAGCTCCCTCTATATTTAAGAAGGAGGCTACAGTGTATTCCTTATAGTGTCAGAATTTTTTGATTGTCCGCACTACCTCGTGGAGAGCTGTTGCCATGGATCTGCCCCTACCTCAAGGGCGAGCTGTGATTTGGATAGAGGAAATTCTTCTAGAAAACTTCGCATGTGGATATCTAGAACGCGCTCCAGGGGTTTTGGTACAAAGGAGGTAAGAATGATTGGTCTGAAGGCCTTCACGGTCTTATGGCCGCGTCTGCCTACCTTCCGTATAAACACCACTAGAGCGCGTCTCCACGAGTCGGGTACCTGGTTTAGTATCAAGCTGCTTCTAAAAATTGACAACAGCCATGGCACTGTTACGTCTCGCGTTCTCTGTAGCAAAACTGGCAGAATGCCGTCAGGCCCCGGAGACTTAAACGGAGAGAAGCTGTTAATAGCCCAGGAAATCTTTTCATCGGCCATTATTGCGGAAAGTGATATTGCTGTGTGGTGCAGTTTGTACCACCCGGGTTCCGTACTAGTACCACTGCATCCGTAAAAGTGTGTGTTTAACAGGAGTTACAGGGTATCCGCGGAGGATTCTCTCCACCATCCATCTGACCTTCTCAGAAAAGAAGGGTTGGAGTGTTCCTTAGACAGAATTTTGCTTAGCCTGGCGGAATCCTTGAGGGTCTCAATAGAATGACAATACAAGGATAAACTGTGAAAAGAAGTTTAGGTCATTATCGCCATCAGATCATCATTAGAAAACAACGAAAATGATCTGAAAAATCATTCCAGTAGTATTAATTGGCACAAGAAGCTTAGCCTTTCAGATTCACCATAAAACTGGAGGTACTCTCCATCGTGCAAGAAGCACACATGCACATGAAAGAATACTTGTCTGAAGAAGCGGGGCCCTAGTTCCTGACAAATTTGTTGTGTCAAAAATTTCTATTTGCATTTATAGAAAAGAGGCACGCATCCAGTATTTTGGATGTCCGAACATTCCGAGGGGCTAACATCGACTCGGACCACTACCTTGTTCTAGCCAAGGTAAGGATGCGGATATCCACCACGCCACAACAAACTAGAAATATTGTGAAAAAATTTAATGTCGAAAGACTGCCAAGACTGCCAGAGACCGCCAAGACCTTCGCGCAACGCGTATCCCTTAACCTCTCGTTTCACACAACACCACCAGCATCTAATGTCGAAGAACAATGGCAACGATGCCAACAAGCCATTAGATAAGCCGCAACTGATGTGCTAGGTTTCTCGCGCCCACCAGCAAGAAACCCCTGGTTTGATGAGGAATGCCGACAGATGCTCGCAGCCAAGAACGAGGCATACAAGGTTAAGCTGCAGGTGAAGACGAGAGCTGCCATTAAACCAGCTCTACAGGCAGCGAAGAAGAGAAGAATACCGGCTTTTCAGAAAGAAGAAAAAAGAGCAAGAAAAGCGCGCGATCGAGGATATAGAGAGGTGCCACTCCAGGAACGATGTTCGCAAGTTTTACCAAAGTGTAAAACGTCAAAGCCAAGGATACAAGGCTCGAACAGAATCCTGTCGAGATGAACAAGGAAATATCGTAGTTGAGACACAGTCGATGCTGAGGATATGGAAGAACCACTTCTGCAGACTGTTAAACGGCGATGACGAACAACATTCCGCTGTCAGACAGAACGAACCATTTAATATTGGCAACGACAGCGAAAACTGTAAACCACCCGACCTAAATGAAGTGAGGATAGCAATATCTAACATCAAGCTTAATAAGGCCGTGGGAAATGATGGCCTTCCCTCTGAGCTTTATAAAGCTGGTGGAGATGCCTTGGTAAGTAACATCCACCAACGCATAAGCCAAATCTGGTTGGTTGAAAGCATGCCTGAAGAATGGAACCTCAGCATCGTTTGCCCGATCCACAAAAAAAGGAGACCCTCTGAGCTGCACCAACTACAGAGGCATAAGTCAGCTCAATATCGCCTACAAGATCCTATCTGCCGTAATATGTGAACGCCTGAAACCGTTTACCAACAACCTGATCGGCCCTTATCAGTGTGATTTTAGGCCAGGAAAGTTCACAATGGATCAAATTTTCACACTTCGGCAGATCCTGGAAATAACCCAAGATGTCCAAATTGATACCCACCACCTATTTATCGATTTCAAAGCCGCATACGACAGCATTTATAGAGACGAACTATACAGAGCCATGTCTAGTTTTGGTATACCGACCAAACTCGTCCGTTTGTGTAGGATGACGATAAGGAATTCTCGCTGCACCATCATTCGAAACCAAAAAAGGATTTAGGCAAGGCGATGCGCTGTCATGTGACTTTTTCAATTTGATTCTTGAAAGGATTGTGCAAAACTCCCGAGCCAACACCAGAGGCACAATTTTCCAAAAATCGGTGCAACTACTAGCATACGGCGACGATATTGACATCGTAGGACTCAACGTGATGTCATAGCCACGTTTGCTAGTATAGAGAAGGAAGCGGCAAAAATGGGTTAAGCAGTAAATGAGGGTAAGACTAAGTATATGCTGTCAACACGAAAGGACACACAACATCGACGAATTGGACAGAGCTTCACCATTGACAGATATAACTTTGAGGGTGTACGGGACTTTGTCTACCTCGGCTCCGCTATTAACTCTGACAACAACATCTCGTCAGAAATCAAACGAAGAATTACTCTTGCCAATCGCTGATTCTTCGGGCTAAGAAGGCAATTTAGTAGTAAAGCCCACACTCGAACTACTAAGGAGATCCTATATAAGACCCTGATCATCCCAGTCCTGCTCTACGGCGCTAAAGCATGGACCGTATCAAAAGCGGATGAAGAAATCCTTGGTAGATTCGAGAGAAAAATTCTTCGAAAATCTTCGGTCCCGTTTGCGTTGACGGGCTATGGAGACGAAGATTCAACCACGAACTATACGAGCTGTACAGCGACATACCCCTAGTCAAAAAACTCCGCATCGGACGTTTAAGATGGCTAGGCCATGTAGAACGAATGGACATTAATACTCCGGCTCGCAGAGTCTTCGATTCCCAGCCAGACGTCGGACGCAGTAGAGGAAGACCCCGCCTTAAGTGGCGCGCACAAGTAGAAACTGACCTCAACCAACTTGGAGTGCGCAACTGAAGGCAGTTAGCTAAGGACCGGGCTAATTGGAGAGGCATGTTGGTTGAGGCCCAGATTCATCCCGGACTGTAGCGCCACTTAAGTAAGTATTTGGGAGAAGCCTTCGAAACTAACGATGTTGTGATGTTTTTTTCTGACATGATAAGTCAGAGTTTTTTTCCGTCTCCTGATCACTGTAGTTTTGATTCAGTCGAAGTCGTTCTCCTCTATAAAGCACTAATACCACGTCTTGGATAATGTTTCTGATGTTTAGAGTTTGTCTCCAAAATATGCGCTGATCTTACAGCACTCTTTATAAATTCCAGTATAATCCGCTTTATAGACAATTATGGTCTAAAATATTCCACCATGGACTCTTTTCAAAGACGAGCAATCCGGCTTATAGATTATTCTTCTCATACTTCAAATCTTCAGTCTTTCGCTTGTCGGCGACTCATAGGAGATCTTGCCTTTTCCAATAAGATTTTCAATTGTGACATTTGAACGACCCACAGGGCAAGCAGTTCCAATACACACGCATACAGTCCTACTAACAACGACATGAACTAAACAAAACAAAACCAAGAGGAAGTAATGCAACGAACTTCCAGGGAGCGTATACAATACAATCTACGGAAATTCAGAAGCAGAATTTTTACCCAGCCCAGCCTTTTAAAAATATTAAGATTCACCTTGAAGCCCACTTGCAGTCTTTGTGACAAAGGCCTCTACCGTTATATTCGAAGCTCAGGGTAACTTTCAAAACAATAATCGTGACGACAGTGCAGGAGACTTACTGGGTACGTAACGTGTTATTTTTATATTGAGTGTGTGCACATGTATTCAAATTACACGGAACGTACCATGAAGGTCTCCTTCACTATCGTCAACGATTTTCGTTTTGAAAGTTACGGAATGAGTACCCAGGATATTTTCAAATAACAACTGAACTATTTAAGCATTAGATAGCCCTAGCATGTGGATATCTAGAACGCGCTCCAGGGGCTTTTGTACAAAGGAGGTAAGAATGATTGGTCTGAAGTACTTCGCGGTCTCGTGGCCGCGTTTGCCTACCTTCGGTAAAAACACCACTAGAGCGTGTCTCCACGAGTCGGGTACGTGGTTTAGTATCAAGCAGCTTCATCAGTGTTTTTGAAATAACAAAGAATACCGATTTGGAACTGTAAATTTTAGAAGCTTCTCATGACAGTTTTATACCCCGACATTTGTCAGTCTTTAGCAAGAGGTGATACACATCTTTGGTGTTTTAACTCTCCAGGTTCGAACTATGAACCCCGCGCTTAATAGTCCAATGCGTTAGCCACTTGGTCACTGCACCCACTGTGGTATATAGTGGAGACCCCTCAAGATCCAGGAGGTATCATAATCTGGTCTAACTTTGCCAGAAATCTTCTTCTTCTTCTTAAGTGGAGCTATCAACATGCCTCACATGTGCCAACATGTCTCTCCAATTAGTCCGGTCCTTAGCTAACTGGCCCCAGTTGCGCACTTGAAGTTCGTTGAGGTCGGTTTCTACTTGTACGCGCCCCTTAGGGCGAAGTTCTCTTCGTTTGGTTTAGACGTTTGGATGCTCTACATGACCCAGTCATCTTAAGAGTCCAATGGGGAGTTTTTTTTTACTAGGGGTATGTCGCTGTACAGCTGATGGTGATTTATGAAGATCAGTTTGGGATTAAGCAGGTACCTACTAAATTAAGTGGATTGTGGATAACCTAGGCAGGTTGGCGAGGTGTCAGAAACCATACTGTGGAAAATTTACCCGTCAACATTCCTGTTTAACAAATACTCTCATATTGAATTCACAGTCAATTGGCAACACTTACTCCATTCTTTGGACCCTCGAACTCGACAATCGACTGATACCAGCATATTTACGTTACTATCAGAATATGAAACGTTCTAGAACGTGCATTGGTTGACTTTTCCGTTTATTTCAATTATCCTTCTCCTCTTCACTGACCGGCGCTGTGCAGCACGAAGCGAAAGCGACGCTCCCTCGCCCCTGAATACGTTTCATATGCGATTCGAATAGTTAACCCCACATTCGACTAACACAGATGGAGGAGGGGGTGTATGTTATCAACAACAATAACTATACCAACAGCCATAAGAAGAAGACGACGACGAAGAATCACAAGAATAGAAGAAATTATTCTTTTGTCATTCAGAACACATCCACATAGGGAACAAGAAGGGAAACTCAAAGGAAAAGCGAGCACATAACATTTCCTCTCCATCTTCTGTATCTTATCAAGAAGAGTTCTAGATATTTTCCACCTCTTTCTCCCTAGAATGAAAAAAAAGAACACTCGGCTTCATTCTTTAGAATTTCGTTTGAATTTTTATTTTTTTTAATTTTTTGTCGAAAAGTTTTGTTACATTCACATGATTACGATGATGCCTGCTATGCTACCCAAAGCATCGCTAAGGGAAATCTACAAACGAACAAAAAAAAATAGAATTCCAGCTTCATGCGACGAATCTCAACACGATGATGATGATGAATATTCGCAGCCTCATCAACTTATGCAAAGGAAAACACACAAAGGTCGACATAGTTGTAGAGTATCCGAGTCTCAACAGAGGCTACCAGAGCCCAGGGAGTACCATGAGTACCATGAGCACCATGAGCACCATGAACACCATGCAAGAGCTGTGACTTTGATGTTGTGCGTTTGGGTTTGTGTGTGCGTTTACGTATGGCATGGCCAGAGTGTGTATTCCCTCCCCCCCAACCATCCGACTTTTTGTGTTAAATCCGACGAATCCAACTTCATATTTGGATCATGAGTGATTCGTTTGGGAGTTCGGTTTGTGTGTTCTTCTTCGCTAGCCAGCTCTCTGTCTGGGACTGGGATTTTAATTGAATTTGTAGGGTTAACATCCTATTGTAGTCGCCTCGCCGGGCGTGTATACTTGTTGGCGGTTAAAGTGTTCACGAGATACGAGATAATTCTCATGAAGAGAAATTATGGCTCATTAGATGGTCAGTGGCATTTTATGCGGACAAAAACTGGCACTATAAGATGTGTATCCCCATCTGCCGCCCCGAGTGTAGAGGGAGTGGTTTGTAGTTTTGGTAAATTTGTAAATTGGTTATTACACGCGGGATCTCTAAATAGAGAAATCCACATTATTTGCTTTCTTTGTTGTTTTCCGGGTTTTGTTTTAGGCCGAGGAATGTGTGCTTGTGTTTGTGTTCTTTTCTTTGGAAATTTAGTTCGGAACGCTGGAGCTGGTGTGGGGAATTGACCATTTGACCCCGATTCGGGGGTCGAGTGTGTATTGATTAATGTGTGTTACGCATTTAGTGGGGATTTTTGGGGTTTTCGTCGTCTTTGATTGAAAATAATAATATCGATGACGAATTCTGGAAATTTACATATGAGAACGGTTTTAGATCGGAAAAGTCTGAGAAATGGACTGCTACATGAATGAACTGAGAACAGCGTTACCAGATAAATTTTTTTAAACCTGCTAAAGCTAGGATGAAAAACTGCAAAATCTGCTAGGCAACAATGTAAAAAAATGCTAAAAAAAACTGCGATTGATTTTTTTTTAGTTCAAAAAATACATATACAGTTACATTTGTTATTATAACGGGTGATTTTTTAAGAGATTTAGAACTTTTTTTAAAAAAAAAACACAAAAAATTCGAAAAAATGAATGAAATATTTATTTGAATCCATAGTTTGAACCTTGAAATTTAATGTTTAAAGATAATTTCATGCAAATGTTGACCGCGGCTGCGTCTCAGGTAGCCCATCCGCTGAGTCCAATTTTGGCATACTCTTTCACACATATCGGCCGGTATCTCACGAATGAATGCATGGATGTTGGCTTCCAGTGCGTCAATCGAAGCGGGCTTGTCCCTATAGACATTAGCCTTGACATACCCCCACAAAAAATAATCTAATGGTGTCAAATCGCACGATCTAGGCGGCCAATTGACCGGCCCGAAACGTGAAATTAACTGTTCACCAAACTCGCCTCGCAATTGCGCCATTGTTTCGCGTGCTGTGTGGCATGTGGCACCGTCTTGTTGAAACCACATATCATGCAAGTCAAGAACTTCCATTTCGGGCAAAAAAAAGTTTGTTATCATCGCTCGGTAGCGTTCACCATTGACAGGAACGCTGCGATTCGCATCATCTTTGAAGAAATATGGCCCAATAATGCCGCCGGCCCATAAACCGCACCAAACAGTGGCTTTTTCGGGATGCATTGGTAGCTGTTGCAATGCTTCTGGCTGATCTTCACTCCAAATGCGGCAATTTTGCTTATTTACGTACCCATTCAACCAAAAATGAGCCTCATCGCTGAACACAATTTTTCGATAAAAAAGCGGATCCTCGGCCAGCTTTCCAAGAGCCCATTCACCAAAAATTCGGCGTTGTGGTAGGTCGGCTGGCTTTAGTTCTTGCACCAGCTGTATAATGCCGATCATAAAATGGAAGCAGCGCGCGATGAACATTTCGAACCGAGCACGAATTTTGATAGTAAAATTCAATAATTTGCAAGCGTTTTTCATTTGTAAGACGATCCATGGTTAAATTGCAAACAAAACTGAAGCTGTTTGACAGTGACACAAGGTAATAAACACACGTCAGCTGTCAAAACCAGTGTTGCCAAAACCAAACCAGCTAAAAAATCACCCGTTATAAGATGATAATATTTAAATTTAAATATGTCCAAAGTTATTAATTTAAATCGTTCGGAATCTTTATAAAGAATTTTTGAATTTATTAAAGTTGTCATTTTATTTTTTGGAACAAAGTTATAACAGCTTTCACCTTAAGAAACTCACTGCTTTACTTGCAAAGCAACATTTTCGTTACTAAAGCGATTACGGTTTTAGTTTTTAACGAATTTACCTGCAAAAATATTGTTTCACAAGCAGTATTAGATGTCAGTAAGCTTGAATATTGCAAATTTAGTTATTGTTGGATACTTATTGCTCTTTACTGACATTTCCTTATATTTTTTTTTATCAAAATAGTGAATATTGGCATAATCGCTTTGAAATACCTATAATGTTAAATTTGTTAACCATAGGTAAAATGTAATCCATATCATTCAAACTATTAAAAATAAATTCATTTGGGACAAAATTTGTTGTTAAATATTCACCATGGAAATACAGTTTTAATGCACTATATTGTTGATTGACGCAAGCATGTAGCGATAGCCATCTAATGTCTTAGTGGCGCAAACTCCTATGCTTTTCTGTTTCAAAAAAACTGTTGGAATTCTAAAAATTCTCGTTGTCTTTTACTACTTTGAGAAAAGTATGATATGCAAATTCTTACTGGCATGACTGACAGCTAGAGCAACCGACTGACGTTCGCATTTAATATTATGCACAATTTGGATTGGGTGTCGTTGTGCAAGCAATGCCTATGTAAATAATATAATAGGTCTGTTCCCGTACTTTTTCAGTAAAAATTAGTAAATTCTCAAATTTCTTGGGGTGGGGGTAACTTATCTCAGAAAGAGACAAAATTACAAAAAAGTACGGGAACGTATTTTAGTAAAAAACAGTAAAATTATATATTTTGTATGCTTTTTAAAGAACAAATGAC
Organism: Rhingia campestris; assembly: GCA_932526625.1. Lineage (NCBI taxonomy): Eukaryota > Metazoa > Arthropoda > Insecta > Diptera > Syrphidae > Rhingia > Rhingia campestris. The sequence continues at coordinate 56,406,708 of OW052184.1, forward strand.
ATAAATCACCTGTCAAAACAAGCGAGTTGTCACTTTAAGATACCAACTGACAGTTTACTGATTTTTACCAACAGAAATTTATGCAGTAAATTTTTTTACAGATTTTTATGGAGGGGTAGTTTTTTGCTCTCTCGTGAGCTGTCTCTTTTACTTATTTTTGCGTACGGGAACGGCAATAAGCAAAAATCAGTAAGAATCAGTTAATATTATTTTGTACGGGAACAGACCTAATAACTATCTGTACCCTTTCCTTTTGCAAATGCTACACAGTTACATCAATAGGTATCCACCACACCAAAACCACCCATAAACAGCTGTGTTTACTTTGTTTGCTTAGTTAGGGTCAACTCTGCGTATTTTCATTTCTTCGTTTTGATCATTTTTCTTGAAGACGATCGTGAAGACGATACTGTCGCCCAAACCATTAAAAACATGTATAATTTTTTTTTGTTTAAAAACTGCCAAAAACTGCTAAAATTTAAGAAAATGCTAAAAAAAAACTGCTGCAGGTCATTTTCATGATCGAAAACTGCTAAAATCGCAGGAAACTGCTAAATATGGTAACGCTGACTGAGAATGTCTTGCTGTTGGAGTCGCATGTTGCTTATAAGAATTTTATATTCTGAAACAGGAAGATATGATCAGGGTTTGATATTTTTTTATTTTTTTTAAATTCTGACTTGCCTAAGCAGTAAGATGCACGTCGACCTAAAATATCTATTGTGCTTGTGGTCAGATGTTTTTTTAGGATAGTATCGCTTCTACTTTCCTAATGTAGCTGATAATATGTTCAGCCGAAGATTTCCTCAGTTCTTCGGGACTTAAAAATTCACTGAGGAAAGATTCCCTTCTCATACCGTAAAGGGCCGGGCATTCACATATGATACGTTCGGCTGTTTCGTCTTCTTCTAGACATAGTCTGCACTCCGGTGAGTCGACCAGATGCATTTTATTTAGGTGATATCGCAGACCGTGATGACCAGTTAGGTAGCATACTAAGTTCTTGATATCGTGCCTGCGAAGATTTAGTATCTTGTTGGCATCTATTTTGAAGGGCTGAATAGCTCGTTCGGTCTGTCTCAGACCTGTGATGTTCTCCCAGTATGACTTGCATTTGTTTTGTTCACGACTTTTTATAGCCAGATTTATGGCTGATTTGGGGATTGCACAGAAGGGTTCAGGTCCAATGAAGGGGGTTTCTGAACGTTTTCTGGCTAGTTCATCAGCTTTTTCGTTACCTTCAATCCCCTTATGTCCGGGGACCCACTATAGTCTGGTTTCGTTCCTAGAACTGAGTGTTTGGAGGGAATTGAAGCAGTGTAGTACTGATTTGCAGTCAATAATGTGTGAGCTAAGGGCTTTTATAGCTGCTTGACTGTCCGTGATTATATGGATGTTTGCGCCTTTAATACCTGAGTTGTGTACTAGGTTTGCGCATTATTTTATGGCATGGAGTTCAGCTTGAAATAGGGTTTTTTTCCCCATAGGTATTGAGATGTTCCTATGTGGTCCATGTATGCCAGCTCCTATCCCTGAGTTCATTTTAGAACCATCCGTATACCACTTTAGGCCGTTTTCGCAGTTTGGTGGGTTATTGCTACACCATGCTTCTCTGGTTGTGATCTCCGTTGAGAATCTTTTGTCGAAGCATAGTGTCTTGGTAAGCGGTCTGTAACCGCACAGATCATGTCAAGTTCTGGAAGTTCGGATAGCAGCTCAATTAGTTTTGGGTATTCGCTAATTTTCAACTCTTCCGCTTGTGTCAAACTTGCTGAGCTGCGAATTGCCACTTTTTTTTATATACAAGGTGGCGCAAAAATAACCTTCCGATGTTTTTTGGCTGTAATTAAAAAAAAAAATGAAAAACTTTGATTCTTCTTGTGGATTTTTTTTATTTGGTCTTTTAATTTTTTTTACATCAAGTCGAGAATATGATGTCATGTAAATGGCCGCCGCCACAGTTGATTGTCATTTGAGCCCTTTTTATGGCATTTTCCATCACTTTGGCCAAAACTTCCGGCGATAGGTCCTCACATTCTTGACGGATATTATCTTTAAGAGCTGCAAGAGTCTGAGGCTTGTTGACATAAACCCGCGACTTCAAAAAAGCCCCACAAAAAGAAGTCTGGAGCGGTCAAATCAGGCGATCTTGCTGGCCAGTGCAAATCGCCAAAACGGGATATTAGGCGCCCGGGAAATGCATCCTTCAGCATATCGGTTGTGGCACGTGCAGTATGTGCCGTTGCACCGTCCTGTTGGAACCACATGTTTTCCAATCCCAATTCATCAAGTTGCGGCAAAAAGAACTCGTTGATCATTGCTCTGTAGCGCTCACCATTCACAGTAACCGTTTGGCCCGCGACGTCTTCGAAGAAAAAAGGTCCGATGACTCCTCCAGCGAAAACAGCACACCATACAGTGACTTTGAGCGGGTGTAAAGGCTCTTCGTGGGTTACACGCGGATTTTCAGTGCCCCAGAAGCGTAAATTTTGCTTTTTTACGTACCCGCTAAGATGGAAATGGGCCTCATCACTCATGATTATTTTTGATGAAAAATCATCTTCCTCTTGGTGGTGATTAAGGATGGCTTGAGCGTATGTTAGACGCGATTGTCGGTCAGCAGCCAACAGCTGATGCACCGTCTGGACTTTGTAAGGAAACATCTTCAAATCTTGTACCAAAATTCGCTGTAAAGACCGTCGACTGATACCCATTTGCGTGGCACGTCGTCTGGTCGATGTCGACGGCGCTTCCATGGCATCTTCGGCTACAGCAGCAATATTCTCTGCAGAACGGCTACTCCGGGGTCTGCCACGCCTGGCAGCATCTCGTGTTGTGCCAGTCTCTTCGAGGCAAGCGGCTAAACGTCGCAGTGTTTCACCAGTGGGCGTTGGACGGCTAGGAAATCTGCGACGAAATTCACGTTGTGCCAAAGTCACCGACCCATTATTGCTCAAATAAATAGTCACCAATATTCCGCGTTCTGGAGCAGTGTAGCGTAACATTGTTTATTAACGTGTATTTCGCATGTGTTTAATACACAAATGTCAAAACAGAACTGACATTAGGGGCCAATCGCAAAATTTATAGCATTTTCTGATAGGAGGATTATTTTTGCGCCACCTTGTATATGTGGAGGGGCGTTTGTCCTATTAAGGCTTCTATAGCCGCTGTGGGACAGGTACGCATAGCTCCGGTAATGCCCAGAACGGGCAAGCTGTTATAACTTGTTTAATTTATTTATAGTTGTTTTTTGGGTGACTTTGTTCCTTCATACTATTGAAGCGAATGTTATAAAGGGCCTGACCAAGATCGTGTAGATCCAGTGTTTGGTCTTTGGAGAGATTCTCCAGGTTTTACCATACATGCTTCGGCAAGCCCAGAAAGCTTTGATTGCTTTTTCAATTTTGTTGTTTATGTGGGAGTTCCAGCTTAGATTTTTGTCGAGGAGCAGTCCAAGAAATTTTACTTCTTTGGAATACTCAATGTATGTACCTATCATTGATTGAAATTTGGGTAAGACTTAATTGTCTACTTACTTAAGTGGCGCTACAGTCCGGAATGAACCTGGGCCTCAACCAACATGCCTCTCCAATTAGCCCGGTCCTTAGCTAACTGCCTCCAGTTGCGCACTCCAAGTTGGTTGAGGTCGGTTTCCACTCAACGTGATGTCATAGCCACGTTTGCTAGCATAGGGAAGGAAGCGGCAAAAATGGGTTTAGCAGTAAATGAGGGTAAGACTAAGTATATGCTGTCAACACGAAAGGACTCACAACATCGACGAATTGGACAGAACTTCACCATTGACAGATATAACTTTGAGGTAGTACGGGACTTTGTCTACCTCGGCTCCGCTATTAACTCTGACAACAACATCTCGTCAGAAATCAAACGAAGAATTACTCTTGCCAATCGCTGTTTCTTCGAGCTAAGAAGGCAATTTAGTAGTAAAGCCCTCACTCGAACTACTAAGGAGATCCTTTATAAGACCCTGAGGACATGAAGCATGGACCGTATCAAAAGCGGATGAAGAAATCCTTGGCCGATTCGAGAGAAAAATTCTTCGGAAAATCTTCGGTCCCGTTTGCGTTGACGGGCTATGGAGACGAAGATTCAACCACGAACTATACGAGCTGTACAGCGACATACCCCTAGTCAAAAAACTCCGCATTGGACGTTTAAGGTGGCTAGGACATGTAGAAAGAATGGATACCAATACTCCGGCTCGCAGAGTCTTCAATTCCCAGCCAGACGTCGGACGCAGTAGAGTAAGACCTCGCCTAAAGTGGCGCGCACAAGTAGAAACCGACCACAACCAACTTGGAGTGAGCAACTGGAGGCAGTTAGCTAAGGACCGGGCTAATTGGAGAGGCATGTTGGTTGAGGCCAAGGTTCATCCCGGACTGTAGCGCCACGTAAGTAAGTAGGTATCCGCTTTTTAAAAGTTTTTTTTTATTAAAACGGAGGTAAGTATGAGCCAAAGAATTAACATTCATTTCTCAAGAACACATCTTATTCAAAAGTTTCTCAATTGGATGCAATTTCTCAATTTCTTCCCAATTAGGCAAATGCTAACGAGTTACCCACTGCCTTTTAGATTTCTCCTTAAAAATCGTACTGAATTTGTGTGAACCACTTACGTAGTCATTGCACAAAATCATAATTCATTCAGGCTCTCCAAGAATGTCAAGGCTGTATCTCACTGTTTCCACGTCCAGACGTCAGGCTTTCAACATCAGAGTCCTACAGAAGCAATTGAACGCCAGCTTCTACTTTCCAAGTACACTCATCGCAGTTGCTTCTCATTTCGAATACCTACCATCGATACAAAGGCAGATACACCCTGAAGTTAATTCATTCCATTAAGTGGCTTGTAATGCAAAAATTGTAAGATCCAGAACCACTGCAGCGACAACGGTTAAAATTAAAATGAGAACAACCAGGCAGGCCAGGAAGGCAACAAAAAAAAAACCTCTTGGTCTTGCCATTAATTGATTTTACCCTACGGAGTGTTCTTCTTAGACGCGCAGAGATTTAAATCGTTCGCCGCATTGGACAGAGTTATCTCTTCGGTCTTGTAATTTGTTGTATCGCAGACACACTGGGCACAGAGCAAAGCATTCGCAGACCACTACACTGGAGAGTACAATCCAAGACCACTTTAGATTCCGCCTGGCAGGACGCAGAATACCTATATATCTGCGCCGAGAACATTGCATTCCACACCGCGTGCACAAAGCAGATGCGCACCAAGATACAACTTTATTATTAGGATCAGAAGCTTAAGTAGCAATGATCTCTCTCTCTGTCAGAATGCCAGCTATACTAAGACTCTAACTACAGCCGCAGCAATCGATGTACTGATTAATTGAACTTTCTGCAGCCAGTTGCACTGGAGACGGCAAATCAGGGAGTGATTCTCGCATGAATTATGTGTCATGTTCTGGTTTCCATTCGAAATCTATCTAAATGCTCCCAAACTATAGCCGCAGATACACACGACGTACAACAAATGTAAATATAAATTATTGACTCATTGGCCGGAGAATTTATTTCGCCTCACATCGCCCAATTCAGTTAGCCGCAATCTCCCCAGTATCTATTGGATGCGTAAATCAGTTTTTTTTTCTCTTGATTTTTGTTTTGTGTTTAATTTCAGACCGTTCGCCCCTTCGTGCGTCTAAAAATACCCAAGATCGGCGCGTATGGCGTCCCAATAATAGCATTCACATATTTTATAGTCCAAATGAAAAATTAGTGGAAAACAATTTTTTCCCCATTTTACTGTTGGCCGGGTGTATGTGATGTGTTCCCTTCGACGTTGTGTCGGTCGTCCATCGGAATTCCAATGTTCGCCTTACAATCTCTGATCGTGTGCACGTACCCTACTACACACAGATGTGATTGAACAATGAACTATATACGTGCGAGTTCGGAAGGAACACTTGTACTTTTTCGACACTCGTTGTACTACACCGAAAATAGGCCTGCGCCAGTAGACCGCCCCTACACAGAGCTATAGCATCACATCCACAAGATCATCATCATGATCGGAGAAGTGGCGGATCGAATGGTTGATGATCTGATATGGTGCAAGATACACACCGATCGCGATCATTGTGAGATTGTATCTATGCGTATGGAAATATTTTGAAATAAGAAAAACATACTTAAGATCGTAAGATCGGTGTTGTACAATTCTTTTTGGCTTTTTTTTCTCATTTTTTAATTTCTTTCGGATATTTTCGGCTGTCTGATAAAAATAGATATTTAGTTCGAAATCAAATTTATTTACACCAGTATTTATACGATGATCAAGCAGCAGCATTTTGGTGGAATAAGTGTTTTTTTTTTTTATTTTCATACGAGATTACAAGGATGAATTTAAAAATTTGTTTGTTTCTTTGTATTTCAAGAATGTTGGTAGATAATAATGATTTTTATTATCAAAAACAGGGGCTGTATATATAAAAAAAATGTTTCTGCAAACTCATCGTTATCTACAGCACTCCAATATGTGATGTTTCGGGCACATACGTTGGTCTCACTCTCGTTAATATTGCGAACAATTATTTTCTTAAGGTCGTCATATTTTGCTTGCAGATTGATATGGACCAGAGCTTATAGGTATCTAAAATATTTCTTAACTTGAGTTTCATATGGTAATGCGGTGTGGGGTTGGTAGTCATTCATCGGTCAACAACACAGGCGGCAGATTCAGGAACGCTCTATAGATTTGCAAATTAAATAGCACTAGTGGATCAAAATTAGCAACGGCTAACATCCTCGACTTAAAACCAAATGGCAGCTGAATCATTTTTAAGATCTAATTAACCTTCATGAGCTGCAGTCATATACGTCAGGATTTCCTTGAATATAGATGGTTGCGAACAACCCGAAAGGCTAACGGAATAACTAAATTCCGTAGTGGTTTCTGAAGCCTCGTGTGCTAGTGGTATCTAATAAATTGGCCCTTCAGGTCGGGTGTTGTGCTTTGGGCTAACAACTCACTCACGATTAATAAAGATCCTAGAAAAGGACTGATTTAATGTTGGAAACTAGAGGAAAACGGATAACGACGTTCGCATATGCACCTGAAAGGTAAGAACATTAAACAGAAGATATACAGCCCAATAACTAGCGGAAGACCTAAGCTACTTTAAAGCAGACATTACTGAAATCTAGGATATACGATGGTCTGGTCTGGAAAACAGCGGAGGAACCCCTGTAACGTCTACCATGGCCCTTGTCATAGTAAACAGAAATAGCAACTTTTCTGTAAAAGATTTTTTTTTAAATGCCAAACTTAGCTAGCTTTGAAGACATTCGCGAACTCATCGTTACATTCCGCATATGAACTCAGGTTCCAACAGAATTAAAAGATGTTATTTCGAAAGATTGCTTCTACGAGGTCCTTGACCAAACAAGAAATATGATAACTACCAAAGTACGATGTTAAAATCGTGCTGGAAGATTTTAAAGCAATGGTAGGAAGAGAAGAAATCTTTAGCAGTATTGTCGTAAAATATAGCCTACACGACAACACGTCTGGTAACGGCCATAGGCTAAATGAATTTACTAGGGAAGGAAAGCCACTATAGCCAGCACACGGTTTCCTCACCTCGATATCCATAAGGAGACATGGCGGTATCCAGATCAACATTGCGATAGACCAGAGACACGCATCCAGTATTTTGGATGTTCCGAACATTCCGAGGGGCTAAAATAGACTCAGACCGCTAACGTGTTGCAGCCAAGGTAAGAATGCGGATATCCACCATGCCACAACAAACCAGAAGTACTGTGAAAAAAATTTAATTTCGAAAGACTGCACTCGCCAGAGACCGCCAAGGCCTTCGCGCAATGCGTATCCCTTAACCTCTCGATTCACACCATACCACCAGCATCTAATGTCGAAAAACAATGGCAACGATGCCAACAAGCCAATAGATCATCCGAAACTGATGTGCTAGGTTTCTCGCGGCCACCAGTAAGAAACCCCTGGTGAGAAGTGCCGACGGATGCTCGCAGCCAAGAACGAGGCCTACAAGGCTAAATTGAAGGTGAAGACGAGAGCTGCCATTGAGCTCTATAGGCAAAGAAGAAGGGAAGAGCACCGGCTTTTCATAAAGAAGAAAAAAGAGCAAGAAAAGCGCGCGATCGAGGATACAGAGAGTTTTACCAAATTGTAAAATGTCAAAGCCAAGGATACAAGGCTCGACAAGAATCCTGTCCAGATGAACAAGGAAATATCGTGGTTGAGACACAGTCAATGCTGAGGACATGGAAGAACCACTTCTGTAGACTGTTAAACGGCGATGATGAACAACTTTCCGCTGTCAGGCAGAACGAACCATTTAATATTGGCAACGGCTGCGAAAAGTGCCTACCACCCGACCTAAGTGAAGTGAGGATAGCAATATCTAACATCAAGCTTTATAAGGCCGCCGGAAATGACGGCCTTCCCGCTGAGCTTTATAAAGCTGGCGGAGATGACTTGGTAAGTAACGTCTACCAACTCATAAGCCAAATCTGGTCGGATGAAAGCATGCCTGAAGAATGGAACCTCAGCATCGTTTGACCGATCCACAAGAAAGGAGACCGTCTGAACTACAGAGGCATGAGTCTCCTCAACATCGTCTACAAGATCCTATCTGCCGTAATATGTGAACGCCTGAAACCGTTTTACAACAACCTGATCGGCCCTTGTCAGTGTGGTTTTAGGCCAGGAAAGTCCACTTACATACTTACTTAAGTGGCGCTACAGTCCGGAATGAACCTGGGCCTCAACCGACATGCCTCTTCAATTAGCCCGGCCCTTAGCTAACTTCCTCCAGTTGCGCACTCCAAGTTGGTTGAGGTCGGTTTCTACTTGTACGCGCCTCTTAAGGCGAGGTCTTCCTCTACTGCGTCCGACGTCTGGCTGGGAATCGAAGACTCTGCGAGCCGGAGTATTGGTGTCTATTCTTTCTACATGTCCTAGCCATCTTAAACGTCCAATGCGGAGTTTTTTGAACAGGGGTATGTCGCTGTACAGCTCGTATAGTTCGTGGTTGAATCTTCGCCTCCATAGCCTGTCAACGCAAACGGGACCGAAGATTTTCCGAAGAATTTTTCTCTCGAATCGACCAAGGATTTCTTCATCCGCTTTTGATACGGTCCATGCTTCAGCGCCGTAGAGCAGGACTGGGATGATCAGGATCTCCTTAGTAGTTCGAGTGAGGGCTTTACTACTAAAGGAAAGTCCACAACTGATCATATTTTCACACTTCGGCAGATACTGAAAAAAACCCAAGAAGTCCAAATCGATACCCACCACCTATTTATCGATTTCAAAGCCGCATACGACAGCATGTATAGAGACGAACTATACAGAGCCATGTCTAGTTTTGGTACACCGCCCAAACTCGTCCGTTTGTGTAGGATGACGATTGAGAATTCTCGCTGCTCCATCAGGGTCGAAAACGACCTCACCGACACATTCGACAACAAAAAAAGAATTAAGGCAAGGCGATGCGCTGCCATGTGACTTTTTCAATTTGATTCTTGAGAGGATTGAGCAAAACTCCCGAGCCAACACCAGAGGCACAATTTTCCAAAAATCGGTGCAATACTGGCATACGCCGACGATATTGACATCATTGGTAGGACTCAACGTGATGTCATAGCCACGTTTGCTAGTATAGAGAAGGAAGCGGCAAAAATGGGTTTAGCAGTAAATGAGGGTAAGACTAAGTATATGCTGTCAACACGAAAGGACACACAACCTTGACGAATTGGACAGAACGTCACCATTGACAGATATAACTTTGAGGTAGTACGGGACTTTGTCTACCTCGGCTCCGCTATTAACTCTGACAACAACATCTCGTCAGAAATCAAACGAAGAATTGCTCTTGCCAATCGCTGTTTCTTCGGGCTAAGAAGGCAATTTAGTAGTAAAGCCCAAACTCGAACTACTAAGGAGATCCTATATAAGATCCTGATCATCCCAGTCCTGCTCTACGGCGCTGAAGCATGGACAGTATCAAAAGCGGATGAAGAAATCCTTTGTCGATTCGAGAGGAAAATTCTTCGGAAAATCTTCGGTCCCGTTTGCGTTGACGGGCTATGGAGACGAAGATTCCACTATGAATTAAGACTTCAAATTTAGGGGTTTATTCTAATTTTGTTGGACATTTGTGTGATAATTTTTGATGTCGGAGAATTCATGTAAATATGGGACTGTCTCACGTACATACTGTGGGATACTAATATTCAAACTTTGTATAAACACAAACTTGAATAGAATGCCAGTTTCAAATGGCATTAACAGCCGCGGTTGTTAAAGTTTTATCGTTTCGGGGCTCATTTCAATTTCGAAAAGAAAATAAGCCCCACAGGGCTTAATTCCTCGGAGGCTATTGCAGCTAAGTCGACTCATAAGTTTGTTCGAGGAGCTCGTAGAAGGAGTATTAAGTGACTTCATATCTTTCCTCCGTCGCGTCGTAGGGTGAGCGTATTTAAGACTCATTTCGAACATTGTACCTTGATACGAATTGTCACAGTGCGTTCGCTGAGTATGTGATTCAGATGCGAATTTGTAACAAGCCAAAGACTTAGGCAAGAAGTCATATAGAATTTTTGTCTAAGTCTGTTACAAATCCACATCCCACATAGTCGCTGTTTCTCCTCATTTTTAACACAGGTAATAGCAAATTTAGCTACTTTGCATACTTTTCCGTTCCATCACATGCTTTGTAGTATATTGGAACGTTCGCTTTTCTGAAAAGGGTTATAATACTTTCCAGGTGAATATTCAAACGAATCATTAGTCCTTTTTGAGGATTTAGGGTGCTGACTTAAAAAAATTATATTACAATGCAATGGCTCTGTGCTCCAGAAACGCAAATTTGGTTTATTCACATAACCTGTTTAGTGAACATGGAGTTTGTCGCTCATAACTTGCATCAGGTTTAACAGCAATTAACCTCACTTGACGCTCAGCAAGCAGCAGTGGTTAAACGGTTTACACCTTTAAAAAATATATTTCAACACAAGAAACTTCTGTCGATGGAGAATTGGCATAAAAAAAAAAAATACCAAGCAGGTCACTTCTTGCGACATCTCTTGGATATCCAGTTTCAACGCATAATTGTCCTCCAAAAAGCTGCAGGACTTCGCGAAGACTACGAAATTCACTATGCACTAAGACTGCGCGGAAATAAATCAAAAAATCATTTACAATAGTTCCGCGTTCTTCAGCTGTGTATAGCTATATTGCTTGTTGTCAATGTTTTTTGTCTTCCTACAATATAACTATCAAAGCCCATTAAGTTTAAGACATTTTTTTTGCCTCACCTGGTACAACAACGTACTGTAAGCTAAAAATGATGTTTAGACATTTTATTTAGACAGTTTGCACGTGTTTTTTATTATCTGACATTTTAGGTTATATAGGCCTGGTAGTGCACATTGTCACAAGAAGCTTCTCAAATTTCGTATTCGGAATCGGCTTTATCTTTTTTGGCAAAAATATATCTTGGCATAGACAAATGAATGGAGAAGCTATGTTTGTGGTCCAGTATGCAGTATGGACCGTTAACGCCAGATATAAACTCTTTTTCAAATTTAAGGCTCAAAATCTGAAGACATTCAGACAGGCATGTCTGCTTTCGATTCGTATACGATATACGTTACTTACTTTGCCTCAAACCTAATTACATATCTACTTTGGGATTGGTTATGCATTTCCAAGATGAATGCAAATTAAATTGTCTGCCTTCAAGAAAGTCTTGTTATTATGACATGAAACAAACAAGACTTGAAGACTTCAAAAAGATACTCCAACCTCGAGCACAGTTTATTTTCGTTATCATTACGCAATTCAGTGGAAAATCAATTCGCCAAATTATCGCCTGTCCTACTCCAACCCGTAATGATCCTCCAAAAAAAAATCAGATTCGATTACCCAACCAACCCAATAAACAAAGTTCAATCCATCCATCAAATAATTGACACGCGATAAACTCAAAATGGCTTGTCAACCGGTTGAATTCAATTAAAAATCCTTTAAGTGCTGTCATCCTTCGCACCGTTGGCTTCCTAAAACTATACACATTTTGACACCTGTCACTTTGACTTGTAGATGCACAAGATACAATGCAATCAGTAGCCCATCACGTACCGTATAATTGAAATAACAACAAACACACCAACACACATATCGGTGAACATACTTAACGAGAGTCGTCGAAAGCCGAAACCCAAAAGACACAGCGGAAGTGCATTTGGTTATGCAGGTCGCGTGCAACCAGATTTCCATTCAAACGAGAACCAATATAAACATCACAAGAGCAGAGCTATCCATACTCGAGTCACCACACTCTCCAGACCTCCACGTCTACCATGATGACGACGACGCATGGTGCTGGTAACTTTGTATTCACGTACGTGTATCTCTTCCTTTTCAACTCTTTTATCACGCTCCAACAAAAGATTTCCTTAACACACAAAATAACAACAGACCAAACCAACAGATTGCCATTTTAATTCAATGCATCGATGTATCTTTGTTTTGTTTTATTGTTTTTTTTAAAAACTTTTCGCATCATCATAATCATCATCTCATGCTCTTTCTCCGCTTACTAGAAATCCAAACTCCATTCCGTCCACCGACATCCAAGTGGATGAGGAATGTGAACCATCGAACGGTGCTGAGCGCGGGGCAGAAATTATAACGATTGTCTAATTGCGAACGTTTTGCAAGTGTGTGGAAAGAAATTGTGTTATTTTGTGTACGCGCAGCACAACAAACACAAGATACAGCAACAACAACAACAACAGCAACAGAACCGAACGGGGCGAATCCAGAGAAAAATTATATCCAACATGGAAATATCGAGGTCAGTCCAGGTCATGCCACTTTAGTGAGCGAGCGAACGATATGTGTACTAGTAGTGTGGTGTATCTATGTATATCTGCGACGGACTGGGACGACCACGACACGCCATGCGACGAATAAAAGACGCAAGCAAAGAGTCAAAAGCGCACAGCAAAGCAATAGCAGACGAAACGAAGAGCAAAGTGAAGCTTGAACTAAATGTTGCCACAGTTGGCAAATTAATTACACGCGTCCATTGAAGTGAAGCATCAACGATATATCATTGGTTGAGATATCTACAGGCAGAGTTGCCAGGTATTTATGTTGGGCAAATGACGCTGAGACCTTCAGTCAGTCATATAGGCTCAGTTCATATGGGTGCAGTGGTTAGTGCGTTGGACAACCTGGAAAATGACTCGATCCATTTTTATACCGATGGCTCCAAAACAAATGACGAGTGGGTGCTGAAGTCTTCTCCGACAGGCTTAACCTTAGTCTACCTTTCCTTCTTCCTGTTCATTGCAGCGTGTTTCAGGCGGAACTCATGGCGATAAAAGAAGCCTTATCTTGGCTGGAAGAGAATGTTTAAATTGCCAAGGATAATAGCATCTTCTCAGACAGCCAAAACAGCCATCAAATGCCTGGAATCAGTCTCAAAAAATTCAAGGACAACCCTAGATTGCCGCTCATCTCTTCAAAAGATGTCGGAACAGTTTAACATTCACCTATGCTGGGTGCTTGGGCATAGTGACATTCCAGGTAACTGTAAGGATAATGAACTCGCCAGGTGCATTAGGTATTCCTATCGCTACATGAAAAAGCAACATGCTAACAGGAAATCAAATCTCAGATGGAGCCTTGGCCCGACCCGACGTGTCAAATAACCAAACAAATTTGGCCAAAGCTGGCCAAGAAGACCCAAGGGACTGATTTCACTCGCTAGAACATACACTAGCGCCACCAAAGGTGTCATCACTGGACACTGTTTAATAGGTACACACGCAGAAAGGCTGGGCCTTTACTGAACCGACTTCTGTAGGAGCTGCATGGACGAAGAGGAAGAAGAAACAATACTTCATCTTCTTTGTAACTGCCCGACCCTATTAAACAAAGGGAAGCTTCATCTTGGAGCTTACGTCTTTCAAAATCTCAGCGATTTGATAAAAATGGAAATAAGAAGTCTCCTCCGTTTCATTAACAGCTGAAAATGGTTTTCTCACAGGTAGCAAGGAAAATGGACAATATTCACCAAAAACTGGTCTAAGTGTGTTGGCAAACTCGCTGGCAGCTACTCTAACCTAACATAACCTAGTGCGTTGTCCCGAAAGTGACAACACCAAAGATTTTTTCACTGCCCTCCTGCTAAAGTCTGACAAACATCCAAGAGTAACACTGAGAAGCTTCTCGAATTTGCTGTTCGGATCGCTAAAGACGAAGTCCTCTTCTTTGTTGCAACGATAATAACTTCGCACACTCATACAAAGGAAGAAGGTAGGTTTAGGGACCTGCATGGGCAGTTAGTTAATGCCACATATACTTGCAGATCTCTCAAAGATTTACAAAAAAAAAAACGATATACATGACAGAAACCTTTTCAACTGGCTGAGAATAAAATTTGCTGCTTTCAGCTCCCCACCCTTTTTGCAAAAACCAAACCGCGTGCAATTACATATAAAGGGATCATTAGTGCAGCTGTTATGAAGTGAGGAAATTGTTCTGTTTAAGTGGCGCTACAGTCCGGGATAAATATGGGCCTCAACCAACATGCCTCTCCAATTTGCCCGGTCCTTAGCTAACTGACTCCAGTTGCGCACTCCAAGTTGGTTGAGTTCGGTTTCCACTTGTGCGTGCCACTTAAGGCGAGGTCTTCCTCTACTGCGACCGACGTCTGGCTGGGAATCGAAGACTCTGCGAGCCGGACTATTGGTGTCCATTCGTTCTACATGTCCTAGCCATCTTAAACGTCCAATGCAGAGTTTTTTGACCAGGGGCATTCGCTGTACAGCTCGTATAGTTCTTGGTTGAATCTTCGTCTCCATAGCCCGTCAACGCAAACGGGACCGAAGATTTTCCGACGAATTTTTCTCTCGAATCGACCAAGGATTTCTTCATCCGTTTTTGATACGGTCCATGCTTCAGCGCCGTAGAGCAGGACTGGGATGATCAGGGTCTTATATAGGTTCTCCTTAGTAGTTCGAGTGAGGGCTTTACTACTAAATTGCCTTCTTAGCCCGAAGAAATAGCGGTTGGCAAGAGTAATTCTTCGTTTAATTTCTGACGAGATGTTGTTGTCAGAGTTAATAGCGGAGCCGAGGTAGACAAAGTCCCGTACTACCTCAAAATTATATCTGTCAATGGTGACGTTTGGTCCAATTCGTCGATGTTGTGTGTCCTTTCGTGATGACAGCATATACTTTGTCTTACCCTCATTTACTGCTAAACCCATTTTTCCGCTTCCTTCTCTATACTAGCAAACGTGGCTATGACATCACGTTGAGTCCTACCAATGATGTCAATATCGTCGGCGTAAGCCAGTATTTCACCATTTTTTTGGAAAATTGTGCCTTTGGTGTTGGCTCGGGAGTTTTGCACAATCCTCTCAAGAATCAAATTGAAAAAGTCACATGATAGCGCTTCGCCTTGCCTAAATACTTTTTTTTGGTGTCGAATGTGTCGGTGAGGTCGTCTTCGACCCTGATGGAGCAGCGAGAATTCTCAATCGTCATCCTACACAAATGGGCGAGATTGGGCGGCATACAAAAACTAGACATAGCTCTGTATAGCTCGTCTCTATAAATGCTGTCGTATGCGGCTTTGAAATCGATAAATAGACTATGGGTGTCGATTTGGACTTCTTGAGTTTTTTCCAGGATCTGCCGAAGTGTGAAAATTTGATAGGTTGTGGACTTTCCTGGCCTAAAACCACACTGATAACTGCCGATCAGGTTGTTGGTAAACGGTTTCATGCGTTCACATATTACGGGAGGAATGATCTTGTAAGCGATGTTGAGTAGACTTATGCCTCTGTTGTTGGCGCAGTTCAGAGGGTCTTCTTTTTTGTGGATCGGGCAAACGATGCTGAGGTTCCATTCTTCAGGCATGCTTTCAACCGACCAGATTTGGCTTATGAGTTGGTGGATGTTGCTTACCAAGTCATCTCCGCCAGCTTTATAAAACTCAGCGGGAAGGTCGTCATTTCCGGCGGCCTTATTAAGCTTGAGTTTAGATATAGCTATCCTCACTTCACTTAGGTCGGGTGGTTGGCAGTTTTCGCTGTCCTTGCCAATATTAAATGATTCGTTCTGCCTGACAGTGGAATGTTGTTCGTCATCGCCGTTTAACAGTCTGCAGAAGTGGTTCTTCTATATCCTCAGCATCGACTGTGTCTCAACTACGATATTTCCTTGTTCATCTCGACAGGATTCTGTTCGAGCCTTGTATCCTTGGCTTTGACGTTTTACACTTTGGTAAAACTTGCGAACATCGTTCCTGGAGTGGCACCTCTCTATATCCTTGCTCTTTTTTTTTCTTTCTGAAAAGCCAATGTTCTTCCCTTCTTCTTTGCCTACAGAGCTCAATGGCAGCTCTCATCTTCACCTGTAGCTTAGCCTTGTAGGACTCGTCCTTGGCTGCGAGCATCTGTCGGCATTTTCATCAAACCAAGGGTTCTTGCTGGTGGCCGCGAGAAACGTAGCACATCAATTGCGGCTTTAGATGCTGGTGGTGTGTTGTGAATCGAGAGGTTAAGGGATACGCGTTGCGCGAAGGTCTTGACGGTCTCTGGCGATTGCAGTCTTTCGACATTCAGACATCCAAAATACTGGATGCGTGCCTCTTGTCTATCGCAATGTCAACTGTTCGTTGATCTGGAGACCGCCATGTCCCCTTATGGATATCGAGGTGAGGAAACCGTGTGCTGGCTATAGTGGCATTTCGTTCCGTAGCGAAGTCAATTAGCCTAAGTCCGTTACCAGACGTGTTGTCGTGTAGGCTATATTTTCTGACAGTACTGCTAAAGATGTCTTCTCTTCCTACCATTGCGTTAAAATCTCCCAGCACGATTTTAACATCGTACTTTGGTAGTCGCTCTCCTGTTTAATGTTCTCACATTCCAGGTGCAGATACGAACGTCGTTGTCCTTTTTTCGTTAAGCATGGTCGTCAACAATAAAATCAGTCCTTTCCGAGGCTATTGGTTGCTTCGTAATTGTTCTCCTCCACAACTCTCGCCAGATTTGAATTTTCCACAATTTAAGGGATAAAGTTTTGGCAACCCAAAAAAAAAGTTTGACAGCAAACTGTAACACCCTTGTAATGGAAGAACTGGAGGCAAAAGTATAGACTTTTGAGAATGCGATGAACTTTGCATACAAAGTCTCGTACTCAGTTAAGCGAAACAAAAAATACACTTCCCCCATGGTGGAATGAAGAACTCTACAATCTCAGACAGATGACCTGATTTATCGTCAATATCTGTCACAAATGCAACTGTTGGCAGCCTTATAAGGACTGATTAAGTCTAAGAAAGCCATAAAAACATCCAAAAGGGAGTGGATGGATTATTGCCATTCTATTGAAACACTCAAGGACTTCGCCAGGCTAAGCAAAATTCTGTCTAAGGAACACTCCAACCCTTCTTTTCTGAGAAGGTCAGATGAAGTGTGGACAGAATTCACCGCAGAGACCCTGGAACTCCTTTTAAATACACACTTTCCCGAATGTAGTACGGAAAGCGGGAGATCTCGGCAAGTACAAAGCAATATCAATTCAATAATTTCCTAGGAAACGATTAGCTGAACTATTAACAGCTTCTCTCCGTTCAAGTCTCCGGGACCTGACGGGCATACTGCCAGTTATGCTACAGAAAAAGCGAGACCTAACAGTGCCATGGCTGGCGTCAATTTTTAGAAGTTGCTTAGTACTTAACCACGTACCCTACTCGTGGAGACGCACTCGAGTGGTAGGTAGCGAAGGACATCAGACCAATCAGTCTAACCTTGTACTAAAATCCATAGAGCGTGTGGATGTCTAGAACATCCACTTGCGAAGTTTTCTAGAAGAATTTCCTCTATCCAAGTCACAAAATCACAGCAAGCCTACCTCAAGGGCAGATTCACGGAAACAGCTTTCCATGATGTAGTGCGGACAATCGAAAAATCCTTACACTATAAGAAATACACTCTAGGCTCCTCCATATATATATAGGGAGCTTTCAAGAACGTCCTCACTGGAGCTCTTCTTGAATCTCTGATCGAGCTGGGTATAGAGGAATATAATAGCCAATGGATAGTCTCTACGTTCGGAACAGAAATTATCCAGGCAACAGTCGTTTATCCAAATTTTACCCATAGAGGAACGCCACAGGGCAGCGTCATCTCTCCTCTACTCTGGCTTATTGTAATGAATAAAATCCTAGCTAAATTAGACAAGGAACGGTTCAAAGTTGTCGCGTGTGCGGATTACGTGGTCAGGAAAATGTCCCTTCATGATAAGCGAAATTTAGACAAGGTTAGCACCTGGGCTTCAAGTTATGGCCTCGGTATAAACCCAAGCAAAACGGGATTGATGCTATTCACCACCAAAACCATAACACCCGATTTCACCCTCCCCCGTATAAATGCCACTGACTCACACTATCTTCCAGGGCTAGGTATTTGGTTATCATGCTTGACCCAAATCATAACTGGAAACACAACATCGAACATGAGGAAGGCGTGTATTGCCTTCTATGCTTGCAGCAAACCATTTGAAAGAAGTGGAGACTTCAACCAAAGATGACCTTGTGGATGTACACAACTTTAGTACGTCCAATTCTGAGTAAATGCTAAAATGCTGCAAGGAACAGGCAGAATAGGCACCACGGACGCATCTCTTGCCTCTCGACCTACATATTAAAGATACCGCACTATGCAGTGCAGTAAGACTCAAGGAGTCAGGATGCTGAACTGCAAGGCCGTAAGGCAACATATATCCTCGACTCGATACCAAATGGCGTGGTCACGTTTCCAACTGACTACGTCACTCCACACTAAACTTCAAGAAAGGCTTTCACTTAGGTTTTCCTACCGGAGCTCAATGGAAGGGAAACGAAGTAGTAGGGGGTTTTGACACGGTCGTCTACACCGACAGATTTAAGATGAACTGTGGTGTGGGGTCCGGTGTCTACTCGGAATCGCCGCAAATATCAAGAACTACGACGATAGTCACGGGACACAGGCCAATTGGAGACTATGCGGCTAAACTAGGGATCCCATACAATCCCCAGTGCCGCAGTTGCGAGAACACAAATGAGAAAGAAACCCTCTCCCATTTCATCTGCTAGATCTAGCAAGAGCCAGATTGCATGCATTAGACCAACCATTCTTCGACACTCCTAGCGACATCTCGGGTATAAGGATACAAGATCTTATCCGCTTTCTAAACCTCACAGGCTGGATCTAGGGACCTGGCTGGAGGAATCCTTGTACCTTACATTTTCGAAAACGAGTCCTGTCAAGTAGGGCGATGACCTTCTGCCTACTTATTGTGGTATTGATATGGACATGATTTTAATTAGACGGTGTGGCATGGCATATCTTCAGCCCGTGAAAAAATTCTATTACTGCAAGAGACATTTCCCCTACTGCACTCCCGTTTCGGTGATCATAATTGGCACCCTAGACCTTGCGTTTTCATTCAATCGGATTTCATTTTTAAAGTTATTTGAAGTCAATGAGGACAACAAATCCCGTCCATTGAAAAGATACAAAGCTGCACCAACGAAATTTAGCCACATTTATGCAAAATGGTCATGGCAATTTCTAAAAAAGAGTGCGTTTGTGCCAGGTAATCCGAGCAGTCCTACATAACCCTATACCATCTACTTAATGTTTAAAAAAAATAAATTACAATTAAAAAAAAGGTATTTTGAAGTATCTGGAGCTATATTCCGGGTGAACCTGAACCTCAAAAATCATGTCACTCCAATTAACCCAGAACATACCTAATCATTTGCTCAATTTGCTGGCTTTTGTCAGGGTTGAAATTTGTCGGCCTTTTGTGAGTCAGGGTTGGCCGACTTGTTAAACTCTTACATAAACTACGGCCAGGGTTATTGAGGTCCAGATTCACCTTTGATGGTGGTGAAGAGTGCACTTATTCTTCTAAGCTCGACGAAATGGGGATGGGGTACCTCATATCAGATCACCAGTGATCACCTATCCTTAACTCTGTGCATAGTGCTATACAGTAAAAACTTACGTCCTCAGCTGAAACAGATAAATTTGTGGAAATTTGATCTCGATGAAGTCGTCATTTCTGTTCTTGGCAGTGACCAAGTGGTTAGTGCGTTTGCGTCATATGCATTCCTCTTCCAACAAGGGAAGCGACTATATATGTTAGTAGCCTACTCACCGGAAGCACCTCAGCCTTCACTGTATACAACAGAGCTCGGAAAACTTTTAAAATCTCTGAGACTAAACCAGAAGCGGCGCTTTTATGGATATTTTACAGCGTGACACAAGACTGACAGTTACCGCCAGAGTAGGTCAACACCCGCGAAACTGTTTACAGACGATCGAGTACGACAGTGATCACTGCGGACTTGCCGCCGTAATACAGCTTTCGAACGAGCTTGTGGCGTTGGACGAATACGTGCCTGTGCATTCTTACAACTACGGTAAGATGCGCTGGCCTCGCTTCACCAATGCCTTATCAAGAGAACTATACGTTCGAGGGACATATTACCACCAAACAACAGAAACCTAACAAACTATGAAATCGACGAATACTTACTACAAATGGACGAAACTGTTCAAAGAACAATGAACAGGAAGATACCAAAATAAAGGGTCCGCCAAAGAACTTTTTGAAAATGCTATAAAAAAACAACTACTGAATATTTTCTCAAATTTCTTTTTTTATTTGAAAGTACAATCCTTCCGGTTAGTAATGGAAAATAATTTCATTCAAATTGCTGCCTCGGCTGGCCATGCAGTAGCCTACACGATAGGTCCAATTTTTAAGCACATTATCGATTGTGTGCAGCTGTATTTCACCAATGGCTTCACGAATATTGTCCTTTAAAGCGTCAATTGTCTCTGGCTTGTCGTCGTAACACTTATCTTTTACGGCACCCCACAAATAATAGTCCAACGGGGTCAAATCGCAGCTCCGAGGTGGCCAAACGACATCAGCTCTGCGGCTGATAATGCGATCTTCAAAAACGGGTCGCAAAACATCGAGTGTAGCTTCGGCTGTGTGGCACGTAGTGCTGTCCTTGTTGAAACCAAATGTTGCCAATATCCTCCTCTTCAATTTTCGTGAACAAAAATTCGTTCAACATGGCCCGATAACGATCGCCATTGACTGTAACGGCCACTCCTTGCTCATTTTCGAAGAAAAATGGCCCAATTATGCCTCTGGACCAAAATCCACACCAAACAGTGACTCGTTTAGGGTGTATCGGCTTTTCAATGTATGCGTGCGGGTTTTCTGTGCCCCAAATGCGACAATTTTGCTTGTTTACATACCCGCCAAGATCAAAATGAGCTTCATCTGAAGAGATGATTTTTTTGCCAAAATCGGCATCTTCTCTAAGTCGATCGCAGGCCCACTTAGCGAAGCGAAAACGCATTGGATGGTCAGTTTCCAGGCTTCAACTCCTGAACCAATTGGACTTTGTATGGCGTCATACCAAGGTCGAAGAAGTTCGCAACTTTTGACTAAATTCCTTGAAATTAAAAACAAACAAAACATCAGGTGGCTATAAACTCCCCAATATTGTTTAACATTTATACAAGTGATCTTGTTGGTTCCCTAAGACACGCTATACCGTACGCAGATGCTCTAATAACGTACAGTTCAGTTCGGAAAATCGAGGTCATAAACATACTTTTGAAACTTGGCGATGATTAGAAATTGAAGATCAAATTTCAAATAAACCGAAACATTTCTGTATAGGACCCTATTGCTTAGGGCTTCTAGCGGTAACAGAAAAAAATGGACAAATGTGTGTAGGTATCATTGGACAGCATGGATAGCCGTTGGCGGTGGAAGTGAAGTTAAATATCTTGGCATCTGGCTTGTCAAGTTTCTGTAATTTAACAAAAATGTAAACTGTTGTCTGGCCAGGGCCAGGGGGCTTATGCTCTGACAAGAAGACTGTTTCAAAGCAGCCAAATAGATTCAAAGGTGAAAATCATATGCTACATGCCGCTTATAACATCATCGCTTATGGTTGTCCCGTGTGGTTTAATATAGTACCATCCTACATGGAAAAGATACGACTGTTTGAGAGGCAGTGTGTCCGATCTTACTCTTGATTACGACCAACGCCAGTTTGCGAGTACATAAAATATTATCGTAGCAAGGTCCTATACGATGAGGCTTAGCGGAATAGTATTGGCAATTTTCTTATTAAGGTGATTCGAAGGGGTACGTCTCAAGGGCGATGGATAGCGACAACAGCCTGATCATAGGGACATACTACCCCAATGACATATACATGGAGATCACGCTTAAATCGGGTTATATTCCATAAGGGGCATTCGTTTAGGGTAAAGTTGACTAGCTAGCATCCTGGTGTTACACCACCGCCAATGTGGCACACCAATATGCGCCTCCGTTTTAGCATGATGATATCAGATCGCGATAAAACATGTTCTTTTAAATCAGTGCAAGGTTTACGGGTGTTGTAGAACGAGGGTAGACTCTGATTGGCGTTAACTTGGCAATGCCCAGTGTTGCAACTCTGACTACACATCAAATGTGCTTATCTTTACCTCCAAGTGGTAACCATCGGGTACTGGTCTCATCCAACCGGATTTGACTTGCTAAACGATAAGTGCGAGTGTTGATAACACGACGAAAAACAGCAACACTATAAACACCCTGGTGAGAATGGCACGGATGAATACCCGGCCTGCTGTCCCAGGCGAACCTAGATGAGCTGCTCTGACATATTCGGACAACAGGTTGTCTAGGAATTTCAAGGGTTAGTCAGGCCCCTTGAACAGAGATGGTGGCGGATGAACCGAAAGGCCAACGGCAGCGCTCAATCCCGTAGTGGATACTGATGGCCCCGTGTCCTAGGGGTATCTAATAAATTGGAACTGGCCCTCCAGGTTGGGGGTTGTGCTTTGGGTTAACTACCCACCCACAGAAAAAAAATCATGGTTACGAAGCAACCAATAGCCTCGGAAAGGACTGATTTTATTGTTGACGACCCTGCTAAACGAAAAAAGGACAACGACGTTCGTATCTGCACCTGGAATGTGAGAACATTAAACAGGAGAGGTGCAGGCGAACAACTAGCGGAAGCCCTAAACTGCTACAAAGCAGACATTACTGCCATCCAGGAAGTACGATGGGATGGGCCGGGCAAAAAGAGGATGAAAAACTGTGACATATACTACGGACCGTGTTATAGTGAGCAGAAACAGCGACTATTCGGATGCGGATTTGTTATAAGTGCCAGACTTAGGCAAGAGGTCTTATGTTTCCAAGACATTAGCGAACGCATAGTAACAATCCGCATCAAGGCCAAATTCGCCAACATAAGCCTTATATGCGCTCACGCTCCGACGGAAGAAAAAGATGATATAGCTAAGGATTGCTTCTACGAGCTCCTCGACAAAACCTATGAGCGACTACCGAAGTACGATGTTAAAATCGTGCTGGGAGATTTTAACGCAAAGGTAGGAAGAGAAGACATCTTTAGAAGTATTGTCGGAAAACATAGCCTACACGACAACACGTCTGGTAATGGACTTAGGCTAATTGATTTCGCTACGGAACGAAATGCCACTATTGCCAGCACACGGTTTCCTCAACTCGATATCCATAAGGGGACATGGCGGTCTCCAGATCAACGACCGGTCAACCAAATTGATCACATTGCGATAGATAAGAGGCACGCATCCAGTATTTTGGATGTCCGAACATTCCGAGGAGCTAACATCGACTCGGATCACTACCTTGTAGCAGCCAAGGTAAGAATGCGGATATCCACCACGCCACAACAATCCAGAAATACTGTGAAAAAATTTAATGTCGGAAGACTGCAATCGCAAGAGACCGCCAAGACCTTCGCACAACGCGTATCCCTTAACCTCTCGATTAACACCATACCACCAGCATCGAATGTCGAAGAGCAATGGCAACGATGCCAACAGGCCATTAGATCAGCCGCAACTGATGTGCTAGGTTTCTCGCGCCCACCAGCAAGAAACCCCTGGTTTGATGAGGAATGCCGACAGATGCTAGCAGCCAAGAACGAGGCCTACAAGGCTAAGCTGCAGGTGAAGACGAGAGCTGCCATTGAGCTCTATAGGCAAAGAAGAAGGGAAGAACATCGGCTTTTCAGCAAGAAGAAAAAAGAGCAAGAAAAGCGCGCGGATATAGAGAGGTGCCACTCCAGAAACGATGTTCGCAAGTTTTACCAAAGTGTAAAACGTCAAAGCCAAGGATACAAGGCTCGAACAGAATCCTGTCGAGATGAACAAGGAAATATTGTAGTTGAGACACAGTCGATGCTGAGGATATGGAAGAACCACTTCTGCAGACTGTTAAACGGCGATGACGAACAACATTCCGCTGTCAATCAGAACGAACCATTCAATATTGGCAACGACAGCGAAAACTGCCAACCACCCGACCTGAGTGAAGTGAGGATAGCAATATCTAAACTCAAGCTTAATAAGGCTGCCGGAAATGACGGCCTTCCCGCTGAGCTCTATAAGGCCGGCGGAGATGACTTGGTAAGTAACATCCACCAACTCATAAGCCAAATCTGGTCGGATGAAAATATGCCTGAAAAATGGAACCTCAGCATCGTTTGCCCGATCCACAAAAAAGGAGACCCTCTGAACTGCGCCAACTACAGAGGCATAAGTCTCCTCAACATCGCCTACAAGATCCTATCTGCCGTAATATGTGAACGCCTGAAACCGTTTACCAACAACCTGATTGGCCCTTATCAGTGTGGTTTTAGGCCAGGAAAGTCCACAACCGATCAAATTTTCACACTTCGGCAGATCCTGGAAAAAACTCAAGAAGTCCAAATCGATACCCACCACCTATTCATCGATTTCAAAGCCGCATATGACAGCATTTACAGAGACGAACTGTACAGAGCCATGTCTAGTTTTGGTATACCGCCCAAACTCGTCCGTTTGTGTAGGATGACGATGGAGAATTCTCGCTGCTCCATCAGGGTCGGAAACGACCTCACCGACACATTCGATACCAAAAAAGGATTTAGGCAAGGCGATGCACTGTCATGTGACTTCTTTAATCTGATTCTTGAGAGAATTGTGCAAAACTCCAAAGCCAACACCAGAGGCACAATTTTCCAAAAGTCGGTGCAACTACTAGCATACGCTGACGATATTGACATCATTGGTAGGACTCAACGTGATGTCATAGCCACGTTTGCTAGTATAGAGAAGGAAGCGGCGAAAATGGGTTTAGCAGTAAATAAGGGTAAGACTAAGTATATGCTGTCAACACGAAAGGACACACAACATCGACGAATTGGACAGAACGTCACCATTGACAGATATAACTTTGAGGTAGTACGGGACTTTGTCTACCTCGGCTCCGCTATTAACTCTGACAACAACATCTCGTCAGAAATTAAACGAAGAATTACTCTTGCCAACCGCTGTTTCTTCGGGCTTAGAAGGCAATTTAGTAGTAAAGCCCTCACTCGAACTACTAAGGAGATCCTATATAAGACCCTGATCATCCCAGTCCTGCTCTACGGCGCTGAAGCATGGACCGTATCAAAAGCGGATGAAGAAATCCTTGGTAGATTCGAGAGGAAAATTCTTCGAAAAATCTTCGGTCCCGTTTGCGTTGATGGGCTATGGAGACGAAGATTCAACCAAGAACTATACGAGCTGTACAGCGACATGCCGCTGGTCAAAAAACTCCGCATTGGACGTTTAAGATGGCTAGGACATGTAGAACGAATGGACACCAATACTCCGGCTCGCAGAGTCTTCGATTCCCAGCCAGACGTCGGACGCAGTAGAGGAAGACCTCGCCTTAAGTGGCGCGCACAAGTGGAAACCGACCTCAACCAACTTGGAGTGCGCAACTGGAGGCAGTTAGCTAAGGACCGGGCTAATTGGAGAGGCATGTTGGTTGAGGCCCAGGTTCATTCCGGACTGTAGCGCCACTTAAGTAAGTAAGTAAGGTTTACGGGTTGGTGGAGTAGAGGATCCTCTATTCCACCACACTTAGGTCCGTGTGGACCACTCCATCCACTCCACTCTATCCAGCCATCCTGATGTTCGTAGGAACCTGTAAAGATAGGGTAATGGAATATTGGAAAGTTCTTAGATGTCTTGGAAATAGTAGCTTCCAAGTGTTCTATTCCTCAGGTGATAGAGGAAATCAGGTGTATCCTCGTGTGTTTCTTCATCACCATTCATTGTGTGGGTTCTGAGAAAGTTGTGACCAGTGAGAGCTCCTACCACTTTAGACAAGGAGATTCTGTCGTACCGCAAAAGTTTCTTGGTCCGGTTCCCGTTGTATTCTGGCCAGAGCTTCCGAGATATTTCGCAGGTGGTCAATGACTTCCACCTGGTATTGGCTTTCATTCGGGTCTTGTATTCCACTCGTTCTCTGAGGTTACAGAGCGGTGGTTCGACCGTTTGTAGTGCGTGGTCATGATCTGTATCAGATCTATATCCCTTTGACCAGGAACCCAGCAGAGATCAGCATTATGCTGTGAGCAGAGAACCTTGAGCTCTTCGCGATAGCGACGAACTAGCTTTGATTTAATTTCGATAGCAGATACTGCTTTTATAGCCGCTTGGCTGTCAATGAATATGTTGATATCACTGTGTGGTATTTCCATTATTGACACCAAATGAGCCGCTACAGCGATTGCTAGCACCTCAGCCTGGAACACACTACTATGATCAGGAAGCCTGATTGATTTGTGTATTACTAATTCCTCTGAGAATATGCCAGCACCTGTTCCACAGTCCATCTTTGATCCATCTGTGAAGATGAATATCGATTTCCTTTTTGTGGGTTCATTCTTGTCCCATTCGTCTCTGCTCGGAAACGAGCAGGAGAAGGGTCGATCAAAGTCTAGATAGGGAGATAAATAGTCAGAGTTTACTACGTTTCCTACATATTTCGTTAGGACCTGCGCGTGCCCAGCGAGGCTCGGGATCCACCTGTTCGTTTGGCTGATCGTCGAGGAGCTTTTGGCAGATGATTCCTGCATGTATGGATCTAAGGGCAGCAGATTCAGAATCACCTCTAATCCAGAGGTTGGGGTCGTTCTCATCGCACTGGTTGTCCCTACACATGCTAGTCTTTGTACTTTTGTCATTTGCTTCAAGTTGGTTGCTCTGTCTGTGGCTTGCCACCAGACTATACTGCCATATGTGAGTATTGGTAGCACGATAGCCGTATACATCCACAGGATTATTTTGGGGTTAGGTCCCCACTTTCTGCCGAATATTCGGTTGCATGCGTAGAAAGCATTGGCTGCTTTCTAAACTCTTTTATTGACAGTTAGTTTCCAATTGAGCTTCCTGTCTAGAATTATTCCCAGATATTTCGCACTTTCAGCTATTTTAAGGGGTATTCCCTCTATAGCTGGTGGTTCGAAGTGTGGTTTTGTTCTTTTATTTGTGAACAACTCAAGCTCGGTTTTTTTGGGGGTTGACCCCAAGGCCGCATTGCTTGGTCCACGTGTTAAGTGTCCGGAGCGAGTTTTCTAACAGCTCGCTTATGGTTGGTAAGAATTTGCTGACGCAAGCAATACTACATCGTCTGCGTACGCAATTACTTTAACCCCCCTGTTTTTGGATTTCATTAGTATTTCATTAACGACAAGAGCCCATAGTAGAGGAGAGATGACTCCTCCTTGTGGTGTGCCCCTTGAGGCATTTACTTTTAACTCAGTGTCGCCCACTTTGGCCTTGATATTCCTTTCTTTGAGAAGACTTACAATCACGTTAGTGGGTCAAAATTCTGAAATGCCCTTTCCACTGCGCATGTTTTGACATTGTTGAAAGCTCCTTCAATATCTAGAAAAGCTGCGAGTTTGTCTTTTAGAGACTTTTCTATAGCACTAACAACGTCATGCAGTGCTGTTTCAAACCCTTTGCCCTTTGTATAAGCATGTTGGGCTGGGGAGATATCATTGTAGTTAAGTTTTTCACGAATGTATATATTCATTAGTTTTTCAAACGCTTTCAGAATGAAGGACTTCAGACTTATAGGCCTAAAATCTTCTGCAGTTGAATGGCTAGATTTCCTGCTTTGGGAATTAAGACGACCTTTACTTCTCGCCAAGCCCTTGGAATGTAGCCACATGCTTTTAAACAGTCGTGTGAGGACTGGTATGATTAGGGTTTTTGCCTTCTGGAGCATAATTGGAAATATTCCATCGCTTCCTGGGGATTAGAAGGGAGTGAATGTATCAATTGTCCAGTTTATTTTTCCTTCTGTTATTACTTCTTCTGGAGCTGTGAAGAGAGTCGTTGAAGGGTTAAGGGTCACCTGATTACTGTCTCGACTCTGGGTACATCACGAAATAACTTTCTTTTAAATATAAATCACTTTTTAAGTGCATTAAAAATAATTATTCTAGTAGAAACGAAAATAGAAGATGAAGAAACTAGTTTTTATGAGATCGATGGTTTCAATATGGAATTTGAAAACCGAAAAAACAAGAGAGGTGGAGGGATTATGATGTTTGTCCGGAACAATCTAGCCCACAAACGAATAGCTTCACGGAAAGAAACATTACAAAGCACGTTGTTGGTGTATATAGACCACCAGGTTATAGTAAAAAGTCATTTATTGATGAAATTGCAAATAATCTAGGTCAAATAGGAAAGAATGAAGAAATGATTGTGATGGGGGATATGAATATTAATATACATGATTCTAACTCAAGCTATGTGAAAGAATATTTGGAGATGTAAGCATCATTGAGACTGATGAATATCATTACTGAATGCACAAGGGTAGATCCTAAGAAGGGGACGAAATCAATAATTGATCACATCCTTGTAAGCAGAGTAGATAAACAAATTAATTCCGCCGTGATCGAGAGTGGTATCACCGACATTTACCCGACTCTTTACTCCACAGATGACTTAGCAACATCAGAGAACCACATAGTACGTACTTCTTATATATGCAACGGCAGAGTAAATGAGTTAATTTTGGAAGCAGACTGGTCAGAAGTCAGTAATGAAGAAGATGCCGAGAAGTTGAATAAAAAGCTGGTACGGAAACTAAGAAACTTACACAAAATCAATACAGAAAAACGAAAAAATAGCCCCTGGGCAACCTCTTACCTGATAACTGAATGCAAAAAAAGGGATCAACTCTATAGAAGGTGGAAAAATAATAGAGGCAACAGAACCTATGAAAGAGAGTACAAAAGTTACAGGAACAAAACAAATAAATTGATAGCAGCACAAAAATCAAACTTCTATATGAACCAATTCATGCAATTTAAGACCGATCCTAGAAAACCTGGGGATTAATAAACCAAATATTAGGAAGGAAAAGGCCAAATTTAGATGAAACGATGATAAAACATTTTTCAACTGAAATCAAAACATTGTCCAACAATTGCGCACAACTTTTCTTAACACAGACGTCGCAAATTATTCATCACTGCAACTCTATCACATCGAACCATATGAATGCAAGAGTAGAGAACTCAATTTTTGCTAATGCTACAAATATCGATGAAATGAGCGACATTATAAGTTCCCTTGGTGAATACAAATCGCCAGGAATTGATAGAATTAGAGCCGTGGATATCAGAAGACACGCCGACATTTTTGCTCCTATCCTATGCAAGCTGTTTAACCCGAGCCTGACACAGTCAAAAATCCCGTCAACACTGAAAACCGCTGTAGTGAGGCCGATCTATAAGAGTGGAGTTAAAAATCAACTGAATAATTATAGACCGTTATCAATACATCCAGTAATTGAAAAGTGTCTGGAAGGCGTAATTTCGCAAAGATTGCAGAGTTTTTAGTGACAAGCACTCTCTTATTCATAAAAGCCAATACGGGTTTCAAAAAAATAGGAATACAGGCAAACTACTAGGTGAATTCGTTAACTGTATCAATGAAAGTTTAAACAAAAGCCATCATGTCCTAGTCCTGTTCATGGATTTCAGTAAAGCTTTCGATACTCTTAACCATTCGAAGTTACTAGAAGCGCTTAGACGGATTGGCATACGAGGAGTAATGGCTGATTGGCTCAAGGATTATTTACACAGCAGGCTGTTTTGTGTAAAAATTAAGGACGTGATGAGTGAGAAAAAGGACGTGCAGTATGAAGTCCCTCAGGGATCAAAACTAGGTCCAATTCTCTTCATCCTTTACACAAACGAACTACTTCGCGTTTTTAAGCAAAGCATTCCATTTGCCTTCGCTGACGATACGGCGATTGTGGTACGTCACAGGTCTCTGGACACAGCGTCGAGCATTATGCAGGAGGAGTTGAATGCTGCAGTAAAATGGTGCCACGATAACGGTCTAGTTATCAACGCATCAAAAACCAAGATGATACATATTCGGAGTCCACAACTCTTGCCTATACAGAGTAGAATATACTTGAGAAATGATGCCTGTCCGAACACTGCAAACGAAACCGTTGAATTAGTAGAAAGCTACAAATATCTTAGAGTTATCATTGACTCTCATTTTCTATGGAGCAAACACATCGATAAGCTGCGCATGGATCTGAAGAAGGCGTTATACGCATTGGCACATTTGCGGCACTATGCCACGGTTCCTGTCTTAAAACAAGTATACTATTCCCTAGTCGAGTCCAAGTTACGTTATGGTATACTTGCCTGGGGCAACGCAGCCACAACCCACATCAAAAAATTACAAAGCCTTCAAAACTCAGTGCTGAAATAAATAAACTCAATCTATCCGCGAAACGATGAAAGAACGTTTAAAGTTCTTCAGGTCGAACAAATTTATAAGATGACACTAATATTGGAGTACTTTGACGATGACCGTTTTATCCGACCAATAAATCATGGTATCAACACCAGAAGACGTGCACAAGGTATGCATCAATTGCCAAGAAATTATAATGTTTATGGTAGACGACAACTCCAATACAGCGTTCCTGCAACAATCAACGAATTACCTCGAGAACTTGTGAACATAGAGGATTACAAGGCAAGAAAAAAAAACATTAAACTTTTCTTATTAAACTCAAGTCATTAAATGATAAAGTTATTGTATGTCCTATCTTCGTTTTTGAAAATATCAACATCTTTCACTTTAAAGCCTACTTTAATAATTTAAACATAAAGAAACACAACCTTCTGCAGACAAGCCACTAGGCTTCGCAGAAACATGTATGTAATTGTAAAGTCTTTATGAAAATACGAATAAAATAAAAAAAAAAAAAAATGGGTCTTTAGTAGGAGGTTGAGTGTATTCGTACAGGATTGTGTCCAGTTGCCAACACTATCTTTAAGATACGTTGGAACTGTAGATTCCTTAGTTAGTATTTTTCTGAGTCTGGCTGATTCTTTCTATTTCACTGCAGAATGTGCGCCAGACAGTGCGTTTAGCTCTTGTGATTGCACTTTTGAACTTGCGCTAGCTGGATTTATATAGATCCCAGTCAGTTTGTAAGTTTGTTGCTTTGGCTGCGTTAAAGAGCGCTCTTGTCTTTCCCCTGATTTCGAGGAGCTCTTTCGTCCACCATGATTGAGATTTCTTGCTCTTTAGGGTCCGCAAAAGATAAGCTTTTTCGTACGCATTGCTCAGAATCATATTTAGGGTTTTTGTAGTTGCGTCGATTTCCTCTGGGGTATCTTAAGTATTTTGTTGCAATTTTTGTTTATTCTTCCCAACTTCATTGAAGGATGTGTCCCAGTTTGTTATTCTGGGGTCCCTGCATTTACTTATTATTTCAACATTAGCTTCAATTAGGAATTCAATTAGCCTGTGGTCTGAAAATGATGCTTCCTGGGAAACATTCCATTCTCGCACAGTAAGATTTTTTTGAGTTGTGGTATAGTTTTACGTCTAAGACCTCACGCCTTTTCCTGATTATGAAGGTTGGTTTGTCGCATTTATCGGCAATCAACAAATTGTTTTCAATAATGAATTCAAAAAGAGACTCACCTCTGATGTTGGTGTCTGTACTGCCCCATAGGGTGTGATGTGAGTTGGCATCGCAGCCCAGAATAAGGTCCCATCTTTCCCTTTCCGCTTTCTTCGTAAGAGAGCGCATCAGCTCGGACGGTGGACTATCTGGAGAGTCAAACGGCATGTACACTGCTGCTAGTATCAGCGGACACTTCTCTTTTCTCTCCCATTTTACCACTGTTTGGTCTGTATTGCTGTAGCTAGATAAGAGAAATAGGTTAATCTGTTTTCTAGCAACAATACATGTGCGAATCTTAGTAGCTTAATGCAGAAAGTGTTTCTGCCCTCCTTCAGGACTTTGCGGAATTAAAAAAATACAAAAAATTTGGCGCAACGGGCTCGTTAATACCCAGGACACAGCTTTCTCACAACCATTCAAGTGCGCGTGTGTACTTCTTGCACGATGGCGGGACCTTCGGTTTTATGGCGAACAGCTAAGTTGAGATACTGAGATTCTTGAGAATTGAATGATTTGTCAGATAATCACGAGAGGAGGGCCAGTGGAAAATCATTTATGTTTTGTAACGGGTGGGAATCGAACCCAGACCTTTTGCGTGGCAGTACACAGTACAACATCGCTCCACTGAGCCCCATTCGGACTTTTAGTCAACTTTTTAGTGTTAAGAACATTAACTTTAGTATTAGGTCTGGGACAGGGCTTGTCCACCATATTGTCGTAGTTCCATACACGCTGACCGGGCACCCAAAGAATCAATTAGGATGGCGAATACTGGGTGCTTTGAGTGTTACAGATAAGCTTAGAGAGCCAGCTTAGGTGCAGTAAGTTAGCATAAGCTAACAAGTTAATGGTAAGTTAGATTTAAGCATTTTTGTGTAGTATTAGGTTAATATTTTAAGAGAAAAAAGAAATTAATTTAAAAGTAAACGTGGATGGTTGTAAGGGAAAACTAGGCCCTGGGTACTAACGATGCTGTATCGCTAAAAATGATTTCTTTTGTTATAGTCTATTATATGTCGGATACACTTTTTGGTATACGGAAGGCTTAGCGTCGAAACTATCTTTTCATATTTTGTCTCTCGTTGGGGCTTGTCGTCATATTTTGTGTCATGCTTTGTAGAAGTCGTCAAATCTTTCGTGGTGCTGTTGCTTCTTATCCACAATTTCCCTAACGATTTCGTGGCAACTCTTATTTCGACCGAATAGTCTTCTTAACTCATCTTTCAGCTCATGGTAGCTTATGGGAAGTTAAAGGGAGTAAAATTGACTGTCAGTCATTGTCAATGATCGGCAACCATTATCATAACAATTCGAATTAGCTGAATTCGCAAACAAAACGTCACTTTGTCATTAACTGACAGTGAAAATTTATTAGCATTGCCTTGAATTTTTGGTCAGTTGAAAAACGAGGGAAGAACGCACATACATATCTTCGAGTAAATAATAACAAATCGAAAGAAGGCAGATTTTCGTGATCCCGAACAAAACTTACCACCAAAAATTATCATTCTTCAATTGCAAGCAATATTGTTAGTTATTGATAGAGACAGGAACTGTCAAATATTGACATTTTGAAGGGATGTGGATACCTAGTTTAAAAAGTGCAAACAGAATTCTGATATATGAACAACTACTTGAAACTTGCTGAAGGCTGTTCTAAATTTTAATTTTTTTTCTTCAAAAGTTACATTACTACCAGCAATTGTAAGGTGGCAACTCTGCCACTTTTTCGCCACACATTACATTGCAATCACTGCTAACAATCCCAATTTCACATGCCTTGCATTCGAGCGCTACCACCACCATCTTCAACGTTGTCGCCGCGGACGTACCGTTTAACTATCGAAGCCTCTATGAGTCTCCAATGAAGAGAGTGCCTGCTCGCTCACATACAAAAACCGACACAATAACATAACACAGCGCACCGTAAAATCCAAGCGATACCCTGTCCTCATCATCGTCTCGTGGGGCCAAGATTCATGCCCGAAGGGGGGTGCGAGAAAATAGAGAAAAAGCGACAAATGAAGGCAAATGGAATGGAAACTCAAAACGGTATTATGTGATGTTCTTTCATTTATTTAAAAAAAAAAACTTTTCTTCTTCCTCTGTTTTTATATTTTCTCTGCACAGTTCGCAGAGCCACAATACTTACCGCCGCTACACCCCACCTGTATAGGTAGTACATGCATCATTTCGTTTCATAACTGTTTCCATCTTGGATACGGATACTTTGAGGAATGCGCGCACTGATCGCCGCGCGCTCCCGAGACCTGTGTGAAGGTTCACCGGTTCCAATTGAGCTCTCGATTCACCATAACAAATAACAACTGTTCGATGTGTAATTGATCGAGCGTACAGCAGTGCGCACGAAAGGTGCTCTCTCTGTCTTACTCGCTTGTGCGCCAAAGGTCGATTGGACTGAGTTAAGTGAGGAAACACGCAACTGATCCAGCAATCCATCGATCTCCACCAGCGATCACAGCTCTTCCACTTCGATTGCTGTGTGTGCACAGAGTGCGAGTGCGAGATCATTGCAACACTCGAAATTGGTGGAGCGGCGGCGGAGGCTATCGATGGTGGATAGCGCCTGTCGGCCTCGATTTATCTCTTTGCGCTGGTGAAAGTAAAGAGCGTTTGAGGTACTCCAAATCACTGACCACAAACGAAGTGTTTCCCTATGTGGTGTTGGTATCGCCTTCGACGCGACGCCACCTGCCAGCCAGCACCACACCACCTCCAACGCAACCACCACCATCATCATCATCATCATCATCACCAATCACCATCTTCTTCCTCATCGTCATAGCCGTTCATTTCTCTTTTCTATTTTCGGAATTTCTTTTCAATCCGTTGCGTACTACCGCCGTTATTGTTGTTCGGATACAAATAACAATATTAGCGATAAAAGATAAAAGTAACAAACTATGAAGTGGTAAATGAGCTCATTGCTGAGCTGACCTGGTAGAGCGGGTCTACCTGGTGTGATGGATGACTTCCATGGGTTTAAAGATTTTAGCAAAGTTTTGAGGTAACAGCATCGACACACGCGCTATAAACCAACAACAATTGGAGTAAACGGGGGGCGCCGATCCAAGGAACGGGCGATAATGTAAGTAAGCTGGAATTAAAGTGAAGACCCGCATACCAGTGAGAAGAAGATTTAGAAAACAATTAGAAAGTATTGTGTTAGAGGGGCTTTTGTAGTGTCTCCATTGTTGCGACATGTAGGAAACCAGGAGTGGCATCGGTCGAGTGACATTAGAAATGGTATGCGTTAATTTTAGACCGACTGATTTCAATCTTTTTTTTTTTTGCTTGGGCTTGGTAATGGGATTTCTATTGAGAGGTTTCATATTAAAGTCGATATTAATTTTGACGATTATAGAGCAGGTGAGGGCTCAGTGGCGCGATGGTTAGTGCGATGAACTGCCGCGCAGGAGGTCTGGGTTCGATACCCAGCCGTAGCAACACCTAAATGATTTTTCACTGGCCCTCCTCTCGTGATGATCTGACAAATCATCCGAGTAGTATCAATTGTCAAGAATAGCTTATCTCAACTTAGCCGTTCGGAGTCGGCATAAAACAGGAGGTCCCGCCATCGTGCAAGAAGTACACACGCACACATGAATGGTTGTGAGAAAGCTAGGCCCTGGGTACTAACGAGCCTGTTGCGCCAAAAAAATTGTAATTGTTTTATAGAGCAGGTTTGTGATGCAAAGATTTTCCTCCACAGCCATAGCTGAGATTTTTTGATTCAACAACATTCTCACAAAAGAGGAACCTTTTCTGTCAAACAAAAGTTTTCTTACTTCGCAGCTTAATATAGTGATGAACTCTCTTCTTCACAGATACACTAGTCGGCATAAATATTTTGACGAAACCTTTTTGTGACTATTGAGACTAATTTTGCTTGGTATCGTTAAAACAACGGTGCAAAAATGATGCGCGAAACAAAGAATATCTATTTTTAGCTCTATGCATGCCAAGTTTTGTATTGTTTACCTTTTGCATTCTCTTTCTGCTGATAAGAACGCATGCAGACAAAGAATTTTTACGTGGCATAAGTATTTTGACGGAAACTTTGTGTAAATGTTTTAACAGTTTTGAGCACGTGATAACCAAAAAACTTGTGTAGTTAACTTTAATTTACATTAAACGTTGATAACAAAATAAAAAATTATTAAAATTTATTAAAAACCATGGGTAAAACGGCTGAGTTGAGTTTGGTTGTCAGATCTTCAATGGTAGCGAAGTTTAACGCTGGAACGGCAGTAAAAGACATAGCAAGTGAGTTTAATGTGTCGCGTCAAACTGAGCACTATCAAATCAATAAGTTTAAAAAGCATAATGACATCACAAACCTAATGAGATCAGGTGCTAAGCGCAAAACAACGCCCACTGAAGACCGAACCCTTCTACGGGAATTTAAAAGAAATATATTCCTGAAGCCTCAAACTGCTGCAAATCAATGGAATTTGACGGCAACGAATCCAATCAGTGAGCGCACTGTCCGACGACGTTTAATGGAAGGAGATTTTAAAACATTTAAAGCTAAGGACGTGCCGTACATATCAAAGGTAAACAAGCTTAAAAGACTGTCTTTCGCAAAGGAACATCTGCACAAGCCAAAGGAGTACTGGAGAAGCGTTCTATGGACAGGTGAAAGCTCCTTTGAGTATAACTCATCAAAAAACAAATTTTACGTTAGATTGCCAAAGGTAGAAAGGCAAAAAAGACGCCCCGTTTGTCAAAAAGTGAGCCATGGTGGAGGCTCTGTCATGTTCTGGGGATGTGTTGCGTATAATGGCCTGGGTGAATTGGTTCCTATCACCGGCTCGATGAACCAAGGTCAATATTTAAGAACCCTAAATGATAATGCCTTTCCTTCCGGAGGTAGGCTTATTGGTGAATCATTTATCCTGCAACAGGACAATGCCCCATGCCACAAAGCCCGGATGATAACTAAATTTTTGAAGGATGTTGGTGTTGCCACTTTGGACTGGCCACCTCAAAGTCCAGATTTAAATATAATAGAAAACGTCTGGTCTCTTTTGAAACGCAAAAGAACAGTTTCTTTAAGTAAAACCAGAGAGGAGACGATTTCTGAGGTCACTTCCCTTTGGGAAGAGATATCTCCAGAGATTCTTCAAAATTTAGTAGATTCAGTACCGAGACGCCTTCAAAAAGTTATTGAAGCCAAAGGAGGTTATATATTTTACTAAATTCTTCTTTATTTATTTACTTTTGTTAAGTTTAAAATGTTTTTTCTTAGAGTTATATACTTGTCAAAATACTTATGCCAACACACGAAATTACAAATTAATTTATATCTTGTTTGACTTCTATGAAAAAATATTTGTTTGCCTATTTTTAAGTTTGTATTAGTTATATATAAAAATGAAAAAATAAACATGAATACTTGTCAAGCCATTTAGAAGTTAAACTCAAAAATGCACGATTTTTATTTCGTCAAAATATTTATGCCGACTAGTGTACAATATTACCAGCTGTACACCATTTGCAGAAAGCTGGTACAATGAATCCAAACAAAGTTAGAAAACCTATGCTCATTCAAATGAGATATCGGGGTCTACTTAATGATTTTTTTTTAGAAATTTCAGAGGGATATGCATAATACCCCAGCTAGTGCTGAAGTAACTAAAGGCTTAAATCTGTGCCCAAAACTGTTTTCACTTACATACTAAAGTGGAGCCATAGTCCGGAATTAACTTGGGTCTCAACCAACATGTCACTCCAATTAGCCCGTTCTCTAGCTAACTGCATACATTTCCCCAATAGGTTAGGGTCGTTAAAGGCGAGGTCTTGCTCTACTGCGTCTGATGCCTGCCTGGGATTTAAAGACTCTGCAAAAACAAAGTATTGTTGACCATTCGTTCTTCATGTCCTAGCCATCTAAAACGTACAATACGAAGTTTTTCGACTAAGGGTATGTCGCTACACAGCTCGTATAGTTCTTCGTCTTTATAGCCCGTTAGCTCAAACGGGTCCGAAGACTTTTCGAAGAATTTTTTGCTCAAAACACTAAAGATTCCTTCATCCGTATTTGATACAGTCCGTGCTTTAGTGCCATAGAGCAGAACTGCGATGACCAGGGTCTTGTATAGGATCCCCTTAGTAAATCCAGTGAGGAATTTACTACTAAATTGACTTCTTAGCCCAAAGAAACAAAGGTTGGTAAGAGTAATTCTTTACCAACTAAAACCAGATGGTCGATGGACAACCTCTAGCACTTTCCTGGTAGCTCTTCCAACCCCATGGATACCGAACCAGACCCGTTCGTTGCATCCATTCCACATACCAACATTATCATCACCAAAGAATAACTTCTTTGGGCCGTTAAGAGCTTCAAACGATTTAAATCCCCTGAACGAGATGGGATTATACCTGCGGAAGTACAATACAACCTTGAAATCCTGCTACCATGGCTACTAACCATCGTGCCCAGCTGTCTACGGTTAGTATATATCCCCAAGACATGGACAGAAGTAGAGGTTGTATTCATCCCCAAAGCAGGAAAGAGTTCTCATATAAATTCGAAGGATCTCCGCCTGCTTAAAACCTTGGAAAGATTGATTAATCTACACCTCCGTACTAGTATTGAACCGACTGAACTCTCCAACTCCCAACATGGATACTGCAAGGGTAAGTCGGTTGAAATAGCTCTTCACTGGTACGCTTCATTGAAAACTCACTAAGAGTAAAGGAGTATACTATGGTTGTCTTTCTTGATATTTACGGTCCTTTTAACAATGTCAAAGCAGAATAACTCACTAATGGACTCTCGGATTTAAATGTAGACGACTCGCTGGGAGTGTTAATAAATCAGCTACTCATAGACAGAATTATTAACACAACACTTGGCAACTCATTCGCACGTAGATCCGTTAGCTGTGGCACCCCCAAGGGGGCGTCCTGCCCTTTTCAGCAGGAAATATAAAATTCCGCATATTGATCCTCCCAAACTAAATGGCATCAGTCTCAAGTTCGCAGAATCAGCCAAATACCTAGGTCCGGTTTTGGTTAAAAAAACTGAACTGGAAAGCCAACATCCAAGAACGCTTTGAGAAAGAAAGTGGCAATCGGAAAGAAATGGGGCATGCAACCACATATCTCGCTCTGGCTCTACGTGTCTATCATTTGACACTTACTCATGTATGGTGTCCTAGTCTGGTGGACGGCTTTAGAAACAGCCTCCAATCGCAACCTACTAGGTAAAGTTCAAAGATCAGCCTGTATATGCATTACCGGAGTTTTAGAACAACCCCCTCCGCAGCCCTTAATGCTATCCTACATCTAAAGCTTGTGCAGCTGTAAGACTGAAAGCCTCGTCACAATGGGCACCCAATCATGGTGAACACACAATGATTCTGAATCACCGACCATATCACTACCCAACTAAGTTTTGAGCATAACTTCAGGACAACCAATCCCAGTCGACTTGAATTGGAGTCGGATTCGATCGAAACCAATAACTCGATTCGAATCTTCACGGATGGGTCCAAAACAGAATCTGGAGTGGGTGGAGGTGTTTTCTCCGAGATGCTTAACCTAAGCTATCCTATCGCCTTCCCGAACACTGTAGTGTTTTCCAGGCGGAAATTATGGTAATCAAAG
The DNA here is from genome assembly GCA_932526625.1 of Rhingia campestris. Taxonomy (NCBI): domain Eukaryota; kingdom Metazoa; phylum Arthropoda; class Insecta; order Diptera; family Syrphidae; genus Rhingia; species Rhingia campestris. The sequence goes on from OW052184.1 coordinate 56,446,320, forward strand.
AAGCCTTGTCCTGGCTGAAAAGGAATGTAATTCCACGAAGAATATTAGCATCTTCAGCGACAGTCAAGCGGCAATCAAATCCCTGGAATCAATCTCGTTCAATTCAAAATCAGCCCACGAATGCCGACTGTCTCTTAACGAGATGGCATGGCTTTTTTCCAGAGACATAAAAGGAAATTGCAAGGCAGATGAGCTTGGTAGACAAGGCACTATCCTTTACATTCTACCACCAGTGGATATGTTAGATATGCCCCTTGATACATGCAAATTACTGATCAAGCAAGATGCGATCAAGAAAAAGCAAACCGCAGATGGATAAATGGCACAACGTGTCAAATATCCAAGCAACCTAGCTTTTACCAGAAGCTCTCCATCTGCTTAATAATGAACACTGAAGCCTATAAGCCTACACGCAAAAAGACTATTCCTTTACAGCAATGACTTCTGTAGAAGCTGCCTGGACGAGGAAGAGGAGGAGAGTATTACAACCTTCTTTGCTCTTGTCCGGCTCTCTTAGTAAAAAGGAAACTTCATCTGGGAGACTACTTCTTCGAAAATCTAGGTGATCTGGCTAATATCAGTGTCAGAAACCTCCTACGCTACATAGTTAGCTCTGAACGATTCAATTAGGCTTTCGAATATAAAGTATCACCCCATGGTATGTTGCACTTGCTGTTTTGCTGATCTCTTGTTGGTGAAGAGAACTAGTTCGGGTTTCTTCGGATTTACACCCAGGCCGCATGGTTCTGATCATCTATTGAGTATGTTTTGGCTTATTTGCATGATTGCGCTAAGAGTCGATGGGAATTTCACACATGGCATGAGAACCAAATCGTCAACGTAAGCCACTGTTTTTTATTGCAGTGGTTTCTAATCTCCTCAATGATTCGTTGACTACCCGTAGCCAGTGAAGTGGAGTAGGAACACCACCTGTGGTGTACCTCTTGTCATTGTTATCCCTTTGGTTCAATCTCCCAGTGAGTCACATATGAATATTCCTGCTTTTCCTAAGTGCTATCTCGATTGAACAAAAGAGGCACAATCTTTCAAGAATCGGTGCAACTACTAGCATACGCCGACGATATTGACATAATTGGTAGGACTCAACGACGGAAGCGTCCAAAATGAGTTTAGCAGTAAATGAGGTAAGTATATGCTGTCAACACGAAAGGACACACAAAATCGAAATCGAAAACCATTGACAGATATAACTTTGAGGTAGTACGGGACTTTGTCTACCTCGGCTCCGCTATTAACTCTGACAACAACATTTCGTCAGAAATCAAACGAAGAATTACTCTTGCCAACCGCTGTTTCTTCGGGCTAAGAAGGCTATTTAGTAGTAAAGCCCTCACTCGAACTACTAAGGAGATCCAATATAAGACCCTGATCATCCCAGTCATGCTTTAAGTCGCGAACGGACGGACCGTATCAAAAGCGGATGAAGAAATCCTTGGTCGATCGAGATGAAAAGTCTTCGAAAATTCTTCTGCCCCGTTTACGTTGACGGGCTACGGAGACGAAGATTCAACCAAGAACTATGCAAGCTATGCAGCGACAACTCATTGGACGTTTAAGCTGACTAGGATATGTAGAAAGAATGAACACCACCAATACTCCTATTCGCAGAGTCTGCGATTCCCAGCCAGACGTCGGACGCTGTAGAGAAATACCTCGCCTTAAGTGGCACGCACAAGTAGAAACTGACCTCAACCAACTTGGAGTGCGCAACTGGAGGCAGTTAGCTAAGGACCGGGCTAATTGGAGAGGAATGTTGGTTACGGCGCAGGATCATTCCAGATTGTAGCGCCACTTAAGTAAGTAAGAAGTGGTTTTTCCGTATTCTCTGCATTGACTGTGACTCTTTCCTTGAATTCTGCTCCCTCCTTGCATCCTTGGCTTTGACGTTTTACACTTAAAAGTTACGGACATCTTTCCTGGAGTGGCACCCCTCTATGTCTTCGATCGCTCGTTTTTATACCCTATCCCATAGGGGTATATTAGTTTTGATACTTAGTTTGTAACATAGAGAAATAATTTTGCTACATATACCTCAAAGTATATGGATCGACTCAGAATCGCTAGCTGAGTCGATTAAGCCATGTCTGTCTGTCCGTCCGTCCGTCCGTCCGTCCGTCCGTCCGTCCGTCCGTCACCGATTTTTAGGCCTTAAATTTTGAGCTAGGATAATGAAATTTGGTATATAGGATCCTCGTCTCTGCCTACAGAACAAGTGTAAAAATTTTTGAAATCCGCCCACTGCCACGCCCCCTTTTAAGAAAAACTCAGTTTTTGACCAAACCGTAAGGAATTTTAAAAAAGTTTCTGAACATCATATTTAGACAATATTAATATCTATATTTCGTCCATATAAAGTTTTTTGCCACGCCCACTTTTTGGGGGCGTTTTCAATAAAAAACTGTTTTCGGTCAAATTTTAAATTTTTCGAAAAAAATTTTGATGCAGAATCATTAACATTATTAATATGAACATTTCGTCTATATACCATTTTAACCCACGCCCACTTTTTGGGGGCGTTTTTATATAAAAACCATTTTTATACACTACCCCATAACATATGCAAGAGAAAACCTTGTCTTTTGTAGAACCGTTAAAGTGTTTTGTAAGCAGTCTGAAGAATTTGTTGTCACTATATCATTTTTTCTATTTATCCACATCGTGTTTTTAGCCATGCCCCCTTTTTTGGGGATTTTAGTTTTATGGATAGGATGGGATAGGGTATTCAACGATCCGCACAGCGGATTGTAGCCTTCTCATATGTTTTTATACCCTATCCCATAGGGGTATATTAGTTTTGATACATAGTTTGTAACATAGAGAAATAATTTAGCTACATATACCTCAAAGTATATGGATCGACTCAGAATCGATAGCTGAGTCGATTTAGCCATGTCTGTCCGTCCGTCCGTCCGTCCGTCCGTCCGTCCGTCCGTCCGTCCGTCCGTCCGTACGTCACCAGTTTTTGGGCCTTAAATTTTGAGCTAGAAGGATGAAATTTGGTACACGTGCTCTTTGTTGCTCCCAGCAGAACAAGTGTAAAACTTTTTGAAATCCGCCCACTGCCACGCCCCCTTTTTAGAAAAACGTATTTTTTGGCCAAACCATAAGGAATTTTGAAAAACTTTCTGAACAACATATTTAGACAATCTGAATATCTGTATTTCGTTCATATAAAGTTTTTTGCCACGCCCACTTTTTGGGGGCGTTTTTAATAAAAAACGTTTTTCGGTCAAATTTTAAAATTTTCTAAAAAAATTTTGATGGAGAATCATTAGTAATATAAATATGAACATTTCGTCAATAGACCATTTTAACCCACGCCCACTTTTTGGGGGCGTTTTTATATAAAAACCATTTTTATACCCTACCCCATAACATATGCAGGAGAAAACCTTGTCTTTTGTAGAACCGTAAAAGTTTTTTATAAGCAGTCTGAAGAATTTGTTGTCACCATGTCATATTCTTAATTTTATCCACATCGTGTTTTTAGCCATGTCCACTTTTTGGGGATTTTAGTTTGACAGATAGGATGGGATAGGGTATTCAACGATCCGCACAGTGGATTGTAGCCTTCTCATATGTTTTTTTTGTGCTCTTATATCTTCTTTCTGAAAAGTCAGTGATTTTGTCTACTTTGTCGCTTTTAAAGCTCAATAGCTAGCCTCGCACTCGTCTGTAACTATAGCTTTGCCTTATATACTTCGTTTTTGGCTGCGAGCATCTATCAGAATTTAACGTCAAACTAGAGGTTTCTTACTGATGGGCGGAAGAAGCCCACTATATAGTAGTTGTGGACATATTTATGGCTTGTTACCAGCATCTGAATATTCACGGGAATTAGTGGATTTCACAGTTTTCCATTCTCCCTTTGTCCGACCCATCCCATTCTATTTCCCGGATGACAGTATTGTCGAATTTGTAGTAGCTTTGCTGTTGTTCGGCTCGGTTCGGCTGCACCTATTTTTAAAGGTTTTTTTTTCGTTTAGCATGTTCACCAACATTGTAATCTTCCTATTCGACGTTTTTGGCTATTTCGTAACAATAAGGTCTTTCCATGATTGAGTAGTTAGCTCAAAGCACAACCCCCAGCTGGGAGGACCAGTTGCTATTTATTGGATACCGCCAGGACAGAGGGGCATCAGTATCCACAATTTTTTACTCTTCAGATACAATTTTGAACTCAAAGAGTAGATATGGCAATGTGTCAACGCAGATCTATGCGAGCTTGCCGAGTCAACCCACAAAAGCCCACAAAAACCTAATCTAACGTAATGCGTCTCGATGTTGTCATTGTGATCCTTATCTACAACATTTCTAAGCAAACTTGGGCCCAGCTTTTTTCTCACAATTCTTATTTATATGACATGTTTACTTTTTACGAGGTGTTCTGAATCCCAACGGCTTTTTATTATAGGTATGTACTTTTCGACTGATGGAGATTTCAAAAACACCAAGAAAAAAACTCGAACTCCAACGTAATTTTATTTATCAAAAAAGTGTGTAATCCCGTCAAGACAATAGCGCAAGCAAAGATGTGACTTCCATGGTAGTTGCTATCAGAAGGGAAGAAAAAACTGAGTAACCGACTTTCAAGTGGTCTGTGTCTATTTCTTCCATTGCTGAAACGATGTTACAGACTGCCAATTCTAAATGTTTTACGGAATATTTTGCACCCGTTCCCGACGTCCCAATCGATTTGTTTGAACTCCCAAAGAGCTAGGTTCTGGTTCTGAGAAGGGGTTAACGGGTTTAAATCAGTGTCGGAAATGGCACATAATTGTAAAAAATTGATCAAAGCTTCTATTTGGGCTAGAAAAGTAAAAATTTCTTTGAATGTATGAGGATTGTTTCCAATGCAGATGCAGATGTTGCTTAACACATTTGACAACCCTACAAAATGAGAAGATTGGGGAATGTATTTCTACAGGATGTTCTCTGTTGACAAAAGTCGTTGTGCTTCAAAAACCAAACCAACTCGTACACTTCCAATAATTTGCGAGCAGCTCCTTGAAAGTTCGTGCCACTATCAGAATGGATGACGCTACACGTCCCCTTTCTGGAGATGAATCTTCTCAGGGTACTAATAAAATCATCCGTAGAAAGGTCGCTGTCAACTTGCAACTACAGCGCCTAAGTCGCCATACAATTTATGAGAGAAAAGTGGCCTTCATCTGCTTTGTTTTCCGAAAATTCGATGCACGTAATTGGCGTAATTGGATACGCAGTTTAAAAAAAAGCCAATGATGGTGATAGACAAATTTGCCATCAGCTGTGAAATGGTCAAAGAACGCAAACGAAAGTAATCCAGACAGTCGTCTACTACCTTACTAATCATGTTTCGGTCTCCAACGAACCGGAAAACAACTGCAACTCAGCAACTTTAAGAAACTTCTCGTGGGCATCAAAAATTATGAGCTGCAAAAATCTATGACTCTTGGACAGAATTATTGGGTGTTGAATACCATCATTCGAAATTAGCCGAGAACTCGCAGCAACCCGACTTCATCAACAAAAGGAGATAAGAAAATAAGTTTGACCACGGAGAGACCTAGTTGACCCTGCTGTTACAACATCTGAATATCTTCCTCTAACTCTCCTTGACAGAAGCACAGACATGTATCCTTAGAAGTATGGAGCTCAGAAAAGGCTAATTTGTCAGATCGTTGCAAAAAAATAAAATTGTTATTGCTGGGAATCGAAACCTTCGAAAACTTCTGGGTATTCATTCAAAATGATACTCATCGACAAAGGAAATATTCTGGGTACAATGCATTTTGTATACATGTGCATACCCGCACTGTGCAAATTCCAGGTTTCATGACTAGAAAGCCTCTTACACTATCGGCAACGATAATAATCGTTTTAAAAGTGACGAAATGAGTACCCCGTTCAAAAGTACTTTGAACTAGCCCCTGGTTTTCATGAGACCACCTATACATGATCATCAGAGAGACGTATTATTTTCATCTATCGTCGTCCTGTTACCAGCTAACCAATCTTTATGATGTCTGGCACCGGCTTAATTGGCACATTCTGAGTTTATTGGCAACTAACTACAGAGTCTACGTTGTACTCAAAAACCGCAACTACGTGCCAAACTGAACATAGGAGTGGTGGATTGCACATATTTAGCTACGTAGTAGGTATCTTTGACAAATAAACATTCACAACAAAAGAGTCTAATTATGTCAATAATTTCCCCGAATTTCTCGTCAAAACCAAGTGCGCACAAAGGGGTGCTTCTATATCTGCCACCTATATCCGATATCGCCTAAGCAAACAAAGAATTCTGGTTGAAAAAGGGGTTTGTCAACAACAAAAAAAAAAAAAAACAAAATGATTCAGCCACCATAACCTTTATGAACCACCCAGAACTGATCAAAATGATGATCAACACTGACGACAATTTATTTTTATATCTCTGTCGGTCTCAATTTCGGTGAATTTCGGTCAAATTCAAACGTGACCGCGAAATTCCTTATTTATTCGAATCATAAATTCAACTTCTGACAGTGAAGATGTCTGAATATTCGTATTTTCAGAGCGGTGTGGTAGTCTCGTCACCATCAACACTGATGATCGTGATTATGATAATTCTATACCAGCAATTGCTTGTGCTAAACCCAGGTAGAGACACCACCAGACACCCGTCGTAAGTCTGTCTTCAGGCTTATATCATTTATATTTGAATATTCACGACAACAAATAACAGATCCCCCCTTTCAAAAATAAAAATAATAAAAATTTCACATAACAAAGCGAGGAACGTGTCAATTTGAGACCCCGGCGCGCACACGCATTCCGTACTGCGGCTGCGTGTTGGTCATGATCGCGCCAAAAACTGAGAAACAAAATACCCACCAATGGAGTCAACTGGGGTTCAACCGAAGTTGAACTGCTCCCGCAATAATCCAATTGAAATTGTTTAATTGAAGATTTCATCATTTGAATTTCTCGGGCCTCTTCTGCACCGTCGCGCCCGCCGGTCTTGAACCCGCCTCATTGTCCGGTTATTTGTTTCTTTTGCCACTTTTTGTTTGTTTGGATTTTTGGTGGGTTTTGGTGTTTTTTTTTTTTCGCCTGGCATCTTACGTTTTTCTTTGATTTATTATTTTGTTACGAGAAGAAGAAGAAAGCAACAACAATAATACGAAGAAAAAAAAAATTTTATAAAAGAGGTGAAATTTTATTTTTGAACTTCTTTGTTGGCGGGGTATTGTGGGCAGGTAACCGCGCATTTCGGAATTACGACAACACGAGTATGAGGTACTTACTCCACCTGGAGTGAAACGCACGACCACAAGCTACAACAACAAATAATTAATTTTATTAAAATATTTTTTTTTTTATTTTCTTGTTTCTTTTATTTGTTGTTGGGCCAAAATGAGCGTTAGGTTTTATTCTGGAAACGTGGTCAGAATTTGGACCGGGACAGGGAAACATTTTTTTGTTAACAATAATGGTTCCCATGAAGTTGTTGTGCCAATTCGGTGGAACGGTGGAAAGGTGTTATTTCGTTTGAAATCGTTCTTGGGAAACTAACTGTGACCGCAATGAGTGTCCCGTTGGAAAGTCTCAACACGCTGGTGAATATTCTTAAATGAGTCATATACTGGGATTAAGTGAAAAGGATCGAGGATAGGGTAAGGTAATAGCGGTTTTCAGAGGTTTGACAGCATATTTACCCAAGAGTTGATCCGTAGGTAGGGATACCATGTGAAGCACTATTATAGTTTCTCCATCTGCTGTGTAAAAAAAGTCAGAATTTTGCAAGAGGTGAAATAGTAAAAAAGACTCTACTGCTGTTATAATCGAGATTAAGACTAAAGACTCAGGGTTTAGAAGTTCAATGCACTCACCATTGGACACAGAAAAAAACAGAGAATGCTTTTACCGGGTAGGTGCCTAGTACCTCGACTGGAGATGGGGTATTAAACCTCTGCAGCAAACGAGAGAGGGGGGAGGAGTGTCCTCTCACTAAGGCACTCACTCTCAGGCGGCAGCGGAGGAATTCCCTAGATGGAGTCAACGGTGGCGCCTACAGCTCCAGTTTGATCGAACTGGTAGTGTAATCAGTATATGAGCTGCTTCCACATATTTGAACACCAGGTCTATAGGGAATTCCAATACTGAGCCAGGGTGTTGGAAAAGAGTTGGTGGCGGAGGAACCCTCAATGGGTCAACATCGGTATTTTTCCGGCTCGCTGTCCTAGGGTCAAAACAAGGGCCTGGCCCTCCAGGTTGGGGGTTTATCTACCCATCCACGGAAAAAAGCTTATGTTACGAAGCAACCAATAGCCTCGGAAAGGACTGATATCATTGTTGACGACCATGCTAAACGAAAAAAGGACAACGTCGTTCGTATCTGCACCTGGAGAACATTAAACAGGAGAGGTGCAGGCGAACAACTAGCGGAAGCCCTAAACCGCTACAAAGCAGACATTACTGCCATCCAGGAAATACAATGGGATGGGCCGGGCAAAAAGACATCTACTCTGGACCGTGTTATAGTGAGCAGAAACAACGACTATTCGGATGCGGATTTGTTAAAAGTGCCAGACTTAGGCAAGAAGTCTTATGTTTCCAAGACATTAGCGAACGCATTGTAACAATCCGCATCAAGGCCAAATTCGCCATCTTAAGCCTTATATGCGCTCATGCTCCGACGGAGGAAAAAGATGATACAACTAAGGATTGCTTCTACGAGCTCCTCGACAAAACCTATGAGCGACTGCCAAAGTTCGATGTTAAAATCGTGCTGGGGGATTTTAACGCATAGGTAGGAAGAGAAGGCATCTTTAGCAGTACTGTCAGAAAATATAGCCTACACAACAACACGTCTGGTAACGGACTTAGGCTAATTGACTTCGCTGCGGAACGAAATGCCACTATAGCCAGCACACGGTTTCCTCACCTCGATATCCACAAGGGGACATGGCGGTCTCCAGATCAACGAACAGTCGACCAAATTGATCACATTGCGATAGACAAGAGGCATGCATCCAGTTTTTTGGATGTCTGAACATTCCGAGGGGCTAACATCAACTCGGACCACTACATTATTGTAGCCAAGGTAAGGATGCGGATATCCACCACGCCACAAACAAAAAACAGAAATACTGTTAAAAAAATTTAATGTCGAAAGACTGCAATCTCCAGAGACCGCGCAACGCGTATCCCTTAACCTCTCGACTCACAACACACCACCAGCACCTAATGTCGAAGAACAATGGCAACGATGCCAAAAAAGCTATTAGATCAGCCGCAACTGATGTGCTAGGTTTCTCGCGGCCACCAGCGAGAAACCCCTGGTTTGATGAGGAATGCCGACAGATGCTCTCAGCCATGAACGAGGACTACAAGGCTGAGCTGCAGGTGAAGACGAGAGCTGCCATTGAGCTCTATAGGCAAAGAAGAAGGGAAGAACATCGGCTTTTCAGAAAGAAGAAAAAAGAGCAAAGAAAAAAAAAAAGCGCGTGATCGAGGATATAGAGAGGTGCCACTCCAGGAACGATGTTCGCAAGTTTTACCAAATTGTAAAACGTCAAAGCCACGGATACCAGGCTCGAACAGAATCCTGTCGAGATGAACAAGGAAATATCGTAGTTGAGACACAGTCGATGCTGAAGATATGGAAGAACCACTTCTGCAGACTGTTAAACGGCGATGACGAACAACATTCCGCTGTCAGGCAGAACGAACCATTTAATATTGGAAACGGCCAACTCAAGCTTAATAGGGCCGCCGGAAATAACGGCCTTCTCGTTGAGCTTTATAAAGCTGGCGGAGATGACTTCGTAAGTAACACCCACCAACTCATAAGCCAAATCTGGTCGGATGAAAATATGCCTGAAGAATGGAACCTCAGCATCGTTTGCCCGATCCACAAAAAAGGAGCCCCTCTGAACTGCGCCAACTACAGAGGCATAAGTCTCCTCAACATCGCCTACAAGATCCTATCTGCCGTTATATGTGAACCCCTGAAACCGTTTACCAACAACCTTATCGGCCCTTATCAGTGTGGTTTTAGGCCAGGAAAGTCCACAATCGAACAAATTTTCACACTTCGGCAGATCCTGGAAAAAACCCAAGAAGTCCAAATCGATACCCACCATCTATTTATCGATTTCAAAGCCGCATACGACAGCATTTATAGAGACGAATTATACAGAGCCATATCTAGTTTTGGTATACCGTCCAAACTCGTCCGTCTGCAGCACCCCGATGCATCATGGTCGGAAACGGCCTCACCGAAACAATCGACTCCAAAAACGGATTTAGGCAAGACTATGCACTATCATATGATTTCTTCAATCTAATTCTTGTGAGGATTGTGCAAAACTTCATCAATCTCATTCTTGTGGGGATTGTGCAAAACTCCGGAGCCAACACCAGAGGTACAATCTTTCATAAATCGGTGCAACTACTGGCATACACCGACGTTTGGTAGTTTAGAGAAGGTAGCGGTAAAAGTGGGTTTAGCAGTAAATAAGGGTAAAACTAAGTAGGTATATGCTGTCAAGACGAAAGGATACACAACATCGCAGCAGAACGTTACCATTCATAAATAAAACTTTGAGGTAGTACGAGACTTTGTCTAATTCGGCTCTGCTATTAATTCTGACGACCACATCTCGTCATATATTAAACGAAGAATTACTCTTGCCAACTGCTGTTTCTTCGGTCCAAGAAGGCAAATTAGTAGTAAAACACTCACTCGAACTACTAAGGAGATCTCATATAAGATCCTGATCAACCTAGTCCTGTTCTACGGTGCTGAGGCATGGACCGTGTTAAAAGTTGACAAAGAAATCCTTGGTCGATTTGAGAGGAAAATCCCTCGACAAACTTTGGTCCCGTTTGTGTTGACGAGCTATGTAGACAAAGATTCAACCAAGAACTATACGAGCTGTACAGCGACATGCCCCAAGTCAAAAAACCGATTTGTACGTTTAAGATGGCTAGGATATGTAGAACGAATATACAACAAGGCTCGTAGAGTCTTCGATTCCCAGCCAGACTTCAGAGGCAGTAGAGGAAGACCTCGCCTTAAGTGGCGCGCAGAAGTAGGAACCGACCTCAACCAACTGAGATTGCGCAACTGGAGGCAGTTAGAGATGCATGTTGGTTCATTCCAGGTTCATTCCGGACTGTAGTTCCACTGAAGTAAGTAATTAAGTAAGCCTGTGACTACTCTCTGATTTTTCTCTTTTTTTATCTCGACATGTTTTTTTTTACCCTCTATTCCTGCCTTGACTTTTTTTCTATTTTCGTCGAGCATCTGCAAATGGTTTATAAAGCCGCACCTCCCTTTTTTACTTTCTGAAAAGCTGGTGTTCTTTCCTTCTCATTTGCGAAAAATGTTAAAAAGCAACGTCATCAGGAGCTCTAGTCTGAGCTTCGTCCAAAGAAGACCTTCTCTTCAAGAAAACCCCAGCTCATCAGTTAAAGTCGATCGTAAGGTTTGTTAACTAAGCCGACTATAGTCTGACCTAGTCATCATAATAAAGGGCAAAGAACCAAACGAAGTTACAACACGTTTGCAAAACGCCCTTAAGATAGTCATAGACTGGTGTAATAAAGAAAGTCTCTCTATAAACCCCAGCAAGGCTATCATCGTCCCTTTTACAAAAAGGAGGAAATTAAATCTTACCCAAATTTCAATAAATGGTACATACATTGAGTATTCCAACGAAGTAAAATATCTTGGAGTGATCCTCGATAAAAAACTAAGCTGGAACTCCCACATCAACAACAAAATTCAAAAAGCAACCAAAGCTTTCTGGGCTTGCCGAAGCATGTATGGTAAAACCTGGGGAATCTCTCCAAAGACCACACACTGGATCTACACGATCATGGTCAGGCCCATTATAACATACTTCAATAGTATGGTGGAACAAAGTCACCCAAAAAACAACTATAAATAAATTAAACAAGGTACAACGGCTTGCCTGTCTGGGCATTACCGGAGCTATGCGTACCTGTCCCACGGCGGCTATGGAAGCCATAATAGGACTAACACCTCTCCACATTTACATAAAAAAAGTGGCAATTCGCAGCTCAGCAAGTTTGACACAAGCGGAAGAATTAAACATTAGTGAACATCTAAAACTAATTGAACTTCTATCCGAACTTCCAGAACTTGACATGATCTGTGCGGTTACAGACCGCTTACCAAAGACACTATGCTTCGACAAAAGATTCTCAACGGAGATCACAACCAGAGAAGCATGGTGTAGCAACAACCCTCCAAACTGCCTAAACGGCCTAAAGTGGTATACGGATGGTTCTAAAATGGACTCAGGGGTAGGAGCTGGCATACATGGACCAAATAAAAACATCTCAATACCTATGGGAAAAAACCCTAGTGTATTCCAAGCTGAGCTCCATGCCATAAAAGAATGCGCAAACCTAATACACAACTCAGGTATTAAAGGCGCAAACATCCATATATTCACGGACAGTCAAGCAGCTATAAAAGCCCTTAGCTCACACATCATTGACTCCAAATCAGTACTACACTGCTTCAACTCCCTCCAAACACTCAGTTCCAGGAACAAGACCAAACTATGGTGGGTCCCCGGACATAAGGGAGTTGAAGGTAACGAAAAAGCTGATGAACTAGCCAGAAAAGGTTCCGAAACCCCCTTCATTGGACCTGAACCCTTCTGTGCAATCCCCAAATCAGCCATAAATCTAGTCATAAAAAACTGGGAACAAAACAGATGTGTTTCATACTGGGGAAACATCCCAGGCCTAAGACAGGCCAAAAGAGCTATTCAGCCCTTCAAATCAGATGCCGACAAGATACTAAATCTTCGCAGGCACGATATCAAAAACTTAGTAGGCTACCTAACTGGTCATCACGGTCTGCGATATCACCTAAATAAAATGCGTCTAGTCGACTCACCGGAGTGCAGACTATGTCTAGAAGAAGACGAAACAGCCGAGCATATCATATGTGAATGCCCGGCTCTTTACGGTATGAGAAGAGAATCTTTCTTCAGGGAATTCTTAAGTCCCGAAGAATTGAGGAAATCTTCGGCTGAAAGTATTATCAGCTACATTAGGAAAGTAGAAGCGCTACTAACCTAAAAAACATCTGACGGCAAGCACAATAGATCTTTTAGGTCGATGTGTATATTACTGCTTAGGCAGGTCAGAATTTAAAAAAAAAAAAAAAAAAAAAATAGTCTGAAGGAGGTCTTTTGCGATTGCAATCTCGAGACATTTTGTTTCCCCACAAGTGGCTGTAATTTCCAAAAATAGGCAATGAAATTTCCCTCTCTTTCTACGTTGAAGTTATCTTTTTCGTCACTGATGCCTTTTGGCTCAATAGCCACTATATCTGTTTAAAAGGCTAGTTAACTCTAGATGGCCTGTATTGGTAGTAGCTCATATAGGTTGTTAACTTTTCCCAAAATAACTGGAACTTAAGACTGCATCTTGAGAGTTATTTCCTTCCTATTATCCAACATTCACAAAGTATGCCGTCAAAGATTTTACAAAGCTACCCGTACCCAATCTACAATCAAGGTACTATGGAATCTGTTGGAGGCTGAGTGTTGGAAGTGGTGGGCATTCACTAGGTGAAAACGCTTCTATTTAATTTAATCGCATTGCATACCATTCAAACATCATTAAATAAAAGTTTGCAAGCCTTAGGTCAAGCCTAGCGAAGTTTCCACAAATTGACAAAAACGCAACCTTTTTTAGACGGAGGGCTTCTACTGTTTAGCAGCTGTGGGCGAGCTTGAGGCCAGTTGTTTGTTCAACTCTCTTTCTGGACCGAAATATTCAAAGTGGAATTGAGCTCTAAGCGATCACATTGTCAACACATTTCATCTACTGTGTCGACCTAAATTTTGGGGGCCCATCGATATGATTTAATTGTATGAAGCTTTAAGGCATTTATTGCAGCTTTCGACTAGAAATAGGACTCAAATTGGAATCGTTTATTTATAGATTCCAAGGAAGTTATACAACTTCTAGCCTCGGATAGCAAGAAGTATTCATCATTCTGCAGTATCATATCCAATCTCCGGCCATTAAACATTGCGGTCAATAGTCTTAAGGGTAGGTGTCCCATGCAAAAATATGTTGGAGTTTTGCGCTAAATTGTGTAGCGCTCACAATTTTCCGAATATTTAAATAAAATAAACGGTGATCGATTGGAAATATGTTAAGCAAAGTACTTGTTTAGCATTTAAAAAACATTAAAATATCTTTGAGCCTCAAAACCGCCTGACATGTAGAAAAACCATACAAATAAGTTAGATGCTAATTGCGTTCCATTTTTATCTCTTTATATACATATTTTTTATTTTTTTTATATTTTTTTTCTACAGACAATAGATTTGCGCAGATAACACCGGTTGTTTTTTGTTGTGAATTTTAGTATTTATCCCGAAAAAAATGCACAAAACTATGAAAAATAAGGTAAATTTACAAAGTTTAACTAGATATAACTTCTAAAGTATAAAAGGTAACGAAGTCAAATTAGCTTTTTTACAAAGCTAATAGATATGTGCAGATACCGTTTTTTTTTTTTTTTTTTTTGTATTTTGTACAGTAATTTTTTGGTGACAAAATGGAAAAAAGGTGTTTTTTTTTAAACGTTTTGGGTTTTTTGGCTGGGAAATCGATAGTTATATTTCCTAATTTTTGGAAATAATTTTTTAACCAAGCGACAATATATAGGGCACAACGTACCGGTCTTAAAAACATGTTTTTTTTCTTCTAACATATTTAAATATGCAATTCAATATGACATTATTTGCAATGCCGCTGTGAAAAAAGGACAACCAAAATGATTCCGACATATTTTTTTTATTTTTTTTTGGTATTTGTATTATTTAATTCAAAATACAAAATAGTTTTTTTTCCACACGGTTTTTCAAATTTTAATGTTAGAAAAGTGGTCTATTTTAGGTTTTTTACATAAAATAAGATCGAATTCACGCACACAAAGAAGTTTGTTTCAAAATAATGTCACTAGGTGGCGAGTTGGTGACATTCTCTTTTCATTATTCTCTTCTGTAAATACAGGCACTAGGCAGGCGAGATTGTTATTATGTATGTATCTTTTGTTTACCTTTTCGGGTAGACTTGATGAAAGTTCGTGTGGACTTCACGTGGACATGGTACAGAATGTTTGCTATCGCTGCTGATGAATTGTTTTGTATGCGTATGTTTGCACGTGACAGAAAGGGTTGAGTGGGAAGTAAGTCAAAGTGTAGGTACTTGTGTGTATAATTTTGATAATTTTTGTGAATAGTAAAGTGTTGTTTACTGTGTTATTTTTTTGCGGCAAATTCATTTGTGACACAACTTAAAAAAAAAATT
Source organism: Rhingia campestris (assembly GCA_932526625.1). NCBI lineage: Eukaryota > Metazoa > Arthropoda > Insecta > Diptera > Syrphidae > Rhingia > Rhingia campestris. The sequence continues at coordinate 56,461,686 of OW052184.1, forward strand.
TAATTGTTTATGTTATTTTTTATATTGTATATACATATGTATATTATATGTATATTATATGTATATATATATAATGTCTGAACAACATTTTTACAGAATATCAATATCTATATTTCATACATATAAAGTTTTTTGACACGCCCACTTTTTGGGGGCGTTTTTAGTAAAAAAACGTTTTTCGGTAGGTACATTTTTTAAAATAACGGGTCTGCCATTGGTGAAATACAGCTGCACATAATCGATAATGTGCTTAAAAATTGGACCGATGGTGTAGGCTACTGCATGGCCAGCCGAGGCAGCCATTTGAATGAAATTATTTTCCATTATTAACCGGAAGGATTGTACTTTCAAATAAAAAAAGAAATTTGAGAAAATATTCAGTAGTTTTTTTATAGCATTTTCAAAAAAAAAAAAAAAAGTTATTTGGCGGACCCCTTATTTGAAAAAAACTTTTGATGCAGGATTATTGGTTATGATTATATAAACATTTCATACCCTACCCCATAGCATATGAAGGAGAAAAACGTTGTTTTTTGTCGAACAACAAAAGATTCTGATAAACTGTTTGAACTATGTCATTTTCTATATTATATTTATTAAATTTATTTGATTTTTTATTTACTAATTTAATTTTCCGAAACTTTACAATTTACATATTGATTGAAGGTATGTTGTAAAAAATCGTGTTCGTCAACAACATTGACGAACGTTGAAATTGAAAGTGATCACGTAAAACATCAGGGTCAGGAATTTGAAATTCCTATGGAGGTGGACATTACAGTGAAGGACAACTGTAGTTTTGTTCCGGAGGGCAGGCGTATAATTGATTTAAATACATTTCTCAATAGTTTAAAAAACATTTCGCTGCACGGAAAAACGTTTTCGTTTTTTTTAAAATTCGACTCAAATAGTATTTGTTTGGTGAATTTGACACCTTGAACCTACAAAAATTAATTATAGCGGTTAAATTAACTTTCGTAAACTTCTTTTTTTATATAAGGTGCTTAGGTACCTTCATAACGAGCATTGATAGAAGATGGGGTGACAATTACCTAGATAAATATCTATCATTTTTTGTTATTTGATTTGAAAAATTTCATCCTACTATTGTTGCGACGAGAATCAGTAGCACTATTGTCTACCGTCCTATTATTTGAGTAATCGAATTTTCATCCAAACAAGTGTTTTCCTACATCTCATAAATTAAGAAAAAAGTTAACCTAGGTAAGGTTTACACATTTTTTTATAAGATATACAATGAAAACCTCAAAAACTGCTTTTACACCTCGCTGCGCGGCAGCCAGCAACAATTTTATCATTTTATCACCAAATCTGAAAGAAAATTACAACACAAAATATGTACACCAAACCAACCCTCAACTTGATTTTTTTCCTTCTCTTTCCATTTTTGTTTTCAAGTTATTTGCTTGGTGTCTGTATATTGCATATGTAGGTAGGTAGGTATATGTAATATTAGTCTGCGCTTGCTACTTTTTGTCTTTTCCTTCAGTTTTCGTTTGCGTTGAAGCAAAGAGCACATGAGTAAAATTAAAGAGAGCTTACCAACACATTCAAATGCATTTACATGAAATTTGAGTTGGTCGGTCTGGGACACCTACCCTTAATACGTCTTCATATTTGACTGCAACCGCTTTCCTAATTATCTGGTTCCCGAGCTGCAATTAAAAAGTACAACTTCCAGTAACGGAGTATTCACCTAACTTCCATTCCAAAACCCAATCATGTTTAAATGCTGGCCAATTCATCATTTCCCGAGCATCACTTGAGTGTGCATCTTCTCTCTGCAGCCTCTGACCTAAAGCATTTGCAAAGCCTTTCCAAATCGTCTCTCCCTCTAGCCGCTCTCCTGCACACATCATTCATGCAACAGCCCAATCAATGTCATCACAATATCATCATGGCGATGCATTCCACATTTACCGTCTAACAGTTCAAACTGAATCCGACTGAATAGATACAATCTTTCATATGCAGATACATTTTCCTCTTATACCCATTCCCACCTGCGCACAAGAAGTTGTGATGACACCCGCCGACTCAAAGACCGGCGTGTACCATTGGAACAACCTATAACTCCTGAGAATATTGTCGAAACAAATCTTTTGGTAACAAACACCATCACACAGAATTTTCCTCGTGCAATTACAGAATGAGAACGCTTAGGCCATCATCCATAAAACCGACCGACCGACGATGACACGGTATGAATGAATATTGTCGGAGGAGGTCTTCACTCCATAGGCTAAGCTTTTCAAAAGAAGAATACCAAACGAGACCCAAAGAGACTTAACCAACCGTGATGACGAGTGAATTCATTACGAAATTACACGGATAGACTTTGTAGATACACTTCTCATAGAAGAAGACCCTCGGAGAGCTGGCAACAAGAAACACCGGAGGTTCAACCTAAGGCGTTGGCGGTCGGTTCATGTTACGCACACACAAACACACTCACACACTGATGGCGAAACATTTCGATTCCTCGCACCCAATTTTTCTGGAGCTCAAGTAAGTCAAGTAAGACGCGCACAACACGCTCGCTCGCCGGTGTGTAAGCGTTTCAGTGTGCGCCGCGATATCTGCCTAGAAAGCCACTGAACCGCATCCGAACGTATCCATTAGTAGCAATTTTTCCCTCATTTTCACAGAGTGCGACGAGAGTCGTTGGCGCGGTGGCGGGAACGGGCATCTAACGGAGGTAAGCACACATGAAAATCGCTTCTTGAAGGAAATCCATCAAAAGGCCGGCACAGTGCGGATGGTGATGATGATGGAAATGTTAGGCGATGGTGTAAATGTAACCTGGTGGGGTATATTATAGCTTCTCTCTGATTCCATTGCACAGCTTATCAGGTACCGCCTTGGAGTGGTGGCCCGTCTGTCAGTGGTCTTCAGCGATGGGTTGATGGCTGAATTGAGTGACTGCACTTAGTGTGGTTTGTTTGTTAATTCGTTCGTTATAAGGCGTAACAATTTGAATTCGTATTCTCCGCATGGAATTTGTATCTTTTTCTCCTTATGAAATGCTAATTTCTAGTCGACCTACAGGTATAAGGGAAAAGCCGACCAGAGAAGTTCACATCATGGCTGAGATGTTTCATATCTGGATAGGGTTTGTATTTCTGTTTGGGTGCGGGAATAATTGTGTTTGACTCACTTGTATCTCAATACAATTCGTGTGAGGATTTGTATGTCGCCGGGCAGCGAGCTAATTATTTCTTTAACAGCAAATTGAACATGATCAAGATGGAAGATAGCTAACGAAGAGAGTGGGTAGGACATTGGACATTTCAAGGGCGAATTGAAAAATGCAAATAGATTGAGACGGGACATGTGATGGACAACCGTGTAGAGATGTGTTTGCGATATCACCAGTTGAGCATGCATGGGTGATGATTTATAGGGGGACTTCATTCATTAGGGATGAGTTCTTTTGGTATCTAATGTCATATGAGGACAAACAAGGATGATTTCTTTTTATAAATTATATTAAACGAGGGCAAACAAATCACGCTCTTAAGAGTCATTATTAATTTTGCTTGTAAGTTCGCACATCAACTCTTTTGTTTGCCTTTGTTGATAGTTGAAAGGAATTATAGAATTTCATTGGGGACGCCACCACATTATTGAAGTAGCTAATACGTAAAATGTAAAGGTCGTTCATGTTTGGTACCAGACTTAGACCAACATTTGGCCAATTCTGGAATTTAGAGATCTATTTAGAAGAAACGTTTGAAACTGCCTACGAAACGAAGAAGAAGTTTTACGTCGATTACTTACTTACTTACTTATCGTGAAGAGTTTAAGCCTGAAACACTGCAGCCTTCCATCCTCTACGATCCCGGCCACGCTGCTTTCAGTTGTCTAGACCAAGCGCTCTGGCATCGCGATGGCTTGGTCTTAGAAACGGAGGTTCGATCTTCCTTGTCTTCTCGAACCTGTGGGCTGGGATTCGAAAATCCTATTAGCTGGAGCATTATTGTCCATTCGCCAAATGTGGTCGATCCAATGTAGTCGACGTGTTTCGGTTTTTCGGACGACATCCACATCTTGGTACAGCTCATAGAGGTGTTCCCGGTTGTATCTTCTCCTCCATTCGCCTTCCTCGCGCATAGGACCAAAAATCCGCCAAAGTATTTTTCTTTCAAAGGAACCCAGTATCAGCTCTCCCTTCTTGCTTATCGTCCAGCACTCGGCACCATAAAGCAAAACTGGCAGGGTAAGGGTTTTGTAGAGCACACATTTCGTTGCTTTGCCAAACCGAGGTAGCAACGGTTTCCTAGGGTAATTCTTCGCCGGATCTCCACTAGGGTGTCATTCGTGGAGTTAATGTTTACTCCGAGGTAGGTGGACTCCTTAACTACCTCGAAATTGCTGCTATCAACAGTGACGTTTTGGCCTAGGCGGTTGACAGATGCTTGTTTGTTTGTTTGTTGATAGCATGTACTTAGTCTTGTCCTCATTTACTTCAAGGCCAACGTGTTTTTCCTGTTCTTCAATCTCTGTGAACGCTATTATCACGGCACGTTGGGAGCGACCGATGATGTTAATATCGTCTGCATAGCCCAGCAGATGGATGCACCTGTTGAAAATAGTGCCTTCCGTGTTAACACCTGCCCTGCGCACCATCTCCTCCAAGATTGAAGAAGTTACATGATAGCGCGCCTCCTTGCCGAAATCCGGTGCACGTTAGGAATAGTTCGGACGAGATACTTCCAAACTGTACGTTGCAGCGCGTGTTTTCTAACTAGCATCACGCGACACAGTTCCGAATTAGGCCATCGCCATATAGAGCTCCTGACGATGTATGCTATCATACGCGGCTTTGAAGTCGATGAATAAGTGGTGAGTTTCGACTTGAAATTCGTTGGTCTTTTCCAGGATTTGCCTCAGTGCGAAAATTTGTTCTATAATCGATGTGCCGGGCGGAAGCCACACCGGTACGTGCCGATTAGTGTATTGCAGAACGGTTTTAGACGTTCACATAGAAAGTTGGATAGGATCTTGTATGCGACGTTAAGCAAGGATATGCCTCGATAGTTCTTGCAAGACATAGGATCGCCTTCTTTTAGATGGGGAATATGGAGCTTTAGGTCATCGGGCATGGTTTCTCCACACATACTTGGTTTTTTATTCGGTGAATGCTCCCTACTCAAACATCACCACCGCATTTAAAAAGCTCGGCTGGTAAGCCACCAGAGCCTTGTTGTTCTTTAGATTTTTTATAGCTATTCCAACTTCTTCTATACTAGGTAGTGGAACTAGTTCCTCATTAACTGGACGTGGGTTCTCTTATCACTCTCTATACATGATGCCCATTTAGCAGCTGTTGGAAATGCTGCTTAAACACATCTACTATTCCCTAGCCTTCGGTGACTAGGTTTCCTTCGCTATCTCGAAGAGCTGGCATTCCGATATTGTAACCAGCAGCCAGTTGCTTGGCTTTTTTTATAAAACCTCGGATATTGTTACGATCGCTCGGCTCTTTGATCTCCTTGAGCTGGGAAGCTTCTTTCTACTCAGTGTCTTCTTTTCCTCCCTTCTCTTAGCTCAATACTCTTCTCTCGTTGCCCTTGTTTTGCATCTTCTGTCACCTTTTTCCTGCACACGCATTCATCATTATACCACGAGCTCTTTCTCGGGGATGGCTAATATCCTTCAGTGGTTTCGACTACCTCCTTGATGATGTCGCGAGACTGGCACCACTGATTGTTGGCGTCTGTAGTAGGTTAGAGTGCACAGAGGAGAACAACGCCATTGTCCGTTAAAGTATGAACCCGATGCAGTCGATTCCTTGCCGTGCACAAAAACTCGGCCTTCCGCAGACTTCAACTTGATGAACTTCGAGTCAGGATTTGGGCCCGTGCAAGATCCAACTGACCCGAGAGCTCAAAAATGACCATAGACCTTGGCAAATGACCACGGTTTGCCGAATCTTATGAAATGTGACTCTTCTCTACATATAGTGCTAACACCATGAACCACCTAAACTGTTGGTGCTACAGCATTAGGGACAGAACGAGTAGATATTTTCCACGTGAGAAGATGCCCCTACTACGTGTCCTCCGAATTCAAGAAAGTAACAAAGTAAGCCTCCCAATTATCATTACTATACAGCGAAGTCTAATCAATACAGTCTTACCTAATTGGCTATGATCTTAGCTGAGATGCCAACTGTTATCGCTTTTTTTTTCTGTTTGTATCATGATCATGCCTTGAAGAAAAATAAATAACAGAGGCACGCAAGTTTCATTTTTTCAATCATGCAAGCGAATTTCAATTCAAAGAACAGAAGGTAAACGAGCCGTCAAGGTTATGGTCTCAAGATTAAAAAAATTTATCGCTTTTCTTTCCAGCTTACCTTCATGTGTAGTTCAGATGTGCAAAAAAAGGTCATCAATGGATGCTGGTTAAATAATTAGCCATATGATACTATGTACAGTAGCGTGGATTGAATTTTAGTTAAGGGGTACCTACATTCGCCTAGATAAAAAAAGGAAAAAAAAACAACAAACTGAACGAAGATGGACTGACTTCACCACAAAGTGTCGAGCTGCATTACAACAGGCTTACTTACTAAAGTGGCCATACAGTCCGGGATGAACTTGGGCCTCAACCAACATGCCTCTCCAATTAGCCCGGTCCTTAGCTAACTGCCCACAGTTGCACACTCCAAGTTGGTTGAGGTCGGTTTCTACTTGTGCGCGGCACTTAAGGCGAAGTCTTCCTCTACTGCGTCGCGACGTCTGGCTGGGAATCGAAGACTCTGCAAGACGGAGTATTGGTGTCCAATTGTTTTACATGTCCTAGCCATCTTAAACGTCTAATGCGGAGTTTTTTTTTCGCAGTCCATGCTTCAGCACTGTAGAGCAGAACTGGGATGATCAGGGTCTTATGTAGGATCTCCTTAGTAGTTCGAATGAGGGCTTTACTACTGAATTGCCTTCTTAGAAAAAGAAACAGCGGTTGTCAGGAGTAATTCTTCGTTTAATTTCTGACGAAATGTTATTGTCAGAGTTACTATCGGGGACGAGGTAGACAAAGTATCGTACTACCTCGTGCGTTCAGTCCAATTCTTCGATGTTATGTGTCCTTTCCTGTTGACAGCAAACGTGGCCTTTTTTGTATCAAATGTGTCGGTGAGGTCATTTCCTACCCCGATGAAGCAGCGAGAATTCTCCATCGTCATCCTACACAAACGGACTGGCGGTATACCAGAATACGGCTCTGTATAGTTCGTCTCTATATACGGCTGTCGTATGCGGCTTTGAAATCGATAAATACAAGGTGGGCCAAAAGAAGTCATCCGATGTTGTTTGGCCTTCAGAATATCGGTTGTGGCTCGAGCAGGGTGTGCTATTGCTCCGTTTTGTTCGAACCACATGTCCCCCAGTCCTAATTCGTCCAATTGATGCAGAAAAAAACTCGGTTAACATGGCCCTATAGCGCGCACTGTCCACTATTGTCGTTTGACCAGCGGCGCTCTAGAAAAAAAAATGGCCCGATGACTCTTCCAGCGTGAACACTGAACAGCGCACCATGCAGTAACTTTGAGCGGGTGTAATGGCTCCTCATGCATTACTCGTGGATTTTCGGTGCCCCAGAAGCGATAGTTCTGCTTGTTCACGTACCCGCTGAGGTGGTAATTAGCCTCATCGCTCATTATTGATTTTGTTCGAAAAATCGTCCACTTCGTCCTCGAGATTGAGGATGGCTTGGGCGTAGGTTACATGCGTTTGGCGGTCGACAGGCAGCAGCTGATGTACGGACTGGACTTTGTGCGAGAACATGCGCAAGTCTTTGACCAAAATTCGACTTAGGGACGACCGGCTGATGGCTAATTGCGAGGCACGGCGTCTGGTCGATGTTTCCGGCGGCAGCTCGACATCCTCGGCAACAGCGGCGATGTTCTCGGCACGACGAGCGCTCTGGGGCCGGCCACTCTTGGCAACGTCTCGTGTGGTCCCATACTCTTCAAGGTTGGAGGCCAAACGCGCAGTGATTGTGCAGTCGGTGTCGGACAGCCGGGGAATCGGCGACGGAATTCGCGCTGGGCCAACACTACAGACGAATTGTTACGCAAAAAAAAAATAGACACGATTATTCCGCGTTCTTGGGGAGTGTATCGCTCCATGTCTTGTTCACTTGTATTCTACATCTGTCTAGTCCACAAATGTCAAAACAGATTTGACATTCGCGACCATTTGCAAAAATAATAGCATCTTCCAATAGGGTGTTCTCTATTGGCCCACCTCGTAGCTGTTAGGTATCGACTCTTCGAAGTGTACAGATTTGATCAGTTGTGGACTTTTCTAGCCTAAAACCCCACTGATAAGGGGTCGATAAGGATATTGGTAAATGGTTCCAGGCGTTCACATATTACTGCTGCTAGGATCTTGTAGGCGATGTTGAGGAGACTTATGCCTCTGTAGTTAGCGCAATTCAGAGTTTGCGCAGTCCTTGGAAAGTCCTAAGTCTAGCACTAACAAATCCGAAAGAAAATCACTATGACATGGTCCACAGTAGATGTAACAGTTTTTAATCCTCTTTTTGCCCGGCCCATTCCATCGAATTTCCTGGATGGCAGTAATGTCTGCTTTGGGTTTCCGCTAGTGGTTCGCCTGCACCTCTCACATGTTCTCACATTCCAGATGCAGATACGAACGTCGTTGTCCTTTTTTTTCGTTTAGCATGGTCGTCAACAATAATATCAATCCATTCAGAGGCTATTGGTTGCTTCGTAACAAAAGGTTTTTTCTATGGTTAGGTAGTTAACCTAAAGTACGAACTCAATTTATTAGATACCCCTGGGATACGGGGCCATCAGTATCCACTACGGGATCGAGCGCTGCCGTTAGCCTTTCGGTTCATCCGCCACCATGACTGTTCAAGGGGCCTGACTTACCTGTTCCTGTTGTCCCAATATTTCAAAGCAGCTCATCTAGGTTCACCTGCGGGACAGCAGGCCGGGTATTCATCCGTGCCATTCTCACCAGGGTGTTTATAGTGTTGCTGTTTTTCGTCTTGTTATCAACACTTGCACTTATCGTTTAGCAAGTCAAATCCGGTTGGATGAGACCAGTACCCGATGGTTACCAATTGAAGGTAAAAATAAGCACATTTGATGTGTAGTCAGAGTGATGTGTTGATGTGTAGTCAGGGCCCGAGATTCATTCGGGACTGTATTGCCACTTATATAAATAAGTTCGTTACAGTTCGTAACAACCTTTCAAAAATGATAGTGTCAGAAAAGCCCAATATTACCCTCCTGACCATATCATATATTTCAATAGCAATAGCAGCCACATCTTCTCCGTCTACCTACTTCAACCCAAAAAAAATGAATGAACCGGAAATGATAATTCGAGAAAGAATCAAACAAAAACACCGGATTTCCACATTTCACAAGACTCCACCACAAAGTCGCTCTAGATTAAAACAAAATAAATCGACTCAGATACATATTATCAAAAAAAAAACTAACTTCGCTTACCAATCCTTGAACACATCCTCGAACAACAACTGCTCGATCTGTGCATATCGACACTCCAAACAAAGGCCCAAATATTATAAGGGATCATCACCTCAGCTGTAACGCAGGAATGCACAAACACCACTGCGTGTCCTTCCTTTCTCCTTTCGGCAGATGTGCGTTTACCTACACTTTTCCTTCTTCTCCGATGCACATAGCACATCGACGTCGGTCTGTCTCAATTGAAACATAAATCATCCCTTCCTCCCATTTACTGTCAAACACAAGAGGAGACGACAAGACATACATATTATCAACCACCGCACCACACACCATCAACACCAAATAAAATGGATTTTCATTATCCCAGCTACGCCTAGTCGTCCACATACACACTCATTCACAGACTCACCCCCACCACTAACACACCGATGATCGAATGGCACGAGCCACGATAGTTGTGATTCACGATCCACCGGACCGATCTCGTCATAGTTTTCCGAACACAGCCTTAAGGATCCATTAACGATGATCGGTGTACAAATATTTCCACAGTGCAGCTTGAGCCGTATATCATCGGTTAATTATTTTAGGGGCTGCTTGAGCCTCAGTGACATGACCGATAGACAGAGAGAGAGAGTGAGATAAATGGCACGAGAGCCTAAAACCTATCCGCGTGCAAGATCACAGTATACGACACCACTACCACCACCGTAAGTGCAGATAACTACCGATCGGCACTTGACACCGGTACAATGCGCTTGAAGAGCGAGAATGAGTTGTAGTTGTCGTCAGAGGGCGTGCATGCGTGAGTGTGTTTTTGTTCTCGAACTTGCACCCTATGGGCAAAGGCTTAGGCTCTGACTATTAGGCGCATTAAATTTGTCGAAACGTTCTCTTAAGCGTTGTTTGGGTTTCTTGTGCATCCTGCTTCCATCGATTTTTTCGGCTGTCCTTTATAGACCTCGTTCTTATTGAGTCTTGTTCTCATTGTTGTGCCGGCGCGGCGGCTTGTGTTGTCTTCTCGCTTTGCTTGTGTTTATTTGTTGACGTTGTGTTATGGCGGAGGACTGTCAAAAAAACAAAATGATTAAATTTTATGTGTGTATGTGCGTTTTTCCTGTTCTTTTGTTTGTTCGCCGTGTACACCGATCATCGAAGCGATCATCATCATCCGATCATCTTTTGGAATGCATTGTTGTCAGGGGCACCTTTTCTTTTTCGGATCTTTGCGCTTCTTGAGCGACGATTCTTCTCTTCGATTGGTTTTGTTCTGTTTTTTTTTTTGTTTGTTAGTGGTGGTGGTTTTTATATGTCCGTTTTGAAGATCGTTCGACAGATGTGTGCTTACCGATGATCGGTGGGTTATTTTTTTTTCTGTCGGTTGGATAGCTGGGAGATACGTATCTTTAGGTGTTTGGCTGTGTTTTGTGGATTGAAGTGGGATATTAACAATACCATCATAGCGCATTATTGTGGCGCATTGATAGGTATTCATCGTTTTGTTTTAGTGTGACTATCGCCGGATGGACTTGTTGTATAACATGTCGTTGCGAATGTGTGATCGGTTTGAAGGTGAGGAATTTAAGAATGGACGGTTTTTGGAAAGGTGATAAAATTGGTATGACATTGACATTATCAGGAGTGGTATTAGTGGAAGTTAAAGTTTTTTATGTAAATGGATCAGATTGTGGAAGGATATGTGGACAGACAAAGTGGAAGCACAAGTGGTCAATTATGGGCAGATGGTGGTCAGGAGGAATGGAAAGTTACTTTTTGAATGGAAATCGCCATCAGATTGTACATAAAGGTAGCCAATAATACTTGTGGTGAGATAGTATATTTATAGCAATATAAGCTCAGTTAAATTTGGAATGTTTTTTTTTTAATTTAGATCGATCTAGTGCGAGAAGTACCTGACCCAACCATAAAAAGTGAATTCTTTTGGCTAATCTGTAATCTTAATGGTGATACAAGTGAAAGATAGGAATCTATAGATGTTTCACAACATTTTTGTATGCCAAGAGCTACCTGCAAATTATATCTAGTCAGGCTAATTGTTTTATGATTCAGGGACAAGCCTTATTTGAAACTGTATAGCGTTCCTGTTAGATGATACGGATACCTATGAAGTGTGCTTTCAGGAATCCGTATTCCGGTGTCATAAATCCCATGCCTCGATGGACACAATGCACAAGTGATTTGAGGGCATGGTTATCTATCGCCGTATTATCCATCTTAAGCTTTTTTTACCAGGTACCTCTATGTCGCTATACAACTCGTATAGGTAGTTCTTGATTAAATCTTCGTCTCCATACAAATTTTTGGGGCAACAGGCTTGTTAGTTAGTACCCAGGGCCAAGATTTACCACAACCATTCATGTGACCTCCTGTTTTATGCCGCCTCCGAACGAGAGGACGGCCAGTGAAAAATCATTTTAGATGTTGATACGACTGGGAATCGAACTTAGACTTTCTGCGCGGCAGTTCATTCCACTAACCATCACGGACTGCTTAATCCGCTTTTAATAAGCTTCATGCTTCAGCTCAGTAGAGCAGTACTGGGATGATCAGGGTCTTATATAGGATCTCCTTAGTAGTTTGAGTGAGGGCTTTACTACTAAATTGTCTTCGTAGCCAAAAGAAACAGCGTTTGGCAAGAGTAGTTCTTTGTTGGATTTCTGATGAGATGTAGGTACTTGTCAAATCTAATAGGGGAGCCGAGGTAGACAAATTCCCGTACTACCTCAGAGTTATAGCTGCCAATGGTGGCCTTCTGTCCAATTCTGCGATGTTGTGTGTCCTTTCCTGTTGACAGCTATACCTGGCTTTATCCTCGCCACTTCCTTCACCACACCAAGTCCGACCAATGCTATTTGTTGGTGCTAGTAGTTGCACATATTTATGGAAGATTATGCCTCTGGTGTTGACTAGGGAGTTTCGCATAATTCTCTAAAGAAAGAAGTCACATGACAGTCGTCGCATTACCAAAATTTTGTTGATATCGAATTTTTTGGTTAGGTCGTTGCGGACCCTGATGGAACAGAAAGAATTCTCCATCGTCATCATGTCCAGACGGACATGTTTGGGCTGAATACAAAAACTAGACATGGCCCTGTACATGTGTTCTCTATAAATGCTGTCCTATGTGGCGTTGAAATCCAAAAATAGGTAATGCGTATCGATTTAGACTTCTTATGGGATTCTGCAGACCCTGATCAGAAATGGACATTCCTGGCCTAAAACCACACTGATAAGGGCTGATCAGGTTGTTAGTAAACGCTTTCAGGCGTTCACATATTACGACAGATATGATCCTGTAGGCGATTTTGAGCAGACTTATGCCTCTGTAGTTGGCGCAGTTCTGAGGGTCTCTTTTTTTTTGTTGATTGGCCTGGAAATATATAATTAAGTTCGGAGTATAATTCTACAAAGCTGCAAACGAATCCAATAAAATATTTTATTTTTATTTCATCCCTACAACGCAACGTTGTCCATCAATGCTAACCATCCATCGGAAAGTATTACCACCTGAACCCTAAACATATCCATTGTGCACTAATTTCCCACAAAACAGAATCCATTTACATTCCAAAACAAACATCAGTTGACTTGTTAGGGGGCACTGAGAAATTCTTCAGGTCATCTGAAAGTCTCACACATCCATCCACAGGCAAACAAGAACAATCGTTGAAACCTGCCTTTATCTGCAGGTAGGTAGACAAACAAATTTTCCAAAAAAAAAAAAACGTTTTCGGTTTTTTTTTGTTCTTCTTATATTTTTTGGGCTAATTGTAGGAATTTTTCTTCACACAGTGCCTAGCGTTCTTCCCACACACAGATACTTTTGCATCCGCATCCGCCTGGGAATCTATCAGAGCTGGGTTGGTAGCATAACAGGTATTTCACCACTTTACACATACTTACGAGTACAATGGTGGTGTATATACGTTTCGATGGCATGCATATCCCCGTAGCATACTAGATATGCGAAGGGGAACGAAGAGATTCACAGATGCATTTTCGAATTCAATGGCCGTCAGATTTATCGCTGTCAGATTGTGATTCGATTTTTTATGCCTAAGTGTGAGAAGATGCGCTCTTTTCATGATGCGGGTGGTACTGTAGGGTTCCTTGTTGGTAGGTATATGGTTATATGGTGGCTATAAGCTTTTGACATCTACATGATAATTATCTTTAAGCACCCGATAAAACACGTCAATCACCCTTATACACATATAAGCGCCACTAAAAGACCGGCCAATTAGCGGGGAAATTATCCCTTACGGTTTGATGGGATTAGGTACCTACCATGGGAGAGAACACCAACGCCCGAAAGTCTACAATCTAAATCATCGCTTACCACCGTGGTCGTCACTGCACCACCTACCACCATTACCGTCATCATCATCGCCACGTAATCTCCTCGGGTGATCGCATGCCGTATCTCACATGATCAGTGGTGCGGCGCACATCGTGGTTTCTCCCCCATAACCACGTGTAAACACAACCATCGATGAGCATTTGGTAGAGTCTCTGTCTCTCTCTCTTTCTCTGGTGGTATCTAAGTATCCCACAGGGACCGGCTGTATGGGCAAAGTACCGTAGAAGAAATGAAAAGCCGTTTAAAATGTGTATAGATATGATGATCATTAGCGTGCGGACACGAAGTCATGGATATGGTCATGGACATGGCTGATGATCACCCCTGGCTAAATAGAAACGATTTGGTTTAGGGTTGATCGCTCGACGGCTTGATATGGTGGTTGTAAATAAGATAAGCCGATAGTTTTGACCGATCAGAAGGTGAGGGAGTTCAAGCTCGCATAAATCCTGAGATGTGAGGGTTTTTATCTAATAGGGTATAAATAGATGAAGTAAGGTGATTCAAGATTGGGGTAACTTTAGGATAAGATAAAAAAAACATATTCCTGCCACTTAAGCTGTAGACTGTCTGCAAATTCTTCGATGCAGACTCGGTAGATATGTTCAACACTGTGTGGCGCCATCATTTTTGAACCAAAATAACGCAGAGATCACGGGCTTCAATTTCAGGCAGCGAAAAGTCCGTTATCATAGCTCGATAGAGGGCATCACTAACAATTATACTCTGGTGGGTCTCATTTTTAGTGTTTTGGGTTAACTACCCATCCACGGAAAAAACTATTGTTACGAAGCAACCAATAGCCTAGGAAAGGACTGACATTATTGTTGACGACAATGCTAAACGAAAAAAGGACAACGACGTTCGTATCTGCACCTGGAATGTGAGAAAATTAAACAGGAGAGGTGCAGGCGAACAACTAGCGGAAGCCCTAAACTGCTACAAAGCAGACATTACTGCCATCCAGTAAATACGATGGGATGGGCCGGGCAAAAAGAGGATGAAAAACTGTGACATCTACTATGGACCGTGTTATAGTAAGCAGAAACAGCGACTATTTGGATTTGTTATAGGTGCTAGACTTAAGCAAGAAGTCTTATGTTTTCAAGACATTAGCGAACGCATTGTAACAATCCGCATCAAGGCCAAATTCGCCAACATAAGCCTTATATGCACTCATGCTCCGACGGAAAAAAAGATGATATAGCTAAGAATTGCTTCTACGAGCTCCTCGACAAAACCTATGAGCGACTACCAAAGTATGATGTTAAAATCGTGCTGGGAGATTTTAACGCAAAGGCAGGAAGAGAAGACATCTTTAGCAGCACAATCGGAAAATATATACACGACAACACGTCTGGTAACTGACTTAGGCTAATTGACTCCGCTACCGAACGAAATGCCACTATTGCCAGCACACGGTTTCCTCACCTCGATATCCATAAGGGGACATGGCGGTCTCCAGGTCAACGAACAGTCAACCAAATTGATCACATTCCGATAGATAAGAGGCACGCATCCAGTATTTTGGATGTCCGAACATTCCGAGGGGCCAACATCAACTCGGACCACTACCTTGTTGTAGCCAAGGTAAGGATGCGGATATCCACCACGCCATAAAAAAAACAGAAATACTGTTAAAAAAATTTAATGTCGAAAGACTGCAATTGCCAGAGACCGTCAAGACCTTCGCGCAACGCGTATCCCTTAACCTCTCGACTCACAACACACCACCAGCATCTAAAGCCGCAACTGATGTGCTACGTTTCTCGCGGCCACCAGCAAGAACACCTGGTTTGATGAGTAATGCCGACAGATGCTCGCAGCCAAGAACGAGGCCTACAAGGCTAAGCTGCAGGTGAAGACGAGAGCTGCCATTGAGCTCTATAGGCAAAGAAGAAGGGAAGAACATCGGCTTTTCAGAAAGAAGAAAAAAGAGCAAGAAAAGCGCGAGATCGAGGATATAGAGAGCTGCCACTCCAGGAAAGATGTTCGCAAGTTTTACCAAAGTGTAAAATGTCAAAGCCAAGGATACAAGGAAATATCGTAGTTGAGATACAGTGCATGCTGAAGATATGGAAGAACCACTTCTGCAGATTGTTAAACGTCGATGACGAACAACATTCCGCTGTCAAGCAGAACGAACCATTCAATATTGGCAACGACAGTGAAAACTGCCAACCACCCGACGTAAGTGAAGTGAGGATAGCAATATCTAAACTCAAGATAAATAAGGCCGCCAGAAATGGCGGCCTTCCCGCTGAGCTTTATAAAGCTGCCGGTGATGACTTGGTAAGTAACATCCACCAACTCATAAGCCAAATCTGGTCGGATGAAAGTATGCCTGAAGAATGGAACCTCAGCATCGTTTGCCGGATGCACAAAAAAGGAGACCCTCTGAACTGCGCCAACTACAGAGGCATAAGTCTACTCAACATCGCTTACAAGATCATCCCTGCCGTAATATGTGAACGCTTGAACGCAGTGTGGTTTTAGGCCAGGAACGTCCACAATCGATCAAATTTTCACACTTCGGCAGATCCTGGAAAAAACCCAAGAAGTCCAAATAGATACCTACCACCTATTTATCGATTTCAAAGCCGCATACGACAGCATTTATAGAGACGAACTATACAGAGCCATGTCTAATTTTGGTATACCGCCCAAACTCGTCCGTTTGTGTAGGATGACGATAAGGATTTCTCGCTGCACCATTAGGGTCGGAAACGACCTCACCGACACATTCGATACCAAAAACGGATTTAGCAAGGCGATGCGCTGTCATGTGACTTCTTCAATTTGATTCTTGAGAGGATTGTGCAAAACTCCCGAGCCAACACCAGAGGCACAATTTTCCAAAAATCGGTGCAACTACTAGCATACGCCGACGATTTTGACATCATTGGTAGGACTCAACGTGATGTCATAGCCACGTTTGCTAATATAGAGAAGGAAGCGGCAAAAATGGGTCTAGCAGTAAATGAAGGTAAGACAAAGTATATGCTGTCAACACGAAAGGACACACAACAGAACGTCACCATTGACAGATATAACTTTGAGGTAGTACGGGGCTCTACCTCGGCTCCGCTATTAACTCTGACAACAACATCTCGTCAGAAATCAAACGAAGAATTACTCTTGCCAATCGCTGTTTCTTCGGGCTTAGAAGGCAATTTAGTAGTAAAGCCCTCACTCGAACTACTAAGGAGATCCTATATAAGACCCTGATCATCGCAGTCCTGCTCTACGGCGCTGAAGCATGGACCGTATCAAAAGCGGATGAAGAAATCCTTGGTCGATTCGAGAGAAAAATTCTTCGGAAAATCTTCGGTCCCGTTTGCGTTGACGGGCGACATACCCCTAGTCAAAAAACTCCGCATTGGACGTTTAAGATGGCTAGGACATGTAGAAAGAATGGACACCAATACTCCGGCTCGCAGAGTCTTCGATTCCCAGCCAGACGTCGGACGCAGTAGAGGAAGACCTCGCCTTAAGTGGCGCGCACACGTTGAAAGCGACCTCAACCAACTTGGAGTGCGCAACTGGAGGCAGTTAGCTAAGGACCGGGCTAATTGGAGAGGCATGTTGGTTGAGGCCCAGGTTCATCCCGGACTATAGCGCCACTTAAGTAAGTAAGTAAGGGTCTAATTTTTGATTAAATATGTACCTGCCTTAAAGCCACACCAATCTGTTTAGTCTAGATGTAATGGCAGCTTTTGAACCTATTTGGGTTGCACTTATTCTCTTATGCCTTGCTGACGTAGCCATTAAGCCAGAAATGAGCTTCACCGCAGAGTAAAGTTTTTGTCGAAAAAAGTGGATCTTTTTAAAGCTTCTAAACAGAGTGGATGTAGTGTCCTAGTGGTTAGTGCGTTGGACTATTCTATCTATATTTCATAGTACGTCCGATGTCCGAAGATAGGCTTGAGGGTGATCTGATTAGTATCCATTGGAAAGCGAGTTAAATTTTTGAAGGGACGGAATGCATTTACGTTTGAGCATTTGTTGTTATAATAGGGGTAAAAGAGTGTAAGGCAGGATGTTCGAGCGAAACTATGAAGTTCGATATGGTTGGATCTTCTATCAATTTTTTCGCACGCTTTTATATCTGAGCTGCACCTGACTATATGTGGTTAACTCAAGCTTGGTTCGTATGTACGCTTATATTATATATATTGAGGTCAGATCAGAAGGGTTGAAATATTTCATGCATTGGTTGAGGAAACCTACACATTTCGCTGCATTTTTAGGGATTTCAAATATGTGTTCGTTGGATTAGAAGTTGCAGACAATAGGTCATTAATAAAAATGAGAAAGAGTGACGGAGACAAAACGGAGCCTTGGTCAACACCAGTATTATAGGTGAGTAGCAGACTTGAAACCGAGAAGTTTCAAATCCACTGAAGAAGAGTATCATCGATACCAAAAGAGCAAAAGTACTTGATGCCAAACCCTGTCAAATGCCTTTGAAATATCAAGTGCAACGATCTTGTTTTCGGATTGATTGGTTCCACTTTTCGGTGAGATAAGACATCAAATCACCAGTGGACTTGTTGCTACGAAAACCGTGTCAGTCATTGAGGTGTTTTAGTGATTCATAAGCTGACGATTTATCGGTGTTTCCATGACCTTAGAAAGAAGGGAGGAGAGAGAAGAAGTTTCGCCTTTTTTGGGGGACTGGGTGGACAAATGCAAATCCTGATGAATAGGACAGATGAAAAAGCTGTAGTTTTGCCAGCGTTGAAGAACACTTATTCAGAATTATGGGGGGAGATCACCTGAACCAGCCGATTTGCGTATGTCAAGATCGATTAATACTCCTGCGACCGTACGAGTACAAAAGTGAATTGGTCTCATAGAATGTTCTACGTTCTCTAGTATCTACAGAGGTCGACTTGGCACAATCTGGCAGTGTGGAATTGGCTGCATAATGAGCATCGAGCAGATTGGCTTGTTCTAGAGAGGTGACATCTGGAATGCCATTGTAAATAAGCGTTAGGGTGGACGATTAGGTCGAATTCTTAATGAGTTTTTACTATCGTTGGGATATAGTAGATATTTTTGGCTAAACTTTTGGTCATGAACAAATTTGAGACGCCTAAGGTGGACATTGCAGTCGTTTCTTGCTCGTTTGAAATTTGATCGGTTTTCCTCAGTAGGATTGATCTTATATGATCGAAAACATAACTCTTTCACCCTAACAACCTCTTTACAGCCCGAGTCGTACCACCCATTTAACTTGGTTTGATAATCTTTACCCGTAGAGGCATAAAGGATTTTATACCCCTACTTGTGCTTGCCCCTGAAGGCGAGGTCTCCTCTTCTTCGTCCGACGTCTGGCTCGGAATCGAAGACTCTGCGAGTCGGAATATTGGTGTTTCTATTCGTTCTACATGTCCTAACCACTTAAACGTCCAAGCGGAGTTTTTTTGGTCACTATATAGCTCGTATAGTTCTTGGTTGAATCTTCGTCTCCATAGCCCGTCAACGCAAACGGGACCAAAGATTTTTCGAAGAATTTTTCTCTCGAATCGACCAAGGATTTCTTCATCCGCATTTGATACGGTCCATGATTCAGCGCCGTAGTGCAGGACTGGGATGATCAGGATCTTATATAGGATCTCCGAAGTAGACCGAGTGAGGGCCTTACTACTAAATTGCCTTCTTAGCCCGAAGAAACAGCGGATGGCAAAGTAATTCTTCGCTTGATTTCTGACGAGATGTTGTTATCAGAGTTCATAACGAAGTAGACCTACCTAAAAGTTATATCCGTCAATGGTGACGATCTATCCAATTCGTCGATGTTGTCCTTTCTTGGTGACAGCATATACTTAGTCTTACCCTCATTTACTGCTAAACCCATTTTTTCCGCTTCCTTCTCAATACAAGCAAATTTGGCTATGACATCACGTTGAGTCCTACCAATGATGTCAATATCGTCGGCGTATGTTAGTATAGTTGCACCGACTTTTGGAAGATTGTGCCTCTGGTGTTGGCTCGGGAGTTTTGCACAATCCTATCAAGAATCAAATTGAAGAAGACACATCACAGCGCACCGCCGTGCCTAAATCCTTTTTTTGGTATCGAATGTGTCGATGAGGTAGTTTCCGACCCTAATGGAGCAGCGAGAATTCTCCATTGTTATCCTACACAAACGGACACGTTTGGGCGGTATACCAAAACTAGACATGGCTCTGCATAGTTCGTCTTTATAAAAGCTGTCACATGCAGCTTTGAAATCGATAAATAGGTGGTGGGTATCGATTTGGACTTCTTGGGTTTTTTCTAGGATTTGCCGAATTGTGAAGATTTGATCTGTTGTGAACTTTAATGGCCTAAAATCGAACTGATAATGGCCGATCAGGTTGTTGGTAAACGTTTTCAGGCGTTCACATATTACGGCAGATAGGATCTTTTAAGCGATGTTGAGGAGACTTATGCCTCAGTAGTTGGCGCAGTTCAGAGGGTCTCCTTTTTTGTCATCAGCATCGGGCAAACGATCGTTCCTAGAGTGGCTCTTATCTTTATCCTCGATCGCGCGCTTTTCTAGCTCTTTTTTCTTCTTTCTGAAAAGCCGGTGTTCTTCCCTTCTTCTCTGCCTATAGAGCTCAATGGCAGCTCTCGTCTTCACCTGCAGCTAAGCCTGGTAGGCCTCGTTCTTGGCTGCGAGTATCTGTCGGCATTTCTCATCATGTCAGGAGTTTCTCGTTGTTGGTTGCGAGAACCCTAGTACATCAGTTGCGGCTTGTTAGCAGCGTTGCCATTCGATGCTGGTGGCATGGTGTGAATCGAGATGTTAAGGGATACGCGTTGCTGTATCGTGGTGGATATCCGCATCCTTAACTTGGCTGCAACAAGGTAGTGGTCCGAGTCGATGTTAGCCCCTCGCAATGTTCGGACATCCAAAATATCATATCACGATTTTGACATAAAATATTCAATCAGAATACCAACCACAGACGAATGGTCGTCAAATACTGTGGTATCCAACACTGAAATATCAATCTATACTGAAGGGTCTACAATGGAAATGGGAGTGGGCTCTGGGCTCTACTGCGATGAAATCGTTTAACCACATCCCTTCGACTAGAAAACTAATGCAGTGTATTCAAAGCAGAGGTCCTAGCCATACTCGAAGCTGCCGAATCGGCCAGAGTATTGGGCATATCACAAGAGGATATCTCCATTTACGTAGATAGTCAAGCGGCCACAAAAGCTCTGGCAACCAACATAATAAAATCACGAATAGTTGGACGCTGCCGCACAGAGCTAAAGGCTCTATGTAACCAGAATTAATTCGAGATTATCTGTGTGCCAGGACATAATAACATTTCAAGAAATGAGAAAGCAGACGAGTTAGCTAGACTAGGATCGTCCAGCTGCATCTCCTTATGCAACAGTAGGGTTAGACCCCCACTTGTTCTTAAAATACAGGCAATAACTAGATACACGCAAAGTGCAGCAAAATCTAGGTGGCAAAACACTTGTAAACACACCAAAGACCTTTGGCCGGATGTAAGCGGTAGAAAATCAAACAAGCTTATAGCTCTAAGCAGAGCTACCATTTCTTTAGCGGTAAGAGTGATAACAGGTCACAACCTGTTGTGTAAGCACTCTCATAGAATCGGACTAGCTGACTCACACCAAGTATGCAGAAAATGCGTCAGCCCAGCCGCAACAAACTCCTTGATAGTTTCTACTACGAGGACCTAACGGAGCTAGCAACGAAACCTATAGCGCAGATCGTCCGTTTCTGCTGCAATCCGGGATGGAGCAAATATCTGTTCGAAGCGGCGGATGGAACAACGCAGATCATAACTCAAGTATCACACTCACTATACCTTTAAAACTTTCTTTTCAGGTAAAATTCTTTTTAACAAAGGGTATCGCTATGGGTCCATGTAGGCCTATGCTAGTTTGACGACTCACCTGAGTGTCAACAGCCCATTAAATCTAACCTAAGCCCTTAACCTAAGCCACCGCGATTTAGGTTCGCAGGGAGGGCTGCCAAGACTGTCGTACCCATCAAGACTTATAAGTGAGCTTATGTGGCCCCTTTGTCCAATTGAAAAGAGATTTATGTAACGTGACATAAAAATTTTGTTTTTGTTGACATCGGTTCCTATCGTTTTTTTTTAAATTCGAAATGTTTTGTTAGTTTTGGAGAACGGTCTTTGAATGTGAGTCTACTTACCTCTTTGGTTCCTACCAATTTTTTTGGAACATCGTTGGTTTGGTTTCCACACGTTGATAGAAAAACCGCCAAAAGTTGTCGTCTTCCAAAGAGTTTGAGGTGAAATGCTGCTCCATTTGGAAAAGTTAGTTCCCCCATGACTCCTTTGCCTTATCCAATTGATGGAACTGAGGGATTGTGGAAAAAGGGGACTTCTTACAAGGAACAAGGTTATTTATAACTAATATTTGCGTGATTTGAAATTATATTTCGCGCCAAGAATATTTGACGTGCATATGACATTAGCATACTTCATAGAACGCCATCTGGTTGATGCTGGTGATACAGGGTGCATCAGATCATATAGCCCAAGGTATCATTGTAGCAGATATATGAGTCGGCTGTCGCAACAATGCTTACCCTGATTGGGTTTTCGAAATTCCGGTGTACGGTTTCCATGGTTTTCTTCACAGCTTATCACAGTTGCACTTATCGCCATTTGCTTCATTCCTTTAATAATACAACCTACAAAACAAACAGTTACAGCTCATCACACAGTATTTGCAAACAATGCATCGAACTTTCAGATGATGTTTTTCCCATCGACAACAATTAAAGATCAAAATCAATAACTGAGGCTAGCATCATCTCAGGGCGCTCTGTAAGCGTTACGCTCCATTGTTTTGTGTCATGATAAGCCATGGAGGTATCATTGATGCAGGAGATGAGGGCTTTGCACGCTGACGGTTGCAGTTCGTCGGAAAAATGGTGAAGTTCTTGCCGACTGAATCTACATCCTTGCACTAAACAGATTTATCTCCTTCGATTGTGAGTTCATACGCAGTAGAAGTGAAACTTTATTCTGGAAAATATGTATATAGGAACGCGTTCTATCTTAATTTATAACAGCCTAAACCATATAAGTAGATACATCTCCTTTTTGTTACACTTTTTTGTTTCATCAAGTCCAATTCAAGTCCAATTTCATCAAGTCAAATACAATTCCAAAAAAAAAAAATTTTTTGGGTGGTAAACACATTTTAGGGAGTTTTATGCAACAAAAACAAAGAGATGAGAACCGATTATGTTTTATCTCTTCTTCGTTACACTTTTTCGTTTCATAAAATCCAATTCACAACGTCCCAAAAGAAGTTTTACTTCAAAAAGTATACCCCTGTACTAATTAGGCCTTCGATGAGCTCTTATAAGTTGCAAGATGTATCTACACGATTCAAAAATGCTTTAAACTTTTGCTTTAGCCACTGTCGAAGACATGACAATACTAGAAGAGATCTCTTTTGATCTTCTGTCAACAAGCCAACATTAAGACTTATGAAACCAAATTGCCGACAAATATTTTAAAACATTTCGATAACACCTTCAAAGATCCCGCCTCGTCTACCGTCTTCGATTCCTATTAATCTAGTAAAGACAAAGTATACCCATCACATTATGGATCATACCCGTACTTCAAAAGATTATTTCTTAACAATAGCTCCCGCAGCGTAAGCATCCACTAATTGTAAGCAAAATTCAAAATTCCCTCCTTAACATAAAACAAAAAGTATCTCTCATCGGCTGACCTAATTGTTTTTCACAGAATCAGACGAACCAAGCATTTAACTACGTCGAAGTCTCGAATCTCGAATCTCGACACAAGCTGTCAACGCTGTGGGCTTATCGCGCAATATACCCAAGCAGCCATCAACTTCTGTCACCGTTGTGTGAGCTGTGCCAGTGCTTAAGCAAATTCTCTGGGACTTGTGTCTCTCGAAAGCAATTTGTCGCTCCAAGGGTATATGCACAACAAATTGTTGAAACAATGTGACGCGACAACGAGAGATGCTCACTTCATGCTGTCATGTCAGAGTCGGCCATAATTGCGATTGGTATGCTCTGTATACAGATCTAATGTGACTAGGTAGTCAAGCGATACCGATTGTGGCCAGCGCGGGGCTGACGGTGACGCGACGGACGAGCGTTTAAGCGAACGCAACGAATGCGTTTCATGTGTCACATAGCATCAGAGCGATACATGAACCTCGAACAAGAAAAAAAAAAAACAAATATCGCATCGACTGGTCGTGGCGCGGGGGTACTAGAGCGAGTGACCTTGTTCCAAATTGTTACCTTATACAGATTTGATTGTATTACACATGCTTGCATTATTATAACCGAGTCATCGCACGCCATTCTGACCCATAAGGCCGGTGTGGCGGACAGAGACAGATGAAGCTCGGTGTATGCATAGATTTGCAACCTCTAGGCTAGTGTTGTTCGATTATGCGACTGACAAGATGGAATACCATTCTCAGACCGTTGACAGTTGATGGAGATTTCACTTGCCGCTGATGGATTTAATGCCGCCGATGACGGATATGTCACTCTTCCAAATCGTCATAAATATTAGATGATGGGGATGCACATTTTTTAAACCCATCCAAATGTAGATATCCCACATGAGACACCTAATTGAACCGTCAAGCGACTTGACTTTCCTTATCTGAAAAAGGAAATCAACACCAACTACGTACCTCTACATTTGCACTTTTTAGCTGATACAGAAAGCTAGCTACGTGGTTACCTATAGGTGTGAGAAAGAATGAATCTGGGTAATCTTCCGGATCCTCACTACTGATTGAGTGATAAGTATTGCAATTGCAGCTCAATTTGCACTTATTCTCGTTGCTAGACACATCCTTTCAGAATGTTAACATATAAGGACGTGTGCACACACACGCAGATGCGGAGATTGTGTTTCAAAAAGCCAATAGAAGAGTATCCAACACTTGGCTGATGAGTATGTATGTACAGTATTGAAGAAAAAAAACCTCAAAAATTATCTGAGTTAAAAAAACAGTATACCAGGCAAACAGCAGTATTCACATGGAACTGACAACTTGAAAAGACAATTTCACATGAAAAGTTGGAAAGAAGGACACAACCTTACATATGCTTAAGGTTTCCATACCTAGTAGTTTTGTCGAAAATACGAGTGGCATATCCTTTGCAACGAAGTTCAACCACTTTCGGGTGGATGTTGTCTGTGGGAAAAGCATTTATCAGGAGAGCTTGAGTGTGCTGGAATGAGACGTATATATACGGGCCCATCCTTATCATACAGAATGGCTTACCAAATGATGGATACCAGGAAACCAGTGAATTTAGAACGAGAAGTTCAATGTTTTTAGGTAGACCCACAGTTTTGCATCGTCAAATGGGAGATACACAGATGTAATAAGAGTCAGACAACCTATGTATGTGGAGGAATATATGTGTACATGGTCCTTCAGTCTGATGCTTATTCTGAGTATCAGATTCATATGGAGATGGAATGAATTTTTTATTCGAACTTTCTAAGAAGCTAACAGACGAGCTTTAGGGCAGTGAAAAAGTACTTACTATAGCTTGTTGCGTTTTTTATATAGGCCTTTTCAATAGGGACAGCGACATTTTGTATTTTCATAAAAATGCAGCGTTACATTTTTTTTATTTTGATCTGACACTGTCAAAACATCCCTTTAGGTTTTACGTTTTCATGGTGAAGCTCACGAGCAAGCACATCATTAAGAATTAAGAATCTGAGTCGGCGGTCGGAAATTTAAAAGCTTAACATACGAGAAGGCTACAATCCGCTGTGCGTATCGTTTTGTACGCTATCCCATCTCATCCTTAAAATTAATATCCTCAAAATGTGGTCTATATGGCCATAGAGTATTGAAAATGACGTTGTCACAACATATTGTTCAGACGGTTTATCAAAATCTTTTATGGTTCGACAAAAAATAACGTTTTTCTATTGTAGGAAAACGCCCCCAACAAGGTCTAAGGACGAAATGTTCATATTAATTTTATTAAAGCTTTTGCTTCAAAAGTTTTTTCGAATATTTGAAAATTTGACCGAAAAAGGTTTTTTACTAAAAACGCCCCCAAAAAGTGGGAGTGGCAAAAAACTTTATATTGACGAAATATATATATAACGATTCTCTAAATATGCTGCTCAGACACTTTTTTTAAAATTCCTTACGGTTTGGCTAAAAACTACGTTTTTCTAAAAAGGCGGCGTGGCAGTGGGCGGATTTCAAAAATGTTTACACTTGTTCTGCTGGGAGCAACAAAAAGCACATGTATCAAATTTTATCTTTCTAGCACAAAATTTAAGGCCCACCGGTGACGTACGGCCGGACGCACGGACAGACATCCAAATACTTTAAGGTATATCTAGCTAAATTATTTCTCTATGTTTCAAACTATGTATCAATACTAATAAACCCCTATGGGATAGGGTATAAATACTAAAAGGTTTGGTCCTAATTGCCGTATCACCAGACTGGGTGAGCATGCCATAATCACTATTTATCGCTGCAGGACAACTTCCTTGTTGGCGCAGTACCTTCTTCTTTCTTCTTCTCTTTTTAAATCAGGCAAACGATGATGAGGCTCCATACTTCAGGCATACTTTCATCCGACCAAAGTAGGCTTACGGGTTATTGGATGTTACAAACCAAATCATCTCCTCCAGCTTTATATAGCACGTCAGGATGGTCAGAATATCCTTGTTAAGCTTTGGTATGCTTAAGTTTATATATTGCTATCTTAACTCCATCAAGGGCGTTTTACACCTAAACATTTCTTGTTCCTCTTATTCTTTCTGAAAATCAAAAGTTCTTCACTGCTTCTTTGGCTTACTACTTAGTTAAGTGGCGCTACAGTCCGGGATGAACCTGGGCCTCAACCAACATGCCTCTCCAATTAGCCCGGTCCTTAGCTAACTGCCTCCAGTTGCGCACTCCAAGTTGGTTGAGGTCTGTTTCTACTTGTGAGCGCAACTTAAGGAGAGGTCTTCCTCTACTGCGTCCGACATCCGGAGTATTGGAGTCCATTCGTTCTACATGTCCTAGCCATCTTAAACGTGTTGCGGAGTTTTTGGACTAGGGGTATGTCGCTGTATAGCTCGTATAGTTCGTGGTTGAATCTTCGTCTCCATAGCCCGTTAACGCAAACGGGACCGAAGATTTTTCGAAGACTTTTTCTCTCGAATCGACCAAGGATTTTTTCATTTTGATACGGTCCATGCTTCAGTGCCGTAGTGCAGGAGTGGGATGTTCAGGGTCTTATATAGGATCTCCTTGGTAGTACGAGTAAGGCCTTACTACTAAATTGCCTTCTTAGCCCTAAGAAACATCGGGTGGCAAGAGTAATTCTTCGTTTAATTTCTGGCGAGATGTTGTTGTCAAAGTTAATAGCGGAGCCGAGGTAGACAAAGTCCCGTACTACCTCAAAGTTATATCTGTCAATGGTGACGTTCTGTCCAATTCGTCGATGTTGTGTGTCCTTTCGTGTTGACAGCATATACTTTGTCTTACCCTCATTTACTGCTTAACCGATTTTTGCCGCTTCCTTCTCTATACTAGCAAACGTGGCTATGACATCACGTTGAGTCCTACCAATGATGTCAATATCGTCGGCGTATGCTAGTAGTTGCACCGATTTTTGGAAAATTGTGCCTCAGGTGTTGGCTCGAGAGTTTAGCACAATCCTCTCAAGAATCAAATTAAGATGTTACACGACAGCGCAGCGCCTTGCCTAACGTTATTTTGGTATCGAATTCTTCGGTGAGGTCGTTTCCGACCCCTATGAAACAGCAGGAATTCTCCTTCCTCATCCTACACAAATGGTCGATGTTGAGTGTCCTTTCGTGTTGACAGCATATACTTTGTCTTACCCTCATTTACTGCTAGACCCATTTTTGCCGCTTCCTTCTCTATATTAGCAAACGTGGCTAGGACATCACGTTGAGTCCTACCAATGATGTCAATATCGTCGGCGTATGCTAGTAGTTGCACTGATTTTCGGAAAATTGTGCCTCAGGTGTTGGCTCGGGAGTTTTGCACAATCCTCTCAAGAATCAAATTGAAGAAGTCACATGACAGCGCATCGTCTTGCCTAAATCCTGTTTTGGTATCGAATGTGTCGGTGAGGTCGGTGTTCGTGAGAATTTTCCATCGTCATCCTACACAAACGGACGAGCTTGGGCGGTATACCAAAACTAGACATGGCTCTGTATAGCTCGTCTCTATAAATGCTGTCGTATGCGGCTTTAAAATCGATAAGTAGGTGGTGGGTATCGGTTCGGACTTCTTGGGTTTTTTCTAGGATCTGCCGAAGTGTGAAAATTTGATCCATTGTGGACTTTCCTGGCCTAAAACCACACGATAAGGGGCGATCAGGTTGTTGGTAAACGGTTTCAGGCGTTCACATATTACGGCAGATAGGATCTTGTAGGCGACGTTGAGCAGACTTATGCCTCTGTAGTTGGCGCTGTTCACAGGGTCTCCTTTTTTTGTGGATCGGGCAAATGGTGCTGAGGTTCCATTCTTCAGGCATACTTTCATCCGACCATATTTGGCTTCTTTGCAATTGAAGCTTTTTAGCAGCTTTCATTTTTTGCTGCGACCATTCTTCGTCAAAGCAAGAATCTATTTCTCTTTGGAGGAAGAAACTTATCTTATAGCTTGTTGACATCGTCACCATTGTATTTCATTATAAGGTGGTATGGTATTCATCGAGAGGTTAAGGTATACGCGTTCTGCAAAAGTCAGACGGTCTGTAGCGATTGCAGCCTATCGGCATTAAATGATTTCATAATATTTCGCATTTTTTGAAGCATTCTTACCTTAGATGAACCTACATTAGTGGTCAGACCTCTAAAATTCCTCTTGCCTGTAGCAATGTGGTCAAGTTGATTGACCGTTTTTTGATAACGAAACGTATGACTCCTTGAGTAAATCTATCGCATATGGCAAATCCCCATTGAATAGTCCGTGTTTTTGTTCATTTTGACACGTACCATAGTTAATGTATTTCTAGGATGGCAGTAATGTCTGCTTTGCAACAGCTTCCTTCAGTTTTCCCGTGGCACCACTTATGTTTGGAGTTCTAACATTCCAGATTTAGATACGAATGTCCTTATCATTTGTTTGTTGGTCATGGTTCCAAATCATTTCCTTCTGAGACTTTTGGTTCAGTCGTAACAAAAATATTTTTCTGTGATTTGCAGGACCATGTTTTCACCTAAGGACAACAAACCGAATATTTCGTGCCAGTCGTTCTGATTATGATTTTTTTTATTTGGTTACCCGTTGCATTTAGAAGTTTAGCAATTCAAGTATAGTTAGATGAGGACAGTTTCATATGGCTACCATTCGGAAGAGTAGTACAATTGATTCAGTGTCTATCCTTGTTTTACAACACCCAACCAACCTACCGCTACTGTCGCATATGATCATATCGATCCTGTCGCGTATACGATCATATCCAACGTATTGTGTGAAATTATTATGGCTTTCTGCGACATAACTACCTATAGGTACATACCCGTGTGATTCCGGTCCGGCAGATCGACCATGGATTAAATTTTCAGACAAATTAAAAACCATTAAAAAAAAATTTCAAGTCGAGACGAGTAGACTTTAAGGCCGCGATTGAAGGTATCCATTGCCTGGATTTGGGATTCCATCAAAATTGATACATCTGTATCGCCCAATACTGGCAGACACGCGAGGCAACGTTCAGATAGGAAGCAACTCATCTGAACTTTTCCAAACATGTGCCGAGCAGGTGTAGTATACACGAAAGGCGCTACCTTGATCAAATCTGCATTGGGGTTATTGGGACAAAGCATATGCTATCGACAAAGGGCTGTGGAGTGTCAACCCAAAACGTTGGGCTAAATGGGCTAAAGTTACAGCTTTGAAGTAGGTAAGTCAGAGTCAATATCAACCCTACGAATGGCACGATAATATGGAGATCCGATGAAGGTTGACCCTATAAAATCCATGCTTTTCTGCATAAGCGAAATAAATGGGATCAAGTCTACTCAAAAGAAATGGTATCAAGATTCCGGGCTTACCGGACCCTAAACCAACCAATCCTACTTTATGGCACCAAGTGTTGTACACTAAATAAACATTTTCACATGTTTTTGGCCCTGAATGCTTACTTACTTACTTACCTACTTACTTCAGAGGCGATACAGTCCGGTATGAACCTGGCCAACATGTCTTTCCAATTAGCCCGGTTGAGTCGGTTCATACTTATGCGCGAGTTACATGCTGTGCATGTCACAGTGCAAACGACCATCTATAAACCTGCTTATCAACAGTGTTCCCGTAGTAACAATGCTAGTATAAGCTGCGTACCAATTATAGCGTCATCAAATCCGTTATATGAGCTTTCAACAACAACGCCTGTTATTAGCATTTGACAATATCGAGTTGTTTACAAAAAGTTGTTTACAGCGAAGAAGAGACGAAGTGTCCATCTCGGGCAGTTGACTTCGGCGGTTTACCGGAGCAACAACTCACTGCTCTTAGTTAAGTTAAGTTAAGTTAGAATTTAAGCATAATAAATGTTGAATTACAAATGGTTATTTGTTGTTTTTTATCAAACGCTACCGAAATGCTTGGTAACGTAACTGGCGCAGTCGCAACTTCCACTATTCAAGGGAACATTGGATAGATGGAAAATGAACCTACGTTAATGACTAGCATAATAAAATGAAAAAAAAAATAATACCACAATAGTTCAACAAATAAACAGTACAGTGAATAAAGTGAAAAAATAGTAGCTAAATTAACTGCACATTATAAATTTCCAATATTCGAGTCAATATTGAATATTTGGAAAATGAAAATATTTGTTGAATAATACCATACTTTAATACATAAATGAACAGAAAATAATAAAACAATACATCTTAAAAAAGTGAAATAAGTAGTAAATAATTAAAATCATAAAGTAAAATTAGTAGCATCAAAAGAGGGGGCAGCCTACATCAGAAAGTTTTCATATTGAAAAGTCGTCTATCGAATAGTAAGCACATGATGCAGAGTTTGCTTGCGATGTGATTGGTGATGTACCGTGTGGTCAAAAGTAACTATCCGTTAAAAATTTGGAAGAATGTTTGATGGAACCCACTACTAGCCCAATTTACGAAAAATTTGGCAATGGAATCAATATCCCATCGGGGACTACTTTAGATTGTACTCATACCTGGATGCGGAAAATGACGATGAGGCTTTTATGGGTAGAAAAATTATTGGCAAAAGATGACGCCAACAAAACTAATTTCGAAGTTCGCAGTGTCTGTGATGACAAAAACAATCCCGTAGTACATACCCAGTGAACTTCAGTATCATCAGTTCACACTTAGGCGGGAGGAGTTACATGCTGTGCATGTCACAGTGCAAACGACCATCTATAAACCTGCTTATCAACAGTGTTCCCGTAGTAACAATGCTAGTATAAGCTGCGTACCAATTATAGCGTCATCAAATCCGTTATATGAGCTTTCAACAACAACGCCTGTTATTAGCCTTTGACAATATCGAGTTGTTTACAAAAAGTTGTTTACAGCGAAGAAGAGACGAAGTGTCCATCTCGGGCAGTTGACTTCGGCGGTTTACCGGAGCAACAACTCACTGCTCTTAGTTAAGTTAAGTTAAGTTAGAATTTAAGCATAATAAATGTTGAATTACAAATGGTTATTTGTTGTTTTTTATCAAACGCTACCGAAATGCTTGGTAACGTAACTCGCGCTATACTTAAGGCGAGGTCGTCATCTACTGCGTCCGACGTCAGGCTGGGAATCGAAGACTCTGCGAGCCGTAGTATTGGTTTTTCCATTCGTCATACATGTCCTAGCCATCTTAAACGTCCAAGCGGAGTTTTTTTTGTCGCTGTATAGCTCGTAAGTTCGTGGTTGAATCTTCGTCTTTATAGGTCCGTATCTACTGCGTCCGACGTCAGGCTGGGAATCGAAGACTCTGCGAGCCGGAGTATTGGTTTTTCCATTCGTCATACATGTCCTAGCCATCTTAAACGTCCATGCGGAGTTTTTTTTGTCGCTGTATAGCTCGTATAGTTCGTGGTTGAATCTTCGTCTCCATAGGTCCGTAAACGCAAACGGGACCGAAGATTTTTCAAAGAATTTTCCTCTCGAATCGACCAAGGATTTTTCATTTTGATATGGTCCATGCTTCAGTGCCGTAGTGCAGGACTGGGATGATCAGGGTCTTATATTAAGGATCTCCTTAGTAGGTCGAGTGAGGACCTTACTACTAAATTGCCTTCTTAGAAACAGCGGGTGGCAAGAGTAATTCTTCGTTCAATTTCTGAAGAGATGTTATTGTTAAGAGGGGAGTCGAGGTAGACAAGGTCTAGTACTATACCTCAAAGTTATATCTGTCAATGGTGACGATCTATCCAATTCGTCGATGTTGGGTGTCCTTTCGTGGTGACAGCAAATACTTAGTCTTGTCTTCATTTACTGCTAAACCCATTTTTGCCGCTTCCTTCTCATCCCTACAAGCAAACGTGGCTATGACATCACGTTGAGTCCTACCAATGATGTCAATATCGTCGGCGTATGCTAGTATTTGCACCGATTTTTGGAAGATTGTGCCTCTCTGGTGTTGGCTCGGGAGTTTTGCACAATCCTCTTCAGAATCAAATTGAAGAGGTCACATGACAGCGGATCGCCGTGCCTAAATCCTTTTTTGGTATCAAATGTGTCGATGAGGTCGTTTCCGATCCTGATGGAGCAGCGACAATTCTCCATCGTTATCCTGCACATACAGATGAGCTTGGGCGGTATAC
The DNA here is from genome assembly GCA_932526625.1 of Rhingia campestris. NCBI lineage: Eukaryota > Metazoa > Arthropoda > Insecta > Diptera > Syrphidae > Rhingia > Rhingia campestris. Next base: position 56,494,395 of record OW052184.1, read on the forward strand.
CAAAACTGACATGACTCTGTATAGTTCGTCTCTATAAATGCTGTCGGTTTCGGCTTTAAAATCGATGAATGGGTTGTGAGTATCGATTTGGACCGAAGTGTGAAGATTTGATCAAATGTGGACTTTCCTGGCCTAAAACCACACTGATAAGGGGCGATCAGGTTGTTGGTATATGGTTTCAGGCGTTCACATATTACGGCAGATAGGACCTTGTATGCGATTTTGAGAAGACTTATGCCTTTGTAGTTGGCGCAGTTCAGAGAGTCTCATTTTTTGTCGATCGGGCAAACGAGGCTGAATTTCACACTCGCCATAGAAACTCATTCGCAATCGTAGACAAAGGCTGATGGTCAATATAATGGCAGTCAATTTTACGTTATTTCTACCTATCATATGCTTAATTACGGCCATTGTCAATTACTTATCCAAAAAATCCATTCGGATGCTTTAATCATTTTGTTCAGTCTTAGGCTAAGTTTCCACTTTAGCCTAAGATTCAACAAAATGATTAAAGCATCCAAATGGATTTTTTTTTAACGTGAAATAAGAAAAATGTGTTCCATACCGCTGCCTCGACTTGAAAAAAAACGCAAAACAACTGCCGCTCCCATTACACCTGCACGCAAACGGTTAATTTTCCATGGAAATTTAATTTACTTAACAAATGGATCGAATCCTCTAAATAATTGTCGAATGTCTGCATCTCTCGGTGCACACGCTTTCCGATCGTTTACAAGTCGAAACGTTTGAATGACAAAAGCATCCAAGCCAGCACGTAGATGACGTAAAACCAGTGCTCATAGGAATATAAGCAGCCAAACAAATTTACATATGAAAGCGGTACCTATATGCTATATATATGTGTGGTATGCAGTCGGACCGCCAATTTCGGAATGACGAAGACGACTACGACCACGACGGCACGACGACGACTACAATCAGCGCATATGACTAATCGTCGGTGATTTATTCGCTATGCGCGTACACATCTCAAGCGATAATGTACTCGGCTCGACCCGCTCGCGCATCTACCGCGCACCATGCGTTTTGTCGCGTCGACAGTGTAAAAATAGCCCAGTCCAACAAATCATCAAGCACCCTCCTCCCCCTCAATACCTTATACGGGGGTGGTAGTTTTTTTTTTATTCTTCGCAATTTTTCGGTTTTTATCCGTAAGGACATTAAACTCCCTCGTATGTACGTACATACACATAAATTTTGTTGTACATCAAAAAAAAAAAAAAAAAGAGCAACCTCTCCGGTTGAATGGCCGAAATGAATTTTTCAGTGGAAATATCTTTTTTTTTGGCGAAATTTGTATCTTTTCTGTCAAATTGGTTACAAAATACTTGTCTGGTCGGGATGCAAATAGCGCACGGAAAGAAAAATCGCAGGGAAAGCCGGTATATCGGAGTACTGCTGGAGAAATTTTCATTTTTCGCCATTCAATACTATTGGCAAGTTGACTACAATTTTGCATATCATTCGGTTGGCATAATTGTAATTACAAGCGGTTTGCACGTATTCGCTTTTGCCCAGATACACAACTCGGTATAGGTGTAGCGTATACAAATGAATTGTAACTGCTGAGGTTTTGAGCTGAAGCTTATCGGGCTGTTGCACAACCGCAAAGTGACAATTGAAAGTGAGATATATAACGATGACAACGACGATGACGCGAGTGAAACATATTCGTTGAGTAGGTCTCCATTTTTTTGTTTCTGATTTTCTATTGCTTTTCTAGGTTTAAGCCGATAAAGCAAGACCGCAATTGTGTCGCCGATATGACATGGGGTTTGTCGGTGATGGGTGTGGGTTTGATGTCTTAAATCGGGAACGTGCTGATTATGTTTTGGTAATTGGGAACTTCTTCCATTGATTTGGAGAACAGAGAAATACACTTTGGCAGATACACTTTCAAGACATTGTTTGTGCTGATGAGAATTATAGTGCTGGTGGAGAGATAAAATTAATCGATTTCGAAGGTCGGTTAAGCAATCGTGTGAACTACAAGTGCACTGTTGTGTCAAGAATCCACACCATCAGATTTAAGAAATTTTAAAATCTTACAAAACAAGTGAATATGTGTACCTACCTACCTACTGGGCCGCGTGCAGCCCTATTTTATATCCTAAGTTGTATAGCATAGGGTTTACTGAAGAAAATTAATTTATATAGGATGACAGTAGCAGGAACAACGTTTGGAAATGGAAATAAGAAGAAAAATCAACTTTTCACCTTTTACCTGAAAATAGGGCATAATGATGGACTAATGGAAATTTAACTAATTTCATTTCGAATAAATAAAATCGATGCAAAATTTGCTTCTCAAAACCACTCATGTGTACATGTGTACTTCTTGAACCAGGAATTGGCGTCCAGTTCTATTCCAAATTCATACGGCTGAAGTAAGATACCTAACAGCGGACAAACATCAAACTATTCGCTCTGAAAAGAAGTTAGTAGTCAATACATGCCTTAAGACACTGTACCACCAATTAAGACTTGTTTCCAAAAAGCGATAAAGAAAAAGCAGCTTTATATTGTCGACCACCTTAACGAAACCTATAAACCCTTTTATTTAGCCCTCCAGGTATCACAAAACACCAATTGTTACGAAGCCACCATATTGGCGACGACAGCGAAAACTACCAACCAACCGAGCTGAGTGAAATAAGGAAAGCAATATCTAAACTGAAGCTTAACAAGGCTGCCAGAAATGGCGGCCTTCCTGCCGAGATTTATAAAGCCGACCGAGATGATTTGTTAAGTAACATCCACCAACTCATAAGCCAAATCTGTTTCAATGAAAGTATGCCTGAAGAATGGAACCCCAGCATCGTTTGCCCGATCCACAAGAAAGGAGACCCTCTGAACTACAGAGGCACGAGTCTCCTAAACATCGCCTACAAGATCCTATCTGCCGTAATATATGAACGCCTGAAACCGTTTACCAACAACCTGATCGGCCCTTATCAGTGTGGTTTTAGGCCAGGAAAGTCCACAACCGATCAATTTTTCACACTTCCGCAGATCCTGGAAAAAAACTCAAAAAGTCCAAATCGATACCCGCCAACTATTTATCGATTTCAAAGCCGCATACGACATCATTTATAGAGACGAACTTTACATAGCCATGCCTAGTTTTGGTATACCGCCCAAACTCGTCCGTTTGTGTAGGATGACGATGGAGAATTCTCGCTGCTCCATCAGGGTCGGAAACGACCTCACCGACACATTCGATACCAAAAAAGGATTTAGGCAAGGCGATGCGCTGTCATGTGACTTCTTTAATCTGATTCTTGAGAGGATTGTGCAAAACTCCCGAGCCAACACCAGAGGCACAATTTTCCAAAAGTCGGTGCAACTACTAGCTTACGCTGACGATATTGACATCATTGGTAGGACTCAACGTGATGTCATAGCCACGTTTGCTAGTATAGAGAAGGAAGCGGCGAAAATGGGTTTAGCAGTAAATGAGGGTAAGACTAAGTATATGCTGTCATCACGAAAGGACTCACAACATCGACGAATTGGACAGAACGTCACCATTGACAGATATAACTTTGAGGTAGTACGGGACTTTGTCTACCTCGGCTCCGCTATTAACTCTGACAACAGCACCTCGTCAGAAATTAAACGAAGAATTACTCTTGCCAACCGCTGTTTCTTCGGGCTAAGAAGGCAATTTAGTAGTAAAGCCCTCACTCGAACTACTAAGGAGATCCTATATAAGACCCTGATCATCCCAGTCCTGCTCTACGGTGCTGAAGCATGGACCGTATCAAAAGCGGATGAAGAAATCCTTGGTAGATTCGAGAGAAAAATTCTTCGAAAAATCTTCGGTCCCGTTTGCGTTGACGGGCTATGGAGACGAAGATTCAACCAAGAACTATACGAGCTGTACAGCGACATGCCCCTGGTCAAAAAACTCCGCAGTGGACGTTCAAGATGGCTAGGACATGTAGAACGAATGGACGCCAATACTCCGGCTCGCAGAGTCTTCGATTCCCAGCCAGACGTCGGACGCAGTAGAGGAAGACCTCGCCTTAAGTGGCGCGCACAAGTGGAAACCGACCTCAACCAACTTGGAGTGCGCAACTGGAGGCAGTTAGCTAAGGACCGGGCTAATTGGAGAGGCATCTTGGTTGAGGCCCAGGTTCATTCCGGACTGTAGCGCCACTTAAGTAAGTAAGTAGTGAAGGCGTGTGTGATGTAAAGCAGGGTAAGAGGTAAGATGGACTTAATGAAAACAGGATGTATCGAGTCAATTCCAACAGCATTGGACTTAACAGATAAAATACATTCAACAATGTCAGTGCTTTCAACACGTGTGAACACGAACATCTCATCTGGCGAGAACCCAAAAGAAGTTTCAGCTATATCGGTGGTGGGTTGATGAGGCAGACGGTCTGTGTCCTCCCTCATCGCACTCAGGTCAATATAGACCCATTGTGATGCCCGTTGGGGGTCCACTTATGTGGTTGGTTCATTCATTGTCCCGTTACTGTCCATTGTTGTTAGCCTCTTTGGTAAGGGTAAGGATACACAACTTTTGTTCAATAAATCGGCATTGATAATTTGATTATTAATATTTTTTTAACAAATGGCCAAAAGTTTTTACTACCTCTGGGACATTGTAGAATTTTTTGCTTCAACTTTTGGTCATAGAGGAATTTGGCACGCTTTAAATGGGCATTACAGTCATTTCTGGATTATTTGAACTTTGTTCGGTTTTCCTCTGTTGCTTAGCCCAAACAACCTTATATCTGAACCCACCATCTTATTTACAACTAACGCATTCATTGCCCCCCCGTACATGAAACCTCAATCACATTCGCAGGCAAAAGTCAACAACCAGCAAATCATTTCTCCAACTCCAACTCCAAAGTGCCCGACTTTTAAATTAAAATCCCCGTCCTCACCTTGTACATACGGATGCGAGTCGGTGCCACAATACAAAAGTACACGTACTCACACCAATCGCATCGGTTAATTGTCTGTGTTATTCAATTATCTTATAACATAATTCGCATGAAAATACGATTTTGTTATGGAGTGCAAATAGTTTGCTCATTTGGATTGTCGGTCGGGTCGGTCTGTCAACCGTGTCGGATCTGCTTCTTCGCGTCTATCTTGCGAGAACTATAACAACAACAACAACAATAGCTCTGATGAGACTCCGTGAGCATACATAATTAATAGCAGTCTCAGTTCGCAGATGGCACTGCACTCTCTGCACCGACTGTAGTCACGGTGTAAACGGATACCGCCACTTAGCAAATATGAAGGCGGGGATAATTTTAATTCATTTTCGGACAGCATCACCAAGCCGAACAGAAAATGTAAATTTTAAAATTTAAAAAAAAATTATTCTCCTCCCATGGAGCTCCTTGTTGAGGTAATAATTAATTTGGCTTCTATACTGACCACCAACTGGTGGCTAGATGTGCCACCCTCGGGACCTAATTGAAATTGCAAAGTTCAAAGTCAGTGAGAGTGAAGAAAACCCGTATAAATGGGGCAGACTTGACATGTTTTTTCTCCAGTGTTACCTAATAAACAATTTTAAAGGAGTTTTGCATTTTTGAAAAAAAAAATTACAATTGAGATGGGGACTGGTGTAGCTTGAATTATTCACCATTAAGGACTATTCAGTGTCTGCATTCTGTCGTCATGTCTGGCTGAGCGGGCAGATGTATTAATTTATTAAAATTAATCTCGGGGTAGTTATAGTGCTTGTAGTTGTTGATGTGCATGTTGTTAAAAATGCATATCAATGAATCTACACATTGATATGCAGTTGTACAAAATTAATTTTTTTTTGTAATTTGAAACGAAATTATTTATTAAATCAACCTGGTTATCGTTATGGGGCTTAGTTTCGGGGTACGCACATTGGTCAGATAATGATAATAAATTGAACATTTAATCGTCCTGCTGTTGAAATAGCAAATTTTAGATAAATTATTAAATCAAACAAAATTGTGATCAAAATTTAATAATGCACGTTGTTTTGCTGTATTATTATTATTTTTTTAAATGTTTATTTGGCCCTTAAATTTTGTTATGTTATTGTTTGATGATATTTGGGCACCGCTATTGTTGACGATAATTTCGGACCTGTTTTGTATAACGTGAACTTTAGGCGATAAGTTTATTTTTGGTGTTGGTGGTGTTGATTCTTTATTTCAAATAAAGAGATCAGCCTAGTACCTCGACTGGAGATGGGGTAATAAACCCCTGCGGAAGGTCGTTGGTGGCAACAAACGAGAGAGGGGGAGGAGTGTCCCCTCACTAAGGCACTCACTCTCGGGCGGTAGCGGAGGAATTCCCTAGATGGCGCCTACAGCTCCAGTTTGATTGAACTGGTAGTGAAATCCCTATAGGAGCTGCTTCGACATATTTGAACACCAGGTCTATAGGGATTTCCAATACTGAGCCAGGGTATTGGAAAATAGTTGGTGGCGATGGAGCCCTCAATGGGTTGGTTACTGACATCGGTATTTTTCCGGCCCGCTGTCCTAGGGTCAAAACAAGGGCATGGCCCTCCAGGTTGGGGGTTATGCTTTGGGTTAACTACCTATCCATATAAAAAAACCTATGTTACGAAGCAACCAATGACCTCGGAAAGGACTGATATTATTTTTGACGACCCTGCTAAACGAAAAAGGACAACGACGTACGCATCTGTACCTGGAATGTGAGAACATTAAACAGGAGAGGTGCAGGCGAACAACTAGCGGAAGCCCTTAACTGCTATAACGCAGACATTACTGCCATCCAGGGAATACGATGGGATGGGCCGGGCAAAAAGAGGATGAAAACTGTGACATCTACTATGGACCGTGTTATAGTGAGCAGAAAAAGCGACTATTCGGATGCGGATTTGTTATAAGTGCCAGACTTAGGCAAGAAGTCTTATGTTTACAAGACATTAGCGAACGCATAGTAACAATCCGCATCAAGGCCAAATTCGCCAACATAAGCCTTATATGCGCTCATGCTCAGACGGAAGAAAAAGATGATATAACTAAGGATTGCTTCTATGAGCTCCTTGACAAAACCTAAAAGCGACTACCAAAGTACGATGTTAAAATCGTGCTGGGAGATGTTAACGCAAAGGTAGGAAGAGAAGACATCTTTAGCAGTACTGTCGGAAAATATAGCCTACACGACAACACGTCTGGTAACGGACTTAGACTAATTGACTTCGCTACCAAACGAAATGCCAATATAGCCAGCACACGGTTTCCTCACCTCGATATCCACAAGTGGACATGGCGGTCACCAGATCAACGAACAGTCAACCAAATTGACCACATTGCGATAGACAAGAGGCACGCATCCAATATTTTGGATGTCCAAACATTCCGAGGGGCTAAAATCGACTCGGACCACTACCTTGTTGTAGCCAAGGTAAGAATGCGGATATCCACCACGCCACAAAAACCAGAAATGCTGTAAAAACATTTAATGTCGAAAGACTGCAATCACCAGAGACCGCCAAGACCTTCGCGAAACGCGTATCCCTTAACCTCTCGACTCACAACACACCACCAGCATCTAATGTCGAAGAACAATGGCAACGATGCCAACAAGCCATTAGATCAGCCGCAACTGATGTGCTAGGTTTCTCTCGCCCACCAGCAAGAAACTCCTGGTTTAATGAGGAATGCCGACAGATGCTCGCAGCCAAGAACGAGGCCCACAAGGCTAAGCTGCAGGTGAAGACGAGAGCTGCCATTGAGCTCTATAGGCAAAGAAGAAGGGAAGAACATCGGCGTTTCAGAAAGAAGTAAAAAGAGCAAGAAAAGCGCGCGATCGAGGATATAGAGGATCGAGGATATAGAGGAACCCCAGGAACGATGTTCGCAAGTTTTAGCAAAGTGTAAAACGTCAAAGCCAAGGATACAAGGCTCGAACAGAATCCTGTCGAGATGAACAAGGAAATATCGTAGTTGAGACACAGTCGATGCTGAAGATATGGAAGAACCATTTCTGCAGACTGTTAAACGGCGATGACGAACAACATTCCGCTTTCAGCCAGAACGAACCATTCAATATTGGCAACGACAGTGAAAACTGCCAACCACACGACCTAAGTGAAGTGAGGATAGCAATATCTAAACTCAAGCTTAATAAGGCCGCCTGAAATGACGATCTATCAGCCAAGCTTTATAAAACTGGCGGAGATGACTTGGTAAGTAACATCCACCAACTCATGAGCCAAATCTGGTCGGATGAAAGTATGCCTGAAGAATGGAACCTCAGCATCGTTTACCCGATCCTAAAAAAAGGAGACTCTCTGAACTGCGACAACTGTAGAGGCATAAGTCTCCTCAACATAGCCTACAAGAACGTATCTGCCGAAATATGTGAATGCTTGAAACCGATTACCAACAACCTGACCGGCCCTTATCAGTGTGGTTTTAGGCCAGGAAAGTCCACAACTGAACAAATCTTCACACTTCGGCAGATCGTGGAAAAAACCCAAGAAGTCCAAATCGATACCCACCACCTATTTATCGATTTCAAAGCCGAATACGACAGCATTTATAGAGACGAACTATACAGAGCCATGTCTAGTTTTGGTATACCGCGCAAACTCGTCCGTTTGTGTAGGATGACGATGGAGAATTCTCGCTGCTCCATCAGGGCCAGAAACGACCTCAATGACACATTCGATATCAAAAAAGGATTTAGGCAAGGCGATTCCCTGTCATGTCACTTCTTCAATTTGATTCTTGAGAGGATTGTGCAAAACTCCCGAGCTAACACCAGAGGCACAATCATCCAAAAATCGGTACATCTACTAGCATACTTACGCCGACGATATTGACATCATTGGTCTGACGCAACATGATGTCATAGCCACGTTTGCTAGTATAGAGAAGGAAGCTGCAAAAATGGGTTTAGCAGTAAATGATGGTAAGACATGGACAGAACGTCACCATTGACAGATATAACGTTGAGGTAGTACGTGACTTTGTCTTACTCGGCTCCGTTATCAAGAATTACTCTGGCGTTGGGGCTAAGAAGGCAATTTAGTAGTAAAGCCCTCACTCGAACTGCTAAGGAGATCCTATATAAGACCCTGATTATCCCAGTCCTGTACTACGGCGCTGAAGCATGGACCGTATCAAAAGCGGATGAAGAAATCCTTGGTCGATTCGAGAGAAAAACTCTTCGAAAAATCTTCGGTCCCGTTTGCATTGACGGGCTATGTAGACGAAGAATCAATCAATATACGAGCTGTACAGCGACATGACCCTAGTCAAAAAAAAACCTCCGCATTGGACGTGTAAGATGGCCTGGGCATGTAGAACGAATGGACACCAATACTCCGGCTCGCAGAGTCTTCGATTCCCAGCCAGACGTCGGACCGGGCTAATTGGAGAGGCATGTTGGTTGAGGCCCAAGTTCATTCCGAACTGTAGCGCCACTTAACTAACTAAGAGATCAGTACAAATCATGTTTAGGGGGAGTATGGTTGTATTTGCGGACTATTTTATTTTTCCGCTTGCATATATATTTTCATTGATTTGACTTTGTCCCTTCAATTTATTTTGCAGGTTTATTTTTAATATTTCAAAAGAAAAGCACAGATACGGATTGGTTGTTGTATTTCATCCTGTGGTGCAAAAAGGCAGAAGAATCTTTGCACCAATTTTTTTTTAAATTTCCAGTTTGAGAGAAGGACGAAGTTCTTTTCAAAAAGTGGCATGATGCCTGCAATTTTCAAGAAAATGTCAAGGGTCTGTCCCCACTTTGTTAATTGAAAATGTTTCTCATTCGTTCGGTTCAAAGATAATATAGAAGGGTCTGATATAGATTTAGCCCTAACGGAGTTTAAATCAATGTCAGACTTCTGTTTATAGAAAGCTTTAAGTGCTAAAAACTGGAAGCTAGAGCAAATAAGGAATGCGAAGGTTACAAAAACGAAATTTTGCAATTAAAACTTAAAATATATAACTTACTTACTTACTTAAGTGGCGCTACAGTCCGGGATGAAACTGGGCCTCAACCAACATGCCTCTCCAATTAGCCCGGCCCTTAGCTAAATGCCTCCAGTTGAGCACCCCAAGTTTGTTGAGATCGGTTTCTACTTGTGCGGGCTACTTAAGGCGAGGTCTTCCTCTACTGCGTCCGACGTCTGGCTGGGAATCGAAAACTCTGCGAGCTGAGTATTGGTGAACATTCGTTCTACATGCCCTAGCCATCTTAAACGTCCAATGCGGAGTTATTTGACCAGGGGTATGTCGCTGTACAGCTCGTATAGTTCTTGGTTGAATCTTCGTCTCTTTAGCCCGTCAACGCAAACGGGACCGAAGATTTTCCGACGAATTTTTCTCTCGAATCGACCAAGGATTTCTTCATCCGCTTTTGATATGATCCATGCTTCAGCGCCGTAGAGCAGGACTGGGATGATCAGGGTCTTATATAGGATCTCCTTAGTAGCTCGAGTGAGGGCTTTACTACTAAATTGCCTTCTTAGCCCGAAGAAACAGCGGTTGGCAAGAGTAATTCTTCGTTTGATTTCTGACGAGATGTTGTTGTCAGAGTTAATAGTGGAGCCGAGGTTGACAAAGTCCCGTACTACCTCAAAGTTATATAGGTTCTGTCCAAATCGTCGACGGTGTGTGTCCTTTGTCATTTTTGCCGCTTCCTTCCCTATACTAGCAAAGGTGGCTATGACACCACGTTGAGTCCTACCAATGATGTCAATATAGTCGGCGTATGCTAGTAGTTGCACCGATTTTTGGAGAATTGTTCTTCTGGTGTTGGATCGGGAGTTTTGCACAATCCTCTCAAGAATCAAATTGAAGAAGTCACATGACAGCGCATCGCCTTGCCTAAATCCTTTTTTGATATCGAATGTGTCATTGAGGTCGTTTCCGACCCTAATGGTGCAGCGAGAATTTTCCATCGTCATCCTACACAAACGGACGAGTTTGGGCGGTATACCAAAACTAGACATGGCTCTGTATAGTTCGTCTCTATAAATGCTGTCGTATGCGGCTTTGAAATCGATAAATAGGTGGTGGGTATCGATTTGGAGTTCTTGGGTTTAAGGAGACTTATGCCTCTGTAGTTGTCGCAGTTCAGAGGGTCTCCTCTTTTGTGGATCGGGCAAACGATGCTGAGGTTCCATTCTTCGGGCATATTTTCATCCGACCAGACTTGGCTTATGAGTTGGTGGATGTTACTGGCCAAGTCATCTGCGAAAGCTTTATTAAACTCAGCTGGAAGGCCGTCATTTCCGGCGGTCTTATAAAGCTTGAGTTTAGATATTGCTATCCTCACTTCACTTAGGTCGGGTGGTTGGTAGTTTTCGCTGTCGTTGCCAATATTAAATGGTTCGTTCTGCCTGACAGCGGAATGTTGTTCGTCATCGCCGTTTAACAGTCTGTAGAAGTGGTTCTTCCATAACCTCAGCATCGACTGTGTCTCAACTACGATATTTCCTTGTTCATCTCGACATGATTCTGTTCGAGCCTTGTATCCTTGGCTTTGACGTTTTACACTTTGGTAAAACTTGCGAACATCGTTCCTGGAGTGGCACCCCTCTATATCCTCAATGGCAGCTCTCGTCTTCACCTGCAGCTTAACCTTGTAGGCCTCGTTCTTGGCTGCGAGCATCTGTCGGAATTCCTTATCAAACCAGGGGTTTCTTGCTGGTGGCCGAGAGAAACCTAGCACATCAGTTGCGGCTGATCTAATGGCTTGTTGGCATCGTTGACATTGTTCTTCGACATTAGATGCTGGTCGTGTGTTGTGAGTCGAGTAAGGGATACGCGTTGAGCGAAGGTCTTGGCGGTCTCTGGCGATTGTAGTCTTTCGACATTAAATTTTTTTACAGTATTTCTGGTTTTTGTGGCGTGGTGGATATCCGCATCCTTACCTTGGCTACAACAAGGTAGTGGTCCGAGTCGATGTTAACTCCTCGGAATGTTCAGACATCCAAAATACTGGATGCGTGCCTCTTGTCTATCGCAATGTGATCAATTTGGTTGACTGTTTGTTCATCATCGCCGTTTGCAGAAGTGGTTCTTCCATATTCCCAGCATCGACTGTGTCTTAACTATGATATTTCTCTGTTCTAAATAGGAATGCAAGGATTAATTTTGACTCATATTTCGATGTTCAATGAGAGTAGTTTTTTCGAAATTGCTTATATCATTTTCGAACTATAGCTATCTATTTTCTCAATTAAATATCCACATTCCGAGCAAATTTGTTCCTTTAAGCCGAAATTAGCTCAGGATATTAATCGATATGATACAAATCGAGCTTAGTCGCGAAACTAGGTTGATCTCGTACTGAAAAACTGGCCCTAAACCGATGATGGTTTAATGAAGTCATATTCATGATTATTTACTTAGTGTTAACACTAATTGGCCCTTGGCTACATATAGTTTTGACAACCTAACATAATTGAATCGTCTCGACGACAATCATTTTTAGGATTAATCGATTTAAAATATTCGATTTTGTTCCCATTTCCGTTATTTTTCTTCTAAAATTGTCGATTAATTCCCTTTCAAAATTTGATAGCCCGTTGGTTGATGTTATTGAAATCCTCAAGTTCAGTCCTATCGTGGGAATTTTTATTTCATAATTGTTTTTGTAAACATTTTCGAAAACAAAAACTCATTTCGAAAGTACGTACTTAATGTGAATTTGTAACAAATGAATCCCATTCCAAGTTCAACGTCTCCTCGACAACATCAAAGTGCAGAACTGTATCATGAAACCCCCACTTCAAGCGCCTTCTGTTTCTCATAAATAACAATAAAGATTGTTCCCGAATTCCCCTTTCGACACATTTTCTGTTTCCGATTTTTTTTTTTTTTTGTTTCTTTGATTAAAATTTCCAACTTAGTTCGCATTTAATTTCAGTGGCAATTGAGGATGCTCCTACCCTCGATCCGCCTTCAGTCTGGACTCCGGTTGGGATGTTGTTATTTTTGTGGTCATCATGATTTCTGACAGACTTCCGTTTCTGATATGCTGTTCTACTTCCACTAAAGGAAAACGCAAAATCAAACCATTTCCATAAATATTATCTCACACTTTTTTTCAGAATTAAGGACATCTTTCTCGACTGAAAATGCGTATTCTCCTCCTGTTCCCATTCTCACCGAAAAGACGGAAAAGGTGTAGAGAAAGAAGAAACTCATAGCCTTGCTTACAGTTCCTGTGGGAAATATTCGGATTAAGAAAATTGTTTTTTTTTTTTGTTTGGAAAATTCGATACCACACTTTGACGAACCCACACACATACTTAACACCAAAGAAGGAAAAAAGAAACAAACACACACAACAACTAAACCCAAAAGAAAAGAAGGAAGTCAGGCATAAGAAAGGAAGAAAAAAAAAACGCGCACACCGAACGAGGGTGAGAGCGCTTGCTGTATTTGAGGTTGTGGATGGAGGAACCTTCTTTTCCTTCTGCTTGAGCGTTTCCCTGGCGTATTTTGAAAGGAATCTTCTCATCCACGGTCTGACTCCCTGACGGATAGACAGAGAAGGCAGCCAAACAGAGGCGGACGGGGTTTTTTGTTATCGTGGGAAATTTGTCTTTTTTACAATTCTACGTCTCTCACACACTGGCAGAGGGAATTTTTTGCGTTCCCTTTTCTTTTCACTATTTTTGAGGACAGCAGGCACTGGAAGAATCACACGAAAATCACAGCACATCGGGCCAAGTGTGTGTGTGTGGTGTGTGTTTGTGTGGTGCAACCTTGTCCAAAATCCGCTTAATTATCCTGCGAAATGTACACGCCGACGGACCGGCCGTGGCCGTACGCTGACCAAAATTGTCGGCGGCAATGGACAGACAAGACAAACAATTTAAAATGGAACTTGAATGACGATCAGGACGGATGATGAGACGACGAATTGCCTTGAGGGCAGAGAGAAGGTGCCGCCTGCCTCTATGTGTCTACTTTGGAGCCTCTTCTGATGTGGGTTTTCGGAGGCTCGGACGGGGGAATGCGAATCTTTTATTGAGTGATTTATTGTGTGAGCGAAAAACGTTCGATTCCTTTCGGAGTATGCGTGCGATCGGAGATGCAGCTTCATTCCCGGATTGTGTCGCTCTGCGGTACAATATCAGTTCAGTTGAGTTGAGATGGTTTGGTTTCGTTTGTTGGTTCTCGCATTCTCCATGTTTGACTGACGCTGTTGATATGTTGACTGGTTGGTCTTATTTCGACACGATATGCTGCTGTAGCAAGTAGACGGACCACCGACGTTCGTGTATAAAAGAAAGGGTGGACGAGGGCAAAAGAGGATAATTAAATTAATGAAGTTGATTAGTATTGTCTGAGGATGGGAAGGGGACAACGATCGATGACCATGATGGAGTATCAGGCTAGTGGCAGGCTTTTAAAAAGCTGAAGGGTGGTGATGTACGATTAGAGTTGGGTTAGTCTTTATACTCTATCCCATGAGGGCGTATATTCGTTTTGACATTAATTTTGTAAAATTGAGAAATAATTTCGATAGATATACCTACTCGTCTGCCGTCTGTCTGTCTGCGTTTCATTGATTTTTGGGCCTTAATTGTTGTTGATGTTGATGAAACTTTTGTATGTTCGATCAAGCAAAGCATGCGTAAATATTTTTAAAATCCGCACACTTTAACCTTTTTAATAAACGTTGGTTTTGGTCAAACTGTAGGGAACTTTGAAAAAGTGTCTGAGCAAGATGTTCAGACAATCCCAATATCTATACATCGTCTGTATAAAGTTGAGAATATTTTAACTAAAGCCCAGTTTTCGGGACGTTTTCCTATAAAAAAAAAAATATTTGTATACCCTACCCGTATAATCCACCGGCAAAATTTTCCCACATTTACCTAAGGTATGTGAGTTCATCGAAACTTACGGTTTTACTGGTCTTTATATACATGGTAACATCTTAATAGGAATGTGTGTGCAATAGCCAGGTTCGCGGTCTTTGGTTCATATTCCGAAAGTAATAGTATGTAGGTAGGTTCCTTAGTTTTTTTCACTGACCCATCAGACATCTAGGAGTATCAAAAGTGTTATGAAAAACTGCTTAAACTGGAGGTCCACTATATTTTGTGGCAAAAAAAATGTAACACCGCACACACAAATAAATGGAAAAGCTAGGAATAAGAATGATGGCACCTTAAATGTAAATAATATCCGTCCTTACTAACATAGAAAACGTCCGTCAATTCTCTAAAAAGGCAAACAACTGGTTTTTGACCTTAAAGTGGGAACGCTGGCTCTACGAAATAGCAATGGCAATCTAGTCACAGATGCGCAAGGAGAGGGAATGATACCCACCCACTTCCATTCAACGAAGATATAGATAACGCTCCCTCCCAGTATACAAGCTGCCTGGGCAGCCATATAAGACATAAAGAACATCAAGGGAGCAGGTTCGGATGGATTACCAGGAAATACGGAGGTGTCACCATAGAAGTATACATGCACCAAACCATCAACAAAATCTGGAATCTGGATGACAGCATATCCGATGACTGGAATATCAACTTCAATTTCATTTTGTTTCGAGAAATGTAATCCCATTGCTACAATTACCGAGTCTCATCCTTGCTAAATGTCGTAATGTGTGGTATTGGTCCGAGTTATTGTGACTTCCAGCCCAGCACCTACCATATACCATACTTTTACTTTTCCTGTAAATTTCAAGTCGAGACAGATTAGAGGCCTTTTATCGACTGGCAACAACATCTTGTCAGACAATTAAATACAAATTTTTAGCGCAACAGGATCGTTAGTAACCAGAGCCTAGCTTTCTCAAAACCATTCATGCGCTAGGTTAGGTTAGGTTAGATGGGCTGTTGACGCTAGAGTGGGTCGTCAAGCTCGCATAGGACTACGTGGGCCCATAGCGATACCCTTCGAAGAAAGTACCCTGAAATAGAGAAAGAGGATACCTGGTTAATTTCGCTTGTGATACTTATGTGGTGCTGGTCTGTGTTGCTCCTTCAGCCTGATCTGCTTCAAAAGCGGACTATCAGCGCTATTGGGATAGTCGTTAGGACTCTTAGTTCGTCGAAGTATAGGTTGTCTAGTATTTTTAAACGGCTGCCACTGATCACAGGGCAATGACACAGTAGGTGTGAGAGCTCCTCTTCGACGTCTCGGTCGCTGCATTTCCTGCAAAGTTGGTTCGCACCAGTCAGTTTTATCTTATTGGAGTGCTTACCCAACAGGTTGTGACCTGTTATCACTCTCACCGCTATAGAAATGGATGATCTGTTCAAAGCTATTAGCTTCTTTGATTTGCTGCCGCTTAACCCCGACCAGAGAGATTTTGTGTATACTAGTGATAGTATTTTTCCATCTTGTTATGGTTGCTCTTGGTTATTACATGTTTTTTAGATGCTAGCAGGGGATTAACCCTTTTATCAGCTAGGGAAATGCAACTGGACGATCCTAGTCTGGCTAGTTCGTCTGCTTTCTCATTTCCTATAATGTCATTATGTCCTGGCACCCAGATAATTTGGACTTTGTTCTGGTTACAAAGAGCCTTCAGCTCTTCGCGGTAGCGTCCAACTACCTTTGATTTTACTATATTTTTCGTATTTTTCGACGATCACTCACCTTGTCGCGGTGAAAGGGCTTATGTAGTTTCCAATGAACCACGGAGCGAAACCGAAAGTCTATGCTAAACATAAACTGTCAGGGCCACCCATGCCGGTAAGGTCAGTGGCGAGGAAACGAAAACCAAAAGGTGGTCTCCAAGGTAAGGCGCGCGCCGACACCTGCATGGCTGAGGGAGTGTTCAGTCGCTAGCGCAAACTCTAGATACCTGGGGATCTCAAGTTTTAATTCAATTTCCCCTTTCCTGTATACAGGGGGTGAGGACAGGATGGCATTCCTTCCCCCTTACTCGTGGGTCCAAAATAGACAATAAAAAACAAAACAAAAAAGGGACGAGTGCAAAGGAATCGGGCACTCCAAACCCTATAAAAACCGATTCTCAACGGCAAATGACGGAGGAGGAGGAAAGCCTCTTGCTCCGAGATCTGTCAAACTCTAAGATAATGTCAGATGAGGGAAGCGAAGGAGCAATAGACATCCAAATGGAGAAACTTCTTCTCGATGAGGATGACACTTGCTCTAACGCCAGCTCATCTAAATTCTCAATATAGTCAACTGCGTCCATCCGCAGCAAAGTAAAATCATGCAAGTTGACGATCAGAAGATTAGGCAAGATAGTTACTCAAAAGGATCGCCTGAGACTACAGAAAGCTCAAGAGTTTTTACAAAGTCTGACATAAGCAGAGAATGAGCCGATTGCTCGTACCTGCTCAATGAACGCACCGAGTACCTTGAGCATGAAGGAACTGATGGGACCACCTTTGATGCAGGGCGTTGGCCCGCTGAGACAAATCATTTCTGATAATCCCTTGTATACCCCCCCAGCAGCTGACGAGCCGCTCGCTCGTCGCTCGCCGAGAGGAGATACAGGAATCGAAGCTGAAGGAGAGCTGGGTGGATCGGTCAACGATGTTACGGGCGCATGCCCACTAGGAGTTGACATGATCCCTTCCGACTCCGAAACAAGGGACTGCATTAAAAGCACCCTTATTCTGCAGAATCTCACCACAGAAGAGAATGAGCCGCTCGCTCGTACCTTAGGTGGTGAGGTAACGCAAAATTAGAGTGTTTGTGAGCTGAAGAGAGTGCCTCAGTCATGAGTGACCTAGGCCAATCCAACTGGAGAACAGTCTCTCCAGACCATACCAAGGATGGATCAGAGGACAAGACGGACACAAACGTCAATTAGAACCCGCAGGAGGAGCTGGGGATGATTGAATTCACCGGCGCTGTGATGAGTTACAACTCATCAGGCAAAGGAAATCGGTCAACCTCAACGCCGCCAGGGGTCTGTGAGACACTGACGATAAGACATTGAGTCTTGCTGCGCTTTTTGCTGCTGTGTCATTGATTTGTAAGTCAATTGGTGTTATGTTGAGGATTGTTTCTAACCCTACTGTGGGGCTAGTGCGCATGGCTCCTGTCGTGAGTATGCATGCTGTCCTTTGAACTTTCGTAAGCTTGGTCATATGTTTTGCTTTTTTCATAGCATTCCACCAGACCAGGCAACCGTATGTTAGGTTTGGCCTGACAATAGCTGTGTATAGCCATTGTTTAGTCGTATATATTACTGAACATGAACTTTGTTTAAATCATGAACATCTAGATGTCACTATCAGCAAATTATCCCCAACATGCAATAGCATCCACACTATTTCCCTACTTCCTCTTTTTCCCTTAATACTACCCGATATCCAAGACCCAAAGGCTCCAATCGCCCCTTTCGATTTCCAACTCGCTTAGAGGTAAGATCTAATTCAAGTTGACTTCCCCGTGATTATACAAATAAATTGTAACGCTTTTGTTCTCTATTTTTAATTTTTTATTTTAAACACATTGCGTCCCGAAACCGCAAACCCCGAAAAACCCCTGACTCGCCCGAGTAACCAGCAACCTAATTCAACTCGTATCCCGCCTGCAGACTTTGACCTCCAGAGTCAAAGCTAACTAGCCCTGCTTGTATCCCCCCGCAACATTTGGTCCATGCAAACCGGATTTTTAGAAGAAAAAAAATAGTCGAACAACGAGAAGAAGATCTCCACCACGAAAAGGCCCCCCAAGTACAGGAGAGCAATTGAGAAAACCCATTTTTTCATCTCTTACCACCCAAAAGCTCCCAACGCTTTAAGACGTCTCTGGTGCAGTGACGAAAGACGAACAGTCGTACAGCAGTCATCAAATAATCAGGTGCGTGCAATATTTAGTATAAGTGCGAAAGATCTACCGCGGTCGCGTGTTTGTTCTCTTAAAAAGGTTAAAAAGTTGATTGTACCACATATGGTTCCGTCATAAATTCCCCTGAACAAAATACCAAATTAGTGAATATATAAAATTCTACACTTAGATATAATAATAATATTAGAAAAGTTCTTGGTGAGTGTTTTTTTTTTATTGCTTTCATTTCCATATACGAAGCATTTTTATTGTTGACCAAGGTCAAATCCCTCTATAAGTATGACTTTGTTAGAAGCACTTATATTCTCTACCGATCAACTAGTGGAATTTTGCGCTTCATTTAAAGAAAAACTCATAGTTGATCATACTACTTCTTCTTTAGAAGCATATAAAATCGAACTTAAAGATTTATGGCTTGAAGTGAAAAAGAAGTATGAAGAATGTGTGCGTGATAACTCTGATCATGAAAACATCAATTTTCTTGATGTTGTTAAATCAAAATATCGTTCTTGTTCAGATACTTACGTATCGTGTCTAGGCACAATTATAAGTTCAATAGAGAAATTAGAAGCTATAAAAGAAAAACCGGTTAGTTCATCTGTTATAGCCGCTGTTAATGCTAATTCATCAAATTGCATAAAGTTACCGCCGTGTGATACTGAAGTGTTTCGCGGATGCTATCTTGAATGGCCATCATTTCGAGACATGTTTACCGCAGTATACATTAATCACGGTAAACTTAGCCCTGTTCAAAAATTATTTCACTTGCGTTCAAAAACAAAAGATGATGCTTTTCACATAGTGAGTAAATTTTCTCTAATGGATGAAAACTTTGATCTAGCCTGGAGTGCACTAAAGGACTACTATGAAAACAAAAGGGTTCTGGTGAATACTCAACTGAAGATTCTATTCAATTTACCAAGCATCCCAAGTGAATCTGGTCGAGCGATCAAGAAATTACAAACCGATATTAGTGATTGTGTAAGTGCTCTCAAGACCCAAGATATTAAAACCGATTCTTGGGATTCAATTTTAGTTTTTATCTGTTCTAGTAAACTTCCAGACACGACGCTATCTCTTTGGGAACAGTCTCTTAAGAATCCCACTGAAATTCCTTCATGGAATGACATGAATACTTTTCTGTCAAACCGATATCGCGTACTTGAATCCGTCTCCGATCTCAAAGTTGGCGGTAAACAAACAACTAATATGAAACAACAACAACCACCTTCTCGTTCCAAAAGCGTGAAAACATTTCATTCGAAACCTAGTGTGAATGTTTGTAAGGTATGTAAAGGGACACATCCATTGCGCCTTTGTCAAGAGTTTTTAAATATGAATATCCAAACGAGAATGGCTACCGTTAATAAACATAATTATTGCTCAAACTGCCTTGCAGTGACTCATACCCACAGAGACTGCAAGAGTAAAAATACATGTTTTCGGTGTCAAAATAAACATCACACGCTTTTACATGGTGAACCTCCTTCGCCTTCCCCTTCTGCTAGCCCTCATACAGCTAGCGAAGATAACATTAACCCAAACATACAGTCCACATCTACTAATATAAATCCTCAATCATATTTCTCTTCAAATCATCGCCAAGTAATTTTGGCTACTGCCATGGTAAAGCTATACCATCATGGCAGCCAATTTGATGTGCGTGCTTTAATTGACCCGGGTTCTGAGGTATCTTTTATTTCAGAAGAGATCCAGAACAAATTAAGACTTTCTACTCAACCAATACATGCTAAGATATCCGGAATGGGGTCAACCGTTACAGCTTCATCTTCAAAGATATGCTCGTTTACTCTCGGATCTAATCGCAATAATTTTACCCTAAATGCACAGGCTTTAGTTCTAAAGCAACTTACTGGTCACTTGCCGCTTGACATTACAAATCTGCAAACCAGTCTTGATTTTCCTTTAGCGGATCCACATTTTCACCAACGCTCCAAGATAGATATGCTTATCGGCGCAGATTTAT
The DNA here is from genome assembly GCA_932526625.1 of Rhingia campestris. Classification (NCBI taxonomy): domain Eukaryota; kingdom Metazoa; phylum Arthropoda; class Insecta; order Diptera; family Syrphidae; genus Rhingia; species Rhingia campestris. Next base: position 56,515,167 of record OW052184.1, read on the forward strand.
ATCCGTCTATTCTACTTGAAGGTATTAAAACAAAAGTATTGAACACTCTTATGGCTCAAAATACCGTGTTTGGTTGGATTCTATTAGGTCCCATCAATAGATCAATAACCCATAACGCTTCATACTCAACATTTGTATCTTATTTCAATGAACTCTCTCTTGATAAGCAAATTGAACAGTTTTGGAAACTGGAGGAATTACCACAAACTCAATCACTTTCTTCAGCAGATCAATTTTGTGAGGATTTGTACATGCGTACTACTTGCCGTAATCACACAGGTCGGTTTATTGTACAATTACCTTTTAAAGAAAGTTTTCCAAATGAAATTGATATTGGGACATCTAGAGATATTGCTTTGAAGCAATTGCTCAATACAGAACGACGCCTTCAGTCCAAACCCCAATTTAAGTATCAATATGATTCGGTTCTAAAAGAATATTTGGTGCTTGGTCATATGGTACCAACTACATCTACGGAAGTTAAAGTATCTAATAAAATTCATTCTTACTATTTACCACATCACTGTGTGCTTAAACCACAGAGTACTACTACACAGATACGAACTGTGTTCAATGCTTCTAATCCATCATCAAATGGAAGGAGTCTCAATGATATACTTTACCCTGGCCCAAGTTTACAAGCTGACATAACCTTACTGCTTCTAAACTGGAGATGTTATAAGTATGTATTCAACAGTGACATCGAAAAGATGTATAGGCAAATCCTCGTTGCTCCAAAGGATGCTTCTTTTCAAAGGATATTGTTTCGTGAAACTCCTAGTGACAAGATATCTGATTTTCAACTTAAAACGGTGACATTCGGCGTGAATTGCGCTCCTTATTTAGCAATTAGAACCTTGCTCCAATTAGCTAATGAGGTTGAAAGCACGTATCCACTTGCAGCCACAATTCTCCGTAGAGATTTCTATGTAGATGATGTGTTGTCAGGTGCTCATGATGTCCAAACCGCTCTAACTGCTCAGCAAGAGTTAATCTTAGCTCTAGAGTCAGCTGGCTTCAATTTACGTAAGTGGACCTCTAACTCACCCGAGTTATTAAAACTATTACCAAAAGAACATTTGCTTAGAGAAGATTTTCTTAAAATCGATGAGAATAGTTCCGCAAAGACTTTGGGCATCTGTTGGAAGGCTACTTCCGATACTTTTTCATTCTCTGTCTCTTCTGATGCCTTACTATGCTCTATCACAAAAAGATCGGTTCTTTCAGTTATCGCAAAACTGTATGACCCTGCCGGATGGCTTGCCCCAATTGTTATCTCGGCAAAAATCATAATGCAACAGATTTGGAAAGATCGTACAGGATGGGACGAAAATCTATCAGCAATCACTCTGCACAAGTGGAAATTATTTCTTACCAACTTTGCAGATATAGAAACGATCAGTATTCCTAGATGGATTGGGTACGTTCCCTGGGCTCCAACTGAAATACATGGCTTCTGTGATTCATCGGAGAAAGCCTATGCTGCAGCACTGTACATTCGAGTTCAGCACAGCATTTCTTCGTTTTCATCTACCTTGCTCTGGGCAAAGAGCAAAGTGGCTCCTGTGCATTCGATATCTTTACCTCGTCTCGAGTTACTTGGCGCTGTATTGCTATCAAATATGGTACGAATTGGATTCCAAAAGCTCCATTTCCTTGAAAATAAGGATTTATTTCTTTGGACAGATTCCACAATTGTACTGGCGTGGTTAAAAAAACCCCCATGTACTTGGAAGACATTTGTTGCCAATAGAACGTCTGAAATCATAACAAATGTCCAACACGCAAACTGGGGTCATGTTGTATCATCGGAAAATCCAGCAGATTTGGCTACTCGTGGCGTAACACCAAACGAATTACGGATGAACGAGCTCTGGTGGACTGGTCCCAAGTGGTTGCAACAAGCTTCCAGTTCTTGGCCGGTTTCCACGCCATCCCCTCCTGATGAAAGCCTTTTGGAACCGAAATCTGTTAAGACCTTTGCAATAATCACTGACGACAGTTTTGAGAATCTTTTACATCGATTTTCTGCTTGGGATAAAGCAGTCCGAGTTTTTTGCTTCGTATTCCGTTTTTTTACAGCAACCCGATTTAGGGAAAGGAAATACGTCTCTCGAGACCTTTTACCCGAAGAAATCGCGTTTATAAAAAAGAAACTTATCCTTCTAACTCAACGGACATACTTTTCAACAGAGATTGATGCTTTATCTCAAAATCAACAGCTCAGACCTAAAAGTATCCTTTTGACTCTTAATCCTTTTATGGATACTGATAAAATTCTTCGCACGAATGGAAGGTTAACGTCATCTACCCTCACATACAATGAACGTCATCCTATTTTGCTTCCTTATAATTCGTATCTTGCTACACTGTTAATTGCATTCGCACATAAAGTCTCACTACATGGTGAGATTCTGTTATTGATGAGGATCATACGCTCTGAGTTTTGGATACCCAAGTTGAAGAATCTTATTAAGAAATGCATTCGTGAGTGCCGAATTTGCATCATTTATAAGAAGAAAATGCAAACGCAATTAATGGGGGTATTGCCATTAGAAAGAACGGTGTATACCCTACCATTTACAAACACTGGCATTGACTTTGCAGGTCCCTGTCTCATTAAAAACTATTGTGGGCGAACTTGTCGGATAGAAAAAGGCTACGTTTGTGTATTTGTTTGCTTCTCTACGAAAGCGATACACCTGGAAGCCGTAAGTGACCTATCGACGCAAGCCTTTCTGGCATCTTTTACTCGTTTTGTTGCCCGCAGGGGACTTCCCGACCAGATATTTTCCGACAATGGAACAAATTTTGTCGGTGCTTCGAAGTCACTCATTCAAGATTTTAAAATCGCCCTAAAAAATTCCAACAGTCAGGCTACTCAATTCGCACAAATTAAATGGAATTTTATTCCTCCTGGCGCTCCACATATTGGCGGATTGTGGGAAGCTGCTGTCAAAAGTTTTAAGACACATTTTCGAAAGTCTGTGGGCAATACTAAGCTTACATTTGAAGAATTTTTAACACTTTTGACTCGTATTGAGGCTTGTCTCAATTCAAGGCCTATTTCGCCAATATCTGAGAATCCTTCCGATATTGTTCCTCTTACTCCAGGCCATTTTTTGAGAGGTGGTCCTCTACTAAGTCCCCCCGAACCTTCCCTGGTTGACCATTCCTTGACGATTATGAATCGCTGGCACAAGCTCAAGATTCTCCATCACCAGTTTGGTGCGCGATGGAAGGAGGAGTATTTGAAGGAGCTCCATAAACGAAACAAATGGAAGTATCCACAAAGGAATGTTGAAGTCAATGATTTGGTTGTTATTCGACACGAGCAGTTACCTCCTAATGAATGGAGGCTAGGAAGAGTGGTCAAGACATATTTAGGACCAGATAAGAATGTGAGAATAGCAGATATCAAAACCTTGAAAGGAATTATTACTCGTCCCATAGTTAAGCTCTGTTTACTACCCAGCAAATAATTTTCGAATACGAAAATACTATCGTTTTCGATGCTATATATATTTTTGTTTCCCGTCTCCGAATTTCGAATTTTTACCATTTATCTCGATCGCACTTATATGTTAAAATATTGCATGCTTTTAATCAATTATAAACTTGAAAATAATTTAACTTTATATATCTTTGGAGTGAGTGAAGTCCCTCCTTTACCAAAAGACTTCCCCCTTAGGTTAAGTTATATTAAGCTGTGCTGAGCCTTTTTGAATTGTTTAACAGCGAAAGCTGCAAGGCGGCCGGTAATGTTTAGTCGTATATATTACTGAACATGAACTTTGTTTAAATCATGAACATCTAGATGTCACTATCAGCAAATTATCCCCAACATGCAATAGCATCCACACTATTTCCCTACTTCCTCTTTTTCCCTTAATACTACCCGATATCCAAGACCCAAAGGCTCCAATCGCCCCTTTCGATTTCCAACTCGCTTAGAGGTAAGATCTAATTCAAGTTGACTTCCCCGTGATTATACAAATAAATTGTAACGCTTTTGTTCTCTATTTTTAATTTTTTATTTTAAACACATTGCGTCCCGAAACCGCAAACCCCGAAAAACCCCTGACTCGCCCGAGTAACCAGCAACCTAATTCAACTCGTATCCCGCCTGCAGACTTTGACCTCCAGAGTCAAAGCTAACTAGCCCTGCTTGTATCCCCCCGCAACAGCCATTTTGTGACCTTCGGGGATGGGCCCCAATTTTTGCCGCAGATTCTGTTGCAGCTATAGAGGGCAATATTTGCTTTCTTTAGTCTTTCTTCAACGTTTAGATTTCAGTTCAGTTTACTATCAAGTACCACCCCCAGATATCTCGCGCTTGCTGACATTGAGAGAGTCGAATCTTCCAAAGACGGTGCCGGAAATGCTGGGATCGATCTCCTGTTAGTAAAGAGAACCAGTTCTGTTTTGTTTGGGTTTACACCCAGCCCGCAAGACTTTGCCCACTTGCTGAGTATATTGAGACTCTGCCCACTTGCTGAGTATATTGAGACTACTTTGCATAATTTCACTCAGTGTCGGTGGGAATTTTCCGCACGCCAAGAGGACTACGTCATCACCGTATGCCACTGTTTTTATTGCAGTGATACCCAGCTTCTTAAGTGCTTCGTTGACTACTAACAGCCAGAGGAGTGGGGATAGTACGCCACCCTGAGGGGTACCTCTTGACGCTGTGATCCTTTTGGTACAATCGCCTAGTTCTGACGAAATGATCCGGTTATTGAGCATGGTTAAGATCCAATTGCTAGAAACCGTTCCTATTTCAGCTTTGGCAAGTGCCTCAGCAATTGCTTCAGTTTTAACGTTGTTGAAGACTCCTTCTATATCTAGAAAGGCTGCTAACGTATATTCTTTGTAATGCAGTGAATTTTTCTACTGTGCGAACTACTTCGTGTAGAGCCGTTTCCACCGATTTGCCCTTTATATGGGCGTGTTGGCTTACAGATAGGAAACCTGGATTCAGGTTGCTACGTATTTGGATGTCGAGTAATCGTTCCATCGTTTTCAGTGGGAAGGAAGACAGGCTTTTGGGTCTGAAATCTTTCGCTACGGTGTGGCTGCATTTACCTGCCTTCGGTATGAATATAACTTTAACTTCACGCCACACTTGTGGTATGTGGTTTAGTTTTAGACATCCACGGAAGATGGTAAGCAGTTGGAGATCTACTAAAGAGATCCTATACAAGACGTTGATCAGCTTAGTCCTGCTCTGCGACACTGAAGCGTGGACCATATCAAAAGTGGATGAAGCAATATTTGGTCATTCTTCGAAAAATCGTTCGCCCCGTTTGCGCTGACAGGCCTTTGAAGAGAAGAAGACTAAACCAAGAACTGTACAGGCTGTACAGCGGCATATAGTCCGTACCAAATCAGTTGGCCAACGGTCGATTGCGCAGAGAGAGGATTTAAGAGCAATTTAAGATATTTTAAAATAAATTTTAAGAGACCTGCGCAGTAGAATGGCCAACTAATTTGGTACGGACTATACCTCTTATCAAAAAAAACTCCGAATCGGACGTTTAAGATGGCTGGGACATGTAGAACGAATGGACACCAATACTCCGGCTCGCAGAGTCTTCGATTCCCAGCCAGACGTCAGACGCAGTAGAGGAAGACCTCGCCTTAAGTGGCGCGCACAGTAGAAACCGACCTCAACCAACATGGAGTGCGCAACTGGAGGCAGTTAGCTAAGGACCGGCCTAATTGGAGTGGCATGTTGGTTAAGTAGTAAGCATCCATTGCCTAGAATGCATCAAATTTAATAAAGCTATGTCGCCTAACATTGGAGGAATGGCGGGTCGATCAGTTGAACTTTTTCAAGCATATACAGCATTCACATATTTAGTTGCGCTAACAACTGAGATCAAAATTTCAAGCTCAAAAGTCAAAAGGCATCTTCTTCTCCCTTTCTGTGACGAATTGCAATTACATTCCTTCCTTCCAGAAGCAAAAGCGTTGCAATTGCTTGTTAGGTTAGAGTGGTTGATAGCGATTCGCCAGCACACTTAGACCAGTTTTTGGTCAGTTGTGATGCCAAATAAAATTCGCCCATTCTCCTGCCTAACTTTGATGAAACCAATCTGAGCTATTAATGAAACGGAGAAGACTTCTTACACCCATTTTCGTCAATTCGGCGAGATTTTGAAAGAAGCATCAAGATGAAGCTTCCTTCTGTTTGATAGGGCCGGGCAGTTACAAAGAAGATGAAGTATTGTTTCTTGTTCCCTTTCGTCCATACAGCTCCTTCAGAAATAGTTTGAGTGAAGGGCTAGCCTTTCTCCGTGCCTTCCTATTAAACAGTGTCAAGTGATGACACCTATGGTGGCCCTAATGTGTGGTCTAGCGAGCGAAATCAGTCTCATTGATCTTCTTAAATCAAACTTTGGCCAAATTTGTTTGATGATTTGACACGTCGTGCCAAGACTCCCTCTGCGATTTGTTAGCATTCTACGCAAGTAGGCTTTTGCATGTAGGAGCAATAGGTGTACCTAATGCACCCATGTCGGGTACGACTGGTAGTTTAGTCCCACTTGTCTCGTGAGTTCATCAGCCTTACATTTCCCTTGAATCTCACTATGTCTAGGCACTTAGCATAGGTTAAAATTTGCAACGATGAGCGGCAATCTAGGGTTGTCTTCGAGTTTGTTGAAACTGATTGCAGGAATTTTATGGCCGCTTGGCTGTCTGAGAAGATGCGGATATCCTTGACAAATATAAAATTATCTTTCAACCAAGATAAGGCTTCATTGATCGCCATGAGTTCCGCCTGGAACACGTTGAAATGATCAGGAATATTGAAAGATAGGCTGAGATTTAGCCTCGGAGAATACACCATCATCCATTCGGTCATTAGTTTTAGAGACATATTGTGACACATTGTGACCTGGAAACTCTTGTCAAATTTTGTATATTTCACCACTGTTGGATGACTTTAGGACGGATGGCTGAGTTAGCTGGCATTTGCTTTCATCAAGAGGTAGAAGGTGAAAGAGAATATCTAGTGCTGCTGAGGGTGTTGGGCGAAGTGGACCACCAGTGTACAGACACGCAGCTCATTGCACCTTGGATAGTCTATTGCTGTGTATAGCTATGTCTAGCGCTGTCCGCCATACTACAACTCAACAGAGAAGTATCGGTCTTATGATCGAGATATATAGCCAAGGTGTGATATGAGGTTTTAGTCTCCATTTCATCTCAATGACTTACTTGCAAAAAAAAAAGTGCGATTGTAGCTTTCTTTACTCTTTCTGTTATGTCCAGCTTCCAGCTAAGCTTCCTGTCTAAAATAAGTCCCAGGTATTTAGCTTTATTTAGCTTTGAGAAGGCTGGTTTGATTTCGTTTAGTGACGGGGGGTCAATGTGACGAATTTTATATTTTCTAGTGAACAGGACCAGTTCAATCTTGTAGGAATTGACAATCAGACCACAACTACCTGCCCATTTAGAAAGTTCGTGTAGTGCATTTTGGAGAAGTTCCCTGAGTATATTGAAGTGCTTTCCTGAGACTGCGATAGCAACGTCATCCGTAGGCAATTACGTGGTATCCCTCTGTTTCCAGGATGAGTAAAAGCGCGATTACCACCAAGTTCAAAAGAATAGAGAATAGGACTCCACCTTGTGGCGACCCTCTACTGACATGTTTTCTGACAGAAGCACCACCCAGTTTTGTGTTGATAATCTGGCTGTTTAACTTATTCAACATTCTAAGTGAGTGATCGACTTTCAGACATGTTAGCGCCTTAATGATCGCTCCCGAATTCACGTTGTTAAAACCAACTTCAATGTCTAGGAATGCAACCATAGTATACTCCTTTCAGTACAACGACTTTTCAATAATACTTACCAATGTGTGTAGGGCTGTTTCTACAGATATCCCCTTGTAGTACGCACGTTGTGATGCAGATGGTTGAATATCAATTAATCTTTCCAGGGTTTTCAGAATGAATGATTATGAGCTGATGGGGCTCTGGTCTTTTGGATTGACGTTCGAACTTTTCCCAGATTTGGGTATGAATTCCACTGTCACTTCCCTCCAAACCTCGGGAATGTAAATCGATGCAATCCTTAATAATAGCTTCCATCCATAGTAGGATGGGATCCAAAGAATGTTGTAGCTCTGCTGATACAATGCCATTAGGTCCCGCGGATTTAAAGGGTTTGAAGCTGAGTATTATCCAAAGTATTTTATCTTTTGTGATAAGATCGTGAAAGTTACCGATCATTGGGAAAGCTTCCTGTGAGCTACCTGGGAAATGGGTGTCCATTAGTAGCTCTAAGGATTCTTTGGTTGAAGTCGTCCACGTGCCATCTGACTGAGATAGCTTGGAACAGTGGGACTAGCGGATAGGATTTTTCAGATTCTAGAAACCTCGGATGTATTTTCTGTCCAGGATTTGCATTTGACCTTCTTAAGTTCCTTACTGTATGTTGATAGGGTCTCTTTGTAGAAGATCCAGTCAGAGGACTCGTTCATGCTTTAAGCTTTATTGAAAAGTTTTCTTCACTTCTGCCTAAGCATTCCTAGATTTTCAGACCACCATAGAGGTATTTGTTTCCTTAATGGACAAGAGGATGACAGTGATTCGTTGAAAGCAGATATTAGCTTTATCAAGCTCCTGGATACATCTAAGAGGGCTATGTTGAGCAGGGGAAACTAGTAGTTTCATAGGTTCCTTATATTTTAACCAATCGGTTTTTCGATGATTTCGATGATATGTATCTGTGGTCCGAAAAGGACTGCAACTTTCAATCTTCGATCATGTGATGGATGTAATTTGAGACAATTGTGATGTCAGGGACTTGTTGTCTGTTACTGGTGATGAACATTGGTTCGAAGCCATTATTGCATAGCAAGAGATTTGTACTTAAAAGATAATCAAAAAGTAACGCACATCATTCGTTTGTATCAGAATTGCCCCAGATTGTGTGGTGTGCGTTAGCATCACTTCCCAGGATGAGTCCATCTTTTTGCCTCTCCGCATCTGTGATCGACTTCCCCAGATTTTCTTTAGGGAAGGGTCCCACTTTTGTATGCAACCAGGGCACTCAATCCGTAAATTGATTATCGTTTGACGATAAGATTTCGACGGTACATCTTGCAGTCGGCGGTATCACTTAATTTGATTTGCTTTGAGCTATTGATCATGCGGTCTTGACTACCGTCTGGGTGATAATCGTTTTCAAAGTAACGAAATGCCTTTTGTTGAAATCTTTTGCATTAAGACTCGATGAAAAATATCTTCTATCGAATTGGTATTACCTCTCGAAACACCCAATCTAAGAAAACAAATACTGGTATTCCACAACGTTCTATTTTGTCCCCGGATATTTTTTTTTTAAATTTTTAAAAGATATCTCCTGCTTGCAAACCTTTTCCATTTTATTTGTTCACAAATGACAGGAAGCTTGCCCTGTCGTTTTATTATAAGTCCACCCCGTCATCTTCGGGAGTGGACGTTATTTAATGCTTCCAACACCAATGCTGTCTTGAAACCAAAAGCTTTAGCCATTATCCATGAATGCCACTTTCGTCGATGACAAAGATCAGCTTTCTATACTCAGCGTGTCTGAAAAGTAACGCTTAAGTTTTAACTTTTTCGAACATGCATACTTTAGCTCCCATCTTGCTTGTTAATCCCTATTACTTTATAAAAATGGCTACCTGTTCGCCACAAGGCTACCTGTTCGCCATAATTTCGAAAACGCTACTCAACAGAGTATTCCGTTTTTGCACATTTGATTTGCATAAACCAACCATCATTCAAAATTTTGATCACACATGACAATCAAAACGTTCAAGTTATGTCATAATATGTCAGATGTCATTCTGTTGATATTCATTCATTTGTTCGCGTCAACTAGTCCCGTCTAATGAGCTTAATTTATTTCTCCTCTATGCCGAATAGGATATTAAATAACCCCCACAACCTGCGGCGCACTGAAATATGAGCAACCAATTAAACCCGCCTTAAATAAAGCTGTCACAGTGACATTCACTTGCACAGAGCCGCCACTGTCCGCAAACCGATATCGTTAAGCGATAGTAAGACAGTGCTGCTGTTTAGACATTCAAATGCTGTGCTTTCAACCGGAATCCGGATAGTTCTGTGCAATATTATTAAACAAACAAAGTGCAAACTCCCCTAATTGCACATTCACACAAATATTGAATCTTTATTGCGACGCATTAAGATATCCAGATACAATGTGTATCCGTTGCCGCCCCAACGATACCTACTTGAGATTATTTGCTCATAATTTGTGTTAAATTGCTTTTTATCCGCGTTCTGGGCTTTTATTTATTTTTTTTTCTGTCGTCACTAATGTCAAGTGACTATCTGCCGGTGCCGAGAACGTTTTCGTCATTCATTGTCAACAGCGGCACCGCAACGCACCGGTTGTCACCAGTTGGTGTCGTTGCCGTCAATGTCATGTTTGCAAAACATTGGGTCAGAATTTGAATTTACGTCGACTCGTTCGCATAGTTATATTGTTTTCAACCAAAAGATACATGTACAGAAATTTTAAGATATGTCGATCCAAGTTGAGATTTTTTTTTTACTCTACATGGGATGTCGATATTTTTTTTTAGCAAAGGTTTGTAGGTATGTGGGAGTAGATAAGCAACGAATAAATTTCCATATGGAACTTAGTAAAAGTCGGCATAAATATATCTTAGGGGTGAAACCTGTCTATGGCTATGTGACTGGGGCTAATAGAAATTGAGTTCTAGGTCTAGAATTTTTTTTTGTGAAACATAAAAATTGTATCCAAAGTATGAACACCCATCAAAGTATGTATCTAAAACATTTTTCGGAGTTGTGCTGTACTTTTTTTTAGCTGAATTTCATTTCGACTTTATCTCTATGTACATTTATGATTTAAAAATAATTGATAACGAGAAACGACAGAAATAGAAGGGAGGGGAAATCTACAAGAATTGACTTCGAGTATTCCCCTTATTAAAGCAGCAAACTGAAGTTCTTATCCATAACAGTGTGGGAGATTTTCATGAAACAATTTCACAATGATTTGAAGTGGAATACATGTTTCAACTGTAAGTGAGGGCGTTTTCAGAATATGAGTCATGCAACTCATCCTCATAACTCGGCAGCGTTGAGAAGACGTATCTCTTATCTGTGGATATCTACTAATAATAAATTGATGACTAAGATGATCATCAAAGTCCATTTAACCACATCAGGAGCTTCACGCTGATAAGAAAGAAGAAAAGTTATCAAACGTTGATGTTGCACAAAGAAAAACTTAACATGTTGTGTAGTACATCAAGCTTTAAGGGCTGCCCAGAATGCGTATCTGTAGCTGAGTTAAAAGTTAAAAACAAGGCAACCCGTAAGCGCTTACACAATATGTATCTTCGTGAATCTGAAGTTTGAAGTTGAGTAGAGGGCAACTTCATGCAAGAAATATATCTCTCTTTCGACAGCGATGCAAGATACAAGCTACAGATATGCATTCTGAGCAGGCATTTATATGTGATGTCTTAAGCACTGATCTTTAAAAGGAGTTTAAGATGACATCACAGATCCTTCTTATTCTTTGTCCGTGAGATACATTTTAAATCTACCATTTTATTTCATTTCTTACTTTCGTGCTTTAAATGGCGCTACAGTCCGGAATGAACCTGGGCCTCTTATTTCTTGAAAATATAAATTGTTAAGACTCATTAAGATACTAATTAAGTTTAACTCAAAATAACACCTTGCTAAGTGTGCGCTTCAGTTCATATTAGCAAATGTATTAGCGGAGCATAAGCATCATCAGGCGAATTGCGGGTCGTGACAGATTATGTTGTTGGGTGACCAAAGCAAGTTGTCATACCGGCATAACTTACTTACTTACGTATCGGGTTCCCGAACCGTGAAGAGTCTCTGCCTGAGATATCCTGAGACATCCTCTACGATCCCTGGCTCGTTGCTTCCTGTTGTGTAGACCAAGCGCTCTGGCATCCGCGATGGCTGGGTCTTTGAAACGGAAGTTCGGTCTTCCTTGCCTTCTCGAACCTCGGGGTTGGGATTCGAAGATCCTCTTAGCTGGAGCATTATTATCCATTCGCTCGATGTGGCCGAGCCAATGTAGTCGACGTGTTTTGGCTTTTTGGACTTCATCCACATCTTGGTACAGCTCGTAGAGTTCGCGGGTGTATCTTCTCCTCCATTCGCCCTCCTCGTACCCAGGACCAAAAATCCGCCGAAGTATTTTTCCAGCACTCGGCACACAAGAGCACACATTTCGTCCTTCGAGTTAGGAGTTTTGATCCCAGTTGTTTCGCCAAACCGAAGTAGCAACGGTTTCCTAGGGTAATTCTTCGACGGATCTCCACTAGGTTGTCATTCGTGGAGTTTATGTTCACTCCGAGGTAGGCGAACTCCTTAACTACCTCGAAATTGCTGCTATCAATAGTGACGTTTTGTCCTAGGCTTGTATGTTTGCTTACTTCAAGGCCAACGGATTTCGACTGGTGGCTGGGATTCGAAGATCCTCTTAGCTGGAGCATTATTGTCCATTCGCTCGATGTGGCCGAGCCAATGTAGTCACGTGTTTTGGCTTTTTGGATTACATCCATTCTTCTCCTCTATTCGCCCTCCTCGTGCACAGACCCAAAAATCCGCAGAAGTATTTTTCTTTCGAAGGAGCCCAGTATCAACTCTCCCTTCTTGCTTTTCGTTCAGCACTCGGCACCATAAAGCAGAACTGGTAGGATAAGGGTATTGTAGAGCACACATTCCGTCCTTCGAGTTAGGAGTTTTGAACCCAGTTGTTTCGGCAAACCGAAGTAGCAATGGTTTCCTAGGGCAGTTCTTCGCCGGATCTCCACCCGGGTGTCATTCGTGGAGTTTATGTTTACTCTAAGGTAACGCTTATATCACGGTATGTTGGAAACGACCCATGATGTCAATATCGTCTGCATAGCCCAGTAGCTGGACGCACCTGTTGATAATAGTGCCTTCCATGTTAACACATTGCCTTCGCACTATCTGCTCCAGTACGAAATTGAAGAAGTCACCTTATAGCGCGTCTCCTTGCCGAAATCCGGTGCATGCTTGGAATAGCTCGGAGGAGCTACTTCCGAACTGAACGTTGCAGTGCGTGTTTACCAGCGTTACGCGACACAGCTGAATCAGTTTTGCCGGGATTTCGAATTCGGCAAACTTCATATCAAGCTCCTGACGGTGTATGTTATGAAACGCAGCTTTGAAGTCGATGAATAGGTGGTGAGTTTCGACTTGAAATTCGTTGGTCTTTTGAGGAATTGGCTCAGTGTTAAAATTTGGTCTATAGTCGATCTGCCGGGGCGGATGCCACACCGGTACGTGCCGATTAGTGTGTTGCAGAACGGTTTTAAAAGTTCACACAGTACGTTGGATAGGATCTTGTATGTGACGTTAAGCAGGGATATGCCTCGATAGTTCTTGAAAGACATAGGATTGCATTTTTTGTAGATGGGGCATATGGAGCTGATAGACCTGTCATCGGGCATGTTTTCTTCCACCCATACTTGGTTGATCATTTGGTGCATGCTCCCTACTAAAACATCACCACCGTATTTTAAAAGCTCCGCTGGTAAGCCATCAGAACCTGCGGCCTTGTTGTTCGTAAGCTTTTTTTATAGCTAGGCCAACTTCTTCTATACTAGGTGGTGGGACGTGGGTTCTCTTCCTGTCCTATCACTCTCTCTATATGATGCCCATTTAGCAGCTGTTGGAAATGCTGCTTAGGTAAGGTTAGGTTAGGTTGGTGGGTTGATGAGGCAGACGGTGTGTGTCTTCCCTCATCGCACTCAGGTCAATATAGACCCATTGTGATGCCCGTGATCAGTGTTTTCTCTCCCACCCGAGATTTGAGGTCACATAGTGGTGGTTTGACAGACTGGTCTGCTTGGTCAATGCTGGAGGCAGATCCTTTTCTTGCCAGTTCGTCAGCAATTTCATTGCCCTGTATGCCTCTGTGTCCGGGGACCCAGCAGAGCTTAACATTATGTTGGACGCCAAGAACCTTTAGCTCTTCACGACAACGTTTCACAAGCCGAGATTTTATTTCGACAGCAGAGATAGCTTTTATTGCAGACTGACTGTCAATAAAGATGGTGATATCATCTGGTGGTATCGCCAGCATTGAGGTCGCTTTGGCTGCCTCTGCTTCTGCCAATATTTCGGCTTGGAAGACACTGCTGTGCTCAGGGAGACGAAAGGTGCTGTTTAGCCTAAGTGTTTCTGAAAACACTCCAGCTCCAACGCCTACATCCATTTTTAAACCATCAGTGTAGATGGATATGGTTTCGGGGGCCCAATTCGTTCCTCTCCCACTACTCTCTGCTTGGGAGGATGCAGGAGAATGGTCTTTGAAAGTCATGGTGAGGCAGCATGTAGTCAAAGGATACAGCTGAGCCCAGATATCTGTGTAGGATTTGTGCATGTCCTCCTGAGTTCGATTTCCAGCAGTTTACCTGGCTGATTCTTAGAGCAGTTTTGGCTGCAGATTCTTGCATGTAAAGGTCTAGCGGTAGCAGGTTAAGGATGGTTTCCAGTCCCGCTGTTGGTATGGTTCTCATTGCGCCAGTAGCGCCCATACATGCTATCCTTTGTAACTTTGTCATATTTTTCGGATGGGTGACTTTATTTGTGGATTGCCACAAGACAAGCCCCCATATGTTAATATAGGTCTCACAATGGCCGTGTACATCCATAGGATGATCTTGGGGTTCGGACCCCAGTTTTTTCCGAATATTCGGTTACACGTATAGAAAGCGACTGTGGCCTTTTTAATGCGCTCGCGCACATTTAGGTTCCAGTTGAGTTTTCTATCAAGAATGACACCCAGATACTTTGCCCTATCGGCTAGTTTGAGGGTAGTCCCATCGATAGCCGGTAGGTCGAATATTGGTATCTTCCTCTTATTCGTAAAGAGAACGAGTTCCGTTTTCTGGGGGTTGATGCCAAGCCCACATTGTTTTGTCCACTCGTTGAGAGTTTTTGGAAATGCTGCTTAAACACATCTACTTTCCCTGCGCTTCGGTGACTAGGTTTCCTTCACTGTCTCGAAGAGCTGCGTTCCGGTTTTGTAGCCAGCAGCCTGTTGCTTGGTTTTTTATAAAACCTCCGGATGTTACGATCGCGCGACTCTTCGATCTCCTTGAGCTGGGAAGCTGCGTAAGCCCTCTTCTTTCTACGCAGGGTCTTCTTTTCCTCCCTTCTCCTGGTTCGATACTCTTCTCTCGCTGCCCTTGTTTTGCGCTGCAGCGCTTTATTGTGTGCATCTTCTGTCACCTTTTTCTTATAACGGGTGATTTTTTAGCTGGTTTGGTTTTGGCAACACTGGTTTTGACAACTGACGTGTGTTTAGTACCTTTTTTTTTTTAAATTCTGACCTGCCTAAGCAGTGATATACACATCGACCTAAAAGATCTATTGTGCTTGCCGTCAGATGCTTTTTAGGTTAGTAGCGCTTCTACTTTCCTAATGTAGCTGATAATACTTTCAGCCGAAGATTTCCTCAATTCTTCGGGACTTAAGAATTCCCTGAAGAAAGGATTCTCTTCTCATACCGTAAAGAGCCGGACATTCACATATGATATGCTCGGCTGTTTCGTCTTCTTCTAGACATAGTCTGCACTCCGGTGAGTCGACTAGACGCATTTTATTTAGGTGATATCGCAGACCGTGATGACCAGTTAGGTAGCCTACTAAGTTTTTGATATCGTGCCTGCGAAGATTTAATATCTTGTCGGCATCTGATTTGAAGGGCTGAATAGCTCTTTTGGCCTGTCTTAGGCCTGGGATGTTTCCCCAGTATGAAACACATCTGTTTTGTTCCCAGTTTTTTATGACTAGATTTATGGCTGATTTGGGGATTGCACAGAAGGGTTCAGGTCCAATGAAGGGGGTTTCGGAACCTTTTCTGGCTAGTTCATCAGCTTTTTCGTTACCTTCAACTCCCTTATGTCCGGGGACCCACCATAGTTTGGTCTTGTTCCTGGAACTGAGTGTTTGGAGGGAGTTGAAGCAGTGTAGTACTGATTTGGAGTCAATGATGTGTGAGCTAAGGGCTTTTATAGCTGCTTGACTGTCCGTGAATATATGGATGTTTGCGCCTTTAATACCTGAGTTGTGTATTAGGTTTGCGCATTCTTTTATGGCATGGAGCTCAGCTTGGAATACACTAGGGTTTTTTCCCATAGGTATTGAGATGTTTTTGTTTAGTACCTTGTGTCACTGTCAAACAGCTTCAGTTTGGTTTGCAATTTAACCGTGGATCGTCTTACAAATGAACAACGCTTGCAAATTATTGAATTTTACTATCAAAACTCGTGCTCGGTTCGAAATGTTCATCGCGCGCTGCTTCCATTTTATGATCGGCATTCTCGACCTTCTGAGCAGTCTATTCGGAAGATTGTGACCAAATTTCGCACCAAATTTACTTTGTTGGACATTAAACCACCAACACGTTTACGTACTGTGCGTAGTGAAGAAAATATTGCGGCCGTATCAGCTAGTGTGACAGAAGACCGCGAAATGTCGATTCGGCGCCGTTCCCAGCAGTTAGGCCTTTGTTACAGCACTACGTGGAAAATTTTGCGGAAGGATTTGGGCGTAAAGCCTTTTAAGATACAGCTGGTGCAAGAACTAAAGCCAGCCGACCTACCACAACGCCGAATTTTTGGTGAATGGGCTCTTGGAAAGCTGGCCGAGGATCCGCTTTTTTATCGAAAAATTGTGTTCAGCGATGAGGCTCATTTTTGGTTGAATGGGTACGTAAATAAGCAAAATTGCCGCATTTGGAGTGAAGATCAGCCAGAAGCATTGCAACAGCTACCAATGCATCCCGAAAAAGCCACTGTTTGGTGCGGTTTATGGGCCGGCGGCATTATTGGGCCATATTTCTTCAAAGATGATGCGAATCGCAGCTACCGAGCGATGATAACAAACTTTTTTTGCCCGAAATGGAAGTTCTTGACTTGCATGATATGTGGTTTCAACAAGACGGTGCCACATGCCACACAGCACGCGAAACAATGGCGCAATTGCGAGGCGAGTTTGGTGAACAGTTAATTTCACGTTTCGGGCCGGTCAATTGGCCGCCTAGATCGTGCGATTTGACACCATTAGATTATTTTTTGTGGGGGTATGTCAAGGCTAATGTCTATAGGGACAAGCCCGCTTCGATTGACGCACTGGAAGCCAACATCCATGCATTCATTCGTGAGATACCGGCCGATATGTGTGAAAGAGTATGCCAAAATTGGACTCAGCGGATGGGCTACCTGAGACGCAGCCGCGGTCAACATTTGCATGAAATTATCTTTAAACATTAAATTGCAAGATTCAAGCTATCGATTCAAATAAATATTTCATTCATTTTTTCGAATTTTTTGTGTTTTTTTTTTTTTAAATTTCTAAACCTCTTAAAAAATCACCCGTTACATGCTTTCATCACCCACCAATCACCAGCGTGGAAAGTAGGAGTTGATACTTTGATAGTGAGAGGCTAGAGTGAGAACGCTTGTGTTCTCATGTCATAGCATCACTACCCTTAAACACCGGCCTAGACAGCATAATTAAAAGGAGTAAGTCCAATAGAGTGGAATTTTTACGACTGCAATATTTCATCTCTAGCTTTATGCAAGTTTGACGCCTAGACGTCAGCAACCGATTAAACCTAACCTAACACGACTTACCAAATATGACATCATCATAATTTTTATCCATCCTGCTAATTATGCGATGTGAAATATTCAAATCAATAACTCATCGATTCGGCGAACCATGTCCGGTACAAAAATAACCCAATCACCCAATTGTTTCAAGTGAACCATGCCGGCAACCCAACCCAGTTCCGTGGAAAAATTCTCTCAAAAATATGAAACAAAATTCGCACATACGCATACATTTTGTTTTTCAAAAAATTTCCCCTCGGGCAAACACAGTTACTATGGGAAAAAATCGCCTCGACATGACGCGTAGTACCCAACCAATCGCCGACCATCGAGAAAAAAAATCCCGCCAAATAAAATTTCGTTTGTCACCGCCGCCATTAGGTCCCAGAGCAGTACTTTGGCCAGTGAAATTCCCATGCGCACATGCGTGCATATGCAAAAGACCAACTCATGCTCATGCGCTTGGAACAAACTCTCTTGGGCCATTTCAGTACGATTTGTCCAAATCACTAAATGTGGCACCAGAGATCAATGATCATTATAATTCTCCACCCTCGCCGCACCGGCTTCCATGACTTTTTTTCACATCACCAGACGGGGGCCGCTACGACATTATGTTAACATGACCGAAATACTATCTGCAACACCCGACAGTGTGTGCCCCCAGAGTCGGCCGGACACACATTGTATGGAGATTAGGTTTCGGGATAGAATAAATCATTTCACAAGCTTGGAAATTACTGCGCTGATCCTGCCATCGGCCAGAGCGAAATCCGCATGAGATAGAGTCACTGCGCAGTCGCCACCGTCACTCGATTGATGCGTGTCTAAGTGTGAGTGCAAGCTATGGCGGCGGATAGGTCCGCATGCGCACAACACAATTAATCCGATCGATATACCTAGTCTAGAGGCTGGTGGCTATAGGTTGTGGTGGTGGTGAAGGCGATGGATTTATATCGATTGACTGCACCACTGGTATGCTGTTGAATGTCACAATCAATGGGTAAATGTCATGTTTGACATTAGTAATATTGACATATTGACTTCATTTTTGGAATTTTTTTTTCATTTCATTTTAATGCGTTTTTCCACGATATTTTGAGAGGTCTATATTTGTTGCGCTTTTTCTTGATTTCGTATGTTTATCTGAGCTTTTAGTGGGGTTATGCAATAGTGCGTCTTATGCAAGAAATACCGAGGTGCCATATAATAGGGCAATTATGCTCGTAGGCAGCATTAAGTGAATGTAAATATGTTGTGTATGTTACTGTTTCTGGGTAAGCTCAAAAAGTCAATTGTCCATGAATCTAGTTGTTGATGGTACACCATGCTTTAGCCGAAGGCGATTTGTGGTTACATTTCATCATGATCCCAAAGGTCTTCAGATTTGGATGTGGAATTCTCGGCTGATGGACACCCAAGCTGCACGCCCGTATGTGCAAGATTTCATGATTTGACAAATTTTTCTACTTGAACTAGCCTGAGATGTAAAAA
This sequence comes from Rhingia campestris, assembly GCA_932526625.1. Taxonomy (NCBI): domain Eukaryota; kingdom Metazoa; phylum Arthropoda; class Insecta; order Diptera; family Syrphidae; genus Rhingia; species Rhingia campestris. The sequence goes on from OW052184.1 coordinate 56,534,353, forward strand.
ATATGAGAAGGCTACAATCCGCTGTGCGAATCGTTTCCCATCTTTGTTTAGAATTCCTTATTGTTTAACCAAAATCGACGTTTTGTTTTGAAAGTTGGCGTGACTTGGGAGGGGGGGTTTATAAAATATGTATTCCCCTACCGAATTCATGAACGAAGAGCTTTTATATCAAATTTCATTATCCTTGCTCAATCTTTTCGGGCTGACCATATATCTACTGATGTCATAAGCTATAGGAAGTGTGGTTTTTTTAAGAAAACGCCCCCAAAAAGTGGGCTGACTTAAAATATTATCAAAGTATTTTTATCAAAAGTTCGAATTTCCTGAATATTGTACCGCAAACCAATTTTTTTACTGAAAACGCACCCAAAACGTGTGTGTGGCGCAAATCTGTATATAGACGAACCGACTCTTTGAGGGTCTCTCCCTGAGACAATGCAGTCCTCCATCCTCTTCGATCCTGGGCACGTTGTTATCAGTTATTCAGTCTAAGCATTCTCGAATCCGCAACCGCTTGATCCTTAAACCGGAGAATCGGTGTTCCTCATTGCTCGAACCTGAAGGTTGGCATTAAAAGATTATTTTGGCTGGAGAATTATTGTTCATTCGCTTGATGTGGCCGAGTCAATGTAGTCCACGTGATTTTACCTTTTGTACTAAATCCATATCTTGGTACAGTCCATACAGTTGGTGGTTGTATTTTATCCTCCATTCGCTTTCCTCAAATACAGGACCAAACATTCTTCTACTACTTACTCGGAGCCGTTAAGTAGGACTGGTAGGATTTGGGTCCGGTAGAGCAAACATTTCGACATTCGGGTTAAGAGTTTTGATCCCATTTGCTTTACTAAACCAAAATAGCATCGGTTTCGTAGGGATAGTCTTCGTTATCACTACTTAGGTGTCAAATGTCTCCGGGTAGGTATTAATAGGAACAATTTTGAGGTAGTTAAAGAGACCTCAAAATGTTTATCAAAAGTGGCATTTTGTCCAAGAATAGTACTTTGTTTGTTTATACATTTACCTTGTCTTATACTCGTTTACTGCAAGATTAACGGCCGTAAATGCTTTTACAACAGCACGGTAGGAGCTGAACGGATTTGTTCAAGATTGGGCCTTCCAACTAAACTCCAGCCCTGCGCACTATACCTTCCAGCACGAGATTGAAGAAATCGCAGGGTAGGGCATCTCCTTATCGGAATCCGTTACAAGTTTGGAAAAGCTCAGCTGAGCTGTTTAACGAAATACCCGGCCTACTGTCCCAAAAGATCCTAGATGAGCTGCTTCGACATATCTTGGACATAAATGGTGGCGGATAAACCGAATGGCCAACGGCAGCGCTCAATCCCGCAGCGGATACTGATGGCGCCGTGTTCAGGGGTATCTAATAAATTGGAACTACCACCAGTGACACAAAAAAAAAAACAATAGCCCCGGAAAGGACTGAAATAACAACGACGCACGTATCTGCACCTGGAATGTGAGATCATTAAACAGGACTGGTGCAGGCGAATAACTAGCGGAAGCCCTTAAATGCTTCAAAGCAGACATTACTGCCATCCAGGAAATATGATGGGATGGGCTAGGCAAAAAAGAGGATGAAAAACTGTGACATTTACTACGGACTGTGTTATAGTGGGCAGAAACAGCGACTACTCGGATGTGGATTTGTTATAAGTGCCAGACTTAGGCAAGAAGTCTTCTGTTTCCTAGAAATAAGCGAACAATTTGTAATAATTCGAACAGGGCCCGATTCGCCAACTTAAGCCTTATATGAGCTCACGCCCCGATGGAGGAAAATGATGACATAACTAAAGATTGCTTCTACGAGCTCCTTGACAAAATCTAGGAGTGAAAAAGAGCAAGAAAAGTGTTGTGATCTGGCAGCATTGTTGAAGTATAATGTCAATAATGTTATTGAGCCTGACTTGACATCTGCTGTCAATAAAAACCCACGAGTCAGCATCCCGCGTTTTTTAACCGGCCCCATTCCCAATTGAATCTTCCTAGGAATAAGAATATAATAGATTTTAGTTAAGTTGTTATTGAAGTCCTAAAATAAAGCAAATGAATATTCAAGGCAATATTGTCATCATTTAATTATACCACTACTAACAACGTAACATCTGGCGACGAGGTAAAAACCTATTACAATGGACCTACAATTGGTGGAGCGACTGTTAGCACAGCAGAAGCAATGGATGGAAAATGTTCTCCAATCAAATGCAGAGCGCATGGAGAAAATGTTGCAAAAACCATCCACATCCACGACATCCACCTCTATTCCACAGTTCCGGATGTTTTCGGTCGAGAAAGAGAGTTGGGAAAACTATTTGTTTCAACTACAGCAGCATTTGAAGGCAAACGCTGTGGAGGACGACAATCTTAAAAGAGCACATTTTTTGTCAACCTGTGGAAACTACGTCAACGAGGTTCTCCAAAAACTGTTCGAGACCACCGACGTGAGTATACACACATTTAAGGAACTTACAACCAAATTGACAAGTCATTTTAAAACTAAACTGCATGTACTCGCATCGAGATGTAAATTTCTGCGACAAAAGATGTCACCAGGTCAAACGTATGCTGACTGGATAGCCGATTTACGAGGATTAGCCAGAGACTGTAACTTTGTCTGTACAAAGCAAGGCTGTGGCACATCATATGCCGATTGCATGATAAGAGATATGATCGTTTACTATACCCCGCATGAATCCATCCGAATGTCAGCAACACAAAAAAAAGACCCAACTCTAGCGGAAATTGAAGAGCTAGTAACTGCATTCGAGTCAACTCAGACAGCCGCTCAAATTTTGAAGGGAAACATCGCTTCGACAGCACCATCATCAGTTGAAATCAATCAAATTGACCAAAAACGTTCCCGGAAATATCCAAGTAAGTCGAATGAACATTTTCTCACTAGGAAATCTTGCCCTGGATGTCTAATTCAACACGATCGAGATCAATGCAAACACATGAACTCAGTGTGTAATAAGTGTAATCGTCGAGGGCACATAAGTACCGTTTGCATGTCAACCCAAAATACAGAAACAAATATGCGCATGAAATCGCGACATCGATCCAAAAGCCGCGGACGTAAGTCGTTCTCACAATCTCAGGCAAGTCGCGAAAATGAAAACAAATTTAACTCAGGCTATCACCACAAACACGCGGAAACAAATCACTCAATCAATGAGGTAATCGAATGTGTTCCTGACAATGTTTCATCCGCACAGTGTGATGCTGAAAGGAAAGGTCGTCAAATTTTTGTGTCGCTTCACGTGAATGAGCAACCAATGATTTTCCAGCTAGACACCGGAGCAACCTGTTCTCTGGTGGGTCTTGAAGGGTATGAGACTCTAGGGTTACCTCACTGCGAACCTACTAGCCGTTCGTTAAAGGCTTATGGAGGTGTAAGCGTACCGATCAAGGGGGTAGTAGACGTATCAGTTCGTTGGAAAAATAAAACCTGCAATCTGGCACTGTTGATAAGCAAGAGTTCGCACGGTGCTAATATAATGGGATTAGATTGGTTCGATGCGTTCGAATTTTCAATTAAATTTTCGAAGGAAGAATCAGTTTTGCAAATAGCTAGCGAATCAAAAGAGATCCTAGCTACTGAAGCAAAGTCCATTTGTGAGAGACACGGATCTGTTTTTAGTCCAGAACTAGGTTCTAGTAAGCTGTTTGTTGCTCATTTGACGTTGAAGCCAAATAGTCAGCCGAAATATTTTAAGCATCGACCAGTTCCTTTTGGTTTGAAAGAAGGTGTACGGTCTGAAATTGAACGTTTACGACAATTAGATATTCTCCGTCCTGTCGAGACTAGTCAATGGGCAGCACCCATAGTTGTTGTGAAGAAAGCCAACGGCAGCTTACGTATTTGCGGTGATTTTCGAGTCACGATTAATCCGCAATTAGAGATCGATCGCCATCCCATTCCGAGAATACAGGAGCTATTTCATAAGTTGCAAGGTGGCCAATATTTTACAAAGGTTGATTTGTCCGATGCTTACCTCCAAATACCTTTAGACGAACAGTCAAAGAAGCTTTGCGTCATTAGTACCGAATTCGGTCTGTTCGAATATCAGCGCTTACCTTTTGGAACCTGCAGTTCCACCGGAATTTTCCAACGATACATGGAACAAATAACGTCAGATCTAGATTTCTGCACGTCGTATTTAGACGACATAATTGTTTCTGGACGTACTAATGCTGAGCATTTGCATAACCTTAAAACTCTACTGGAGCGTTTAGAACGTCATGGATTGCGATGTCGTTTGGAAAAATGTCAATTTGCGAAGAGTGAAATTGACTACTTGGGTCATATTATCGATTCTACTGGAATACGTCCTTCACAGGCACGAGTCGCAGCGATTCAAAAAATTGCCTGAACCAAAGAACTTAAAAGACCTAGAGGCTTTTATCGGAAAGTTAAACTACTATAATCAGTTCATCAAAAATTTCGCTCAAGTGGCTGCTCCGCTTAACAAACTACGAGCTTTGAATCAGCCTTTCATTTGGGGAAAAGATCAACAACGGGCATTCAACCAATTCAAAGATAATATCTTAAATGTTGCGCGATTGGTACACTTTAGTGATGATTTACCAATAACCTTAGCCACAGACGCATCTTCGCACGGAATCGGTGCCGTTATTTCGCATGTCTATCCGGATAAAACAGAAAGACCGATCGCCTTTGCATCGAAAACACTAGATGATGCGCAGAAAAAATACAGCCAGATTGAGAAAGAAGCTCTTTCAATCATTTACGGAGTTAAGAAGTTTCACCAGTACCTTTTTGGACGTCAATTTGAATTGATTACTGACCACCAACCGCTGGTCACTATTTTTAGTCCGTCCAAAAAGCTGCCACATATGACGATTCAGCGACTTCAAAGATGGGCACTCATTCTTATGGGATATACGTATACCATTCGTTATCGTCCCACTAAACAACACGGGAATGCCGACTGCCTGTCGCGATTGCCAGCTGGTCCGGATGAAAGTTTTGACCGCACCGAAGAATCTGGTCATCAAGTAGATAATGTTTGCTTCTCACTAATGGACGATTTTCCTATAGATTCTTTTAATATAGCCAAGGTTACAATGACCGATCCGGTTCTCACTAAAATCGTTCATTATGTACAGAATGGATGGCCAAACGAGGCTCGAGAAACAAATAATATGTTATTGCCATATTTTCGTAGAAGATTAAGTTTTGAAATATGTAATGATGTTCTTCTCTTCCACAGCGGAAGCCCTAGAGTAGTTATACCCAAGCAGCTGCAACCGAATGTATTGGCACTTCTTCACCAAGGACACTGGGGTCTAACCCGTATGAAGCAGAACTCACGACGTTATTGCTGGTGGCCGAGCATTGATGACGACATCACCAAGACCGTATCGCAATGTGTGCCATGCCAAATCAATGCCAACAAGTCACCAAGAGAGTATACGAGTTGGCCGCCTACTGAAGAAGTATGGGAACGAATACACATCGATTTCGCTGGACCTTTTCAGAATCAGATGTGGTTGATCGTGGTTGATTCAAAGTCGAAGTACCCTTTTGTCATTCGAATGTCATCTACCACGTCAGAGGCAACAATTCAAGCACTGCGATCGATTTTCGCCATAGAGGGACTACCCAAAACCTTAGTGTCTGACAACGGCACTCAATTTACTTCGAAAGAGTTTCAGCAATTCTGTCGACAAAACTCAATCCAGCATATAACTTCCGCTCCTTTTAACCCGGAATCTAACGGCGCTGCCGAGCGGATGGTGCGTACATTCAAGACTGCACTTCGAAAAAATTTACTGGATACTCCACATTGGGAGGAATCTCTTCTAATTTTTCTCTCAACATACCGAACTACACCTGATGATAGTGGGACATCACCTGCGGAAAAGCTCCATGGAAGACAGCATCGTACCATTCTCTCGGCGATGGTCCCCGAAGCAAAGAAAGTACATGATGAAATCCAACCTAAGTTTGCTGTGAATCAACCAGTTTTCGTTCGCCAATATCAGAGGAAAGAGAAGTGGATTGCTGCAGTTGTAAAGAAGATTTTGGGCAGAAGAATGTATTTTGTAGAGGCTAGCACGGGTACACACCGGCGTCACCAGAATCAAATTCGACCACGTTGTCCAGCTGAAGATAAAGGTATCGAAGATGTCTATCCATTTGCAGCAGGACAAAGCAGTGTTAGCGATCACATCAATACAGATGTCAGTCAAGCAGCCCAAGATGAAGGTCGTAGTAGTTTAAACGACTCCGAAGTTTTAATGTATCCAGATTCGCCAGCAACAAATATAAATTTAGATTCTCCTCAGGCTGGTATAAGTCAAGCAAAACCTAGAGATCTTGCAGAAGCTTTGGAGCAAGCAAATACAACACCAGAGCTTCGTCGATCGGAAAGATTACGCAGTAAGCATGTCAGATTTACCCAAAAATAAGAGTGAGGGAATCTGTTGTGATCTGGCAGCATTGTTGAAGTATAATGTCAATAATGTTATTGAGCCTGACTTGACATCTGCTGTCAATAAAAACCCACGAGTCAGCATCCCGCGTTTTTTAACCGGCCCCATTCCCAATTGAATCTTCCTAGGAATAAGAATATAATAAATTTTAGTTAAGTTGTTATTGAAGTCCTAAAATAAAGCAAATGAATATTCAAGGCAATATTGTCATCATTTAATTATACCACTACTAACAACGTAACAAAAAGCGCGCGATGTCGGATATAGAGTGGTGCCAACTCAGGAACGGTGTTCGCAAGTTTTACCAATGTGTAAAAGGATACAAGGATCGAACAGAATAATGTCGAGATAAACAATGAAATATCGTAGTTGAGACACAGTCGATGATGAGGATTTGGAAAAAACCAGTGCTGCAGGGCGATAACGAACAACATTCCGCTATAAGACAGAGGGTACCATACAATATTGGCAACGACAGCGAAAACTGCCAACCATCCGACCTAAGTGAATTGAGGATAACAATATCTAAACTTAAGCTTAATAAGGCTGCCTTCCCGCTGAGCTTTATAAAGCCGGCGAAGATGACTTTTTATGTAACATCCACCAACTTATAAGCCAAATCTGGTCGGATGAAAGTATGCCTGAAGAAGGGAACCTCAGCATCGTTTGCCCGATCCACAAGAAAGGAGACCCTCTGAAATGCGATAACTACGGAGACATAAGTCTCCGCAACATCGCCTACAAGATCCTATCTGCCGTAATATGTGAACGCCTGAAACCGTCTACCAACAACCTGATCGGTCCACAATCGAACAAGTTTTCACACTTCGGCAGATCCTGAAAAAAACCCAAGAAGTCCAAATCGATACCCACCACCTATTAATCGATTTCAAAACCGCATACCACAGCATTTATAGAGACGAACTATACAGAGCCATGTCTAGTTTTGGTATACCGCCCAAACTCGTCCGTTTGTGTAGGATGACGATGGAGAATTCTCCCTGCTCCATCAGGCTCAAAAATGAACTCACCGACACATTCGATACCAAAAAAGGATTTAGGCAAGGCAATGCGCTGTCATGTGACTATATTAATTGGACTATTGAGAGGATTGTGCAAAACTCCCGAGCCAACAACAGAGGCACAATTTTCCAAAAATCGGTACAAGTACTAGCATACGCCGACGAAATTGACATCATTGGTAGGACTCAACGTGATGTCATAGCCACGTTTGCTAGTATAGAGAAGGAAGCTACAAAAATGGGCTTAGCAGTAAATGAGGGTAAGACTAAGTATATGCTGTCAACACGAAAGGACACACAACATCGACAAATTGGACAGAACGTCACCATTGACAGATATAACTTTGAGGTAGTACGGGACTTTGTCTACCTTGGCTCCGCTGTTAACTCGGACAACAACATTTCGTCAGAAATTAAACGAAGAATTACTCTTGCCAACCGCTGTTTCTTCGGACTAAGAAGGCAATTTAGTATAGCAAAGTCCTTAGTCGAACTTCTAAGAAGATCCTATACAACACCATGATCATCCCAGTCCATCTATACGGCGCTGAAGCATGGACCGTATCAAAAGCGGATGAAGAAATCCTTGGTCGATTAGAGAGAAAAATTCTTCGAAAAATCTTCGGTCCCGTTTGCGTTGACGGGCTATGGAGACGAAGATTCAACCACGAACTATACGAGCTGTACAGCGACATACACCTGGTCAAAAAACTCCGCATTGGCTTTTAAGATTTAAGATGGCTAGGACATGTAGAACGAATGGACACCAATACTCCGGCTCGCATCTTCGATTCCCAGCCAGACGTCGGACTCAGTAGAGGAAGACCTCGCTTTAAGTGGCGCGCACAAGTAGAAACCGACATCAATCAACTTCGAGTGTGCAACTGGAGGCAGGTAGCTAAGGACCGGGCTAATTGGAGAGGCATATTGGTTTAAGCCCAGGTTCATTCCTGACTGTAACGCCACTTAAGTTAGTAAGCGAAAGCTCTAGTAGTGTCAAAATATCTACTCCTACTCTGAATGAAACCACCTCGCCCCTTTCAGATTCTCAACACTGTCAACATCTTATAGTGAAAGTCCCTACAAAGATACAATTACACGATCACCTACTAAATAATTGTTCGGCAATTATAAATTATGTCAACAAACAGCTATTAGCCGAACACTGAAATCGTCATTCCCGACTCCACTTAGCCAGCGTTCCCGCTACACTATCCATTCTTGTGTTAACCGCAACAGCTCAACCTCCTTGTGTTACTTTTAATGACTCACATTGTGCCCGGTAGCTCACCGCCGGCCGCCGCAAAGTAGATACAATTTATAACTATGATTAACTTTGATCGCCGGTTGTCGAACTACTTTTCGAAAACCATTAAAAATTTAGACCAAACATCGAAAATCGGTAGCCTCACCTCCGTGTTGTTCTAATTACCGCCAGAGCTGTCTTGTTAGCCAGTCGGTGGCGGCGCTTAATGGTCGCCATAAGTAATGACCGGGGTCGTTGGTCTTAATGTCTTCTTAAACGACTTGGGCGCGATCCGAAACACCGACTGGGGGTGCAAGCCGCAACCTGTCAATGCGTTTACAGTGTCATTTAATTTAGTGATATATTTTTGAATAAATTTTTAATTTTCAGCTTAACAAGTCTCGGATGGAGAGTGCAGTATTGCGGACTTGCGGTATCAGCAAGAGTTGGTATTTACCAACAAGGGGCGACAAGTAGCGCAGCACCACATGTCCGTGTGACATGTGAGCCTGCCGCTTTGGGTATGTTTAGTACGTGTATCTTTGTATCTTGGTATCTGTGCATCGTGTGCTAAGTCAAAGCCACTTTGGCTACGCTAATTTAAAATGTGCAAGCAGCAGGTGGACGGAGATACTTTTGTTTTTTTTTTTGTGCCGCCGCTTCGCAAGGTGTGTAGCTTACACGGTGAGAGGGTTCGTATCTCTTGATTAAGCATACTTTTTTTTTATTGTTGTTGTGCCCGCTGTATACAAACATACGACATAAGTTTTAGAAGGTCAGCGGAAGTAAAGCGAAGTAAAGCAAAAAAAAAAAGTCGCACTGCCTGTGTTAAGTGAAAGTCGGTCTTGGTATAGAAATCGTAACGCATTTCACTATGCTGGCGTCTGCGTCTTTCGCGGCGGCCCCCACCAGCGGGCATTTTGGCTCTCTAATGATGCGACGACTATGAACGCGCTTCGTGTCGTCGTCTTCGTCATCGTCGTAGTCGCTGTGCAACGACCCACCAAACTCTCTCGACGATGGCGATTTCCAAAACAATTAGTTTATCCATTTGTTGCCATTTGCGTTGTAATTGTGCGCGGAGTATGTATCTGAGCTGTGAGCGCTGGCTGAGTGATGGTTGCTTTGGCAACGGATCCGAATCCAAATCCAAATCCAAATCCGAATCTGTGTCTATTGCCAATTGCAATTGTACAGAGCTCGGTGGAGTGCCGTGGATTGCATTGCATCCGCATGCCAGAGTGTTCCAAACGATTATTTTACAATTGTTTTCCACGCCAACAACTCTGCTACGGGTGTATAGAATGGAAACGGATAGGCTATAGACTGATGGAGCATTGGAGCCGCGTGTGCAAGAAAAAGAAGAGGCTGCGCGATTCTTTGTTGTTTTATTCGTTTGCTGTTATTTAGTCTGATAAGTAGGCTGAGTGGCTGTCTGTCTATTGGGAAGACACTGCTGCTTGGTATCTACGTTTATATGTACATGATGGTGCATTATGCTTTTTGCAGTTTTCTCCACCAATTGCCTAAATGATGCTGATTAAGTAGAAGCAATGTAGGTACAGTGACGGAGAAAAGTTTTACGACGGGGAAAGTAATGAAAAAATGTCAATCATCATTGCATCGTCATCTTTGTTTACGATAAACAAATTAAAATAAATAGCATTACCAGCCCAAACATGGCGAAAAAACGGAGCTTCTCCATTTATTTATGAGTGTGAGTTATATTTTTTGAAACAATGAATGGGACCTCCAGTTTAACGCCGATTATGAACGGCGAAATTAGGGTCCAGTTATGGCTATCATCGAACAAATTTATTGGAACACAAAACCTGATGGAATTGAAATTTAACTTCGGTAGGTGGTTATAGGAATCATTGGAAAATTTTGTTTCATTTGAGTGGAATGACAAACATAACTTCAGAAATAAAAATCTTGATAACTGGAAAACAAAAAGTGATTTTCCTCGAAAACTTTATTTAAAATTTTAAATATTTTTGGATAATCTTGTTTTAAAATTTATAAGCTTAGTTTTGTTGTCTACCCAACTAACAATTATTCTTCACAATTGTTCATGTACCATACGTTAAGTTGTTTCAGTAAAACTTCGCACGAAGTTAATCCGAAGCATAGTATGTATAGAGCTTACAATTGAAGGCTTAAAAAACTAAGGTCAAAAGATCGGGAAAAAGGTAAAAAGATCGGAAAAAATGTGGAAAAGATCGTGAACCTACCGTAGAATGAGTCAACACGATTCAAGTACTTCGGGTTAGGGGCCAGAATATACCCGAGGTAAGGTATGCCTGTCGCAGAAGGCGACTAAAATCCACTCCCCGTATACCGAGTGTAAAGTGTATACATACAACAAAAATGCAATGAGTACAACGAAAAGATTTAATACCCCAGGTGGCAATTCAGTTTCACTGGAAAATCCACCCTCTACGGAGGTCGGCTCTACGGATTCTGGCGAGAGCCAATTATTGCAAATGTGTAACCCTTTCGGGAAAAGTTCAAGGGTAACGAGGTCACCTACATCAGGATCTCAAAAAAATATATGTGTCCCAAGGAGCTCGACAACACCAGAAGTGTCAGCCCACGAAAAACGAGACTCAATGAAAAATAAGAGCCTAAAGGAAGAAAACGACGTTCTTCGAACAAGGCTTAACAATGTCGAACTGCTCTGCGAAGAGCTTCGTAAAGAAATTCTCCATCTAAAGGAAATAATATGACTCTGAAGAGTTCATTTAAAATACCTAATGAGCTAATACCAAGTTCAAACGGCCCCGTGAATTCGGAATACCACACGGATGAAGAAGAACTCAGTCGCGAAACTGACTGGATCTTAAAGAAAAGACCAGTAAAAAAGAGGAAAGCTGTATCCTCTCCTAAAATAATAAACCGCGACAAAGAGATTATTAACAAAGCGAAGCAGCTAAACAACGTCCCCCACCGCCAATTAATGTGATCGGTATTGACGACTTTAACAAGTTGCATACCTTGCTAAAATCGTTGCCATTATCGGGCTACCAAGTAACTTCGCTAAGTAAAAATACATGGAAAGACAGCGTTAAAGACCCTGAAAGTTACCGTCTATTATCTCGCAAGCTTAATACCGATAAAATAGAATGGTATTCCTTTGAAAATAAATCTGAAAGGCCTTTACGCGTTGTAGCTAGAGGGTTACATGCGTCGTGCTTAAAGGATGACATTGTAAATGATCTGAAAAACAGGCAATATAAAGTCATAGATGCCGTTAACATTGTCAAACGAGACCAAAAGCAAAAAGATGGCGAAGGAAATGTAATAAAACGCGGCCTTCCTTTATTTATACTCACTTTCGATAAAACAGAAAGTTTGAACAAAGTTTATGAAATAAAAACAATACTTAATATTGTTGTAAAAATAGAGCCTATGCGTAAGGATTCCAAACTAGTTCCCCAGTGTAAGCGCTGCCAAGGATACAATCATAGGCAAAGCTATTGTCAAAAAGAACCGCGGTGTGTAAAATGTGCCGGAAATCATCTGACGGTAGATTGTATGTCAGATAAGAAAACTCTTGCTATCTGCATTAACTGTAAAGGCAATCATCCGGCAAATTATCGCGGCTGCGAAGTAGCTACAGAGTTGCAAAAAAGACGGACGAAATTTAAATTTAAACAAGCAAAAGCCTAAAATTCCGATTAAAAATATGTCGAAGACAAAGCAGGCCATAATCGAAAAACCTAAATGTTCACAAACTACGCAGCCATCAGATATCCGTTCGGATCTAGTACATCCAATACCAAATGTAGAAACGTATGCTCAAGCTACAGTATCCGATAACGCCTAAAAAAATATCTTACCTGATATTTTCGATTATTCTTTCAAAACTTGAGGAACAAAGCAAATCGAATAAACTTATTTTTGACAGGCTCGTTAAGCTCGAAAATAGATAGATAGATATGTATTTATTTTCGTATAAAAGTGTTTACATTAGTTTTGTTACCGCACATTTTACAATTTAGAGATTTGATAGCTTATTATCTTTCTTCTAAAACATTATTTAAAGTATGTATAATTTGTTTTTTTTTAAGAATTTAAAGTTTTGAAGGAAAATACGACAAAAACCTCCAGTGTAAATAGAAAAAAAAAAAAAAAGTTGACTAGATCATGCAGCGGTGAATGCATTGTTTTTTTTTTAACAATATATTCACATTAAATAAATAAATAAAATTAAATATTCATCAAATTTAACAAATTAACAAAATAAATATAAACAAAAAAAAATAAATAACAAAATAAATAAATAGCAAAATAAATAAATAACAAAATAAATAAATAAAAAGATAAATAAATAACAAAGTAACACAATAAATATATAAATAAAAAATAAATAAATAAATAAATAAATAAATAAATAAATAACTAAATATATAAATAACTACATAAATAAATAAATAAAAATAAAAAAAAAAAAAACCAAACAAGTAAATAAATAGATTAATTGAATTACATGTTAATCGTGATTAGGTCACTAATAAGGGGATTTTCAGTAAAACTACAGCGTTCTAAAAATTTTAATCTAAGTTTATGTATCCTATGAGAAATCAATTCAACATTTGCTTTACTGTGAACATCAAGGGTTGAATGATACCATGGCAAATTCAACATCATTTTCAGTAGCTTGTTTTGAGATACTTGCAATTTTTTAATGTGGCACTTTGAACAATTACCCCATACCTGACACCCATATAGCAAAATAGCCTGAAAAATTACTTTATGAATGATCATTTTATTTTCAATTGATAGAAATGATTTCCTATTTATAAAAGGGTATAACATTTTCATTGCAATCCCAACCTTTTTAACTGTCCTGCAGATATGTTCATTGAATGTTAATTTTGTGTCTAGATGCATTCCCAAATAACGAACGGATTTCTCCCAATTCAAAAAAGATCCATTAATCTGTAATTGGCTATTGGGAAGAAAGCAGGGCTTTCTTTTTCTCGTGAAAAAGATAGCCTGCATTTTTCCTTCATTCAATTTAATCTTCCATTTGCTATAATATATTTCCAATATTTTTATCGCATTTGTAAGATTCCTCTCAATATTGAGAGCGAATAAATGGGAAGAAAATATGGCAGTGTCATCGGCAAAAATTGCAGTATGACATTCAGGCAAATTTGGAAAGTCGGATGTATACAGATTGTATAAAATTGGACCAAGAACTGAACCTTGCGGTACACCCGAGTGAAAATATATTAAGTCAGATACACCACTGTTAACATGGACTCTAAAAGAACGACGAGTTAGAAAACTTTGAACAATTTTACAAATGTATGGGGGGAAGCGGAAATTTATCAATTTATATAAGAGGCCGTCATGCCAAACAGTATCAAATGCTTTCTCTATATCAAGTAGTACCATTCCAGTAGATCTCCCCACTGCACGATTTTTCTTGATATGATTACATATTCTAAGCACCTGGTGGGAGGAGCTGTGGTGAGGCCTGAATCCGAATTGTTCATTTGGATATATATTATTATCACAGATATGTTTTGAGATAGCCTCTTTAAGGACTTTTTCATAAATTTTGCTCAGGTTGCTAAGTAAGCTTATTGGTCTGTAGCTTTCAGGATTTTCGACGGCCTTGCCCGCTTTTATTATTGGAATTACCTTTGCCAGTTTCCAGGTTTCTGGAAAATATTCCATTTTAAGGCATGCGTTTATAAGAAATGTTATAAATTTAATTCCAATTTTGGGGAGCTGCTTGATGTAGATATTTTTTATCAAATCAATTCCTCCAGTTTTTCGAATTTTTAAATTATTAATATAGAATTCAATATCATCTTCAGTTACATACATAGAAGAAGGTATTTGGTTAGAACTTTCCGCTAGAAAGTTTTGAATGGTATTGTTTACTTCGTTGTTCGTGACTTGGTCACCGAGGCTACTTGACACAACATGATTATTTGAAAAAGTTGATGCAAGTGCATTAGCTTTTTCTATATCTGTAAAAAAGGTGTTGACAGAATTTTTGAGAAACGGTAACTTTCTGTTTTTATTCCTAACTACCTTAACTATGTTCCAAAATGGCTTTCCATTTTTCTCTAAGGTGTTGAGTTTAGTATTCCATTTCTTATTGCGATATTCTGAGATAAGCTTACTTATTTGGGTATTTAGATGCAGGACTTGATATCTTAAATAGGGCTGGCGATATCTCTGCCAATCTCGTCTACACTTGTTTCTTTGTTTAATAAGTTCCAAAACTTGGATGGGAAGTTTTGAAGATAATGGTCTTACAGCTACTTGTGGTACAGATTTATCAACTGCGTTCAAAATGCGTGTTGTAAAGTCATTTACGATAGAGTCGACATCTTGTTTAGCAGAAATATTATCTAAATTAGTTGGGACATTTCTCAGTCTTACATTTATTTCACTTCGATAACGAGTCCAATTTGCTTTTTTAAAATCTTGAACATATTCCAATTTGTTATCCCCTGACCAGAGAAGACTGCAAAGCACTGGGTTGTGGTCAGAACTAAGGTCGTTCAATGAAATCGGTTGCGTTATATTATGACTAGACACATTAGTTACAAAAATATCAAGTACAGAAGGACTTCCACGAGAACTAGCTGGGACATAAGTTGGACTAGGAGGATACAAAACAGAGATTGGCAACGTAACAGAAAGAGGATGAAGAACATTTCCCCAAGAATTTGCTTTTTGGCATCCCCAAACTCGATGCCTACAATTTAGATCGCCTCCAATCAAGAAATCATCTCTCTGGGCAAACAATCTGATGAAGTCATTTTTAAGGCCTAATCTTTTTGCATCTGATGCATTTCCACCAGGGAAATAAACACAAAAAATCTTGATACTCTTCTGATTTCTCAGTTTTACCTCAATGCCCACATTTTCTACGTACTGAGTTCTTACAATAGGTAAGAGCAAATGTTGAATTGATCGTTTTACAAGGATCGCGACACCTCCACCTCTTCCTACGATTCTATCATTCCTATAACATTTAAAATCAGGTGTGGATAAATTAAAATCGTTTTTAAGCAAAGTTTCAGTGACTAGGGCAATATGAATGTTGTTACTATGTAAGAAATTTAAAAACTCTATAGTTTTGCAGCGAATTCCCCTCGCATTCCAAGTTACAATATTAACATTTCTATCTATCATATTACTTAACATCAGAATATAAAAATTTGGTCGCTAAATGTGCGATAACATTGAACATTGAGCTCGAAAATAGTATTCGCAATAGAAGTACCCCACCTTTAACATGAATAGATTGCTTAAAATTCTTACGTGGAATGCCAATGGCCTTTGGCAAAAACTTGGAGAACTTGAATTATTTATGCAGGAAAAAGATATAGACATCTGTTTAATATCCGAAACTCACGCAAAGAGTAATTCGAACTTAAAAATTAAAGGTTACCTCGACTATCATGCTCTACATCCATCGAATAAGGCTAGAGGTGGAGCCTCACTATATATAAATGAGTGTATCGATTGATCTTAAACAAGAAATCGAAACAATGCAAGTTAGCTCTATACAAGTCAAAAGGAGGCAATCCTTTCTGAAGATATCGTCTATTTACTGCCCACCACGATGCAAGGTTGAGAAAATTGACTTTGAAAACTTGCTTAATTCCCTTGGACAACGTTTTGTCATCGGAGGGGACTTTAATGCAAAACATACATTCTGGGGATCTAGATGCATATCACAGAAAGGTAGGATATTTTATAATGTAGGTAGAAAGTACAATACCGAATTTCATTCTACGGGAAAACCAACTTACTGGCCAACTGATGTTAGAAAAATACCGGATTTGATCGATTTTTTCATTGTAAAACGTCTGCCGACCAATCGAATCAAAGTTGAAGAATGCTTTGATCTTTCCTCTGATCATTCTTCAGTCATTTTAACAACGAGGGAGTCACTGATTATAAATGAAAAACCACCCAGATTAACAAACGGGAAAACCAACTGGGAAGGTTTCAAAAACGATATTGAAAATAATATCCGACTGGGTGAATCGCTTAGAACCCCATAGGAACTCGAAGTAGCGGTTGACTCATTTTTCAATACCATCCAAAAAGCAGCATGGAATAATACTCCTCAACAGAACAAAATTGTGAGATATAGTCAAATTAAGTACCCCCGAGAAATAACGGGTGATTTTTTAGCTGGTTTGGTTTTGGCAACACTGGTTTTGACAGCTGACGTATGTTTAGTACCTTGTGTCACTGTCAAACAGCTTCAGTTTGGTTTGCAATTTAACCATGGATCGTCTTTCAAATGAACAACGCTTGCAAATTATTGAATTTTACTATCAAAATTCGTGCTCGGTTCGAAATGTTCATCGCGCGCTGCTTCCATTTTATGATCGGCATTCTCGACCTTCTGAGCAGTCTATTCGGAAGATTGTGACCAAATTTCGCACCAAATTTACTTTGTTGGACATTAAACCACCAACACGTTTACGTACTGTGCGTAGTGAAGAAAATATTGCGGCCGTATCAGCTAGTGTGACAGAAGACCGCGAAATGTCGATTCGGCGCCGTTCCCAGCAGTTAGGCCTTTGTTACAGCACTACGTGGAAAATTTTGCGGAAGGATTTGGGCGTAAAGCCTTTTAAGATACAGCTGGTGCAAGAACTAAAGCCAGCCGACCTACCACAACGCCGAATTTTTGGTGAATGGGCTCTTGGAAAGCTGGCCGAGGATCCGCTTTTTTATCGAAAAATTGTGTTCAGCGATGAGGCTCATTTTTGGTTGAATGGGTACGTAAATAAGCAAAATTGCCGCATTTGGAGTGAAGATCAGCCAGAAGCATTGCAACAGCTACCAATGCATCCCGAAAAAGCCACTGTTTGGTGCGGTTTATGGGCCGGCGGCATTATTGGGCCATATTTATTCAAAGATGATGCGAATCGCAGCGTTACTGTCAATGGTGAACGCTACCGAGCGATGATAACAAACTTTTTTTTGCCCGAAATGGAAGTTCTTGACTTGCATGATATGTGGTTTCAACAAGACGGTGCCACATGCCACACAGCACGCGAAACAATGGCGCAATTGCGAGGCGAGTTTGGTGAACAGTTAATTTCACGTTTCGGGCCGGTCAATTGGCCGCCTAGATCGTGCGATTTGACACCATTAGATTATTTTTTGTGGGGGTATGTCAAGGCAAATATCTATAGGGACAAGCCCGCTTCGATTGACGCACTGGAAGCCAACATCCATGCATTCATTCGTGAGATACCGGCCGATATGTGTGAAAGAGTATGCCAAAATTGGACTCAGCGGATGGGCTACCTGAGACGCAGCCGCGGTCAACATTTGCATGAAATTATCTTTAAACATTAAATTGCAAGGTTCAAACTATCGATTCAAATAAATATTTCATTCATTTTTTCGAATTTTTTGTGTTTTTTTTTTAAAAAAAAGTTCTAAACCTCTTAAAAAATCACCCGATACAAGATTTAGTAAGACAAAAAAGAAAAGCTCGTAAAAGATGGCACTAAACTCGTGCCCCGCAAGATAAAACACATCTCAATTTGAATCCCAGTAAGATAAGAGTTTTGCATTGAATTTCACACTTTCATTATAACGAATTGGGTTTCAATAATTATTAGAGATTCAAATTATACAAAAGTAAATAATATAAGAAAATATATAAACAAAAAAAAAATAATATAAAATTTTATTTTTCAACTTCAATAAGGCTAATTTGAAGCCTTAAGCGAAGCCTTTAATTTGCTTCTGTAAGGCCTTTTATAAGCAAACAAAGTTTTTTCTTAAAAGGTTATTGAAAGTATTAAAAGAAGGCTCATAGAAGTAAATAGCTTCCTAAAAGTGTGTTACCGTTTCCGTTATGCAAAAATAAAACACCCGACGCGTTTCTTGGTTTTAATCACACTCGCCGTCCGAACCAGCAATTCCCATCGAAACTCAATGACATCAAATAGTATCTACTCAGCATTTCCCGATTGTTTACCTCTTGTGCCAATTACAAATGTTAAGCAGTATTGCTGCGTAGGCTTGAACAAAGTGTAGCAATAATGTTTCGACGTAGTGCAATGGCTCAAGTCAGTTCAACCCAGGTTATGCTAAGTGACCTAGATAATAGGGCATAACAAGTGCGCCAAATGTTTTTTCCATAAGACTTCCTTCAAGTAATACTGCTGGAGGGAAAATAGTGCCTCTATAGTTCTTTACTTCTTACTTATCGGGCTCCCGACCCGTGAAGAGTCTCTGCCTGAGAAACTGCAGCCTTCCATCCTCTACGATCCCGCGTTCGTTGCTTCTATTTGTCTAGACCAAGCGCTCTGGCATCTGCGATGGCTTGGTCTTTGAAATGGGGGTTTGGTCCTCCTTCCCTTCTCGAACCTGGGGACATTATTGTCCATTCGCTCGATGTGGCCGAGCCATTGTAGTCGATGTGTGTTGGCTTTTTGGACTTCATCCACATCTTGGTACAACTCATAGAGTTCGCGGTTGAATCTTCTCCTCCATTCATCCTCCTCGCGCACAGGACCAAAAATCCGCCGAAGTATTTTTCTTTCGAAGGAGCTCAGTATCAGCTCTCCCTTCTTGCTTATCGTCCAGCACTCGGCACCATAAAGCAGAACTGGCAGGATAAGGGTTTTGTAGAGCAAACATTTCGTCCTTCGAGTAAGGAGTTTTGAATCCAGTTGTTTCGCCAAACCGAAATAGCAACGGTTTCCTAGGGTAATTCTTCGCCGGATCTCCTAGGGTGTCATTCGTGCAGTTTATGGTTACTCCGAGGTAGGTGAACTCCTTAACTACCTCGAAATTGCTGCTATCAATAGTGACGTATTGTCCTAGGCGGTGGTCAATTGTTTGTTTGTTTGTTGATAGCATGTACTTAGTCTTGTCCTCATTTACTTCAAGGCCAACGGATTTCACCTGTTCTTCAATCGCCGTGAACGCTTTTATCACGGCACGTTGGGAGCGACCGCGTAGCCCAGCAGCTCGACGGACCTGTTGAAAATAGTGCCTTCCGTGTTAACACCTGCCCTGCGCACTATCTGCTCCAGTACGAGATTCAGGAAGTCATATGAAAGCGCGTCTCCTTGCCGAAATTCGGTGCATGTTTGGAACAGTTAGGATGAGCTACTTCCAAAGTGTATGTTGTAGCGCATGTTTTCCAGCGTCACGCGACACAGCTGAATCAGTTTTGCCAGGATTCCGAATTCGGCCATCGCCATATAGACCTCCTGACGATGTATGCTATCATACGCAGCTTTCAAGTCGATGAATAGGTGGTGAGTTTCGACTTGAAATTCGTTGGTCTTTTCCACGATTTGCCTCAGTGTGAAAATTTGGTGGAAGTCACACCGGTACGTGCCTATTAGTGTGTTGCAGAACGGTTTTAGACGTTCACACAGTACGTTGGATTGTATCTTGTATGTGACGTTAAGCAGGGATATGCCTCGATAGTTCTCGTAAGACATAGGATCGCCTTTTTTGTAGATGGGGCATATGCAGCTGGTAGTCCAGTCATCGGGCATGTTTTCTTCCACCCATACTTGGTTGATGATTCGGTGCATGCTCCCTACTAAAACATCACCACCGTATTTAAAAAGCTCCGCTGGTAAGCCATCAGAACCTGCGGTCTTGTTGTTCTTAAGCTTTTTTTATAGATAGGTCAACTTGTTCTACAATAGGTTGTGGAACTAGTTCTTCATTGACTGGACGTGGGTTCTCTTTTTGCCTTACCACTCTCTTTACATGATGCCCATTTAGCAGCTGTTGGAAAGGCTGCTTAACCACATCTACTATCCCTGCGCTTCGGTGACTAGGTTTCCTTCGCTGTCTCGAGAAGCCTGCGGTTTTGTAGCCAGCAGCCAGTTGTTTGGCTTTTTTATAAAACCTCCGGATGTTGTTATGATCGCGCGACTCTTCGATCTCCTTGAGCTGGAAAGCTGCGTAAGCTCTCTTCTTTCTACTCAGGGTCTTCTTTTCCTCCCTTCTCCTGGCTCGATACTCTGCTCTCGCTGCCCTTGTTTTGCGATGCAGCGCTCTATTGTGTGCATCTTCTGTCACCTTTTTCTTGTACACACTTTCATGATCATACCACGGGCTCTTTCTCGGTGGTGGCTAGTACCCTACAGTGGTTTCGGCTACCTTCTTGATGATGTCGCGATACTGGCACCACGGATTGTTAGCGTCTGTTGTAGGTGAGTGCACAGAGGACAGTTTCATACTCAGGCGCTCACTGTAGGCTCTTGCTACTCCAGGTGTGCTAAGGCGCCCAACGTCGAATTTCTTCTTCTGGGCAGTTCGCAGCTTCTTCTCGTTGGACAGTCGAGCTCTGAATTCTCTGAAATCGTATCTGATCCAGGAATATTAAAAGGTTTAACAGAAATGGTTGTAGTGGAAATCCTAAGCTGCTGCAAAGCATCAAACATAATGGTTGTTCAATTGGTGAACGAAAGAGTCAGTTATCATGGCTCTATAGCGGTCACCATTGACTGTAAGGTTCTGGTCAGCATCGTTTTTAAAAAAGTACCTGTACGGAACAATTATTCCACTAACCTATGAAGCACACGATGTAACGGTGTCTCAATATATCTACACTTGGGATTATCATCACTCCAAATTCGGCAGTTCTGTTTATTGACGTATCCATTCAACCCAAAGTGAGCTTCATCGCTAAACAGAAAAATAAATAAAATACGTTTTTCGAACTGAACCATGATTTTCAAAATAAATTTGCACAATTTGGAAGCGTTGTTCAGACGTCAGTCTATTCATGTTGATATGCCAAATGAAACTAAAAATAAATCACTTGACAGATGGCAAAATCGACGCCTGCTAAAATAGTGTTGCCAACATAAAGTTATATACCTCTGAAAAAAAAAACACCCGTTCCTTTAAATATGGCCATAGTCTTCTGTCAAAATTCGACCATATGACTCATTATGAAAAAGAACAACATTCGCCGTATTTCGAAATGTCTAATTTATGCCACGGAACTATCCATTTCCAACACCCAAAAGCTGTAACAATATTTTCAAACCTCATGACCCCCAGAAATAGCCAACGACCCACAACTTTTCCCCGCTACTGTTTATATTCGCTGCAAAACAGAACAGAGATAGTCCCAGTTAAACGATAGTTAGCGGTTTTCAAGCAAACTTCGTATCTTAACCTAAAAAGCATAGAAAACTATTTTCATTTTGTTTTGGCTTTTTTTCATTTTTTTTTTGTTTGCTAATTTTTCTGCACAGACAAAAGCGAGCTGATGAAATGCCACAAAATCGAGGCGAATTATAAAATTGTACGAGAGTGTATCGCAAAGCCACAGCACAACAAATGCGAAGTTTTGACGGAGGTCGGTCGGGCACCGAGATGAAGAGGACGAATGGCCGCAATACTAATACCGACGAGTGGTGTACCATAGTGCCGGCCTCAAAGTAATAGTTCTGCAAATTGAAATGAACTCTCTGGTACTCCAACAACCGGGCGGATGGATGGATCAACATCAACATGAGCAACATCATGATCATGTTGTGTTGGGGCTCCACACACAGCAGCCATCTCCAGTCGTCGAATGGTAGAAAATATTGTATGCTTTCGATGAAGGCGCGCGGGGTACGGCTGCACTTCAAGTGGCCAACACAAAAAAATCTTTAAACTCATTCCAATAGAGTGCGCAAATAGTTTTTGGAGTTGGATTTTTGCATGGAATGGTAGGTAGCCGCCCTTCGCCTTGCCCCGCACCTGTTTCACGAGAAATAATAACAAAATTGTGGAAAAAAAATGAAACACAGTGGGGTCGGGAGGGGGATGGCAACCAGTCAAATTGAATCCAGGTAGTTGTAGCAAGTACCGTTCACTTTGCATTTTGAACCTTAACGATATAATTTTGGATAACCATTGTTGTGTCTTTGAAGTGGATTAAGTGTTTTTTTTTTTTTGGTTTGTGCTTGTATTGTGTGCACTTTCCCGTGGTATATGAAACAACAACAATGCGAGAATCAATAAAATATTTATTTAATGTTTTTATTGGCGGCCAATTGAACTCGATTTTTGGACCGCTTTGCAAATATTGGTTATGGATACCGTGTCGAAACAACAACGATGGCGATGCGCGGATTTTTGCGTGTTTTGGAAGCTGCGATTGTGGTTTTGCGAATGACGATGGAGTGTTGTGAGAGCTCATAGCTCAGGGCATGCTAATGCTGGAGTGCACTCGATGCGGGATAGCAAAAGAGGAGATTATACTAATTTTTGACACAGATATGGTATTAAATAAAGGTGTTCTGGTAAATATTACTTAATTGGAAGAGGTCGATGGGTATGAGTTATACGAGCTCTAAGAGCTGACCCAATTGAGTAGTTAATTCTATGTTCGAGTCGCAACTGATTGCTAATGCTTATGGATTGTTTTTTTTTTACTTAAAGGCCTTAGGGCTAGGGTATCTGCTATGTCGGTGCGTTACTTGTTACGGTAGCTGTTAATGTGTTCTCTAGATCTTCCTCGATTAATTTTTCATTCACTGTTCTGCGTCATGTGTTTTCGGGCGACCATGTCTTCTGTAATCTTAACGGATCCGTTTGGGCATGCCATATCTTCATACTCGTTTGTAGAACCTGTTTACTTACTTTGTCGACAGTACTTTCCTATTAATTTCAATGGTAGCGTTGAAAGTTCCAGCTAGGCGAACACCTTGTTTCGGCTTCTATGTGATGTTTTCGATCAATATGGAAGGGATCAGTTGGTCCATCATGTCTAAAGTGTCCTTTTGTTTAACATTTCGTGGCGTTACATGTTCGTTTTTTCCATACATCCCAGGTAAGTTGAATCTTAAACGCTCTAAGTAGTCCCCGATATAATGCTTGGAGCTGTTTATTAACTCCGGTCTTAAATTTTTGTAGGTTTTATATAGGTGAAAGTGCATCTTCTCGAAGTTCGTTCCATTGATTCCTTGTTCTGTAACAAAAAGAGTTTTGATATTGCGTTGTTCGAGTCATTCTTAGATGGACTGTGTGCCACTGCTTGCTTGTAGGTCAATTGAATGTAGCAAGTCTATGTTGGATTTCTCTAAGCTTTGAACAACTGCCGTTGTAGACCTGTAGAGATAGATCTCCCACAGCTCTTCGCTGACTCAATGGTTATAGATTTTGAATAATGAAAGAATCATATATAAGGCAGATTGGTCCTCTTTGAATAGAGTTCAGTTCATGTTTTGGGGACTTCCTATATGAGAGCATTATTCAAGGCCTGATCTACTTGCCTATACTATTCACTCACTGAATAGGGTTAAGCCTAAGTAGGTCTTTGTGGTTAATGGTGATCTAGTTGCATTAAGTTTGAAAACAGCTCATAAGATCGGCAGTTTTATCATCCTGAATTTGCCATCTTGACAAATTTAACCTTCTCTTGTCAGTCTATCGTTCAGGAAGTGCATGTGTGAAGTAGGACTAACAGAGTTTGACACCATTTTGAAAACTCTGATGAGTTACATCCAAGCTATACATCGCATCGTAAATTACAGCGATTCGTCATATTATTATGAGAGGTTGGACAGAGTAAATAATTATTGGCGATGCTTCGAACTCAAACCAATACCCTCCGCGTATAAGTTCATCGCATCGACCACTGTGCCACTGAGGCTTGTGACTGCTCTGGTAGTTCCTCAAACTGATCTTCGTTACATAGGAAGTGGCATCTGGAATCGAAGATTTCCTTGACTTTCACAATATTATTCATTGACTAATTCTTGTCGAGCCAAAATAGGCACTGTGCCGCATCGTTATTCTGGTATAATAAGAATCTTTAAAGCTGAACCAAGATGTGAAACACTACTTACTTACTAAAGTGGCACTACAGTCCGGCATGAAAATGGGACTCAACCAACATGCCTCCCCAATAATCAAAGACACTGCGAGCCGCAGTATTGGTGTCCATTCGTTGCACATACATGCCCAGAACATCTTAAAAGTTTAATTGGAGTTTTTGACTACCGGCATGTCGCTGGATAGCTCGTATAGTTCTTGGTTGATTCTTCGTCTCCATAGCCCGTCAATGCAAACGAATCCGAAGATTTTTTCTCTCGAATCGACCAAGGATTTTTTCATCCGCTTTTGATACGGTCCATGCTTCAGCGCCGTAGAGCAGGACCAGGGTCTTGTATAGGATCTCCTTAGTTTAATTTCTGATGAAATGTTGTTGTCAGAGTTAACAGCGGAGCCGAGGTACACAAAGTCTCGCACTACCTCAAAGTTATATCTGTCAATGATGACGTTCTGTCCAATTCGTAGTGTTGACAGCGTATACTTAGTCTTACCCTCTTTTACTGCTAAGCCCATTTTTGCAGCTTCCTTCTCTATACTAGCAAACGTGGCTATGACATCACGTTGAGTCCTACCAAAGATGTCAATATCGACGGCGTATGCTAGTAGTTGCACAGATTTTTCGAAAATTGTGCCCCTGGTGTTGGCTCGAGGGTTTTGCACAATCCTCTCAAGAATCAAATTAAAAAAATCAAATGACAGCACATCGCCTTGCCTAAATCCTTTTTTATTATCGAATGTGTCGGTGAGGTCGTATCCGACCCTGATGGAGCAGCGAGAATTCTCCATCGTCATCCTACACAAACGGCGATATACCAAAACTAGACATTCTTCTTCTTCAGGCATACTTTCATCCAACCAGATTTGGCTTATGAGTTGGTGGATGTTACTTACCAAGTCCTCTCCTCCAGCTTTATAAAGCTGAGTGGGAAGGCCGTCATTTCCGGCGGCCTTATTAATCTTGAGTTTGGATATTGCTATCCTCACTTCACTTAGGTCGGGTGGTTGGCAGTTTTCGCTGTCGTTTCCAATATTAAATGGTTCGTTCTGCCTGACAGCGGAATGTTGTACGTCATCGCCGTTTAACAGTCAGAAGTGGTTCTTCCATATCCTCAGCATCGACTGTGTCTCAACTACGATATTTCCTTATTCATCTCGACAGGATTCTGTTCGAGTCTTGCATCCTTCGCTTTGACGTTTTACACTTTGGTAAAATTTGCGACCAACGTTCCTGGAGTGGCACCTCTCTATATCCTCGACTGCGCGCTTTTCTTGCTCTTTTTTCTTCTTTCTGAAAAGCCGGTGATCTTCCCTTCTTCTTTGCCTATGGAGTTCAATGGCAGCTCTCGTCTTCACCTGCAGCTTAGCCTTTACGGCCTCTAATGGCTTGTTGGCATCGTTGCCATTGTTCTTCGACATTAGATGCTGGTAGTGTGTTGTGAGTCGAGAGGTTAAGGGATACGCGTTGAGCGAAGGTCTTGGCGGTCTCTGGCGATTGCAGTCTTTCGACATTAAATTTGTTCACAGTATTTCTGGTTTTTTGTGGCGTGGTGGATATCCGCATCCTTACCTTGGCTGCAACAAGGTTGTGGTCCGAGTCGGGTGATTCTTCAAGACTTATGTTTTTCAGGTTGGCAGTACTGTTTAGTAATGGCGTCCAAACGTCATCTGTCAAAGTGAAAAGTTTTCAGTATACTCTGCCATTTACCATCTGGACTTTTATACTCTGGAAATTACCATCGACTCGCATGCAAACAGTGCGTACCGAAGAGAATATTGCAGTCGTAGCGTCCAATGTAAATGATGAACCTGAAATATCAATTCGTCGCCGTTCTCAGCAACTGGGCATGTGTTACTCAACCAAAGCCTATAAAATTCAACTTGTGCAAGAATTAAAGCCGAATGACCTACCAAAACGTCTAATTTTTGGTGAATGGGCCTTAGAACAGCTCCATGAAAATCCGTTGTTTTATCAAAAAATTGTGTTCAGCGATGAGGCTCATCTATGGCTCAACGGAGACGTAAATAAGCAAAACTGTCTCATCTGGAGTGATGAACAGCCACATGCCATACAAAAATTACCTATGCATCCCGAAAAAACACAGTTTGGTATGGTTTATGGGCTGGTGGCACCATTGGTCCATTTTTCTTCAAAGACGACCGTGGAAGAAACGATACCGTCAGCGGCGACCGATATCAAGCCATCATACACCTGTTTTTGCCCCAATTGGCTGAGTTGAACTTGATTGACATGTGATTTCATCAAGACGGTGCCAGATGCCACACAACTCGTGAAAGAATGGAAATGTTGAAGGATGAATTTGGTGAGCAGCTGATCTCTCGAAATGGTCCTGTGAGTTGATCGCCAAGATCATGCGATTTAACGCCTCTTGTTGTTGTTATCGGACCCGTGAAGAGCCTCTGCCTGAGACACTGCAGCCTCCTATCCTCTATGATCCCGGGCTTTCTGCTTCCAGTTGTCTAGACCAAGCGCTCCAGGACTCGGCACCATAAAGCAGAACTCGCAGGATAAGGGCTTTGTAGAGCACACATTTCGTCCTTCGAGTTAGGAGTTTTGAACCCAGTTGTTTCGCCAAACCGAAGTAGCAACGGTTTCCAAGGGTAATTCTTCGACGGATCTCCACTATATGGATTGAAGCCTTACAGGATAACATAACACGCGTAATTTGGGGAATACAGGCCGAAATGCTCGAAAAAGTGACGCAAGTGACGCCTATTTATCGATTACAATAAAAATTTTAAATATTTGATGCAAATTTCAGTGTTTTATTCGATTTAAAAAAACTACGGTTAAAAAATCACCCGTTATATGATTAAGCTAAGCATCTCGGTGAAAATCATACTCCAGATTCAGTCTTCAATCAAATCTGACTTACAGGAGGGTAAAATAAATGAAAATTTGTTTAGGGATTCAATAAGCCAACATAACTATGGTAAATCGATCGAAACAAGTGCCCCATTCAACCCAAAAATGCGTCATCAACCCTATAAGCCCAATGAAACAACAAACTCAATCGCAAATTTCCAAACATTTGTCTTTCATTGAAATTTAAGGTATAATCACACGTTTAGGCGCCAAAGTGCGTCACAACCAATAAATAGTCGCATAAACTGAACGGTAAATCATTCAAAATCTATAAACAAAGATTAAATCCAAACCTTGCACTGTCATGTGTCTAATTATTATCTACCCCCGCAATAGCACACCCTCATCTAAAATATTGGACAAGTCCGTTTTAGTATTCAAAGTATTTCTATCAATTTGCCAAATTTAACAAAAAAAAACAGTTTATCACCTCAGCAATAAACGGTCTCGTGGCCACAAAAGCTGACGAAAAATAAAAACCTCCAGATTTCAATATCTGAAAAGTGAAACTTGAACAGCATGACACAGATAAGGTAGCTTAGGTACCGCTTTAGTTTCGAAATACCATTTGATATCGAGTTGTAAAAGTGTTGTCGTTCGAAATTGGGGAGCTCCAGTCAGGAGAACGGCTTCTTCAAAACAAAGATATGCGCTTCCCCCAACCGATATCAGCTATCCCATGTAGGGATATCAGATCACCACCGTCACGCAGAGGCCTTGAGAAGACCAAAGTTGTAATACAAACAGAAAAAAAACAGAACATGAACATAAATTTAAATTTATTTCCAAATCTAACCCACAGTCCTCCTCATCCACCCCCCGCACAAGCAATGACAAGGGGCTAGATAATTAACAAATAATTACTGTGACGTAAGTTAAACGCGGCACACACTCAGCTCAGTACGCGCTACTTTACGTTGCTGATAACGGCCCTGTAAAGCCTAAGCGTGCTATCAAACACGCTGCGCTGCCCGAGCAAGGGTAAAACGCCGTTAGACAAAAAAAGATACCCAGATACAGATATGAAAATCGAACATACAAACCTAACTACAACACTCGTATGATACTACAAGTACATGTGGACTTTTTTTTTTTTTTGAATTTTTGTATCTGCCTTTGGTTTTGTTTTATCGCGGTTTGTTGTTAGATATTTTATATTCTGACTTTGGCATGTCGCGTAAAGTTGTGAGTGCTTATGTGTGTGTGTTTTTTTTTGTTTTGATATTTAGCAACAAAACAAGGGCGATAAATACCTCGGTCTATTGTTTGTGTGCACTCTTTGGTGTGTAAGCCTGTTTAGGTGTTGACTGTTGAACTGATATCTGTTGCTAAGCTTATGGATGGGACGAGGTGGGGCGGCTAGACCAGAATAGAATGGCGGTGTTTTGAGAATCTTTCGAACTGATAAACAAATTATTATGACAATAGATAGACGCACACACAGAGCTCTTGGGGTGGCGGTGTTTGCGAGCAATAAAGTGCCAATAGGTGCACCACTGCCAATATGTAGTTTATGCGAGCTAAGAGGGGGTTAATTAGAAAAGTTTGGTGCGTTGTGCAAAAGCAATGTTCACTGATAAGTGCTTCTAGAAAAGTCGATGCAATTGTTTGGAACAAAAAAAAAAGTCGGGGAACTTCCAACAAAGGGTCAAATGTGACTTCATGTCGATGTATCGTAGGTGGTTAAGATTAAGCACTATGTGCCTGCGATTTAGTAGGTCCTTAATAGACCAAATATACAAGTTGCGCCATCTTTTATATAGGTATATAAACATTGAATAACTTTGACATTTATCAACCTATTGACTTAAGGCGACATGTTTTTGAACGTGAATTCAGTACAATTACACCTATGAATCGCTTTATATCGTAACAATGCGCCGAAATAGTGACGTATAGTGTCACTAGGTAGTCGTTCAGTTGTGGTAACTTAACGTGCATATCGTCCGTCGAAATCGAAAGACCTTATAATGAACAGATTGAAGCGGTACCGCGAGCCCACATGTATTGTCAATGCGCTCATCATTTTGACGTCAATGGAACCAACTTGGGGCGAATTTTGAAGGAGGATTTGCATTCTTCCATATAAAGTGTAAATTGACTCTAGGAATCTTGCAATCCACATCGTTTAGAAAACCTATATCCAAACGATCGAATTGTTTACAATGAACCAGATTTTTTGAAGCAAATTTTGATGAACGACAAGGCCCATTTGACACTCTCTATGTCGCCGTTAACAAGCAGAATTTCCGCTTTATGAAACGGAGAATCCACACGAGATCCATGAAACACCATTGGATGACCAAAAAGTGACTGTTTTGGGCCAGCGTATGTTCCAAAACCATCATTGGGCCATTTTTTTTTCAGAGATGGCAAAACATACGAAGGGAATCGATATCGGTGGATGTTGATTCATTATGTGTAAACACAAATGTGTGAAGAAGCTCTGGGCGGTTACTGGTTTCAATAAGACGGCGTGCCATGTCACACTGCATATCAAATAATGCAGATTCTGCAAGGAAAATTCCCTGGACGTGAGCTGTCAACAAATGCCGGAACGTGATGAACATTCGCTCTACATGTCCAAAGTCCAATGTTGGAGTTTTTTTTGACAAGGGTTTATAGTTCTTAGTTGAATCTTCTTCTCCATAGCCTGTCAACGCAAACGGGAACGCAGATTTTTCGAAGAATTTTTGATACGGTCCAAGCTTCAGTGTCGTAGAGCAGGACTGGGATGATCAGGGTCTTGCAACGGATCTCCTTAGTAGTAAAAGTGAGGGTTGTACTATTTTCTTAGCCCGAAAAAATACCGATTGGCAAGAGTAATTCTTCGTTTGATTTCTGACGAGATGTTGTTGTCAAAGTTAATAGCGGAGCCGAGGTACACAAAGTCTCGTACTACCTCAAAGTTATATCTGTCAATAGTGACGTTCTGTCCGATGTTGTGTGTCCTTTCGTGTCTTAGTCTTACCCTCATTTCCTGCTAAGCCCATTTTTGCCGCTTCCTTCTCTATACTAGCAAACGTGGCTATGGCATTAAGTTGACTCCTACCAATGATGTCAATATCTTCGGCGTTTGCTAGTAGTTGCACAGATTTTTGGAAAATTGTGCCTCTGGTGTTGGCTCGGGAGTTTTGCACAATCCTCTCAAGAATCAAATTGAAGAAGTCACATGACAGCGCATTGCCTTGCCTAAATCCTTTTTTCGTATCGAATGTGTCGGTGAGGTCGTTTCTGACCCTGGGGTAGCAGCGAGAATTCTCCATCGTCATCCTACACAAACGGACGAGTTTGGGCGGTATACCAAAACTAGACAAAGCTCTCTGGCTTTGAAATCGATAAATAGGTGGTGGGTATCGATTTGGACTTCTTGGGTTTTTTTCAGGATATGCCGAAGTGAGTAGATTTGATCAGTTGTGGACTTTCCCAAAACCACACTGATAAGGGCTGATCAGGTTGTTGGTAAACGGTTTCAGCCGTTCACAGATTACGGCAGATATGATCTTGTAGGCGATGTTGAGGAGACGTATGCCTCTGTAGTAGTCGCAGTTCAGAGGGTCTCCTTTTTTGTGGATCGGGCAAGCGATTCTGAGGTTCCATTCTTCAGGCATACTTTCATCCGACCAGATTTGGCTTATGAGTCGGTGGATGTTACTAACCAAGTCATCTCCGCCAGCGTTATAAAGCTCAGCGAAAATGCCTTCATTTCCGACGGAATTGTAAAGCTTGAGTTTAGATATTGCTTTCCTCACTTCACTTAGGTAGGGTGGTTGGCAGTTTTCACTGTCGTTGCCAATATTGTATGGTTCGTTCTGCCTGACAGTGGAATGTTGTTCGTCGTCGCCGTTTAACAGTCTGCAGAAGTGGTTCTTCCATATCCTCAGCATCGACTGTGTCTCAACTACGACATTTCCTTGTATCCTTGGCTTTGACGTTGTACACATTGGTAAAATTTGCGAACATCGTTTCTTGAGTGGCACCTCTCTTTATCCTCGATCGCTCGCTTTTCTTGCTCTTTTTTCTTCTTTCTGAAAAGCCGATGTTCTTCCCTTCTTCTTTGCCTATAGAGCTGTAGCTTAGCCTTGTAGGCCTCGTTCTTGGCTGCGAACATCTGTCGGCATTTCTCATCAAACCAGGGTTTCTCGCTGTTGGGTGCGAAAACCCTAGTACATCAGTTGCACCTTGTTGGCATCGTTGCCATTGTTCTTCGACATTCGATGCTGGTGGTATGGTGGTTAAGGGATACTCGTTACGCGAAGGCCTTGGCGGTCTCTTGCGATTGCAGTTTTTCGACAATAAATTTTTTTCACAGTATTTCTGGTTTGTTATGGGGTGGTGGATATCCGCATCCTTACCTTGGCTGCAACAAGGTAGTGGTCCGAGTCGTTGTTAGCCCCGCGGAATGTTCGGACATCCAAAATACTGGATGCGTGCCTCTTGTCTATAGCAATATGATCAAATTTTTCGACTGTTCGTTCATCTGGAGACCGCTATGTCCCCTTATGGATATCGAGATGAGCAACCCGTGTGCTGGCTGTAGTGGCATTTCGTTCCGTAGCGACGTCAATTAGCCTAAGTCCGTTGCCAGACGTGTTGTTCTTATAGGCTATGTTTTCCGACAATACTGCTTAATATGTCTTCTCTTCCTACCTTTGCGTTGAAATCTCCCAGGACGATTTTAACATCGTACTTCGGTAGTCACTCATAGGTTTTGTCAAGGAACTCGTTGAAGCAATCCTTAGTTATATAATCGTTTTCCTCCGTCGGAGCGTAAGCGCACATAAGGCTTATGTTGGCGAATTTGGCCTTGATACGGATTGATACAATGCGTTCGTCTTGGAAACATAAAACTTCTTGCCTAATCCGCATCCAAATAATCGCTGTTTCTGCTCACTATAACACGGTCAATAATAGTTATCACAGTTTTCCATCCTCTTTTTGCCGAGCCTATCCAATCGTATATTCTGGATGCCAGTAATGTCTACTTTAAGCAGTTTAGGGCTTCCGCTAGTTATTCGCCTGCACCTCTCCTATTCAATAATCTCACATTCCAGGTGCAGATTAGAACATCGTTGTCCTTTTTTTCGTTTAGCAGGTTCGTCAACAATAAGACCATTCCTTTCCTAGGCTATTGGTTGCTTCGTAGCATATGGTTTTTTCCATGGGTGGATATTTAACCCAAAGCACAACCCCCAACCTGGAAGGCCAGTTCCGTTTAGCATCGTTTAGCAAGTCAAATCCGGTTTCAGTACTAACCTCGACTTTACTCGAGAAACATGAGTCAACTCAGGGTTAACCTAAAAGCTTACGTGACTCTACCTTTAATCATCTGGCTTAACTCAGAGTTAACTCATCACTGACAAAGCGGGCTTTAGAATCTTTGAAACTAAGTAATCCTCAGAAGTGGCACTTGTTGCCTTCTTCATTTTTTGTTTAAAGCATTAACACATCGGTTTGTTGGTGTTTCTGAAATAAATGAAATAACTGTCATTACGGGCCTCCAACCTAGCTTCTCATTTCATTGTGTGTGTGTGTGAAGTTATTATTTTTGAAAAAAGAAGGTGATCTCATGCTGAACGCCTATTCCGAACGGCAAATTGGAGAAGCTTCTCATACATACATTCTCTTGGATCTATGTCTGACCTTCGCAAGAGGTGGAGCAGTGAAAAAAAAACTTAGCGGTTGCGACTTTCGGGATTTGAATCAGAGTCCAACGCAGTAACCAATAGGCTACTGCACCCACAGTATTTAGTGCTAACATCAATATTGCACAGTAGTCAAACCTCTCATAAAAATTGCGTCTTTACTTTACTTTGTATGTCATTCGTCTGACAATTGCTGTGGAGGTCCAAATGTTATTAACTTGCAACTTACTCGTGTCCTAATTTCACTTGCCGGTTCTAGAGCTCTTCCTTGATAACTGGATAACATGTATCTTAGATATTTGCCGCGACTTGCCCATTCGACTAGCTCTCCTGCCATCCTAGGTTAACGAGCTAACGAGTTCATAATGACATCGCGTAGTTAGCTGTAGAGTTGTCGACTTTTCATAACGTGTGCTCAATCTACTATCACTTTCGTCGTTGAAAGGTAATGACACTCATTGCTGTGCGCTTTGGAAATGCAATTGGACCAGAGAATCCAAACTATCTGTCATAGATACACAAATTCACGAACTTTCTCTTTATGTTCGTATCAGCATTCAAACTTAAACGGAATAATTGACTAGTGCGCAGCTGGTTAAGTGAAAAGGTTATGATGCCTCATATCGAGATTATAACCTCCCTATAGCCATAAGGAAAAGTCTTATGTTGAATCACGTTAGAGATCTTGCTTGGATTTCTAAACCATAAGGTCGGTGTTGTACGAATGGTTTGTTTGTTGTGTTCGAATTTAGGCTAGCCCCACGTTATTCTCATTTTCTGAGTATCGCTCAGCCTTAGAGGGAGGTGGCTATTAGCAGTTCTTAGAATCGTTACTCAGTTCAGAATTGTTAATAACGTAGCCATTGGAAAAGTTATCAGTACATGTTCTCCCTCAAGTGTCCTTATGGTGATCTTGTGCAGAATGGCTGGCAGTAGTTTCGGCTTCAGGCTCTAGGGAAGAGCCTTCATTCTTTTTATAAATACAAATGCAAATTTTTGTACACAGGGCCTAACTTTCTCACAACCATTCATGAGTAGGTGTGTACCTATTGCACTAAGGCGGGACCTCCTATGTTATGCAGAATAAGTTGAGATAAGCTTTTCTTGACAATTCATACTCCTCGGATGATTTTTCAGATCATCACGCGGGGAGGGTCAGTGAAAAATCATTTAGTCCCTACGAACTATCTCATCCAGCAATAGATTGGAGGGATCGCATGGTAACGCATCTTGGGAAAGTTCAGTTGAGCTGATTTCAAACTGAACGTTATATCGCTAGTCCTCCTGAGCTAGCAACTCATTTGTATCAATTTGGTTGGGTCCAGGCTCTAATTTCAGGCGGTGGATAGAATCACATAAACTCCTCAAGTATACTTACGCCGACGATAAGATGATGGTTCTCGACATGTATTCTCATTCATTTGTTTGCTTTAGTCTGAAAATTCAGTCATTGGTTAATCTTCATGGTCGGAATCGGAGAAAGGTCTCAGACGTTCACACAGAATTTTGGATACTACCTTGTAGCCTACATTTAGTGGCGATTTGCCTTTCTTGTATATGGAATACATGCGTAGAATACAATCATTGGCTATGATCTATGCCTATCAGGCTCGGTATTTGAATGATTCCGCAGGTAATCCATAAGACCTGGCAGCCATGTTGCTCTTTAGGTTATAGCTGCACAGAATTCTGTTATATTGATAGGAATGTTTATCCTTTGCTGACTGAAGGTTAGTGGGATTAGCCTTATAGCTCTGACGATATTATGTCCATTCAGCAGCTGTCGCAAATGCTGTCTAAGTTGACTAGGTTGGCATTGCTATTTCGTAGAGCGAGGGTTCTAACTTTGTGGGTGAAGTGGCCTTCTAGGTAGTGCATTCGACTAGTACGTGCTGGGTTCCTGATTCAAATCCCGAAAGTACCAATACCTAAGTTTTTTCCACTGTTGCAGCTCTTGCGAAGGTCTGACAAACTTCCATTTGGAATCGACGTCGTAAAATTGCAACTTTTCAAATATAAATGAATGGAAGAGCTGGGCTTGAGGCCGTTGATGCCGGCCTGTACTTTTCCAACTCAATATTCTTCCCGTGCCACACGGGCTTTGCGTTGATTTGTCTTGGTGTGTGCTATTTCTTAGTAATTTCAAGCATGACCATACAAAGGGCATCTTTTGGAGGTGACTTATAGCCTAGGGTGGATGAGCTTACCTGTTTTAAAAGATTGCAGTACTGCATGTTGGTCGATGGAGACGATCACTCTGTAGTTTTTTTTTTTAGAATCTTGCTACTGTCGGATCTTTAAGGCAACCAATGTCAAGTTTCTTCTTCTGTACCATACTTCTCGTTAGATAGTCTATCTCTGAATTTTGGTGAGAGAAGAAAATGATCAGAGTCCGGGTTGATTAAGTTGGCAGTTCGATCCTCTGGAGACCCTCCAAAATGATTTGCAGACCCTGGTTCTTCTTGTCACAGAATTATGCGCTGCTTTTATGTCTGTTGCAGTTTCATAGAGGTCTTACTATCCATCATACTCACGACAGATGTTTTGTTCCCGATTCTTGTGTTGAAATCTCCAATGATGACTTTAATATCGTTCTCTGGAAAGTCATCGCATAGTAATCTCACTAGGATGTCATACAATTCGTTATTGGTATGTTCTTCAGTCTGTATGGGTAAGTGCACGTATGAGGCTGATATTTAAAAGCATTTCTGTGATAAGTAGCACTGTGGCACTATAGTCCGAAATGAACCGAACCGAAGAATTGTTGGCCCAAAAAGACCAAGGATTTCTTCATCCGCTTTCGATGCGATTCATGCTTCTGCGGTAAGTGCAGTACCGGAATGAACAGAGTCTTATATAGGATCTCTGCTAGGTTATTTAATGTCTATAACAACGAATCCGTGTCCAAATATGGGCAGTCTTTGGAGGCGAAGGTACTAAATGTCAACGAATTTTTCTGAATTGGGTTAATGTGTAACACCCGGGGTGTACTGAGTGTAGTCGTTCCGGGTCTAGTAAGTTCTTATTACTTGCTTACTTAAGTGCGGCACTAGAGTCCGGGATGAACATGGGCCTCAACCAACATGCCTCTCCAATTAGCCCGGTTCTTAGCTTACTGCCTCTAGTTGCGCACTCCAAGTTGGTTGAGGTCGGTTTCTACCTCTGCGCGCCACTTAAGGCGAGGTCTTCGACGTCTGGCTGGGAATTGAAGACTCTGCGAGCAGGAGTATTGGTATCCATTCGTTCTACATGTCCTAGCAATCTTAAAAGTCCAATGCGGAGTTTTTTGACCAGGGGTATGTCGCTGCACAGCTCGTATAGTTCTTGGTTGAATCTTCGTCTCCATAGCCGGTCAACGCAAACGGGACCAAAGATTGTTCAAAGAATTTTTCACTCGAATCGACCAAGGATTTCTTCATCCGCCTTTGATACGGTCCATGCTTCAGCGCCGTAGAGCAGGACTGGGATGATCAGGGTCTTATATAGGATCTCCTTAGTAGTTCGAGTGAGGGCTTTACTACTCAATTGCCTTCTTAGCCCGAAGAAACAGCGATTGGCAAGAGTAATTCTTCGTTTGATTTCTGACGAGATGTTGTTGTCAGAGTTAATAGCGGAGCCGAGGTAGACGAAGTCCCGTACTACCTCAAAGTTATATCTGTCAATGGGACGTTTTGTCCAATTCGTCGATATTGTGTCCTTTCGTGTTGACAGCTTACTCCATTTTTACCACTTCCTTCTCTATAAAAGCAAAAATTGATATGACATCATGTTGAGTCCGACCAATGATGTCAATATCGTCGGCATTTGCTAGAAGATGTACCGATTTTTGGAATATTGTACCTCTGGTGTTGGGCCGGGAGTTTTTCACAATCAAATTAAAGAAATCACATGACAGCGCATCGCCTTGCCTAAATCCTTTTTT
This sequence comes from Rhingia campestris, assembly GCA_932526625.1. NCBI lineage: Eukaryota > Metazoa > Arthropoda > Insecta > Diptera > Syrphidae > Rhingia > Rhingia campestris. Next base: position 56,571,374 of record OW052184.1, read on the forward strand.
GGTATCGAATGTGTCGGTGAGGTCGTTTCCGACCCTAATGGAGCAGCGAGAATTCTCAATCGTCATCCTACACAAACGGACGAGTTTGGGCGGTATACCAAAACTAGACATTGCTCTGTATAGTTCGTCTCTATAAATGCTGTCGTATGCGGTCTTGAAATCGATAAGTGCCGAAGTGTGAAAATTTGATCGATTGTGGACTTTCCTGGCCTAAAACCACACTGATAAAACGGTTTCAAGCGTTCACATATTATGGCAGATAGGATTTGTAAGCGATGTTGAGTAGACTTATGAGTAGACTATAGTTGGCGCAGTTCAGAGGGTCTCCTTTTTTGTGGATCGGAAAAACGATGCTGAGGTTCCATTCTTCAGGCATGCTTTCAACCGACCAGATTTGGCTTATGAGTTGGTGGATGTTGCTTACCAATCATCTCCGCCAGCTTTATAAAGCTCAGCGGGAAGGCCGTCATTTCCGGCGGCCTTGTTAAGCTTGAGTTTAGATATAGCTATCCTCACTTCACTTAGGTCGGGTGGTTGGCAGTTTTCGCTGTCGTTGCCAATATTAAATGGTTCGTTCTGCCTGACAGCGGAATGTTGTTCGTCATCGCCGTTTAACAGTCTGCAGAAGTGGTTCTTCTATATCCTCAGCATCGACTGTGTCTCAACTATGATATTTCCTTGTTCATCTCGACAGGATTCTGTTCGAGCCATGTATCCTTGGCTTTGACGTTTTACACTTTGGTAAAACTTGCGAACATCGTTCCTCGAGTGGCACCTCTCTATATTCTCGATCGCGCGCTTTTCTTGCTCTTTTTTCTTCTTTCTGAAAAGCCGGTGTTCTTCCCTTCCCCTGTTGCAAAATGTGTTTGTATTGGTTTTCAACGTTGTTCCACCGCAAAAACTCGGTTGAAGATTTTCAACCATTTTCACACCAAAATGTTCATCTCATATGCGGAAGCCCAATGGCAGGTCTCGTCTTCACCTGCAGCTAAGCCTTGTAGGCCTTGTTCTTGGCTGCGAGCATCTTTCGGCATTCCTTAGCAAACTAGGGTTTCAGCTGGTGGCCGTCTTTTCGTCTTCACCTGCAGCTTAGTCTTGTAGGCCTTGTTCTTGGCTGCAAGCATCTGCCGGCATTCCTCATCAAACCAGGGGTTTCTTGCCGGTTGCCGCGAGAAACATAGCACATCAGTTGCGGCTTTAAATGCTGGTGGTATGGTGCGTATCCAGAGGTTAAGTGATACGCATTGCTCGAAGGCCTTGTCAGTCCCTTGTGATTGCAGTCTTTCGACATCTGGTTAGTATATGAGGGAATATGTTATTATAGGATTTTGTTGTCCCTTTCGTAGCTATACAAATGTTACATCGTATGGAAGACACCCTGATGAAATCCTCCGCCTTCAAAGCCGATTTCAATTTTCTACCCCAAGTACGTTGGTCTGGGTATTTCTGCAGCAGTATCCACTATGGAATTTAGCGCTGCTGTTGTTATATTTGACTCATCGGCCATCATCTCTATTCAAGTGACCCTTGAGATTCCTATGAGACCTGCTTTTCCAACATGTCAGGAGAAATACTTTAGTAAAACGACGTTCCTCTGCTTTTGGTAGAAGAGGCCACGACACTTGGGTTCGTAGGCATTCTAGTGGCATGTGGAGGCTAAGAGCCGGAGTTGCTACGCCTTACGCTCGTGTTTTAAAGGTTCATCCGTTACGTTTTTTTTTAGGCGGTCTGAGTTACCCTCGAATTTTCTAGTTCGCCAATTGTTCAAATATATCTGACTGAGCAGTTCATTAAGGTTGTTCAGTTTATCCACCCTAGCGGTGGCCTGGGGAAATTAAGTGGTACCTTAGTGTGGGGACACGTTCCTCCTTGCTCTCATCGGAAGCGCCCAACACTTTACAAAAGAGTTCTTGCCCTGTTTCCTGTGGAGGTACAAGGCATTAATTGGTCACCACGTGAAGGCTTAAAGTTGATACCACTAGGGGTAAATTATTTTTGTTTTCCTGTTTGGAGAAGGAGAAATGTTTTATGCACCACAAGGAGTTCTTTTTTTGGCGTTGACCATCCCTGTGCGTCCGGCACCCCTTGATGTAACACCCCCGGACCATTGTTTGCAAGTGTTTTGTGAGCTTTTTAGCCTCTTGTGTTACCATTTCCACTCAAACTATTTTTCGTCATAAACATACTCTTTTTCTGCCGGAAAGGGGTCACTCCTGCTACAACAACGAAAGCTGGTTCGATAGGTGCTTGCTACGCGCAGAACTTCCGTATCTGTATAGCTGCCATCGGATTTCTGTACTTTTTCTGTCGAAGCGCGGATTCATAAGTCTGATTACAGTAGATGAAGATGGCTTGCATCATGGACATGAAGAGGCTCCACTTGCTGACCGTTCGGCCACTTTCGACCCTCGTTCCGCTGTATTTTTTATCTGCTGCCAAAAAGTAAGCTCGTTGTTGATGGTAACAGACAAATACTGTGAACGCCTTTGCTTCTTATTACCTCTTGGCCGATTTCAAAGTCGATTAGAGTCGGAAAGATTTTCTATCGGGTTTTTCAATAAGAGCGCTACAAAAGTTTTTTTTATATATAACAAAAAAGGTTTTGGAGATCAATCAAATTCTTTTTTCCTGTGAAAGTACGTTCGATGCCATTCTGTATGGAACTCTTTGCATGGCCACCACGGGCACGCTTGCAGAAGTCCAGACGCTGAACCCAATTTTCGACGGTTTTCAAGGATAAATCGGCCGATACTGCTGCAATTTCACGTTCGATATTCGTACGAAGTTCATCAATCATCGCTGGCTTGTTGGCATAGACCATAGACTTGACGTACCCCACAGGAAATAGTCTAATGGCGTCAAATCGCACGACCGAGGCAGCCAAGCGACTGGACCATGTCGTCAGATAACACGTTCTCCAAACTTGGTTTCTAATAAATTCATTGTGACATTCGCTGTGTGGCTTTTGGCGCCGTCCTGTTGGAACCACATGTCCTCCAAGTCCATATAATCCAATTGGGGCCAAAAATATTCGGTTATCATTGATCGGTAGCGATTCCCATTCACAGTAACGTGCAGGTCTTGATCATCACGGAAGAAGTACGGCCCAATGACGCCGAATGGGCAGCCCATAAACCACACCAAACCGTAATTTTTTCGGGATGCAATGATGACTCATGGAGTACGTGTGGATTGCTGCCTGACCAATACCGCATATTTTGTTTAATTGCGAAGCCATTCAGCCAGAAATGAGCCTCATCGCTGAAGATGATTTTTCGATGAAAATCCGAATCATTTTCAAGTTGTTGCTCAGCCCAATTCACGAACATACGACGCTTCTGGTGGTCAAGCGGCTTCAGTTCTTGCGTCAATTTAATCTTGTAAGGATGTAGGCCAAGATCTTTTCGCAAAATTCGCCACAACGACGTCACAGAAATTCCCAACGCTTGAGAACGACGTGTGAGAGACACATTTGGGTGTGTGAGCCTCAGCGGCAGCAATATTCTCGACACTACGGGCACTTCTTTGTCTCACTGGTACGGGAACATTTTGAACTGTGCCTGTGGATTCAAATTTGTCCACTAGACGCTCAATTGTTGATCTGCTAGGACGATTATGACGACCATAAATTGGACGTAGCGCTCTTAACGTTGAGGCCACTGACTCCGAATTTCGGTAGTAAATTTTGATAATTTCGACTCGTTGTTGGCTCGTATATCATTCCAACATGAAATGGCAAACCTTGCTGAAGAGAAACGTCAAAAGAGCGGCAAGAAATATGGCGTCGTTTGCTGTCCCTGTCGCTCTACTTTTGTAGCGTCCCCGTTGAAAAATCCTGTACATTAGAAGGACTATCCCGGTTTTTCTGTGGCCGTGTTCATCCCTCATTATTGGTCGCATAATCTGGTTTAGCTTTCTTTGCCCACTTTCAGCACCTTTTGCCGTTATCACCTCTTCGATATCATTTGAAAAACAACATCAAAGGAGTTGTTCCAAATGTAATGCTCCAAAATCTAACCTTGCTCTGCTCCGGAGTTGACCTGCAGTTGGCCCTCTGTAGCAAGCTCCCGGTCCTTGAACTAGTCCTCCACCACCCGCAAGAAATAAATTGGGCGACTTGGCTCGCCTTTTCTGAAGCCGTACTGTTTTTCTGACAGGTCTCTTACCTTCTGTCCTGCAACGGCGATTCGCGGTCTCAGCATCTTTTCCAAGAATTTCCCAGCAGTATCCAGCATACACAAAGGTCGGTACGCGGGTGAAGAATCTGGGTCTCATTTGCCTTTACTGATAAGCACTAGACAGTGTGTCTTCTAGCTTCTGAGAAATAATCCTTCTTCCAAGCAGCTCTTTCGGTAATAATTGGGGCCATGAGTGGGCGATCACCTTTAAGATTTTGACGGATTCACGTCGAGTCCAGGAGCTTTTTTTGTTTTTTTTTTTTTAATTTTCACTGCTTAACCCAAATCTTCTTCCTTCAAGGGTGGTATTTCCTCTCGTTGGGCCACAGTGGTCTGGCCTTACCGGGTGTGCTGGGTGATGGGTGCTGATCAACGAAGAGATCCTCCCACTTCTCTTGTTACTCTTAAATAAATTTGGTTTCCTAAAAAATCTGATTAGTTCAGCCATTCTGCTACTGTTCAAATCGTTGAGATTGCTGTAGAAGAGGTCACCTAAGTGGTCTTTTCTGTTTTACAAGAAACACATGCAAATAAATTGTCCTATCGCTCTTTCCCTCGTCTTTGTTTACTTCGGTACAAATACCAGTCGAAGAGCATGCCTGCATAGGATGTAGGGTCAGTTGATTTGGAGGTAGCAACCTGCCTAATTTGAATTGGCGACATAGAGCTGTTGGCGTCCAGTGTTGGCCACATGTAGTTGGTTGACAAAAGACTAAGTCAAGATGTCTGCTATTTAGGTTTTGAGTGTCTTGTCTTAATAATTTTTTTAACTAATGCCCGAAGTATGTGCTAAATGACTCGATCCACTTTTATACCGATGGTTCCAAAACAAATGACGGAGTGGGTGCTGGTGTCTTCTCCGACAGGCTAAATCTCAGCCTATATTTCCGTCTTCCTGATCATTGCAGCGTGTTCCAGGCGGAACTCATGGCGATCAAAGAAGCCTTATCCTTTCTGAAAGAGATTGTAATATTTGCCAAGGATATTAGCATTTTCTCGGACAGCCAAGCGGCAATCAAATCCCTGGAATCAGTCTCAACAAATTCAAAGACAACCCTAGATTTAGCATTCATCTATGCTGGGTGCCTGGGCATAGTGATATTCCAGGGAACTGTAAGGCTGATGAACTCACCAGAAATGGAACTAAATCACCAATTGTACCCGACACGGGTGCACTAGGTATTCCTATCGCTACATGCAAAAGCTTATTAGCGCAACATGCTAACAGCAAATCAAACCTCAGATGGAGTCTTGGCACGACTTGTCAAACAACCAAACAAATTTGGCCAAGCTAGATTTGAGAAGATCAAAGGGACTGATTTCGCTCGATAGACCGCATATTTGCGATACCATAGGTGTCATCACGGGACACTGCTTAATAGGTAGGCACTCAGAAAGGCTAGGCCTCTTCTCAAATGACTTCTGTAGGAGCTGCATGAACGAGGAGGAGGAGGAAACAATACTTCATCTCCTTTGTAACTGCCCGGCCCTACCAAACAAGAGGAAGCTACATCTCGGGGCTTATTATTTTCAAAATCTCAGTGTTTTGGCAAAAAAAAGCCTCCTCCGCTTCGATAGCTTAAAATGGTTTTCCCACGGATAGTAAGGAGATTGGACATGATCCATGTGGTATCACAACGGACCAAAGTGTTCTAAGTGTGCTGGCGAACGCCGGCAGCCACTCTAACCTAACCTAACCTAATGCCCACCCTGCAAAGAATAAGCGTAACCACGGATTATCCACCATCACCACCTATAGTCTACTGCAGCCCACCTCTAATACACAACTCCCATGCAAAAGTATTTCGTACAACACCACTCCATCCCAAAATGAATTCCAAAATGTTAAAGGCAACTGGCATTCAGCACAAAAGTCCTTGAGACTTATTCAGCATTCAGAACTTTCCAAAGATGGCAGCGGCCAACCAGTAAGCACATAAAACAAAATAATTCAATTCACCGTCGTGTCGCGTTTAGAGAATTAGTATCTCTTCTGTGTATGATTCAACTTAGATATAGATACTGAGATGTGAGTTGAACGGTGTGCGCGCACACCGCCTTTGAAGTGCTAAAATATCAAATCCAAAAATACACAAAATACCAGGTAAGTTCTGATGTGTGGCTCGGTAGCAGTGGCAGCAGCAGTCTCCCCAAAGCACAGCGCAAAAGATCAAGTGACACCCTAACGACAAATATGGACGTGCAGATACTTATGTACGCACACATATACCAAGTCGTACATTTACATATTCGAGTGATGGAATAATTCATGTTGTTCAATTATTTTTTTTTGATTTTCTAGCGTTCTAGCTAGAGTAGGCCTATGTGTCTAAAATGTGCTCATCCAAGTTGTCGAAAAATCCCTCATTTTGGCCCGATTATTCTTTTCCAAACCCTATACACATCTGCAGTGAAACTCGCGTAATCAGTTAGATCCGGAGGAAAGTGTGGGTGAGTTATGGACATGACTCCATCCACGACGACTTGACATGGCCAGAAAAAAAATCAAAATTCATTCAACCTAACAAAAACCAAAAAAAAAATACATACAAGCATCTATATCTATCGCCAGCGTAGGAGCTCGATCAAGTAAACAAATCACGTAAGTACGTAGATCTGTGTATTGTCAAAGCCTCGTCTGGATTGATGCGGGGCCTTAGGTCGCAAGGGGTACCCCCCTCGTACTGTGTGGCTTGTTTGTTCGCGAAAGTAGCAGCATCTCTCATGTGATTTCCTTTCATTTTGGATCAACAGCAGCCACCATAGATACAAATACAACACATTAGATACATTATTTGTATCTCTCGATTCCTCGCACTGTTGGTGTACTTTCTAATTGGTTATGTGTTTGATGCGCTGACATACATACAAAAGCGAAACGTACGTATTGTTATTATTATATTTTCGTAGTTGTTTTTCTTTTTAACCTCTTCGTCTTCACTTGTTTCTTGTTTTTCTGTTTTTTTTTTTTTTTTGCTTTCGGTGATTTTTTTCGTTTGTTCCAGTGAACCTCGCTCGCGCGATTACGATTACGAATGAGTCTCGCTCGATGTGGATGCGATGATGATGTTGAGGTTGATATGTGTAGATGGTAGAGAAAAGTTTCATTTTGTAGGCTTTCCGCTGTGAGATGAAGAAATTCAATTGATGAATTGTTTTTAAGTCGAATGTGGGATGCGAATGCGAATACGATTTCGCAGGTGGCAGCTCGAAGAATAGGCTAATAGGAGAGAAGTCGCATCCGTCAGTCAAGTGGGGGCAATGAGGATGGGAAAAAAAGTGTTACATGGACACATTTCGGTAGTTGAGATCGTGTTTGCGTTTCAATTTTCATGTTGACTTGTTGCCAATGAAAGAGTGAAGTTTAGTCAAACATACCATATTTGGTTTTTTTTTTATCGTACCCAACCTACAGAGATAAGACGGCAATGAGGTTATGTGTACTAGGTTTCGAAATCGCACGTAATATGAGTAATGTACACAATTTTTCAGTGTTCTCATAAAAGCTGGGGTCAATTTGAAAAATCTGGTTAGGGTTTGGGCCTATGACGGGTGATAATATAAAATTGGTAAGATTGCCAATCAAATGGACTGCCTTGACCTGGTAGGGATTATAATAGCAGTCGATTTTGTCTCATTTTTTTTATCAGAGTAAAAAAATAAATATACGACATTAACGACCTTCCCAGATATGCCTGATGGCCTTCATGTAGGTCGGTCAAAACATGTACCTACAAACTTGCGGTAAATTATTGACACGTGCTGCTTGTCTATTGGTTTAATGCATTGAGAAAAAGTTACTCTTCAATGCTGGGAGTGATTTCAGTGCATTTTGTGAACTAAAGTGGGATATAATTGTATTTGATTTCTAAAAATTTTAAAAATGTCAGAGTACGGTATTCGCTTCGAAAGGTACGTAGGTACTTGTTTTTATAGAAAATTTAGTTTTACTAACTTTACAAGTTGTCGGTGTTTAAGGATAGTGATGCGATTACATGAGAACACAAGCGTTCTCACTCTAGCCTCTCACTATCAACTCCTACTCTCACCTCCACGCTGGTGACTGGTGGGTGCCTAGTACCTCGACTGGAGATGGGGTAATAAACCCCCTTTGGAAGGTCGTTGGTGGCAGCAAACGAGGGAGGGGGGAGGAGTGTCCTCTCACTAAGGCACTCACTCTAGGGCGGCAGCGGAGGAATTCCCTAGATGGAGTCAACGGTGGCGCCTACAGTTCCAGTTTGATCGAACTGGTAGTGAAATCCCTATATGAGCTGCTTCGACATATTTGAACACCAGGTCTATAGGGATTTCCAATATTGAGCCGAGTATTGGAAAAGAGTTGGTGGCAGAGGAGCCCTCAATGGGTCAACGGCAGCGCTCATATCCCAAAATGGGTTACTGACATCGGTATTTTTTGCGGCCCTCTGTCCTAGGGTCAAAACAAGGGCCTGGCCCTCCAGGCTGGGGGTTGTGCTTTGCGTTAACTACCCATCCACGGAAAAGAGATTATGTTACGAAGCAACCAATAGCCTCGGAAAGGACAGATATTATTGTGGACGACCCTGCTAAACAAGAAATGGACAACGACATTCGTATCTGCATCTGGAATGTGAGAACATTAAACAGGAGAGGTGCAGGCGAACAACTAGCGGAAGCCCTAAACTGCTACAGAGCAGACATTACTGCCATCCAGGAAATACGATGGGATGGGCTGGGCAAAAAGAGGATGAAAAACTGTGACATCTACTATGGACCGTCTTATAGTGAGTAGACACAGCGATTATTCGGATGCGGTAGGTTTTAAGTGCCAGACTTAGGCAAGAAGTCTTATGTTTCCAAGACATTAGCGAACGCTTTGTAACAATCCGTATCAAGGCCAAATTCGCAAAAATAAGCCTTATGTGCGCTCACGCTCTGACGGCGGAGGAAAACGATTATATAACTAAGGATTGCTTCTACGAGCTCCTCGACAAAACCTATGAGCGACTACCAAAATACGATGAAAAAATTTAATGTCGAAAGACTGCAATCGCCAGAGACCGCCAAGACCTTCGCGCAACGCGTATCCCTTAACATTTCGACTCAACAACACACTACCAGCATCTAATGTCGAAGAACAATGGCAACGATTTCAACAAGCCATTAGATCAGGCGCAACTGATGTGCTAGGTTTCTCTCGCCCACCAGCAAGAAACCCCGGGTTTGATGAGGAATGCCGACAAATGCTCGCAGCCAAGAACGAGGCCTACAAGGCTAAGCTGCAGGTGAAGACGAGAGCTGCTATTGAGCTCTATAGGCAAAGAAGAAGGGAAGAACATCGGCTTTTCAGCAAGAAGAAAAAAGAGCAAGAAAAGCGCGCGATCGAGGATATAGAGAGGTGCCACTCCAGGAACGATGTTCGCAAGTTTTACCAAAGTGTAAAACGTCAAAGCCAAGGATACAAGGCTCGAACAGAATCCTGTCGAGATGAACAAGGAAATATCGTATATGAGACACAGTCGATGCTATGGATATGGAAGAACCACTTCTGCAGACTGTTAAACAGCGATGACGAACAACATTCCGCTGTCAGGCAGAACGAACCATTTAATATTGGAAACGGCCAACTCAAGCTTAATAGGGCCGCCGGAAATAACGGCCTTCTCGTTGAGCTTTATAAAGCTGGCGGAGATGACTTCGTAAGTAACACCCACCAACTCATAAGCCAAATCTGGTCGGATGAAAGCATGCCTGAAGAATGGAACCTCTGCATCGTTTGCCCGATCCACAAAAAAAACGGAGACCCTTTGAACTGCGCCAACTTCAGAGGCATAAGTATGCTCAACATCGCCTACAAGATCCTATCTGCCGTAATATGTGAACGCCTGAAACCGTTTACCAACAACCTGATCGGCCCTTATCAGTGTGGTTTTAGGCCAGAAAAGTCCACAACCGATCAAATTTTCCCACTTCGGCAGATCCTGGAAAAAACTCAAGAAGTCCAAATCGATACCCACCACCTATTCATCGATTTCAAAGCCGCATATGACAGCATTTATAGAGACGAACTGTGTCTAGTTTTGGTATACCGCCCAAACTCGTCCGTTTGTGTAGGATGACGATAGAGAATTCTCGCTGCTCCATCAGGGTCGGAAACGACCTCACCGACACATTCGATACCAAAAAAGATTTAGGCAAGGCGATGCGCTGTCATGTGACTTCTTTAATCTGATTCTTGAGAGGATTGTGCAAAACTCCAAAGCCAACACCAGAGGTATTGACATCATTGGTAGGACTCAACGTGATGTCATAGCCACGTTTGCTAGTATAGAGAAGGAAGAGGCGAAAATGGGTTTAGCGGTATATGAGGGTAAGACTTAGTATATGCTGTCATCACGAAAGGACACACAACATCGACGAATTGGACAGAACGTCACCATTGAGAGACATAACTTTGAGGTAGTACGGGACTTTGTCTACCGCGGCTCCGCTATTAACTCTGACAACAACATCTCGTCAGAAATCAAACGAAGAATTACTCTTGCCAATCGCTGTTTTTTTCGGGCTAAGATGCAATTAAGTAGTAAAGCCCTCACTCGAACTACTAAGGAGATCCTATGTAAGACCCTGATCATCCCAGTCCTGCTCTACGGCGCTGAAGCATGGACCGTATCAAAAGCGGATGAAGAAATCCTTGGTAGATTCGAGAGGAAAATTCTTCGAAAAATCTTCGGTCCCGTTTGCGTTGACGGGCTATGGAGACGAAGATTCAACCAAGAACTATACGAGCTGTACAGCGACATGCCCCTGGTCAAAAAACTCCGCATTGGACGTTTAAGATGGCTAGGACATGTAGAAAGAATGGACACCAATACTCCGGCTCGCAGAGTCTTCGATTCCCAGCCAGACGTCGGACGCAGTAGAGGAAGACCTCGCCTTAAGTGGCGCGGACAAGTGGAAACCGACCTCAACCAACTTGGAGTGCGCAACTGGAGGCAGTTAGCTAAGGACCGGGCTAATTGGAGAGGCATGTTGGTTGAGGCCCAGGTTCATTCCGGACTGTAGCGCCACTTAAGTAGGTATCCCCGGATATTGAAGCAAGACCCAATGTTAAAGGCGTCCAAAAGCACCGCCAATTGCTGTATTGTTTCGCTCAATGCAGGAAGTTTCATTTTTGGCGGACCACCACCTTCAAATTTCGAAGTAAATGTTCGTATAATTACATTTCGACATTATTTATATCATTTTGAGCATCAATACCTAATCAAAATGTATTTTGGCAAAATCGTCAAATTCTCTCATTCTTGCGATTTGATATAACGGCGAACTCGCTGTGAAAGAGAAAGTTACGTACGACCCAGTTTTTATTTATTTTGAAAACGTAACTGCTATTGAATAACTGTCCGCAATTTTAAATCTCAAATTCAAAGTTGAGTCATTTTTCAACTTGCTGTTCACCTCTCGAGTTGAAATCAATTTGGTTTTAGCCAACTTGGGAGTTTTCGGGAAGTTGAACAATAGTGAATAAAACGGTCCTAAGTTTTTCAAACTTTTGTGTGTCCCATTGCGATTTAAAATTTGTAACGGAATAATCAGGACAATGATGAAGCCTACACCTCCAAAAATGATTCACTACACCGGGAAACCAAAATCCTAAAATCAGGTAATCAACAACAAAAAAAATATAGTTGACCCTTTCGACCATTGTACCAAAATCTTGAAAAAGTCTTGAAAAAGTCACCCTTATGACTTACGGCCACAGGACTCCGTAAGCCAGTCCGGCAAAAACAAAAAAAGGCTGTTCGAGGCCAAAGTATCTAGGCAGGCTAGCTTCCGCTCGTACTAGCTCGTCGGTTAGGGAGGGTACTTGATTAGCTGCGCCTGCGAACAATGTTACGATTACATGCCAGTATAGATGTAAGTATCTGAAAATATTAAGAGAGCCCGAAGTATCTCAAGTTTGTCAACCACAAATAGTAGTGCTACATCCGATGAGGTTCTCCAGGCGAAGAATCCTAAAGGTGTTAGAGTAGTCTTCTTCATTAACCCACACTCTGCTCCAGCCAATACACAAAAGGCATCAGCGAGCATCCGTGGTTACTATTGATCAAACTTTTGGTACCACAAAAAAAAGAAATTCATCCCATCGCGCACTCGTCAACCCATCTCAGACCCTATTCACGATCATGCCCAACAAAATAACGATTTTAGAAAACCATTCTCAGTTTAATTCGCAAAACCGATTTAGTTGTAGATACAGGCGCTTACAAATTGGACAGCTCGTAACAAAACTCATGGCATCCCAAATGTACATTCTATGTATCACTCTGTCGGAGATATTTATTCATCGCGATGTTATGGGTTATTCTCAAACATTTTCCGAAAGAAAAAACAATTGTCTACAATTAGTCGACTTATCTGTAGTCTGGTCTTAAATTAAATTATAACGCCCGCTTTATTCGACTTACAAATAAAGGTTCGTTAGCTTAAAATTCACATATTCGGTTACATTTGTGTCAGATCAGCTCAACTGATCGCACCCTATCAACTCATCAACTCCACAGCTCAACAACTCATCAACGGAATTCAATAGCGACAATTAACAGCCCAGAGTATCGACAAATTCCGCCCGCATCATCGTCATTCCCATTTCCATCTTCATCACCACCCTCGCGTCATCATCAATTTTTCAGTGCCCGTCTCACTTTCAATTTCCAAAAGAAATGCGATCAATGGAACCAAACCACCCGCCCTGTCACACGTTCCATCAATCGATTCCGATTATGGTCTCTTAATTTCAATATTAACTGTCCGAAGTCACCCTGGTCAAATGTCAGTTCACGAATCCTCCATCCCCCCACCATCCCCCAACATTCCCAACCAACCAAATACATGTAGAAATATGTCATCAGTCATTCGGCCGTATGCTGGTGTGCGTTGAGCATGGTCTCCCAACAAGATTTCAATCATCCAAAGCGCGTCCATTTGCCATGAACTGGGTAAGCCTCATCCACCACCATCACCAGGATGCGATGGGAAAATTGCTACAAAATACTTTTGATTCTCGTGTGCGTGAGAAAACCTTCCTCGAGCAAGCGAGAAATTCCGAAATCAACCCTCAAGGGAAATTCCTTGCCAAGTTCCTACGCCAACATTCGAGTACAGTACGTACGCACAAAGTGTGCGTATTCGTGCGTGTGTGTTGTTGCATGGCCACATATCTGCCCACAGCCACCATCCCATTGCTACAGCTCTCTACCTCTGCCACCATATCGCCGGCCGTCATCATTACCATCATCTCTAGGCTGAAATGGGTTCATTCGGTGTATATCTGGGTAGCCGGGTCCAATCATGTGGGCTACCATACTCTCAGTGCCGACGACGGCCACCCCTCAAGTAATCTGACCCAAATTTGATGAGAAATGGCAACGGGATTGGGATAGAACTCGTCGCGCTGTACACACATATCAACAGTCAAATCATCATCGTTTCCAGAATCTACCAGCCACCACCGAATGTGGGTGGTGGTGGAAGTGGAAGTGCTCAAAATAAATTAGATACGACAAAGGACAACAAACATGCGAGACGACAAAACAAAAGACGTGCAGGGATTGCTTTGGTCTTTCTTCGGTTCGGTTTCGTTGACTTTTTGCTGGTAAAAGTGTCGAATGGACATAGGGGAGAAGGATGTACGCATGGTCATCGATTTGGTGATAGCTCGGGATGATGATGAAGCTGATGATGATGGGATTTGCCAGTGAAATGACTGGAAAGACATCAACTTTTTGTGCTGCGAAGGGTGGGCGGTTGTAAATGTAGATCTCAGCGCTCTGGTTAACCATTTTGTGAGAGGGCTCTATGGGGAGTTGCAATGTCGTCATGTGATTTCAATTTCAATCGGGGATTCGAGTTCTTTTAAATCCCTGGTGGCACAGGGAACATTTCAACTCGGGTTTCTTTTAAAGATTGTAAGCAGCCCTTGGTGTTGTTTAATTTTGAAGTTTTTAATGCTGGTGGGGGATGTGTGTTTGGGGTGGAATTACTTTATCGGAGTCATATCGTTTTTGCCATATAAGTGACATGCTAGTTGAATTTTACTTTTATTATCGAATATTAAATTTAGAATTTAAGGCTTTTAATTAGAAGCAAATAAAACAGCGTCCGTAGGTTCTGGTGGACAAACTTTTCTACGTGTTTGACTGGGCATTTGGCTAAATTAATTTTGGGTAATAAACGCACCAATGAAAGACATCGTTAGATTCGCATTCACTTAGAATCTGGCAAATAAGGAGACTATACCGTGGGAGCTATGCCGGACTAAGAAACTGCTGAATAGTATGGGAGGCACGCCATCAGTGAGACATTTTTTTTAAATTACTGTATTTTAAAAAGTTTTCAAAACATTTTGAAATTCTAATATGCATCCATTTGCGTTGGGTTTCGCCTTAATTTTTGCACTTCAAATTTAGTTTTTGTGTTTAGGGAATAGGATTGGTGATACAAAAAGTCTGCAGAACTCCTTTTTCTCACTGATGAGACACATGCACATACAGTGAGACAGCTGGTAATTTCCAGAGTAATTTCCTGACATTTTTGAGCAGCTGTCATTTTTTAATTTCTTCAGATGACGTGTCAAAGTTTAGTGTGCTATGTGGCATTGCTCACTGGCTTTACGCAGACTCAACCCATTGTTTACTAAGTCAAAGGTGGTCTTCATTGCATCTTCAGTAAATGTTCCTTATGGAAAAGTATTCATGATAATGTAGTTGTATGTTGCTAACTTTTTTTCTCACATTTAACAAAAAAAAATCAATTTCCAAAAGTGAAACCCTGCCTCACTGTTTGTCGATGTAAACTGTCTCACTGTTAGCGAATCTTTTAAAAATTAAAAAAAATGAAATACCTACTACAAAAGCTACTCATTCAAACATATTAAATGCCCTATCAATATTTACTACACAAACCAAACATCATGGCGTTTAGCAAAGTGTTGAAGAGGACCCGAATGAATCGATTTGCCACCGTGCACAGCAATTGGAGCTTTGTCCATCAACTTTATGAAAGATTCTGCGCAACGAATTTGGATTACTATAAGATCCAGCTTGTGCAAGAATAAAAGCCGCGAGACCATGCAATCCGTCGTGATTTTGGTGTTTGGGCCGAAAATGAGACTGATCTCGATGCTGATTTTCATCGCAAAATTTTGTTCAGTGATGAGGCTCATTTTTGGTTGAATGGCTACGTCAACAAGCAAAATTGCCGCATTTGGAGTGAAGAGAATCTACATGAGACCCTTGAGACGCCATTACATCCACAAAAACTGACTGTTTGGTGTGCTCTATGGGCTGGTGGAGTCATTGGGCCATACTTCTTCCGAAATGGAGACCGGTATAGACCCATGGACCTGTCAATTGGCCACCAAGATCGTGCGAATTGACACCATTGGATTACTTTCTTTGGGGATATGTGAAGGCGCTCATCTACGCCAACAAACCAGAAACGTTAGGGCCTTGAAAATCAACCTTTGTGACGTTATTGCCGACATACGGCCACAAATGCTCAAAAAAGTGGTTGAAAATTGGACCTCTAGACTTGGCTTTATTCGAACCAGCCGCGGTGGCCACATGCCCGATATCATATTTAAACATTAATGGCATAAAATTATCCTTACTTACTTACTTAAGTGGTGCTACAGTCCGGGATGAACCTGGACCTCAACCAACATGCCTCTCATATTAGCCCGGTCCTTAGCTAACTGCTTTCAGTTGCGCACTCCAAGTTGCTTGAGGTCGGTTTCTACTTGTGCGCGTCACTTAAGGCGAGGTCTTCCTCTACTGCGGCCAACGTCTGGCTGGGAATCTAAGACTCTGCGAGCCGGAGTATTGGTGTCCATTCATTCTACATGTTCTAGCCTAGAACGTCCAATGCGGAGTTTTTAGACCAGGGTATGTCGCTGTACAGCTCGTATAGTTCGTGGTTGAATCTTCGTCTCCATAGCCCGTCAACGCAGACGGGACCGAAGATTTTTCAAAGAATATTTCTCTCGAATCGACCAAGGATTTCTTCATCCGCTTTTGATACGGTCCATGCTTCAGCGCCGTAGAGCAGGACTGGGATGATCAGGGTCTTATATATGATCTCCTTAGTAGTTCCAGTGAGGGCTTTACTACTAAATTGCCTTCTAAGCCCGAAGATACAGCGATTGGCAAGAGTAATTCTTCGTTTGATTTCTGACGAGATGTTGTTGTCAGAGTTAATAGCAGAGCCGAGGTAGACAAAGTCCCGTACTACCTCAAAGTTATATCTGTCAATGGTGACGTTCTGTCCAATTCGTCGATATTGTGTGTCCTTCCGTGATGACAGCATATACTTAGTCTTACCCTCATTTACTGCTCAACCACTTTTTGCAGCTGCAAGTTGCATCCGACCAATGATGTCAATATCGTCGGCGTATGCTAGTAGATGTACCGATTTTTGGAAGATTGTGCCTTTGGTGTTGGCTCGAGAGTTTTTCACAATCCTCTCAAGAATCAAATTAGGAAATCACATGACAGCGTCTCGCCTTGCCTAAATCCTTTTTTCGTATCGAATGTGTCGGTGAGGTCGTTTCCGACACTGATGGTGCAGCGAGAATTCTCCATCGTCATCCTACACAAACGGACGAGTTTGGGCGGTATACCAAAACTAGACATTGCTCTGTATAGTTCGTCTCTATAAATGCTGTCGTATGCGGTCTTGAAATCGATATGTGCCGAAGTGTGAAAATTTGATCGATTGTGGACTTTCCTGGCCTAAAACCACACTGATAAGGGCCGATCAGGTTGTTGGTAAACGGTTTCAAGCGTTCACATATTATGGCAGATAGGATTTGTAAGCGATGTTGAGTAGACTTATGCCTCTGTAGTTGGCGCAGTTCAGAGGGTCTCCTTTTTTGTGGATCGGGCAAACCATGCTGAGGTTCCATTCTTCAGGCATGCTTTCAACCGACCAGATTTGGCTTATGAGTTGGTGGACGTTACTCACCAAGTCATTCCCACCGGTTTTATAAAGCTTGGCTGATAGATCGTCATTTCCGGCGGCCTTTTTAAGCTTGAGTTTAGATATTTCTATCCTCACTTCACATAGGTCGGGTGGTTGGCAGTTTTCGCTGTCGTTGCCAATATTAAATGGTTCGTTCTGCCTGACAGCGGAATGTTGTTCGTCGTCACCGTTTAACAGTCTGCAGAAGTGGTTCTTCCATGTCCTCAGCATCGACTGTGTCTCAACTACGATATGGACAAGGACCATCTCGACAGGATTTTGTTCGAGCCTTGTATCCTTGGCTTTGACGGTTTACACTTTGGTAAAACTTGCGAACATCGTTCCTGCAGTGGCACCTCTCAATATCCTCAATCGCGAGCTTTTCGTGCTCTTTAGTCTTCTTTCTGAAAAGCCGATGTTCTTCCCTTCTTCATTGCCTATGGCAGCTGTCGTCTTCACCTGCAGCTTGGCCTTGTAGGCCTCGTTCTTGGCTGCGAGCATCTGTCGGCATTCTTCATCAAACCAGGGGTTTCTTGCTGGTGGTCGCGAGATACCTAGCACATCAGTTGCGGCTGATCTAATGGCTTGTTGGCATTGTTGCCATTGTTCTTCGACATTAGATGCTGATGGTATGGTGTGAATCGAGGGATACGCGTTGCGCGAAGTTCTTGGCGGTCTCTGGCGATTGCAGTCCTTCGACATTAAATTTATTCACAGTATTTCTGGTTTTTTGTGGCGTGGTGGATATCCGCATCCTTACCTTGGCTGCAACAAGGTAGTGGCCCGAGTCGATATTAGCCCCTCGGAACGTTCGGACCTCCAAAATACTGGATGCGTGCCTCTTGTCTATCGCAATGTGATCAATTTGGTTGACTGTTCGTTGATCTGGAGACCACCATGTCCCCTTATGGATATCGAGGTGAGGAAACCATTTACTGGCTATAGTGGCATTTCGTTCCTTAGCGAAGTCAATTAGCCTATGACCGTTACCAGACGTGTTGTAGTGTAGGCTATATTTTCCGACAGTACTGCTAAAGATGTCTTCTCTTCCTATCTTTGCGGTCAAATCTCCCAGCATGATTTTAACATCGTACCTTGGTAGTCGCTCATAGCTTTTGTCGAGGGGCTCGTAGAAGCAATCCTTAGTTATATCATCTTTTTCCGCCATCGGAGCATGAGTGCATATAGGGCTTATGTTGGCGAATTTGGCCTTGATGCGGATTGTTACAATGCGTTCGCTAATGTCTTGGAAAGATAAGACTTCTTGCCTAAACCAGGCACTTATAACAAATCCGCATCCAAATAGCCGCTCTTTCTGCTCACTACAACACGGTCCATAGTAGATGTCACAGCTTTTCATCCTCTTTTTGCCCGGCCCATCCCATCGTATTTCCTGGATGGCAGTAATGTCTGCTTTTTAGCAGTTTAGGGCTTCCGGTAGTTGTTGTCTATTTTTCGTTTAGCAGGGTCGTCAAAAATAATATCAGTCCTTTCCGAGACTATTGGTTGCGCTGCCGTTGACCTTTCGATTCATCCGCCACCATCGCTGTTCAAGGGGCCTGATACCCTTGTGATTCTTAGATAACCTGTTGTCCGATTTTGTCGAAGCAGCTTATCTAGGTTCGCCTGGGATGGCAGACCGAGTATTAATTTCGCGCCATTCTGACCAGAGTAATGATAGTGTTGCTGTTATCTCGCACTTATCGATCTTGAGTAATGGCCAAAATTAATATGTATATCTCGGTGGGGTTTAAAAAGACCTTTACTTTAGCTGAAGATATTTTTTCAATCGCCAGCGCATCATACTTTTGATTAGCCTTTCAGTGGTCTGTGCTTAGGGAGGTGATATTGATGTTATAACCTAATTCACAATTCCGTAGCCCATCGGAAAGTAAGAAAATGCGGCTCTCGATCACATAGTCGAAAACGTTAACATGATGTTTCACTACAAAATATTATCAAAATAAAATTCATTACATTCCAACGCCCCATATAACCGCTGCATTTAGGATCACATTTTACAAATTGTTCGGCTCCTTCCCTGGTTGTGAAATAAAACTGAATCTGCCACAAAAACATAAAATGAACATTTCTCTTTCCTTGGCATTCTCACTAAACAAATAATTTCAACTATCTATGTACCATGTACATATTTCCACTCTTACATATATGCTTTTAATTTTAACGACAAATGGAATCAGATAGCAACAACCCTAGAGCAATTTTATATCCTCTCCCTAGGGCTCGACCAAAAATAGCACAACGATATAATAAAACCAAAAAAAAAACACATATACCCCAATTTCGGGCTAATAATTGCCCAAAAATACCTCAGAACAACTGAAATACTTCTGCATATCCAATGCTGACCTAAAAACAGTCCTCCACTTATTCATGTTCTCCAAAAACCATCAAATATTAGGTTTGAAAACAACCCCCCAACCACGCGCACATACGAGCCCAGAGAAACAATCGATTTATCGTCAACTGGTCAACAGTTGAAATCTAGGACAAACTGGTATCCTCCTGCCATGCGAGAGAACTCAACCGTCGACATGTCCTAAATTTGTTCGGCCAAAAAATGTTCGACCAATATCATCCACATGCGATATCGAAAAACCACCCTCAACCCAACCCCCACCCCCCAAAACAAAAATCACAAAAAAATTGAAAACAAACGAAAATATGTTTGGGAAAATGTGAGCCAAATTATTTATTCATCAGCTATCCATGTGTATACACACACAAGCACGGAGAAGTCAATAAATTTCGACAGCCCACAAAATTAACTTCATTTACGCCAAGGTGGTAAATTCGTTGACATTTCCATTGGCTCATGATGCGTGCGTAACAGAATGTCAAACAGCCGAAACTAGGAAAGAACCGTTCGAAATTAATATACCACCGTTAAGTTGCGCCATCCTTGAAATACCCATCCGGGTTATAAAAACAACACAACCATATGCAATGGCATAATTTTTATGGAAAAAAAAAACCGAAAACCAGGATTCATAAGGACGATAGGAAAAGTTCGGAGTAAATTTATGTGTGGAACGCAGTAGAACGACACGATAGTCGACGCGGTTTATTGAGTGCTTTTTCTACGGAATTGTGGGAGGTCGATCTATTACGCGCAGCACGCTAATAAATTTGTAAAGGGAATAATGGTAATAAAAAAAAAGTGTATTTATTAATCCACTAAAAGCATACAACTGGAGGGGTGGAGGGCGGTGCTGCGCGTCGGCAGAATTCCACTGACATAAGGCAATATCAATCATATCGAATTATTTTGACAAGTCTATGGGCTTGAGTTTTACGACTGTACTCTGCACGCGATGTTACAGCTTCTTTTTTTTTTTTCTAAGAATAATTTTGACACTTATTTATGCGTATATTGGTGGCATCAAAATCGATGGATAGGAACGTCATTTGGAAAAGTAATAATTATACCCAACGCTGACGAGACTTTGGGGAGATTGCAAGGGCCAAAACTGTTTTCTAACTTTAACACTTGACCAACCGAGTAATATGGCAGAATTGGACAGCCCTCTCACGAGCACTGAGCGATGCAAGATCGAATAGAAGGCCTCGTGGGAGGGCCAAGCGTCCAAGGTGGAACTACAACCTCAGTCCGGGATGAACCTGGGCATCAACCAACATGCATTCAAAACTAATATACCGCTATGGGATAGGGTATAATAAAAGATGGCGTTGTGTTCAGAAGTGAATGAGTTTAGGTACAAAAATGTTTTAAGCCGTGTTAGCACCGGAAAAATGCAGAAAATTTCTGAAGGTTTTGTTGTGATGTCGAAAAATTTAGAAAAACTGAGAAAACCCAAAAAGAGGACAAATTGCTTGTTTTTTTTTTTCAAAAAGATAGATTAGAAAAAAAAGGAAGGGTCCTCTTAAAAGAGCACGTCTGGTCAGCCTAAACATATCTCTCCAATTAGCCCGGTCCACAGCTAACTGCCTTCAGTTACGCACTCCAAGTTGGTTGAGGTCGGTTTTAACTTATGCGCGCAACTTAAGGCGATTTCATCATCAACTGCGTCCGACGTCTGGTTGGGAATCGAAGACTCTGCGAGCCGGAGTATTGGTGTTCATTCGTTCTACATGTCCTAGCCATCTTAAACGTCCAATGCGGTGTTTTTTGACCAGAGGTATGTCGCTGTACAGCTAGTATAGTTCATGGTTGAATCTTCGTCTTCTTAGCTCGTCAACGCAAACGGGACCGAAGATTTTTCGAAGAATCTTTCTCTCGAATCGACCACGGATTTCTTCATCCGCCTTTGATACGGTCCATGCTTCAGCGCCGTAGAGCAGGACTGGGATGATCAGGGTCTTATATAGGATCTCCTTAGTAGTTCGAGTGAGGGCTTTACTACTCAATTGCCTTCTTAGTTCGAAGAAACAGCGATTGGCAAGAGTAATTCTTCATTTGATTTCTGACGAGATGTTGTTGTCAGAGTTAATAGCGGAGCCGAGGTAGACAAAGTCCCGTACTACCTTAAAAGTTATATCTGTCAATGGTGACGTTCAGTCCAATTCGTCGATGTTTCGTGTCGACAGCATATATTTAATCTTACCCTCATTTACTTCTAAACTCATTTTTGCAGCTTCCTTCTCAATACTAGCAAACGTGGCTATGACATCACTTGAGTCCTACCAACGATGTCAAAAGTGTCGGCGTATGCTAGTAGTTGCACCGATTTTTGGTAAATTGTGCCTCTGGTGTTGGCTCGGGAGTTTTGCACAATCCTCTCAAGAATCAAATTGAAAAAGTCACATGACAGCGCATCGCCTTGCCTAAATCCTTTTTTGGTATCGAATGTGTCGATGAGGTCAATTCCGACCCTGATCGAGCAGCGAGAATTCTCCATCGTCATCCTACACAAACGGACGAGTTTGGGCGGTATACCAAAACTAGATACGGCTCTGTACAGTTCGTCTCTATAAATGCTGTCATATGCGGCTTTGAAATCGATAAATAGGTGGTGGGTATCGATTTGGACTTCTTGGTTTTTTTCCAGGATCTGCCGAATTGTGAAGATTTGATCGATTGTGGACTTTCCTGGCCTAAAACCACACTGATAAGGGGCCGATCAGGTTACTGGTAAACGGTTTCAAGCGTTCACATATTACGGCAGATAGGATCTTTTAGGCGATGTTGAGCAGACTTATGCCTCTGTAGTTGGCGCAGTTCAGAGGGTCTCCTATTTTGTGGATCGGGCAAACGATGCTTTGGCTTATGAATTAGAGGATGTTACTTACCAATTCCGTCATTTCCGGCGGCCTTATTAAGCTTGAGTTTAGATATTGCTATCCTCACTTAATTTAGGTCGGGTGGCTGGCAGTTTTTGCTGCCGTTGCCAATATTAAATGGTCCGTTCATCCCGACAGCGGAATGTTGTTTGTCATCGCCGTTAAACAGTCTGCAGAAGTGGTTCTTCCATGTCCCCAGCATCGAATGTGTCTCAACTAAGATATTTCCTTGTTCATCTCGACAGGATTCTGTTCGAGCCTTGTATCCTTCGCTTTGACGTTTTACACTTTGGTAAAATTTCTCTATATCCTCGATCGCGCGCATTTCTTGCTCTTTTTTCTTCTTTCTAGAAAGCCGGTGTTCTTCCCTTCTTCTCTGCCTATAAAGCTCAATGGCAGCTCTCGTCTTCACCTGCAGCTTAGCCTTGTAGGCCTCGTTCTTGGCTGCGATCATCTGTCGGAATTCTTCATCAAACTAAGACTTTCTTGAAACCGAGCACATCAGTTGCGGCTGATCTAATGAATTGTTCACAATGTTGCCATTTCTTTTGACATTAGATGTTGGAGGTGTGATGTTAATGGAGAGGTTAAGGGATACGCGTATTACTTGTGCTTGACGATTTCTTATGATTGCAGTCTTTCGACATTAAATCTTTTCACAATATTTCATTTTTACCTTGACTGCATCAGGGTAGTAGTCCGAATCGATGTTAGCCCCTCGGAATGTTGGGTCATTCAAAATACTAGATGCGTGCCTCTTGTCTTTCTGCCCACTATAACACGTCCATAGTAGATGTCACAGTTTTTCATCCTCTTTTTGCACGACCTATCCCATCGTATTTCCTGGATGGCAGTTGTGTCTGCTTTTTTGCCTGCACCTCTTTTATTTATTGTTCTCAAAGATAATGTTCTCTCAGATGCAGATACGAACGTTGTTATCTATTGTTCGCTTACCGTGCTCGTCAAATATTATAAAATCAGTCCTTTCCGAGACTCTGGGTTGCTTCGTAATAACAATTCTTTCCGTGTGATAGAAATAACAGCTTCGCACGCACAAATGAAGGGAGTCGCTGGTTTTGAGGCCCTGTATGGACTGTTAATGCAAAATATTACATTTTTAACTTTCTCTTAAAAAGAGAAAGATATTGTTTCCGTTTTTCGACCTCAAGATTTTGATTGAATATTACATTGATGGTTGGGTGTTGTAGAACGAGGGTAGACTCTGATTGGCGTTAACTTGGCAATGCCCAGTGTTGCAACTCTGCAACATCAAATGTGCTTATCTTTACCTCCAAGTGGTAACCATCGGGTACTGGTCTCATCCAACCGGATTTGACTTGCTAAACGATAAGTGCGAGCGTTGATAACACGACGAAAAACAGCAACACTATAAACACCCTGGTGAGTATGGCACGGATGAATACACGGCCTGCTGTCCCAGGCGAACCTAGATGAGCTGCTCTGACATATTTGGACAACAGGTTGTCTAGGAATTTCAAGGGTTAGTCAGGCCCCTTGAACAGAGATGGTGGCGGATGAACCGAAAGGCCAACGGCAGCGCTCAATCCCATAGTGGATACTGATGGCCCCGTGTCCTAGGGGTATCTAATAAATTGGAACTGGCCCTCCAGGTTGGGGGTTGTGCTTTGGGTTAACTACCCACCCACAGAAAAAAAACATAGTTACGAAGCAACCAATAGCCTCGGAAAGGACTGATTTTATTGTTGACGACCCTGCTAAACGAAAAAAGGACAACGACGTTCGTATCTGCACCTGGAATGTGAGAACATTAAACAGGAGAGGTGCAGGCGAACAACTAGCGGAAGCCCTAAGCTGCTACAAAGCAGACATTACTGCCATCCAGGAAATACGATGGGATGGGCCGGGCAAAAAGAGGATGAAAAACTGTGACATATACTACGGACCGTGTTATAGTGAGCAGAAACAGCGACTTTTCGGATGCGGATTTGTTATAAGTGCCAGACTTAGGCAAGAAGTGTTATGTTTCCAAGACATTAGCGAACGCATAGTAACAATCCGCATCAAGGCCAAATTCGCCAACATAAGCCTTTTATGCGCTCACGCTCCGACGGAAGAAAAAGATGATATAGCTAAGGATTGCTTCTACGAGCTCCTCGACAAAACCTATGAGCGACTACCGAAGTACGATGTTAAAATCGTGCTGGGAGATTTTAACGCAAAGGTAGGAAGAGAAGACATCTTTAGCAGTACTGTCGGAAAATATAACCTACACGACAACACTTCTGGTAACGGACTTAGGCTAATTGACTTCGCTACGGAACGAAATGCCACTATAGCCAGCACACGGTTTCCTCACCTCGATATCCACAAGGGGACATGGCGGTCTCCAGATCAACGAACAGTCAACCAAATTGATCACATTACGATAGACAAGAGGCACGCATCCAGTATTTTGGATGTCCGAACATTCCGAGGGGCTAACATCGACTCGGACCACTACCTTGTTGTAGCCAACGTAAATATGCGGATATCCACCACGTCACAACAAACTAGAAATACTGTGAAAAAATTTAATGTCGAAAGACTGCAATCGCCAGAGACCGCCAAGACCTTCGCGCAACGATTATGCCTTAACCTCTCGATTCACACAACACCACCAGCATTTAATGTCGAAGAACAATGGCAACGATGCCAACAAGCCATTAGATCAGCCGCAACTGATGTGCTAGGTTTCTCGCGCCCACCAGCAAGAAACCCCTGATTTGATGAGGAATGCCGACAGATGCTCGCAGCCAAGAACGAGGCCTACAAGGCTAAGCTGCAGGTGAAGACGAGAGCTGCCATTGAGCTCTATAGGCAGAGAAGAAGGGAAGAACATCTGCTTTTCAGAAAGATGAAAAAAGAGCAAGAAAAGCGCGCGATCGAGGATATAGAGAGGTGCCACTCCAGGAACGATGTTCGCAAGTTTTACCAAAGTGTATAACGTCAAAGCCAAGGATACAAGGCTCGAACAGAATCCTGTCGAGATGGTCCTTGTCCATATCGTAGTTGAGACACAGTCGATGCTGAGGTTATGGAAGAACCACTTCTGCAGACTGTTAAACGGCGATGACGAACAACATTCCGCTGTCAGGCAGAACGATCCATTCAATATTGGCAACGACAGCGAAAACTGCCAACCATCCGACCAAAGTGAAGTGAGGATAGCTATATCTAAACTCAATCTTAATAAGGCCACCGGAAATGACGGCCTTCCCGCTGAGCTTTATAAAGCTGGCGGAGATGACTTGGTAAGTAACATCCACCAACTCATAAGCCAAATCTGGTCGGATGAAAATATGCCTGAAGAATGGAACCTCAGCATCAGTTGCCCGATCCACAAAAAAGGAGACCCTCTTAACTGCGCCAACTACAGAGGCATAAGTCTACTCAACATCGCCTACAAGATCCTATCTGCCGTAATATGTGAACGCCTGAAACCGTTCACCAACAACCTGATCGGCCCTTATCAGTGTGGTTTTAGGCCAGGAAAGTCCACAACCGATCAAATTTTCACACTTCGGCAGATCCTGGAAAAAACCCAAGAAGTCCAAAACGATACCCACCACCTATTTATCGATTTCAAAGCCGCATACGACAGCATTTATAGAGACGAACTATACAGAGCCATGTCTAGTTTTGATATACCTGACAAACTCGTCCGTTTGAGTAGGATGACGATGGAGAATTCTCGCTGCACCATCAGGGTCGGAAACGACCTCACCGACACATTCGATACCAAAAAAGGATTTAGGCAAGGCGATGCGCTTTCATGTGACTTTTTCAATTTGATTCTTGAGAGGATTGTGCAAAACTCCCGAGCCAACACCAGAGGCACAATTTTCCAAAAATCGGTGCAACTACTAACATACGCCGACGATATTGACATCATTGGTAGGACTCAACGTGATGTCATAGCCACGTTTGCTAGTATAGAGAGGGAAGCGGCAAAAATGGGTTTAGCAGTAAATGAGGGTAATACAAAGTATATGCTGTCAACACTAAAGGACACACAACATCGACGAATTGGACAGAACGTCACCATTGCGAATAAAACTTTGAGGTAGTACGTGACTTGATCTACCTCGGCTCCGTTCTTAACTCTGACAACAACATCTCGTCAGAAATCAAACGAAGAATTACTCTTGCCAATCGCTATTTCTTGGGGCTAAGAAGGCAATTTAGTAGTAAAGCCCTCACACGAACTACTAAGGAGATCCTTAACAAGACCCTGATCATCCCAGTCCTGCTCTACGGCGCTGAAGCATGGACCGTATCAAAAGCGGATGAAGAAATCCTTGGTCGATTCGAGAGAAAAATTCGTCGGAAAATCTTCGGTCCCGTTTGCGTTGACGGGCTATGGAGACATAGATTCAACCACGAACTATACGAGATGTACAGCGACATAACCCTAGTCAAAAAACTCCGCATTGGACGTTTAAGATGGCTAGGACATGTAGAAAGAATGGACACCAATACTCCGGCTCGCAGAGTCTTCGATTCCCTGCCAGACGTCGGACGCAGTAGAGGAAGACCTCGACTTAAGTGGCGCGCACAAGTAGAAACCGACCTCGACCAACGTGGAGTGCGCAACTGGAGGCAGTTAGCCCAGGACCAAACTAATAGGAGAGGCATGTTGGTTGAGGCCCAGGTTCATCCCTGGTAGCGCCACTTAAGTAAGTAAGAACGAAGTCAATTTAGCGAACTAAAATAAAGCTCAAAACTTTGCCCCAAATATCAAAAACGCCAGTTTAACTAGCCCTCTCAATTTGGATAGAAAAAACCTCAACATATCCCTCCATCCTTAACATTGTCATGAAAACCAACAAAAACTCCTTGAAGTGCACCCACCCATTGTGAGCTAACCTTCTACAATGCTATGCGCTTCTTTGTCTTGTCAAAGTTTTTCTATAAAAAAAAAGAGAAATATTCAAAAACATTTGCTTACCCTCATGGCCATCCCTTAAAACCATCAAAAATCCATCCATATGTCCACTTTTTGGGAATCAAGCAATTCGCCTCCGCACATGATTTGATTTTGCCAATAACCCCCCGTTGACTGGAAATCTAATAAAAATCCAAACACAAAGCCTATCGACCAACAGGTCCTTCGTTTTTATTTTATTGTCGCCAATAGCTACTCCTTTTTGTGGAATTCATTTTTTTTTTTTTTCAAATTTCCTATTGATCTGGAAAAATTCTATTTCCCATTATACATATGGGCAAAATGAATTCTTAATCCTGCCCCTTCCGTTGGCTTGGTTGTCAGTTCACCCCGATTCTACTCGGCTCGAGGTAGTTTTCGAAAATGATAAAAATGCGCAATGACCATTCTGTGACCCGGCGGGTGGTTGTGCATATCTTTCACATATATGTACACCCCCAGGATAGGAAATTCAAATAACGCGCGCACCTACATATAAAAACAAACAAATCAAACATGGTGTTGGCAAAGAGGGTTAAATGTGAGTGTACGTCAAAACTCAAATAAGCAACCACCCCGTCAACACCAGCTAGCTACAAAAATGAAATAAAAAAAAAAACACAACACAATAACAACCACTCTGGTTCTATTATAAACTGATAGTAATAACGGTAATACAACCACCAAACACAACGCTATACCGGTTTTGCTGTGTATCACAATTCACCAAACAGCAGCAGGGGGGTGTATAGGATATTGAAAAGCAACAACAAACTGGTCGACAGGGGATAATTGCCCACCCCACAAGCTCGCGCCACTTTATGATGAATGAGTGAGCGTGAACAAGTTAAATGAAGCCACCACCACCACCACTATCCGAGTGTTAGTGTACTCTAGGATAGGCGCAGTGTAGTAAGAGTTGAACACTACATGACAGCCCCTTGCTATCGTCATCAACCCCCATCAGCCCACTTCCGGTGGTCGTCTTCACTTCACCTTGGTTTACCCGAAATAGAAGTTTTGTTGTTTTCTTTTGTTTTGTTGGACTCTAAGGGTTGTGTTTGCCCTGAGCACCGTAACAAAATGCGGGACACTACCAGTCGCTCAGAAGGTACTCCCAGAAAGTAGTAGGTATGATTCAGCGCTCAGGGGTTGATTGTAGGTTTGCAGATACGTTTTATATTTTTTTTTCGTTCAACTGGCTGAATGGAAAACGAGGACGACTAACACTGTTACAGAGGGAAATATAAATTTAGTGGTGTTGGTGAATGAGAATATTATCATCGGTGAAGGAAGGGTGGTGTATAGGGTGCGGAAATTGTGAAACAGGCGAAAAGCGCACATTGAAGAACTCGGGCAGGGCATCATTAATATTAAATTGCAGAGGGTTTTATGTGAATTTAGTGTTGCTGTTGGTGTTTTAAAAAGGTAGTTTAACGGTTACGAAAGATGCAGAAAGGGACGACTTTAGGTAGACTGAGCAAAGTTGAGCATCATGAATATCATCTGTCGATTGAAACTGTTTTTGAAGTTTATTTAGATTATCACCCTTATTACGAACTATCACGTTCGAATTGACATTTATCAATCAATTTTATCAAATGGTATTGTGACTGTCAACTGGAAATAGTATCGATCCGTTGTGAATTTTTTTTAAATAATCTATTTCATCGATATTTTTGTCAGCTGACAAATTTTTCTTTCAATCGTAAATTTGTAGTCGACAAGTGTGGATTTACGTGGTGAAATTATTAATTATTATTTCCAAAGGTCTCAACAGGTATTAAATAAGCGATGTACAAGACCTAGATTGAAGTCTTTGCTCAAACTCAACTGTGCACTGTTGCAAGTTTTAAAATATTCGACACTGGTCGAAGGTTTTTTTAGTTTCCTATTTCATGCAAAAGATAAAAAATTGCATCCTTTGATAAGCGAAAGTTTTGTACAAAACTAGAAGTGAGCAGAGTGGTTACTTAGGTTTAATTTGAAAAACAACAGGTTTTCTTAAATTTGGCTTTCCGAATCTATTTCGAATCTATCTGTTTCAATAATTGAATTCAGAAATGAGTCACTAAAAAAATACCTTACAGGCCTAATAAATGATGCAAGTACTGACTACTCGCTCTGGAAGGCAACAAAGAAAATGAACAGGTCAACAGCACTCACTCTCAGGTGGCAGCGGAGGAATTCAAGATGGAGTCAACGGTGGCTCCTACAGCTCCAGTTGGATATAAGCTGCTTCGACATATTTGAACACCAGGTCTATAGGGATTCCAATACTGAGCCAGGGTGTTGGAAAAGAGTTGGAGGCGGAGGAGCCCTTAATGGGTCAACGGCAGCGCTCATATCCCAAAATGGGCCACTTACATCGGCCACAACCAGCCTCGGATAATGAAACTCCTCATATGGAAACAAGACCCGAAACGTCAATGGACTATGATATGAGTGTATTCAGTTGGAATGTACGAACACTCTACACCCCGGGTGCTACTCAAAAACTTTAATCTGTCCTCACGCGGTACAAGGCAGATATAACCGCAATCCAGGAGATACGATGGATGGAGATGTTGTTGTCAGAGTTAATAGCGGAGCCGAGGTAGACAAAGTCCCGTACTACCTCAAAGTTATATCTGTCAATGTTGACGTTCTGTCCAATTCGTCGATATTGTGAGTCCTTTCGTGATGACAGCATATACTTAGTCTTACCCTCATTTACTGCTAAACCCATTTTCGCCGCTTCCTTCTCTATACTAGGAAACGTGGCTATGACATCACGTTGAGTCCTACCAATGATGTCAATATCGTCAGCGTATGCTAGTAGTTGCACCGACTTTTGGAAAATTGTGCCTCTGGTGTTGGCTTTGGAGTTTTGCACAATTCTCTCAAGAATCAGATTAAAGAAGTCACATGACAGCGCATCGCCTTGCCTAAATCCTTTTTTGGTATCGAATGTGTCGGTGAGGTCGTTTCCGACCCTGATGGTGCAGCGAGAATTCTCCATCGTCATCCAAACACCGAGTTTGGGCGGTATACCAAAACTAGACATGGCTCTGTATAGTTCGTGTGGTATGCGGCTTTGAAATCGATAAATAGGTGGTGGGTATCGATTTCGACTTCTTGGGTTTTTTCTAGGATCTGCCGAAGTGTGAAAATTTGATCGGTTGTGGACTTTCCTGGCCTAAAACCACACTGATAAGGGCCGATGAGGTTGTTGGTAAATGGATTCAGGCGTTCACATATTACGGCAGATAGGATCTTGTAGGCGATGTTGAGCAGACTTATGCCTTTGTAGTTGGCGCAGTTCAGAGGGTCTCCTTTTTTTTTTGTAGATCGGGCAAACGATGCTGAGGTTCCATTCTTCAGGCATGCTTTCATCCGACCAGATTTGGCTTATGAGTTGGTGGATGTTACTTACCAAGTCATCTCCGCAAGCTTTATAAAGCTCAGCGGGAAGGCCGTCATTTCCGGCGGATTTATTAATATTGAGTTTGGATATTGCTATCCTCATTTCACTTAGGTCGGGTGGTTGGCAGTTTTCGCTGTCGTTGCCAATATTAAATGGTTCGTTCTGCCTGACAGCGGAATGTTTTCCGTCATCGCCGTTTAACAGTCTGCAGAAGTGGTTCTTCCATATCCTCTCAACTACGATATTTCCTTGTTCATCTCGACAGGATTCTGTTCGAGCCTTGTATCCTTGGCTTTGACGTTTTACACTTTGGTAAAACTTGCGAACATCGTTCCTGGAGTGGCACCTCTCTATATCCTCGATCGCTCGCTTTTCTTGCTCTTTTTTCATCTTTCTGAAAAGCAGATGTTCTTCCCTTCTTCTCTGCCTATAGAGCTCAATGGCAGCTCTCGTCTTCACCTGCAGCTTAGCCTTGTAGGCCTCGTTCTTGGCTGCGAGCATCTGTCGGCATTCCTCATCAAACCAGGGGTTTCTTGCTGGTGGGCGCGAGAAACCTAGCACATCAGTTGCGACTGATCTAATGGCTTGTTGGCATCGTTGCCATTGTTCTTCGACATTAGATGCTGGTAGTGTGTTGTGAGTCGAGATGTTAAGGGATACGCGTTGCGCGAAGGTCTTGGCGGTCTCTGGGGATTGCAGTCTTTCGACATTAAATTTTTTCACAGTATTTCTGTTTTTTCGTCATTATGAAAGTATGAAATCAAAGATTATGAATTCTATACAGATGACGCATTGAGAACAAAAAACAAGAAACTTTTGCTCAGTAGCTTCATGGTACGGGCGGGCGGTGTGCATGAAAACACATGAAAAACAAGAACAAAAACATATGGCGGGCTGTGCCAGCACGACTCGCCATAGAACAATTTTTCTTAATGGAGTGCGTCATCTGTATAGAATTCATAATCGTTGATGAAATTTATATAAAAATTATATAAAAACTCTTATCTTACTGGGATTCGAACTAGTTTTCTCTCTCACGGTAGTCCATATCCACTAGGCTGTACTCTCGAACATGAACGACGAGTAAATACAACGCAGTACTTGAATCATGTTGACTCATTCTCCGGTAAGTACCCGATCTATTCACCTTTTTCCCGATCTTTTTACCTAAGCTTTTTTAAGCCTTCATTTGTAAGCTTTATACATGCTATGCTTCGGATTAACTTCGTGCGAAGTTCTACCGAAACATCTTAACTTATGGTACATGTACACACATCTCCGGAAGCTTAAAAACAATCTTACAGAAGTTACGCCATCATAATTTCGGTTATGCTTGTTAGTTTTCTTGCATAATGTCTTAAACAAGCTTCTACCCAAACAATCGACTGCCAAAATGCTAAACCTCCGCGCACAAGTACTATATAAGGCCTTTAGAAATAATTGCTTGTGGGAATTAAATATTTGTACCTTATAGAAGAATAATTGTTAATTGGGGGGGCTACAGGACCTAAATTTTCCTTACAATTAAACCCTGTTAAATTTTACAATTTTCGAGAGTTTTTATTTCAATTCTCTCAATTTCCATTCTCAAAAACTTTAAAATTTCAAACTCCATCTTCAACACCAAAAAACCGTTTTTTAAGTTTGAATAAAATGTCTAAAGTGGGCCCTAATTTAAGCATTAAACATTCCACAAATATGGACCATCTAAAATGTTAAGGGCATCTTTTTTAAGTCTTTTAATATCCGTTTTCAGAAATAAAATTATTTTAAAGTACTTTAACAGTCACGCTTACTGTAGCAACAATTTGGCTTTATTTTATATCGAAGAAAGATCCACGGCCATTATTGATCACAATGGCTAGAGGGAACCTCTCAGAAAGCATTTGAGAAGTATTTAACATTTTCAAGTCCTTAAATTTTCATTCTCAAAACTTGAAAATTTCAAAATATTATCACAGCCATGTTTACGTTCGTTACAAAATGGCTTTTTAAAATCTAAACAAGGATTTAGCTTAAGTCCTTCAATTTCAATTCCCAAAAAAAGTTTTGAGGTAAAACAAATCAAAATTCATTAGCTCTAACTTTAAGAACCAACGCCATTTTTTTTTTCTAGAAAACGGAAGGACCCTCATATTTGCTGCTGAAAACATCCCATCAACCATGCCCAATTTTGGAGGCGTTTTTTTCTCAACTCCAACTACTTTCATTTCCATTCTGAAAAAAAGTACCACGACAACACTGTCAGCGCCAAATCGTAAGCCCGTTCATCTATTCCTATTCCTACCATCCTCTCTGTTAATCGTACAAACACCGTATCACACAAACTACGTATCTCTAGTCGTATAGTATCCTGCGCACTCTTTGTCTATTCTAAACAGTAGTAGTACTACTACTCCTGTACAAAAAATTTTCCACCCAACACCGCTGCTCCTGAGTGTTAAGTCCTTACAATGTGCACGGCAATGTGATACTCTCACCTGTCTCGCTCTCACTAGCACCCGCACACAGGCGCTCCATCTCACTTCCTCTGACCGCCTGTAGAACGTGTGTACTGTGTAGTCGTGTAGCCTCGCTCTCATCCATTGTTATGCTGCTCATAATAATGTCAGTGGTTAGCACTGAAGTGCGGGTGTGATAAACCGGCGGACGTAAGGATGGGGATGAGCGCCATATGGGGTGGTGGGTGGTAGTCCTAGCTGACTGAACAGAGTTTCACTCCCAACCTAGCTAGCTAGCTTGTTGTGTACTCGTTCTGTGTTGTGTTATGTTGTGTGTGATGAAAGTCTAAATTGACACTGTGAATAGGAAGGATGAGGGTGGCACTGGCAGGCGGTTAATGTTTGTGTAAGTATGTGCTCGCTCTGCACATGCTACGGTTATACGGCGAGGAGGTCATGAAAAGACCGTTAAAGCAAAAGCGTTACCATATTGAATTTTCATGGATAACGCAAGCGATGGCATACTACGGGAGTATGCACACAATCCCCACATGAATAGATAGATCTAGATAAGTGAACACATACAGTGACATGTATTGGAGTGATGGGTGGTTGGTTGGTTGGTGGGTGAGGAGAAGCGCCACAAGAAGGTGGCACAGTACAATGTGCACAAGGATTGTCATTTTGTCCTTTTGTACGTTTTGAGCTTTCGTTTTGGATTATTTTGTCGTCGTCCTCGTTGCCTATCATGGTTTGGAATCGCACACACCAACACAGAGGGATTGAGAGTGTGAGGGCAGTCTTTAGAGACGTGTGTGTATACAACGATGATGGCCAAAAAGGACGACATTGAGATGGATACGGTTGGTGGTATGGAGTTGCGGAGTCGTCCTTCGCCCACCGGATCTCCTCCCTGTGTATGTTTAACTGTGTGTATTATACTTTGGTTAAAGAAACGTATAAACGAATTGGTAATATAAATACGGGGCCCCGAAGGTGATGGGGGTTGATGGTGGGTGGTCGGGTGACTTTTATCCTTCTTGGAGGGAATATTTGTAGGTTATGCTTCTTTCTTTGTTGTGTGTCGTCGTCGTCGTCGTCGTCGCAGTCGTTGTTTTTTTTTTGTTCGTCCTTTTTGTATTTGACTATTGTTGGAGTTGTTGGAGAGTTTTTCGGTACCCCCTTCTACCATATTTTATGGTCGCCACTTATACATTCAGGACTTTTATGAGTCCTTCGGAGGT
Source organism: Rhingia campestris (assembly GCA_932526625.1). Lineage (NCBI taxonomy): Eukaryota > Metazoa > Arthropoda > Insecta > Diptera > Syrphidae > Rhingia > Rhingia campestris. Next base: position 56,605,849 of record OW052184.1, read on the forward strand.
GTTCTTTTTTTTCTAGTTCGTCTTCTTTCATTTCATTTTTATTCGTCCTTTCTGTGTGGTTCTGTGAATGGGTTGGGTAGGATATTTCTTTTTGTTTGCCTTCTTCGTTGTCGTCTTCGTTATCCTGCTGCTGGATGTTTGTGTGTGTGTGTTGGGTTGTCATTGTTGCGTCATCAGAGTAGATTATTTTATATGGGATTGAGATGGGTATGGCCCTGTAGGTAAGCATAAGCATAGCTTTTATGCGCCCTTTATTTCGCAAACCCTGTGTCGGGTGTAGAGTTGGCTGGCAGTATAGAAGCGACACTAACACAGTATGTTTCACATTTAGTTCGGTTCTTGGATCGTATCGTCGTGCTAGAGTGTCCTGCTGCTCGTGATGGTGGTGAAGAATGAAGGATAATGGAAAATGTGTTGTGTACGGGGGTGGGCGAGGAGAACGACACGAAAATGACGACGCTGACGACGGTTTGTCGTAGTTCGATCTGTAACTGTAAGTATGTGGTACTGAATCTGTTTGTGTGTTCTATACATTCAGTTCAGTTGTATCCATCTTATCCTTTTTTTGTCGAATGGGTGGTGGGTTGATTTAATGAAAATATGGAGGGTAGGTAATTTTGTAGCATTTTCTTCGTCGTTTCCTTTCTGCAGTAGCACACTGCTCCTCTTGTATTCTTGATGCTGTGTACATCGTATTTTATGCACGTTGGGAAATTTCATTGTATTCTCGCATGTCCTTTTTTCTTATTTTTTTCCTCTCATATTTCTTTGTTTTTTTTTTGGGGGGGGGGCGATGCGAGTTGGAGTGAAATTCTTCTTCACGAGTTGTTGGCAATTGTAATTTGCCTGCGTGTATGTATGGGTGTGAGTATGAGTTTGTATATTCCATTCATTCGGGGATAAGAGTTAGGGGGGTTTACTTGATGTTTAGAGATTGAAAATGATTTTATCTGCGTGTCTGTAGATACTTTTTTTTTGTTCATTACTCCCTCTTAGTATTTTTCTGGGTACCTACCTACATTTTTCTTTTCATATCCTTCGTGTGTTTAGCAAGGATATACATTTTTATCTTTTCATTTTTATTGCAGCCTCATTTGCCCATTGCCACCCGTTTAACCGGCGCGCTGGTATGTAGTTACTCGCTGTATCTATATGGACGTCCTTTTTTCGATTCCATATTTTCGCTTAGCACGTGTAGTTGGGTTATATGTACAATGGTGGTGGGGGGGTTTGGCGTTTTGGTTTATAGCACATGTCAGGATTTATTCGACGCTGTACCTTTTCTGAATACATTGCCTGCCCTCGGTTGTTTCTTCTTGATATCTGTGGGTATAGATATAAAAGCTGTAAGATAATATTTGGGTTGTGAGTTTTTTTTTATTTTCTTGAGGATTTCATCGGTTTTTAGATGTTCTGTGATGATATCACATACTTATGTGTGTGAGTGGCTATGTCTTTTTGCTTGGTATGCGAGCGATTATCCTGTTGAAGTGCGGACTTTCTGCATCGTTGAGGTTATGATCTGTATCTGTATGTTGTAGGTATATGAAAGTGAATGTGAAGATCGAAGGACTTTTCTACAGGCGTATATATCGATGTCAATAATGTGTTCGATTTGATTGACCAGTAAAAAATTGATGGAATGATGCAACACGTCAACGGATTCTAGTCGAAAATTCAATTTACAGACAAATGGATGGACTGCGTGTGGATAGATGAGAGTGTTTTTTTTTTTTAATGGCACAGTTCAATGAGAAGTCCTTAATCAAATCACATGAGAGACTCAGAGGTTTGGATTATTTTTTTTTTACTTTTGTGGAGGTTCGCTGGAAGGAAAAATTATCGGAAGACATTGCAGAGTTGGTATCGCGAGGGAACCTTCTGCGATAGTGAGGGACTTTAACCCAATCTAAAAAAATCTTCTTCCCGAAGAATAAATTTCAAAAAATCGCACCTAGTCCTGATTATATAAAAATTTATAATTTCAAAGAAAATCCGCCTCTAGTCGGATTTCTTGACCTTTTGTTTGAAAATGTTCTTGAGTTTTAGTTTCAGTTTTTTTTATCTTTAGCTACATATTGGTCCAGAGGTTTGAGGTTTAATATCCTGACCATATTGTCAGTTCTTAATAGCTGTGATATTTCTAAGTTAACATGGCTGACAAGACTAGTTCTGTGTCGTAGGTTTTAGCGTCATCTTAAGTCATTTCAATTCATAGCTCTCTTTTTAGATCGGCCTTGCCGATCTTCATATCTTTGTTTCTTTACATGTGCTGTCCTTTCCTTTTGAAGCTTTTCTGTTGCTTTTAGACAGTTTGTCCTACAGAAGTATAGCAGTATCTAAGTACCAAAGGTAGCTACAGGAATTTCATCACTTTTTGGTAGAGATATAAGATAGATATATATATTTTTTTATTTTTTTATTTTAAGGATAGTGATGCGATTATATGAGGACACAAGCGTTCTCACTCTAGCCTCTCACTATCAACTCCTACTCTCACCTCCACGCTGGTGACTGGTGGGTGCCTAGTACCTCGACTGGAGATGGGGTATTGAACCCCTGTGGAAGGTCGTTGGTGGCAGCAAACGAGAGAGGGGGGAGGAGTGTCCTCTCACTAAGGCACTCACTCTTCAGGCGGCAGCGGAGGAATTCCCCAGATGGAGTCAACGCTGGTGCTATATGAGCTGCTTCGACATATTTGAACACCAGGTCTATACGGATTTCCAATATTGAGCCAAGGTATTGGAAAAGAGTTGGTGGCGGAGGAGCCCTCAATGGGTCAACGGCAGCGCTCATATCCCAAAATGGGTTACTGACATCGGTATTTTTTCCGGCCCTCTGTCCTAGGGTCAAGACAAGGGCCTTGCCCTCCAGGCTGTGCTTTGCGTTAACTACCCATCCACGGAAAAGAGATTATGTTACGAAGCAACCAATAGCCTCGAAAAGGACTGATATTATTGTGGACGACCCTGCTAAACGAGAAAAGGACAACGACGTTCGTATCTGCACCTGGAATGAGAGAACATTAAACAGGAGAGGTGCAGGCGAACAACTAGCGGAAGTCCTAAAAAAGCTACAGAGCAGACATTATTGCCATCCAGTAAATACCCCTGGTTCGATGAGGAATGCCGACAGATGCCCGCAGCCAAGAACGAGGCCTACAAGGCTAAGCTGCAGGTGAAGACGAGAGCTGCCATTGAGTTCTATAGGCAAAGAAGAAGGGAGAACATCGGCTTTTCAGAAAAAAGAAAAAAGAGCAAGAAACGCGCGCGATAGAGGATATAGAGAGGTGCCACTCCAGGAACGATGTTCGCAAGTTTTAACAAAGTGTAAAACGTCAAAGCCAAGGCTACAAGTCTCGAACAGAATCCTGTCGAGATGAGCAAGGAATTATCGTAGTTGAGACACAGTCGATGCTGGGGATATGGAAGAACCACTTCTTACTTACTTACTTAAGTGGCGCTACAGTCCGGAATGAACCTGGGCCTCAACCAACATGCCTCTCCAATTAGCCCGGTCCTTAGTTGCGCACTCCAAGTTGGTTGAGGTCGGTTTCCACTTGTGCGCGCCACTTAAGGCGAGGTCTTCCTCTACTGCGTCCGACGTCTGGCTGGGAATCGAAGACTCTGCGAGCCGGAGTATTGGTGTCCATTCGTTCTACATGTCCTAGCCATCTTAAACGTCCAATGCGGAGTTTTTTGACCAGGGGCATGTCGCTGTACAGCTCGTATAGTTCTTGGTTGAATCTTCGTCTCCATAGCCCGTCAACGCAAACGGGACCGAAGATTTTTCGAAGAATTTTCCTCTCGAATCTACCAAGGATTTCTTCATCCGCTTTTGATACGGTCCATGCTTCAGCGCCGTAGAGCAGGACTGGGATGATCAGGGTCTTATATAGGGTCTCCTTAGTAGTTCGAGTGAGGGCTTTACTACTAAATTGCCTTCTTAGCCCGAAGAAACAGCGGTTGGCAAGAGTAATTCTTCGTTTAATTTCTGACGAGATGTTGTTGTCAGAGCTAATAGCGGAGCCGAGGTAGACAAAGTCCCGTACTACCTCAAAGTTATATCTGTCAACGGTGACGTTCTGTCCAATTCGTCGATGTTGTGAGTCCTTTCGTGATGACAGCATATACTTAGTCTTACCCTCATTTACTGCTAAACCCATTTTCGCCGCTTCCTTCTCTATACTAGCAAACGTGGCTATGACATCACGTTGAGTCCTACCAATGATGTCAATATCGTCAGCGTATGCTAGTAGTTGCACCGACTTTTGGAAAATTGTGCCTCTGGTGTTGGCTTTGGAGTTTTGCACAATTCTCTCAAGAATTAGATTAAAGAAGTCACATGACAGCGCATCGCCTTGCCTAAATCCTTTTTTGGTATCGAATGTGTCGGTGAGGTCGTTTCCGACCCTGATGGAGCAGCGAGAATTCTCTATCGTCATCCTACACAAACGGACGAGTTTGGGCGGTATACCAAAACTAGACATGGCTCTGTACAGTTCGTCTCTATAAATGCTGTCATATGCGGCTTTGAAATCGATGAATAGGTGGTGGGTATCGATTTGGACTTCTTGAGTTTTTTCCAGGATCTGCCGAAGTGTGAAAATTTGATCGGTTGTGGACTTTCCTGGCCTAAAACCACACTGATAAGGGCCAATCAGGTTGTTGGTAAACGGTTTCAGGCGTTCACATATTACGGCAGATAGGATCTTGTAGGCGATGTTGAGGAGACTTATGCCTCTGTAGTTGGCGCAGTTCAGAGGGTCTCCTTTTTTGTGGATCGGGCAAACGATGCTGAGGTTCCATTCTTCAGGCATATTTTCATCCGACCAGATTTGGCTTATGAGTTGGTGGATGTTACTTACCAAGTCATCTCCGCCGGCCTTATAGAGCTCAGCGGGAAGGCCGTCATTTCCGGCAGCCTTATTAAGCTTGAGTTTAGATATTGCTATCCTCACTTCACTCAGGTCGGGTGGTTGGCAGTTTTCGCTGTCGTTGCCAATATTGAATGGTTCGTTCTGCCTGACAGCGGAATGTTGTTCGTCATCGCCGTTTAACAGTCTGCAGAAGTGGTTCTTCCATATCCTCAGCATCGACTGTGTCTCAACTACAATATTTCCTTGTTCATCTCGACAGGATTCTGTTCGAGCCTTGTATCCTTGGCTTTGACGTCTTACACTTTGGTAAAACTTGCGAACATCGTTCCTGGAGTGGCACCTCTCTATATCCTCGATCGCGCGCTTTTCTTGCTCTTTTTTCTTCTTGCTGAAAAGCCGATGTTCTTCCCTTCTTCTTTGCCTATAGAGCTCAATGGCAGCTCTCGTCTTCACCTGCAGCTTAGCCTTGTAGGCCTCGTTCTTGGCTGCGAGCATCTGTCGGCATTCCTCATCAAACCAGGGGTTTCTTGCTGGTGGGCGTGAGAAACCTAGCACATCAGTTGCGGCTGATCTAATGGCCTGTTGGCATCGTTGCCATTGCTCTTCGACATTCGATGCTGGTGGTATGGTGTTGATCGAGAGGTTAAGGGATACGCGTTGTGCGAAGGTCTTGGCGGTCTCTTGCGATTGCAGTCTTCCGACATTAAATTTTTTTACAGTATTTCTGGATTGTTGTGGCGTGGTGGATATCCGCATTCTTACCTTGGCTGCTACAAGGTAGTGATCCGAGTCGATGTTAGCTCCTCGGAATGTTCGGACATCCAAAATACTGGATGCGTGCCTCTTATCTATCGCAATGTGATCAATTTGGTTGACCGTTCGTTGATCTGGAGACCGCCATGTCCCCTTATGGATATCGAGGTGAGGAAACCGTGTGCTGGCTATAGTGGCATTTCGTTCCGTAGCGAAATCAATTAGCCTAAGTCCGTTACCAGACGTGTTGTCGTGTAGGCTATGTTTTCCGACAATACTTCTAAAGATGTCTTCTCTTCCTACCTTTGCGTTAAAATCTCCCAGCACGATTTTAACATCGTACTTCGGTAGTCGCTCATAGGTTTTGTCGAGGAGCTCGTAGAAGCAATCCTTAGCTATATCATCTTTTTCTTCCGTCGAAGCGTGAGCGCATATAAGGCTTATGTTGGCGAATTTGGCCTTGATGCGGATTGTTACTATGCGTTCGCTAATGTCTTGGAAACATAAGACTTCTTGCCTAAGTCTGGCACTTATAACAAATCCGCATCCGAATAGTCGCTGTTTCTGCTCACTATAACACGGTCCGTAGTATATGTCACAGTTTTTCATCCTCTTTTTGCCCGGCCCATCCCATCGTATTTCCTGGATGGCAGTAATGTCTGCTTTGTAGCAGTTTAGGGCTTCCGCTAGTTGTTCGCCTGCACCTCTCCTGTTTAATGTTCTCACATTCCAGGTGCAGATACGAACGTCGTTGTCCTTTTTTCGTTTAGCAGGGTCGTCAACAATAAAATCAGTCCTTTCCGAGGCTATTGGTTGCTTCGTAACCATGTTTTTTTTCTGTGGGTGGGTAGTTAACCCAAAGCACAACCCCCAACCTGGAGGGCCAGTTCCAATTTATTAGATACCCCTAGGACACGGGGCCATCAGTATCCACTACGGGATTGAGCGCTGCCGTTGGCCTTTCGGTTCATCCGCCACCATCTCTGTTCAAGGGGCCTGACTAACCCTTGAAATTCCTAGACAACCTGTTGTCCGAATATGTCAGAGCAGCTCATCTAGGTTCGCCTGGGACAGCAGGCCGGGTATTCATCCGTGCCATTCTCACCAGGGTGTTTATAGTGTTGCTGTTTTTCGTCGTGTTATCAACACTCGCACTTATCGTTTAGCAAGTCAAATCCGGTTGGATGAGACCAGTATCCGATGGTTACCACTTGGAGGTAAAGATAAGCACATTTGATGTGTAGTCAAAGTTGCAACACTGGGCATTGCCAAGTTAACGCCAATCAGAGTCTACCCTCGTTCTACAACACCCAACCATCGGAAGAACCACTTCTGCAGACTTTTAAACGGCGATGACGAACAACATTCCGCTGTCAGGCAGAACGATCCATTCAATATTGGCAACGACAGCGAAAACTGCCAACCACCCGACCTAAGTGAAATGAGGATAGCTATATCTAAACTCAAGCTTAACAAGGCCGCCGGAAATGACGGCCTTCCCGCTGAGCTTTATAAAGCTGGCGGAGATGACTTGGTAAGCAACATCCACCAACTCATAAGCGAAATCTGGTCGGATGAAAGCATGCCTGAAGAATGGAACCTCAGCATCGTTTGCCCGATCCACAAAAAATGAGACCCTCTGAACTGCGCCAACTACAGAGGCATAAGTCTACTCAACATCGCTTACAAATCCTATCTGCCATAATATGTGAACGCTTGAAACCGTTTACCAACAACCTGATCGGCCCTTATCAGTGTGGTTTTAGGCCAGGAAAGTCCACAATCGATCAAATTTTCACACTTCGGCACATATCGATTTCAAGACCGCATACGACAGCATTTATAGAGACGAACTATACAGAGCAATGTCTAGTTTTGGTATACCGCCCAAACTCGTCCGTTTGTGTAGGATGACGATGGAGAATTCTCGCTGCACCATCAGTGTCGGAAACGACCTCACCGACACATTCGATTCCAAAAAAGGATTTAGGCAAGGCGATGCGCTGTCATGTGACTTTTTCAATTTGATTCTTGAGAGGATTGTGCAAAACTCCCGAGCCAACACCAGAGGCACAATTTTCCGAAAATCGATGCAACTTCTAACATACGCCGACGATATTGACATCATTGGTAGGACTCAACGTGATGTCATAGCCACGTTTGCTAGTATAGAGAGGGAAGCTGCAAAAATGGGATTAGCAGTAAATGAGGATAAGACTAAGTATATGCTGTCAACAAGAAACGACACACGACATCTACGAATTGGACAGAACGTCACCATTGAGAGATATAACTTTGAGTTAGTACGAAATTTTGTCTACCTCGGCTCCGCTATTAACTCTGACAACATCTCGTCAGAAATTAAACGAAGAATTACTCTTGCCAACCGCTGTTTCTTCGGGCTAAGAAGGCAATTTACTAGTAAAGCCCTCACTCGAACTTCTAAGGAGATCCTATATAAGACCCTGATCATCCCAGTCCTGCTCTACGGCGCTGAAGCATGAACCGTATCAAAAGCGGATGAAGAAATCCTTGGTAGATTCGAGAGGAAAATTCTTCGAATAATCTTCGGTCCCGTTTGCGTTGACGGGCTATGGAGACGAAGATTCAACAAAGAACAATACGAGCTGTACAGCGACATGCCCCTGGTCAAAAAACTCCGCATTGGACGTTTAAGATGGCTAAGTCATGTAGAACGAATGGACACCAATACTCCGGCTCGCAGAGTCTTCGATTCCCAGCCAGACGTCGGACGCAGTAGAGGAAGACCTCGCCTTAAGTGGCGCGCACAAGTGGAAACCGACCTCAACCAACTTGGAGTGCGCAGCTGGAGGCTAAGGACCGGGCTAATTGGAGAGGCATGTTGGTTGAGGCCCAGGTTCATTCCGGACTGTAGCGCCACTTAAGTAAGTAAGTAAGTAAGTAAGTAAACCCTTCAAATAGCATAGTCGTCAATAGCCTGATGCGTGCAAAAGCTGACTCCTATTCATCCCGCGTCGAAACTAGTGTCCGACATTCAATGGAATAAATCCCAAAAACAATGCACAGGGGCATGTCTGGTTGACTTTGAGAAGGCCTTCGACACCGTATGGTTAGAGGGGCTTTTCTACAAGCTGACTAGACTGGGCGTTCGTCGTCAAATGTGGTAACGTAACTTCGAGTAAAGTCTTTGAAATTAAAATCGGTCTACAACAGGGGGCTGTGAACTCCCCGATATTGTTTAACATTTATACAAGTGATCTTGTAGGTTCTCTCAGGCAAGCTCTGGCGTACGCAAATAATCTAGTGACGTACAAATCAGGTCCGAAAATGGAGGTTATCAACATACTTTTACAACGTCACTTCGATCATATTAAGGGATAACCGAAACGATTCTGTTTAGGACCCCACTGCGTAGGGCTTCTGGCGATACCAGAAACAAATGGAAACAAATTGTGTATCATTGGACAGCATGGACGGCCGTTGGCGGTGAGAAGTGAAGTCAGTTACTTTGGTACCTGGCTTGACTAGTTTCTGTATTTTAACAAAAATGTGGATGCTTGTCTGGCCAGGGCTAGGGGGCCTATGCTCCAACAAGAAGATTGTTTCACAGCAGTCAACTTGATTCAAGGGTGAAAGTCATTTGCTCATAAGGCCGATCATCACTTACGGTTGTCCCATGTGGTTCAATGTATCACCAGCCTACATGGAAAGGATACAGCTGTTTGAAAGACGTTGTCTCCGATCCTGCTTAGGATTGTACCGAACACCAGACTCCGAGTATATAAAATATTATCGCAACGAGGTTCCATAAAATGGGGCTCAGCTGAATAGAATCGACAATTTCCTAATTAAGGTGATTCGAAGGCACGCTGCGATGGCTAGCGAGAACAGCCTGGGGGGCTTACTACCCCAATGTAATGTACATGGAGAGTACACTCATGTCTGGCTTTATTCCACCAGAGGCATTCATTTATATAGACTCGTTAGGGTTAGTACAGGAGTGGAACGGTATCCCGGTTTTATACCAGCACAACGTGACGTGCGGGGCAAGCAGCTAATCCGCGACGGGAACGTCGACAATGCTCCGGAACTCCTCCGCTTTAGCACGGCGGTATCGGTTCGCGATAGGACCGATGCTGAAAAGCAGCGAACGGAATTCTGGTGGCTATGTGAGGGGGGTGATTCTGCACTTCCTCAGGACTTTGCGGACTTTTAGTCCACTCCTTAGTTAAGACTATAAAATAATGCACAAGGTATTGGGCGGGGCGTGTATTCGATATTGGAGTACAATATGGTTGAATGCATGCTGCCTCCGAAAGACACAATCAGGATGATCAGGACAAAAAATGAATTTAAGAGTTAAAAAATGCAAGCTCGGCCCTGGGTACTAACGAGCCTGTTGTGACAAAAATTTTTATTTGTATTCGTAGGTCCACCCTGTACTGCAGCACCCCTTAAGTTTATTGCAGAAGCCATATCATGGGTATTAGAGTGGTCGGTATTACCAACCATTTATTTGTTTATTTTCATCTCTAACTTTAAACAAGTAGATGTCCAAGTAGATGTCGACAGCACTCATGAAATCCCCTGTCAAACTAACAATGTATGGTTGAGAAAGTCATAGATATGCCTTTGTGTTAAAATATCAGACGTATAAGTACATTAACGGCATTATACCTACTTCCGTTTCGGAATGTCAGATATAGTCCCCTTGTCAATTGTGTTACCAAAGATGTCTCTCAAGAAGATTGGACAAGTCTGATTTGTACGTCATACCATGTACACCCCACACGTCAACTCTTTGAGGTCAGAGATCTATGTCCAATAAGGATTTCCAGTGGTTCTTCTATTTCAAATTTCTATGACTCCTTTCATATATTATCTTAAGGATATCATCCAATTGTCTACTCGTCGTTATTAATCTCCAACTCGACCTCTATACGAATACATCTCTTCCCTTCACCCTGCACCCAAGAGTGCCTACTAATTACATATATCCAGTGGCATTGCCAGCAAGCATCCTTTTGATCCCTTATTTAATATATTCAAACGACTTGTTTCAACATACTCTCACAATCGAAAACCCAATCACTGGCATTGGTTTCCGTTTAACGCAAAATGGCTTAATTAAATTTCATCCAAGACAAAAGCCTCCGCAACGCTCTGACCGCCCGCCTCCAACTCGAATGGACAAGAGTCACAGACCCGCACACTCTATTTCCGTGTGACCGGACAAAAGGGACTCACCAATAATGAAACAATGACCAACCATGGCGACCTCAACTTAACCAACCAGCACCCGCCCCATCCACACTCACCCCCCACTACCACGTCGCCAAATTGACTTTCATCTAAACAAGCATTCCCGTACCCGAAATGCCCGTGCTGCTGAGCCGGGTGCAAATAAACGGTACCAAGAGGCTGAAACAATACGAGTTTACGGATCACATAATAATACAGTGTGCGGTAATGTGTACAAGGATAACACTTTCGACCTGTTCTCTTCGTTCGGGACGTGATGGTGGTGCTGGTGGTAGTGGTATCGGATCCACAATCTGTGGCCTACGGTTGCTTGCAAAGACGGGTTAATTGGAGCGAGCAGGCGGGGGAATCGGCAAGGTGCTCTCTAAGGGTGGAACCATCATCTAAACCGGAGAATGACCAAACAATTCCATGCCGAGGCTATGAAGTGGGAGTGCATTGTGCCTCAGCACAGCCTTATTGAGGATAACACATCACGCCGAGTTAATTTTCAATAGAGATGCCGAACCGAGACATGGAACTGTTGCAAGATGTTCCCTTATTGTGAATCTGTCATTAGCAGATTTTTGTTTATTCATAACCGGTGGTTATTATTGAGGATTTATTTGCCCATCATGGGGTGTAGTACTGGTGAGTAAGTGCGGTGTACATCTTAGGGTCGGTGGTAGCGAGGGTAGTAGCTCCTGGGCCGGATATTTTAAATGCGAAGGTAAGGTAGATTGGAGGACTAGTGAGTTAACTGTGGGAACTTTAATTTATTTTTTGGTTCAATTTTCAATTCTTAAATGCTTTCACTAAGAAAACAAGGCCCTTACATCAGGTGGCCTTTTTATAGCTAAAAGTGGTGTTTTTTGGCTTTTCTCCCTAAGGTTCTACACGGAGATTGGAGTAGAAATTTAGAAATTAAAATGACTTCGAATTCATGTTAAGCTATTAATTGTGTCATTAGAGCTGAGAGCTCCAGGAAGGAAGGCTATAAATACACACACTCTCAGGGAATTTTTCGATTTCGTTGGACTAAAAAGTGCGGGTTCCTGACACACATTCATTTGTTTACAGCCCCAACTGTTGCGAAAGTCTGACAAGCATTACTTCCTTACTTAAGTGGCCCTACAGTCCGGAATGAACCTGGGCCTCAACCAACATGCCTCTCCAATAAGCCCGGTTCTTAGCTAACTGCCTTCAGTTGCGCACTTCAAGTTGGTTGCGGTCGGCTTCTACTTCTGCCCGCCATTTTTTAACGAGCTCTTCTTCTACTGCGGCCGACGTCTGGTTGGGAATCAAAGACTCTGCGAGCTGGAGTATTGGTGTCCATTCAATCTACGTATCCTAGCCATCTTATATGTTCAATGGGGAGTTTTTTGACTAGGGGTATTTAGCTGTAAAGCTCGTATAGTTCTTGCTGGAATCTTCGTCACCATAGGTCGTCAACGCGAACGGTACCGAAATATTTCGAAGAATTTTTCTTCAACGATTTTTTAATCTACTTTTGATGCGGTCCATGCTTCAGCGCCGTAGAGCAGGACTGGGATGATCAGGGTCTTGTATAGGACCTCCTTCGTTGTTCGAGTGAGGGGTTTACTACTAAATTGCCTTCTTACCCTCAAAAAACAGAGGTTGACATGAGTAATTCTTCGTTTAATTTCTGACGAGATGTTGTCAGAGTTAACAGCGAAGCCGAGGTAGACAAAGTCTGGTATTACCTCAATGTTATATGTCAATGGTGACGGTCTGTCCGATTCGTCAATGTTGTGCGTCCTTTCGTTTTGACAGCATATACTTAGTCTTACCCTCATTTACTGCTAAACCCATTTTTGCCACTTCCTACTCTATACTAGCAAACGGGACTATGACATCACGTTGAGTCCTACCTATGATGTCAATAATTGGACCGATTTATGGTAGATTGTGACTGCGGCATTGGAGTCTCCGGAGTCTTACACAATCCTCTCAAGAATCAAATTGAAGAAATCCCATGACAGCGCATCGCCTTGCCTAAATCCTTTTTTGGTATCGAAAGTGTCGGTGAGGTCATTTCCGACCCTGATGGAGCAGCGATAATCCTCCATCGTTTGGGCGGTATACCAAAACTAGACATTGCTCTGTATAGTTCGTCTCTATAAATGCTGTCGTATGTGCCTTTGAAATCGATAAATAGGTGGTGGGTATTGATTTAGACTTCTTGGGTTTTTTCCAGGATCTGCCGAAGTGTGAAAATTTGATCGATTGTGGACTTTCCTGGCCTAAAACACTGATAAGGGCCGATCAGATTGTTGGTGAACGGTTTCAGGAGGTCACATATTACGGCAGATAGGATCTTGTAGGCGATGTTGAGTAGACTTATGCCTCTGTAGTTGGCGCAGTTCAGAGGGTCTCATTTTTTGTGGATCGGGCAAACGATGCTGAGGTTTCATTCTTCAGGCATGCATGGTCGGTTGAAAGACCAGATTTCGCTTATGAGTTGGTGGATGTTGCTTACCAAGTCATCTCCGCCAGCTTTATAAAGCTCAGCGGGAAGGCCGTCATTTCCGGCGGCCTTGTTAAGCTTGAGTTTAGATATTGTTATCCTCACTTCACTTAGGTCGGGTGGTTGGCAGTTTTCGCTGTCGTTGCCAATATTAAACGGTTCGTTCTATCTGACAGCGGAACGTTGTTCGTTTAGTTTTTACTTAACTTAAGCTTCATCCTTAACAACTGTGGTCTTCTCGGACACGTAAAAACCGTCCAAGAACTTACGGATATACTTATTCTTAACAGTTGTCGATTGTTGAATCAAAGCCGCTGAACCAGAGAAAGCCTCGATATCGTTGCCTTCAACGATAAGTTCGTCCTTTTGCGCGGTTGAGTTTACGACAGTCACACCGGGTGCCATCGCTACACGACGAATGTACTTCTCGCCCAAAAAGTTTCGGATTTCAATGATTGTGTTGTTCTCTGAGGTAACGGAGTTGATGGGGAAATGGGCATATACAGCACGCATCTTGTTCTGGAATCCCTTGGTGACACCCTTGATCATGTTTTCGTTATGACTGCAGACGGTACGCACAGCAGCGAGTTCCTTCTTGGCGCCAAACCATTTCTCGACCTTCAATACACGTTTGTTGAGGGCCAAGTGCTTGATGATCCTCCTCAGTGTACCACGGGGGCCTGTGTTGCTGACCACACGTGCATGAACTGAGGACTTAATGTATGAGGGGATTTTCACGCATTGATTTGAGTTGATTGTCCTCATTTTGACAACGCTTCGGACCGACCGGAAAGAGGATTTTTTGGAAAAGGTATCGTTGGCTTTGACGTTTTACACTTTGGTGAAATTTGCGAACATCGTTCCTGGAGTGGCACCTTTCTATATCCTCGATCGCGCGCTTTTCTTGCTCTTTTTTCTTCTTTCTGAAAATCCGGTATTCTTCTCTTCTTCGCTGCCTGTAGAGCTAGTTTAATGGCAGCTCTCGTCTTCACCTGCAGCTTAGCCTTGTAGGTCTCGTTCTTTGCTGCGAGAATCTGTCTGTATTCCTCAGCAAACCTTCGTTGCCATTGTTTTTCGACATTCGATGCTGGTGGTATGGTGTGAATCGAGGGGTTAAGGGATACTCGTTGCGCGAAGGCCTTGGCGGTCTCTTGCGAATGCAGTCTTTCGAAATTAAATTTTGTCACAGTATTTCTGATTTGTTGTAGCATGGTGCATATCCACTTTACCTTTACCTTGGCTGCAACAAGGTAGTCGTCCAAAATACTGGATGCGTGCCTCTTTGTATCGCTATGAGATCAACTGGGTTGACCGTTCGTTGATCTGGAGACCCCATACCCCCTTATGGATATCGAGGTGAGGAAACCGTGTTGTGTATGGTATCATTTCGTTCCGTAGCGAAGTCAATTAGCCTAAGTCCGCTGTGGTGTAGGCTGTTTTTTTTTCGACAATACTGCTAAAGATGTCTTTCCCTCCTACCTTTGCGTTAAAATCTCCCAGCACGGTTTTAACATCCTTCTTCGGTAGTCGCTCATAGGTTTTGTCAAGGTGCTCGTAGAAGCAATCCTTATCTACATCATTTTTTTCTTCCGTCGAGGCGTGATCGCATATAAGGCTTATGTTAGCGAATTTGGCCTTGATGCGAAGGATATCTTGCCAAAGTTTGGCAATTATAACAAATCCACTTTCGAATAGTCGCTGTTTCTGCTCACTATAACACGGTCTGTAGTAGGTGTCACAGTTTTTCATCGTCTTTTTCCTGGGCTACCCAATCGTATTTCCTGGGTGGCAGTAATGTCTGTTTTAAAGCACCTTAGGGCTTCCACTAGTTGTTCGCCGTCGTTGTCCGTTTGTTATTTAGCACAGTCGTCAATAATAATAAAATCAGTCCTTTCCCTGAGAATCTTAGTTGCTTCGTAACAATTTATTTTTTACGTAAATGGGTAGTTAGCCCAAAGCACTATCCCAACCTGGAGATCCGCGGTCATGTGTTCACCTAAGAACAGGATGTCCCGTGTCAGTCATTCTGACAAGGCTGTTTATAGTGTTGCCGCTTTTTCGTCTTGTTATCAACACTCGCACTTATAAGTTTAGCAAGTCAAATCAGGTAAGATGAGACCAGTATTCGAAGGTTACCACTTAAGGTGTAGTCAAAGTTACTAAGTTTAGGCATCGCCAAGTTAACGCCAATCAGAATTTGCCCTCGTTCTACAACATCCAGCCATCATCATTACTCCACATCCCAAAACCAAAGAAAGACTGTAGCCTAGTTGAGGGTTATCGCGCAATTTCTCTTAAAAATCTGTGTACCTGCCAATATTGGATTTCTGCTCCAACGATTAAGCATTATTCATGAAAATGATTCCTTCGGATTCGGCAAAAAAAAAGTTTGATCCCGCCAATGATGCAAGATTTTATGGGTATTGCGGAAAAGGGTCGCTTCATCAAATCATGAATGAAAACCTCTCACGGCAACCCTTACCATGCCTATATTTCCCCCAAATAAATGCCTTCTGTCGATTGCCTTAAGTACTGTCTTTCTTGTCAGCTCCTTTGTATTCTATTTGTTTCCCTTTTCTGTTTTTTTTTTATTCCAAGCGGTTAGTTAGAAGATATTTGTATTCTTCGTTCTTCCTTATAGTCAACAGTCCGCCATAGAACCTCTAATTCTTGAATGCCTTTCATAGGCTGCGCGGCTACGAAGTTATTTCTCCCCGACAACAACAACAACAAAAAATAATTCTCTCCACTTACAGTCTACTACGGGTCCACAGGCGTTCAACTCGCTTGAGAGATTCGCTGAATCCTGTGGGTGGATTGACGTTGCTTAACTGCTATACACTTGTTAAGCGCACCTCATCCCCTTTTACTGCTGTTTAAGTCCTTGTCGTTGTAGTCGTTTTCGTATTCGTATTCATCACCGTCGTCGGCGTCATCGTCGTCGTCGCCATCTGTCCAGGAGGGGGTTAAAGTGGTAAATCCTACCAAAATCGGACTGACCGACGAATGTTCACCGTCAGGCAGTCGGTGACTATGACAAATGCCTGCAGGGTGACTACGAATCATAGAGTGTTATCCTTGCTTCATATACTCGCATTCCTAGCTAAAACTTCAGCGCGATTTTTTTTATTGATACTTGGGCGCACTGGGGGATGATGTTTTGTTAAAACATACTCGTGTGTCATGCACACATGTGTACGGACACTTGCTAAACAAGACAAGGACATGAACATGGGCGCCATATACGGGTACGTAATCCACAATAATTATGACCAGCGTGTTGATTTTCTTTGAATCATTCACGAGTAAGTCTTGGGCTCGTTTTGGGCCGTTTAACTGTCTGCGGCTGTCGGGTTGATTAATAATGGCGAATGGATGGCCTGAGTTAGTCCTTCATTCGTTTCATTGTTTGAAAATCTAGAAAAAGCTAGCCACCACTTCTGATGGGTCACGAGGTAGTGAATCGAAGTGCCCGACTGGGTGTGGGGCCTAAATAGCGGAATAGGTACACTTAAGAAGGACCTCCCGTTGGTTCAGTGTGAGGATACTTTTTGTTTGCTTTCTCAGCATTTTTCTTTCTGCTCCTTCTTTGTTCAATTTTATTTTAGTGAGTTTTTTTTTCCTGCTGCCTTTTTGGATGTCCCGCGTGTTGTATCCTTCTTTGTTTTCCTCTGTGATGGCATAGTATACTTCTTCTTGTGTATTTGTATTCTCTTGGCATCTTCCAGCGCATGGTATCGTAGATGGGGTGGTAAGGGTGTTTGGTTTTATACTTTATTTATATTTTGCTTTCTCCCTCGCCGTACCGATGCATGGCGAAGTTGATATTACGTCGGTTCGTGTCTGTATGTGCAAGGATTTATGTTCTTATTTTGTTCTTCTTCTGCTAGGATTTTTTTTTTGCTGTGCGGCTTTTCTTTATATTTCTTTTGTTATCATGTTGGTTGGGAAATGGAAGGTTTTGTAGGGTGAATTGGTAAACTGTTAACGTTGACTGTTTGTATTTTGTATATAGATGTGTACAGGGACTCAAAGAAATGTTCGTACTTGTATACTTAAATAGAACAGTGATAGAGTTGAAAGATAGAACTGTTTGGATTATATATGGCTTGCGAAATAGGGTGCCCGAAGATCAATATTATAGCTCCTCAATTGTCCCAGTCCTTAGCTAACTGCCTCCTGTTTTGCATTTTAAATTTGCGGAGGTTGGTTTCGACTTGTGCGTGCCACATAAGGCAATATTTGTCTAGGTGTCATCGCAGGAGTTGATTTGCAATTTTGATCTCTGTAGGAGCTGCATGGATGAAGACAGGGAAAAAGCAATTATCTATCTTTGTTGTACCAGGTTAGGTCTCTAACCTGGCTTAAAACTCATATCGCAGAGTCGAACATAAATATAAAATCCTCCTTCGCTCTGGATGGTGTTTAAACGAGTATATAGGATCCACGTGGGAAAACAATAAACCTAATCTGGTCTAAATGTCCAGCGAACCGTTGAAAGACAGATTTACCTAATCTAACGACCTAAGAAAACGTTTTGCAATCTTTCTATCGGCCTGATTCACTTTGGTTTATCAAAGAGTTGCTCTAGAACCGTTCTCCAAGTACCAATAAGGAAATTCCCTGACATCAGAGGTTCACGGTCATTTATTATTGGACCAAATAGGACCGAAATGAAACTTGGAGGCGAATTCCTGAAACCCTCCCGATTGCGGAGCTCAGTCTTTGAGGAGCACCATGACTGGGGGCATACACAGTTGTCCTTGTCATTCCATGGGTCTACGTTTGTTTGTCGAAGTTCGTTTGGTGCTTTCATGTCGTAAGTCCTGGTTGTCTATTGACAGAGCTTGGGGTTCACTCCCGCATTCTTCCTGAATCACTTTCATAGGAGGAACTACCTTCGCGTTTGTCGTGTCTTGTGTATGGTGTTCGTTTCGGCGTTTTGTCTGGTCATCGGGGCTAAACCTCATGAAATCGTAGGAGTAGTGCGTTAAGTATGTCATATCTAGTGTATGAGTGTCAACCCCTGTCGTCTCGTCCCCCTTTTTTTCAAAACTAAAAATTTTGAAAATCTTTGCTTTAAAAAAAAGTTGATAATAAATAATGTTTAATGTTTAAAACAAAATTCGTTTGTTGAAATTGTAGAGTTGTCAATTATAAGCTCGTGTGGTGGATTTGTTAGTCTGTCCTGTATCGGTTCGTAATATAAGTCCCTAAATCTCGTTTGATTGCGACTGCTATTTCAGAATTACGACGAGTGTTGAAGCATTTCCATTATATCCCTACCACACAGGCATCTGGCTAAGCCAAAAACCAAGATGACTGTCGTAATTTCGGCTATGTTCCAACACGGACAAAGCTTCGAGTCTCATCGCTCAAGCCTCACCGAAGATACGGCATGGGCCATTATCTTTTGGGGCAGCAGCTAGCAGTTTGGACTCGCCACTCTGGCCCACTAACGATTCGAGAACAGCCTTCCAGCTACCTCACTAAATCCATTTGCTATGAGCCTAAGGATCGGACAGCCACCTTCAGACAGATCTTAAATCAATAGCTTGAACGACATTTGATCTGAGAAAAGATAGGAAAGTGAAATTTGAAGAAAAAATGTTTATACAAAAAAATCTCGACGAGGCTTTTGTAAATCCAAGGCAACGATTTTCTAAACATCGTCCCCTTGGAGTCACAATTCGGCCTCTTAGCCGAAAAAAAACCGTTGGGCACCATTGTTGTTAGAGCAAATGGACATCAATACTCTGTTTTGCAGAGTCTTCGATTCCCAGTCAAAAGCCTGAATCAGTAGAGGAAGACCTGGACTTTTGTGGCGCGCATAAGTTAGCTTTAGACCGAGCTAATTGGATAGGTATGTTGGTTGAAGTGCAGGTTTATTTCGGATTATAGCGCCACTTCACGACAATAAAACCTTTAGAATTTACGATCTATATTTCGCATCTTTAATTAATATTTCAGAGTCATATCCAAGATTCCAGATTTTCAAACACTTTTAGACACACTACCAGTTGTTAGCTGCCCACGACAAAATGACTGACCCACCCTTTGTCTCGTGTAAAAACATCGTCACCTTTTTGCGAAACCCCCCCTTCAAAAATCCACCGACTCACTGTACAATCACTACATCCATATGCAATGTGGGCAAATGTCAGGATTAACGTTGAATCGTAAGGGCAACACCATATCGCTGTCGCTCCCAATTCTACATGTCCTATGTACATGAGTATGTGTGTATAACGAGTTTTTACATTTGTACCCGAGCGCGCTATGAATTGAAATCGAGAACGGCGCTTTCAAACAAGGACACACAACAGGCTGGCAGGAAAACTCAACAGTGCTAGGATGCCATATCCTCCCAATGGCCGCCACCCACAGGGAAAAAGCAAATAAATAAAAAGCTCATTAATTTGATAAATCGAATCGACATACAGACAGAAAGAGAACGTTGTTCCTGCTCCTGCTGAACCGTTCGTCGTCGTTCCGTGTGTTCCCGTTCAGTATTCATCAGTTGTGCGCTCTCAACTGTTGTGTTGTTGTATGGGTGGCTCTGGAGCACTTGTTCGTCGGAGTTTTATTACGCTTCGTCCTATTTTGGTTTTTCTTCATTTTGCAATCCTGTGCGGTTTTTTTTTTTTTTTTTTTTTGTCTTCGCTCTCCTATTTTATTCTGAGTTTTATTGTTGGTAAAGCGGAGAGAGGCAGCAAAAAAAAAAAGACAAAAGGACGAACGAAAAAAAAACGCAGAAATGAGGTCATTTTTTCTTACTTCTTCTCCTGCTTTGATATCAATTTAGTAATACAATGGAATAAAAACAGGAGCCACCCAACATCTAGCAGGCGGTCGGCAGGATTTGAGGGAGTTGTTGGGGTTTGGTGGTTCTGATACTTTGAGGAATTTGTTATTTAAGTTCAGAGCTCCGCTCTTCTGAAATTTAAGGTGGCAAAATTATAGGGAATGTAAGTTCGCTCAGTTGGATTGCCGTTTCAGTTTATGTGTTGGGGGCTAGGACAAGGAGAATTAAGTCTTTCGAGGGTTGAATAATTAATTTACCCTTGGAAAGATTCCATTATTTTAAGATTCTTTTTTTTTTTTCTTTGCTTGCTTACTGAAAGCTTGTAAATCGGATTAGGACTGCGCTACCGTTAGACAAGGAGTGATGTTGTTGGCACTCATGACTTGAAGCTTTATTCAGAACAAGATGGGAATGATGGAGCTGTTAGAATTTTGAATACAGTTTGAGGTGAACACCGACCTTAGTGTTAGTACACGGCATTCTTCATCTGGAAAGAAATCGAAGAGTCTGGGAAGTATATAGGTACCTATTAGCTACATTTAAATTAGCCAGGATAACGGAATGGTGGTGGGAATAAAGTCCGCACGAGCTTGATGTTCTTAATTTTTTTTAAATAAAAAGTTTTAACCAACATACACCTATGTCTTATCAGCCTAGTCTTCAACTTACTTCCTCCTGTTGTACACTTTAAACTGGTTGAGGACACTATTTTTGTCTACCATCTGGCTGGGATGGGTGGGCGTTGTAGAACGAGGGTGGACTATGACTGGCTTTAACTTGGCAATGCCCAGTGGTTGTAACTCTGACTACACATTAACTCTGCTTATTTACACCTGCAAGTGGTAACCATCAAGTTCTGGTCTCATCCAACCGGATTGGATTTGCTAAACGATAAGTGCGAGTGTTGATAACAAGATGAAAAAAAAAAAGCAACACTATGAACAGCCTGATCAGAATGGCATGGAATACCCGGCCTGCTGTCCCAGGCGAACCTAATTGAGCTGATTGGACATAATCGGACAACAAGTTATCCAGAAATCTCAAGGGTGAGTCAGGCACCTTGAACAGAGATGGTGGTGGTGACCGAAAGTTCAACGGCAGCGCTCAATCCCGTTGATACTGATGGCCCCGTGTACTAGACGCATCCAATAAATTGGAACTGGCCCTTCAGGTTGGATGTTGTGCTTTTGGGTTAACTACCCTACTTACTAACTTGAGTGGCGCTACAGTCCGGGATAAACCTGGCCCTCAACCAATATGCATCTCCAATTGGCCCAGTTCTTAGCTAAATGCCTCCAGTTGCGCACTCCAAGTTGGTTGTGGTCGGTTCCTTCTTGTGCGCACCACTTAAGGCGAGGTCTTCCTCTACAGCATCCGACGTCTGGCTGGGAATCGAAGACTCTGTGAGCCGGAGTATTGGTGTCCATTCGTTCTACATGTCCTAGCCATCTTAAACGTCCAATGCGGAGTTTTTGACCGAGGTATGTCGCTCTACAGCTACGTGGTTGAATCTTTGTCTCCATAGCCCGTCAACGCAAACGGCACCGAAGATTTTACGAAGAAATTTTCTCTCGAATCGAACAGTGATTTCTTCATCCGCTTTTGATACGGTCCATGCTTCAGCGCCGTAGAGCAGGACTGGGATGATCAGGGTCTTATATAGGATCTCCTTAGTAGTTGGAGTGAGGGCTTTACTACTAAATTGCCTTCTTAGCCCGAAGACACCGGTTGGCAAGAGTAATTCTTCGTTGGATTTCTGACGAGATGTTGTTGTCAGAGTTAATAGCGGAGCAGAGGTAGACAAAGTCCCGTACAACCCCAAAGTTATATCTGTCAATGGTGACGTTCTGTCCAATTCGTCGATGTTGTGTGTCCTTTCGAGTTGACAGCATATACTTGGTCTTACCCCCATTTACTGCTAAACCCATTTTTGCTGCTTCCTTCCATATACTAGCAAACTTGGCTATGACATCACGTTGAGTCCTACCAATGATGTCAATATCTTCGGCGAATGCTAGTAGTTGCACCGATTTTTGCAAAATCGTGCCTTTCGTGTTGGCTCGCGAGTTTTGCACAATCCTCTCAAGAATCAAATTGAAAAAGTCACATGACAGCGCATCTTAGGTCGGGTAGTTGACAGTTTTCGCTGTCGTTGCCAATATTAAATGGGTCGTTCTGCCTGACAGCGGAATGTTGTTTGTCATCGCCGTTTAACAGTCTGCAGACGTGGTTCTTCAATATCCTCAGCATCGACTGTGTCTCAACTATGATATTTCCTTGTTCATTTCGACAGGATTCTGTTCCAGCCTTGCATCCTTGGCTTTGACGTTTTACGCTTTGGTAAAACTTGCGAACATCGTTCCTGGAGTGGCACCTCTCTATATCCTCGATCGCGCGCTTTTCTTGCTCTTTTTTCTTCTTTCTGAAAAGCCGATGTTCTTCCCTTCTTTTTTGCCTATAGAGCTCAATGGCTCTCGTCTTCACCTGCAGCTTAGACTTGTAGACCTCGTTCTTGGCTGCGAGCATCTGTCGGCATTCCTCATCAAACCAGTGGTTTCTGGCTGGTGGCCGCGAGAAACGTAGCACATCAGTTGCGGCTGATCTAATGGCTTGTTGGCATCGTTGCCATTGTTCTTCGACATTAGATGCTGGTAGTGTGTTGTGAGTCGAGAGGTTATGGGATATGCGTTGAGCGGAGGTCTTGGCGGTCTCTAGAGATTGCAGTCTTTAGACATTAAATTTGTTCACAGTATTTCTGGTTTTTTGTGGCGTGGTGGATATCCGCATCCTTACCTTGGCTGCAACAAGGTAGTGGTCCGAGTCGATGTTAGCCCCTCGGAATGTTCGGACATCCAAAATACTGGATGCGTGCCTCTTGTCTATCGCAATGTGATCAATTTGGTTGACTGTTCGTTGATCTGAAGACCGCCATGTCCTCTTGTGGATATCGAGGTGAGGAAACCGTGTGCTGGCTATAGTGGCATTTCGTTCCGTAGCGAAGTCAATTAGCCTAAGTCCGTTACCAGACGTGTTGTCGTGTAGGCTATATTTTCCGACAGTACTGCTAAAGATGTCTTCTCTTCCTACCTTTGCGTTAAAGTCTCCCAGCACGATTTTAACATCGTACTTTGGTAGTCGCTCATAGGTTTTGTCGAGGAGCTCTTCGAGGAAGCAATCCTTAGTTATATCATCCTTTTCCTCCGTCGGAGCATGAGCGCATATAAGGCTTATGTTGGCGAATTTGGCCTTGATGCGGATTGTTACAATGCGTTCGCTAATGTCTTGGAAACATAAGACTTCTTGCCTAAGTCTGGCACTTATAACCCACCGCATCCGAATAATCGCTGTTTCTGCCCACTTTAACACGGTCCATAGTAGATGTCACAGTTTATCATCCTCTTTTTGCCCGGCCCATCCCATCGTATTTCCTGGATGGCAGTAATGTCTGCTGTGTAGCAGTTTAGGGCTTCCGCTAGTTGTTCGCCTGCACCTCTCCTGTTTAATGTTCTAACATACCAGATGCAGTTACGAATGTCGTTGGCCTTTTTTCGTATAGCAGGGTCGTCAACAATAAGGACCGACCTTTCCGAGGCTATTGGTTGCTTCGTAACATGGACGTTTTTATAT
Organism: Rhingia campestris; assembly: GCA_932526625.1. Classification (NCBI taxonomy): domain Eukaryota; kingdom Metazoa; phylum Arthropoda; class Insecta; order Diptera; family Syrphidae; genus Rhingia; species Rhingia campestris. The sequence continues at coordinate 56,629,624 of OW052184.1, forward strand.
GGATGGGTAGTTAACCCAAAGCACAACCACCAACCTGGAGGTCCAGGCCCTTGTTTTGACCCTAGGACAGCGGGCCGGAAAAAATACCGATGTCAGTAGCCCATTTTGGGATATGAGCGCTGCAGTTGACCCATTGAGGGCTCCTCCGCCACCAACTCTTTTCCAATACCCTGGCTCAGTATTGGAAATCCCTATAGACCTGCTTTTTAAAATATGTCGAAGCAGCTCATATAGGGATTTCACTACTAGTTCGATCAAACTGGAGCTGTAGGCGCCACCGTTGACTCCATCTAGGGAATCCCTCCGCTGCCGCCTGAGAGTGAGTGCCTTAGTGAAACGACACTCCTCCCCCCTCTCTCGTTTGCTGCCACTAACGACCTTCCACAGGGGTTCAATACCCCATCTCCAGTCGAGGTACTAGGCACCTACCAATCACCAGCGTGGAGGTGAGAGTAGGAGTTGATAGTGGGAGGCTAGAGTGAGAACGCTTGTGTCCTCATATAATCATCACTATCCTTAAGCACCGGCTTATATACTCGTGATAAAAAAAATTGCTAGATATGTCGAATACTTAGTTGCAATAGAAATACAAAATGGGTGGTGGTTTTAGTGAGTCAAAATCTCACCCTACTTTGGGCACGTGCTCATCGTGTCTATGAAGATTTTCACCAGCCCACGGAAAAAAAATCCATTCATTTCAAAATATCAAACACAATTTTTTCGGATTTGGAGAATGGGCTGGGATACGTTATTAAACGATTCCCACATCGGATTTTAGCCTCTCCATATGATTTTCATGGATTTGCAACTTAACCTTTTTTCTGCGATGATATATGAGCTAGGAATTCTGAAAAATTAAAAATCAGGAGTAATTACAAAACACCTGTCTTCTAAAGCGTACTGAATACCAAGCCACTTAATTTTATCGCTACTCCAGCCGAGCATTACTTACTTGCAACAGATTTCCACATGACTCATTGGCGATTGGAAAAATCGGTTGAAAAAACAAATCTCAACATTAATCTCAGCTCAAGTGGCAACCAAATACACAAATCAGTTGCAGTTACTCGTGAGTTTGCATTGTGGAAACTACTGAAACCTTTGTGAAATTTTAAAACCGCCGCGACGCGCCCTTAAAAATGAAAAGACGTCGGGCAATAAAAATATTGAACCCCAAAATATGTGCACCTTACGGGTCTCTAGTGAGGAAGAGAAAAATCGACATCTGCCGGAGTCAACTTCGTCAAGCACTGCAAACCAGGTAATGCCAACTTTATAACACTTTTTCGTTAAACTGAACTGCAAAACCAACAACAACGACTGTCTGTCGTTAATTAATTAAATCAAGTACCAAAATATTTTCGGGCGAATTTGTGTAATCACTTTCTGACATGACAGATATGGGCGTGACTCATGCCAGTTTATGTAGATATTATTTTCGAATCTTTTATACAAAACATACCTCGAGTCTCGACCCTCGGTCGTGGGCCAGCTCTCTCACTGATCCATTAATTTGATAAATAAACTCATAAATCGATGAATGGACCTATGGTCAGGGGAAGCCGAAAGCTGCCAATGTGTAATGCACCAGCGAGAGTATAATTTCCGATCGGGAGTCGATGCCGGGTGCTGAGAAGAGTTAATTACGAGTGACTTTTTGGGGGTGCTTACTTTTCTCTCGTTCATGCTTAAATTGATTTTAATTAAATTTATTTGAGGCCATTGAACGATAACTTGATCAGGATGTTTAGTGAAGTTTAAAGTTTGTGTTTTTTTCATTGTTTTTTTTTTTTCTCGCCATTAACAGTTTTATGACCGAGAAATTAGTCAGTGAGGAGCTTAAGTACATAAATTCACAAAACTGGGTTTATTTACAACAAAAAAAAAACAAACATCGTAAGATTGATTGATGGTTGAAGCGGTCAATGGAGGCAGATCAAAGTTCTTGCAGTTGTTTTGAATCAAATTGACTAATTTGGTTAGTCTTGGAAAGACAACCATTGTGTCATCTTTTTAAGATTGATAGGATTGATGTGTTAATAAATCTACGGAAGGAGCACTTCTAAACTTAGCATCACAAATAGAAAGTGCATTCGAAAACAAAGAAGTAGCATTATGTGCCTTCCTTGACACTGAGGGTGCTTTTGACAACACTGGATATGACTCCATATCAAATGCTTTGACTTATAGAAGAATAGATCACCCCACCATCAAATAGATCAAAGCGATGCTTGAAAGTCGGAATATAACTGCTTCATCAGCACTGATCTCAGTATCAGTAACAGCCGTTAAAGGCTGCCCTCAGGGAGGAGTACTCTCACCCCTACTATGGTCTCTGGTTATCGATAACCTACTTCAAGACCTAAGTAATGCAGGTTTCAATATAATTGGATACGCCGATGACCTAGTCATCATAATAAAGGGCAAAGAACCAAACGAAGTTACAACACGTTTGCAAAGCGCCCTTAAGATAGTCATAGACTGGTGTAGTAAAGAAAGTCTTTCTAGAAACCCCAGCAAGGCTATCATCGTCCCTTTTACAAAAAGGAGAAAATTAAGTCATACCCAAATTTCAATCAATGGTACATACATTGAGTATTCTAACGAAGTAAAATATCTTGGAGTGATCCTCGACAAAAAACTAAGCTAGAACTCCGACATAAACAACAAAATTCAAAAAACAACCAAAGCTTTCTGGGCTTGCCGAAACATGTATGGTAAAACCTGGGGAATCTCTCCAAAGACCACACACTGGATCTACACGATCATGGTCAGGCCCATTATAACATTCGCTTCAATAGTACGGTGTAACAAAGTCACCCAAAAAACATATGAGAGGCTACAATCCGCTGTGCGGATCGTTGAATACCCTATCCCATCCCATCCTTAAACTTAATATCCTCAAAATATATTCATTATCCTAGCTCAAAATTTAAAGCCCAAAAATCGGTGACGAACAGACAGATGGACGGACGGACGGACAGACAGACATGGTTAATTCGACTCAGCTAGCGATTCTGAGTCGATCCATATACTTTGAGGTATTATAACTAAATTATTTCTCTATGTTACAAACTAAGTATCAAAACTAATATACCCCTATGGGATAGGGTATAAACAACCATAAATAAATTAAACAAGGTACAACGGCTTGCCTCTCTGGGCATTACCAGAGCTATACGTACCTGTCCCACAGCGGCTATAGAAGCCTTAATAGGATTAACGACCCTCCACATTTATATAAAAAAAAGTGGCAATTCGCAGCTCAAGAAGTTTGACACAAGCGGAAGAGTTAAATATTAGCGAACACCTAAAACTGATTGAACTTCTATCCGAACTTCCAGAACTTGACATGATCTGCGCGGTTACAGACCGCTTACCAAAGACACTATGCTTCGATAAAAGATTCTCAACGGAGATCACAACCAGAGAAGCATGGTGTAGCAACAACCCACTAAACTGCCTAAACGGCCTAAAGTGGTATACGGATGGTTCTAAAATGGACTCAGGGGTAGGAGCTGGCATACATGGACCAAATAAAAACATCTCAATACCTATGGGAAAAAAACCCTAGTGTATTCCAAGCTGAGCTCCATCCCATAAAAGAATGCGCAAACCTAATCCACAACTCAGGTATTAAAGGCGCAAACATCCATATATTCACGGACAGTCAAGCAGCTATAAAAGCCCTTAGCTCACACATCATTGACTCCAAATCAGTACTACACTGCTTCAACTCCCTCCAAGCACTCAGTTCCAGGAACAAAACCAGACTATGTTGGGTCCCCGGACATAAGGGGATTAAATGGTAACGAAAAAGCTGATGAACTAGCCAGAAATGGTTCGGAAACCCCCTTCATTGGACCTGAACCCTTCTGTGCAATCCCCAAATCAGCCATAAATCTGGTTATAAAAAACTGGGAACAAAACAACTGTTATTCATACTGGGAGAACATCCCAGGTCTGAGACAGGCCGAAAGAGCTATTCAGCCCTTCAAAACAGATGCCAACAAGATACTAGATCTTCGCAGGCACGATATCAAGAACTTAGTAGGCTATCTAACTGGTCATCACGGTCTGCGATATCACCTAAACAAAATGCGTCTAGTCGCCTCACCGGAGTGCAGACTATGTCTAGAAGAATACGAAACAGCCGAGCATATCATATGTGAATGCCCGGCCCTTTACGGTATGAGAAGGGAATCTTTCTTCAGGGAATTTTTAAGTCCCGAAGAACTGAGGAAATCTTCGGCTGAACATATTATCAGCTACAATAGGAAAGTAGAAGCGCTACTATCCTAAAAAAAACATCTGACGGCAAGCACAATAGATCTTTTAGGTCGATGTGTATCTTTCTGCTTAGGCAAGTCAGAATTAAAAAAAAAATAGCAAAGTTGAAATAAGTTCTCAGCCATTTACTTTTTTGTGGAACTAACCATCATTATAGGGCTCCCGACCCGTGAAGAGTCTCTGCGTGAGACATTGCAGCCTTCAATCAAGCCCTTAGGTCTAGGTTCGATTCCCAGCCGTAGCAACACCTAAATGATTTTTCACTGGCCCTCCTCTCGTGATGAGCTGACAAATCATCCGAGTAGTATCAATTGTCAAGAATAGCTTATCTCAACTTAGCCGTTCGGAGTCGGCATAAAACAGGAGGTCCCGCCATCGTGCAAGAAGTACACACGCACACATGAATGGTTGTGAGAAAGCTAGGCCCTGGGTACTAACGAGCCTGTTGCGCCAAAAATTTGAATTTTTTTTTTTATACCAAGTGCTCTGGCATCCGCGATGGCTTGGTCTTTGAAATGGAAGTTCGGTCCTCCTTGGCTTCTCAAACCTGGGGGCTGGGATTCGAAGATCAATCTTAGCTGAAGCATTATTGTCCATTCGCTCGATGTGGCGGAGCTAATGTAGTCGACGTGTTTTGGCTTTTTGGACTACATCTACATCTTGGTACAGCTCATAGAGTTCGCGGTTGTATCTTCTCCTCCATTCGCCCTCCTCGTGCACAGGACCAAAAATCCGCCGAAGTATTTTTCTTTCGAAGGAGCCCAGTATTAATGTCAATATCGTCAGCATAGCCCAGAAGCTGGACGGACCTGTTGAAAATAGTGCCTTCCGTATTGACAGCTGTCCTACGTACTATCTGCCCCAGTATGAGTTTGAAGAAGTCATATAATAGCGCGTCTCCTTGTCAAAATCCGGTGAATGTTTGGAACATTTCGGAGGAGCTACTTCCAAACTGAACTTTGCAGCACGTGTTTTCCAGCGTCACGCGATACAGCTGAAAAAGTTTTACCGGGATCCCGAATTCGGCCATCGCCATATAGAGCTCCTGACGATACGCAGCTTTGAAGTCGATGAATAGGTGGTGAGTTTCGACTTGAAATTCGTTGGGCTTTTCTAGGATTTGCCTCAGTGTGAAAATTAGATCTATATTCGATCTGCCGGGCAGGAAGCTATACTGGTACCTGCCGATTAGTGTGTTGAAGAACGGTTTTAGGCGTTCACACAGTACGTTGGGTAGGATGTTGTATGCGACATTTAGCAGGGATATGCCTCGATAGTTCTTGCAAGACATAGGATCGCCTTTTTTGTAGATGGGGCATATGGAGCTAATAGTCCATGCATCGGCCATGTTTTCTTCCACCCGTACTTGGTTGATGAGTTGGTACATGCTCCCTACCAAAACATCACCACCGTATTTAAAATGCTCCGCTGGTAAGCCATCAGAGCATGCGGCCTTGTTGATCTTTCGCTTTTTTATAGATAGGTGGAACTAAAAGAGTTTTACAAATCGAAGGAATGAGGTGAGGTGATACCTATATGAGTTTATTTTGCATGGTTCCGTCTGCTAAAAGACGCAAACAATCTGGTCTAACAAACAAATTTGCTTTGAAAATAGTACATTCCCAACCAGTTCAAATCGTTATGCTTATGTCAATTAGTTCATACAAAACGGATACATTCTAGAAGTTTCAAAAGCAGCCTGTTCCAATCTGCTTAAACGATATATGCCGCGATTGAGTTTTTTTCATTTTCCTCTCTGTCAACAATGAATGAAACTTATTTGACTCCAGACTCATCTAGCTTTTCTTTCAGCAAACTTTTAGGATTCCGAATGTAAACTTTGGAGTTTGGAGCTGAAATATTTGGGTTGAAATAACACGTTTGGATAAAATTACGCGTTTCGACGCTACAGTCCGAAATTAACCTGGGCCCCAACCAACATACCTCTCGAACAAACAAGCGAGGTCTTCGTCTACTGCGTCCGACGTCTAGCTGGGAATCGAAGACTCTGCGAGCCGGAGTATTGGTGTCCATTCGTTCTACATGTCCTAGCCATCTAAACCAGGTTATGTCACTGTACAGCTCGTATAGTTCTTGGTTGAATCTTCGTCTCCATAGTCCGTAAATGCAAACGGGACCGACGATTTTTCGAAGATTTTTCCTCTCGAATCGACTAAGGATTTCTTCGTCCGCTTTTGATGAAGCATGAAGCATGGACCTTTCAGCGCCGTAGAGCAGGACTGGGATGATCAGGGTCTTATATAGGATCATATAGGATGCTTAGTACTTCGGGTGAGAGTGAGAGCTTAACTACTAAATTGCATTCTTAGCCCGAAGAGACAGCGGTTTGCAAGAGTAAGTCTTCGTTTAATTTGTGATGTTGTTGACGAGGTACCTAAAGTCCCGTACTAACTCAAAGTTATATCTGTCAATGATGATGGTCTGTCCAATTCGTGAATGTTGTGTGTCCTTTCCTGGTGGGTATCGAGTTGTTTTTTTTTCAGGATCTGTTGAAGTGTGAACATTTGATCGGTTGTGGACTTTCTTAGACTAAAACCGCACTGATATGGGCCGATCAGGTTATTGGTAAACGGTTTCAGGCGTACACAAATTACGGCAGATTGGTTTTTGTAGTCGATGTTGAGATGACTTATGCCTCTGTAGTTGGCCAGTTCAGGTGTCTCCTTTTTTGTGGATGGGGCAAACGCTGAGGTCCATTCTTCAGACGTACTTCCATCTGAACAGATTTGGCTTATGAGTTGGTGGATGTTACTTGCCAAGTCATCTCCGCCAGCTTTATAAAGCTCAGCGGGAAAGCCATCATTTCCGTGTAGTCTTGTTAAGATTAAGTTTAGATATTGCTATCCTTCCTTCACCAGTTTGTAGTTTTCGATATTAAATGGTTCGTTTTTCCTGACAGCGGAATGTTGTTCGTCATCGCCGTTTAACAGTCAGCGGAAGTGGTTCTTCCATATCCTCAGCATCGACTGTGTCTCAACTACGATATTCCTTGTTCATCTCGACAGGATTCTGTTCAAGCTTTGTATTTTTGGCTCTGACGTTTTACACTTTGGTAGAACTTTCGAACATCTTTCTTGAAGTGGCACCTCTCTATGTCTTCGATCACGCGCTTTTCTTCAATTACGTTCTTGGGTAATGGCATTCCCTTTAATTTGTAGGTGTAGCAGTAGCGCTGATGCTTGATCCCACTACTTTTTCAGCGGGCAACCATGAAATATCGTATTGCTCCTATTTGTACATCATATTAACTTTGCTTATGAAATACATGTATCCCAACTTTTTTATAAAATTAATCCGTTTGCCCGTCAGGTACTACCCATAATCGATAAAAAAAACCTCCCAAGTATTTATTATATCTCAGGTACAGACCAAAATGGAGTAACTTCGGCAACAGCTTTCTGCTAAAAGTCTCAAGGCCTGGTAGGTTAAATAAAGGGTGGTCCATCGAAAACGCACGATGTTAATTGTAAATATGTATAACAAAGTCCAACGGTGTCAAATCACATGATCGTCGCGGTCAATTAACATCGCCACGGCGTGATATAACACGGCCATTGAGTTTCCCGCGCAAAAGAGCCATTGTTTCGTTGGCTGTGTGGCAAGTGGCACCTGTTGGAAACAAATATCGTACAGGTCCATATCGTCAATTTCTGGCCACAAGAAGTCTGTTATCCGTGATAGGGAACACCATTCACGGTAACTGCTTGGTCGACCTTAGGTTAGGTTGGTGGGTTGATGAGGCAGACGGTGTGTGTCTTCCCTCATCGCACTCAGGTCAATATAGACCCATTGTGATGCCCGTTGGGGGTCCACTTGTGTGGTTGGTTCATTCATCGTCCCTTTACTGTCAATTGTTGCTAGCCTCTTTCCAGCCATCCAGATGTTGTTGCAAACCTGAAAAGATTAGGGAGATGGATTTCGGATAGATCCGTGAGGTCATGGAAAAAGTATTTTCCTAAGGTTCTCATTCTTAATTGGCTGAGGCATGGGCAGTGGCACAGAAAGTGGAGGGTATCCTCGTGTATTCCTTCATCACCGCAGCCTCTACAGAGGTCATCATCTATGAGATGCATTTTCAGTTTGTAGCTTTTTAGTAAGTTGTGTCCAGTAAGAATCCCAACTATAGTCCTTTGGAAGTTTCACAGGTGGGAAGGGAGTTCCACCTGTTTTTGGCAGTAATCAGTGTTTTCTGTCCTACCCGAGATGTGAGGTCACATAGTGGTGGTTTGACAGACTGGTCTGCTTGGTCAATGCTGGAGGCAGATCCTTTTCTCGCCAGTTCGTCAGTAGTTTCATTGCCCTGTATGCCTCTGTGTCCGGGGACCCAGCAGAGCTTAACATTATGTTGGACGCCAAGAACCTTTAGCTCTTTACAACAACGTTTTACAAGCCGAGATTTTATTTCGACAGCAGAGATAGCTTTTATTGCAGCCTGACTGTCAACAAAGATGGTGATATCATCTGGTGGTATCGCCAGCATTCCAGTCCTGCTGTTGGTGTGGTTCTCATTGCGCCAGTAGCGCCCATCCTTTGTACCTTTGTCATATTTTTCAGATGGGTGACTTTATTTGTGGATTGCCACCAGACAAGCCCCCCATATGTTAATGTAGGTCTTACAATCGCCGTGTACATCCATAGGATGATCTTGGGGTTCATTTAGGTTCCAGTTGAGTTTTCTATCAAGAATGACACCCAGATATTTTGCACTATCGGCTAGTTGGAGGGTAGTCCCATCGATAGCCGGTAGGTCGAATATTGGTATCTTCCTCTTATTCGTAAAGAGAACGAGTTCCGTTTTCTGGGGATTGATTGGTCTAAAGTCCTTCGCGGTCGTGTGGCTGGGCTTGCTAGCTTTTGGGATAAAGACTACCTTTACTTCCCGCCAGCACCTTGTGATGTAACCGCATTTTAGACTACCAACAAACAATTTGTGTAGGAATGCTGTTACGAGGTGTTTCAATTTTTGTAGCATGATCGGGATAATACCATCGACCCCCTGGAGTTGATTGCCCAATTGATTCTTTCTACACTATTTCCTCCATTGCTGCTGTTATGGGGTTACCATTATAGACGGTTATGTCTGAAGTCCTACCGGAGTATGAATCACATCCTGGAAAGTGGGTTTCCAGTAGATGTGTTAAATATTCATGGGTGGACTGTGTCCAGTCCCCATTGGGGAGCTTGAGGTAACCTGGCACAGCCGGTTCTATGGCGATTATTTTTCTAAGCCTGGCTGATTCAGTAGTGCTTTCTGCACTGCAACAGAAGTCACGCCATGAGGAGCGTTAAGCACTGTTGACCACACTTTTGAATTTGCGCTGATTATTCTTATAAAGATCCCAGTCGGTTTCCGAATTTTAGCTTCTTGCTGCGTTATAGGTTTTTCTGGTTTCCCTTCTAATGCTTTGAAGCTCTTTCGTCCACCATGAGGGCAGATCCTTTCATAGGCTTTGACTATAATATTGCCTATGGTCGACCTTATTTTCGAAGAAGTACTGCCCGATGACGCTGCCAGCCCATATACCGCACCAAACAGTTACTCTTTGTGGATGCATCGGCTTTCCAACAATCGCTCGTGGATTCTGATTTCCGCAAATGCGGCAATTCTGCTTGTTAACGAATACACTGGGGGGAAAGTTTACCTCGTCGCTGAATATGATTTTCTTTTTAAAGTCACCATTCACATCTGTCTGTTCAACAACCATTAGGCGTATTGACGACGCTTGAAATAGTTAGTAGGATTCAGCTCTGGAGTCAATTGACCCTTGTTAGCGTGTAAGTTCAATTTTTTATTCAAAATTCGCATCAGTGATATTCGTGAGATGTTCAATTGTTGGGCACGACGACGAGTTGAGGTTGACAGCTCTTCTGCAACACTATCGCGACAACAGCACTGTTTTCCGCAGAACGAACTGGGCGAGCAAGCAAAGGTGTTTTCACATTTCCTACAGACCCGGTTTGCTGAAATTTGCGCACAATTCTCCTGATTTTGGACACATTTGGTCGATTATTGTTACCAAACAAATCACGAAGTGATCCAAATGCAGTTTGATTTGAACGCCCATTTTCGTAAAAGGCTTCAACAACTTTAACGCGCTGCTCAATTGTGTACCTCTTCATGGTTGAATTTGTCAAACATTGTCACAAAGAAACGTCAAATTAAGTTGGACAGAAAACTCGACGTTAAGGTGTGACTTAAGATTATGCATGGACCACCCTTTACAATTCCGTCGTTAAATCAACTCAACCAAACAACGACTTGATTTGTCCTCAGCTACCTGGCTTTATGAATTTTCCAAAATCAAACTTCCTTAATTGAAAATGTTTAAGTTTAAGTGGAATACAATCCAAGCTGTCATAAAAATATGAAGACATTCCATCCTTTACAGCTGTTTTCTCAAAATCTGAATTATCCAAGACCCTCAAACTCTAAAATCCGCTTCCTCAAACAGGTATTTACACACACATGATGTAAGTCTTCCAAAATATATCTCATCTGCCTTTGTAAATCAAATCAATTGGCAATTCATTAGATAAAATCACATGAAATCATAAAATCACAATTCACAATAATAATAATCCGCCCTCAAATATTGGACAATTTTCGAATCCAAATGCCGACAGAACACAGCGTTTCCAGACCACCTGTGACCAATAAAATTACCAAAACACTAATCGGTCAGAAAGTAGCATACTACGACGAAAGCCGAGAGAAAATCAATCTCAAGAGATGAGGTGTTACCTTGCTCTGGTCGCACATCTAAATATACATCACATTCCTTAATATCTACCTAAAGGTATGTAGATATATCGATAACAGTATCTTAAGCTGATTCCGAAATTTCTTGGTTCTCTGTAGTGATACCGATGGCTCTTGATGATGATTGCATGTTTATTACTATCAATCCTGGTGGCAAGACTAGTATCCGGTGCCGCATGCAAGGGAGCTTATTGTCATGGGGTAAGGCTGAAAACACTTATGAATTTCGCAACTTGCATAGCCCAATCCTGCCCATGCATGCCTAAGTGCCAAATTGTGTGTGCTACTGTACACATTGTAATACATACGTACACGTTTATAAGTACGGCCAATATAATCGAACTCAGCATAAGCTGGAGCACTACCAGCTCTGCATCCCGTACTAATTTTGAATAATTTATTCACTTTCGAGATGATAATGCCCATCCAGGCTGTAGGTGTGGGAACACACAAAACAACACATTCAACCCCAAAAGGGTAACCTCTGTGTGCATTCGGACAAGGAAACACATGCTGTTGGTGGAGGAGAAGCTTCTTGGACGTCATGAATGCGGCCAACCTGAGACATAACCCTTCAAGTGGCGTTGGCTATTCACTTTTCCGAATCCCAAGATCCGAGATGTTGCCATTGTTATTGGATGATTTTATGCTGCGCCAATACCAACAAGTATTTACGTATTGATTATGTTAATGTGACTGCTAACTGAGTACGAGCAGGGTGTCGATAAATCCATATCATCGCCATAAAATATTTGATTACTTTAGTTGGAAACTCAAGTTTCAAAGCTTTGAAAAGGGGTTAAGGTTCACACTTAGAAAAGTATTGATGTTTAAGATTAAATTTCGCCGTCACAAATTGTGTGCTTCTTCCATTTTAAAAGCTTCTTTGGATTGGCTGCAGATCTGTAGTGGTTAGTGCGTTAAACTACTTTAAGTGGGGTCCTTAGTTTTAGTCTTACTTTCACCTAAGGTTTTGTTCAATGTTAAAGTCTGACATCGAAGACTGTCACGAGAAGTTTCTCAAATTTACCATTCGGAATAGGGGTTTAACTGGAAGTCCCATTTTTTGTGGCAAAATTACACGCAGAAATGAATGGAGAAGCTAGACTTGAAGCTAGATAGCTATGGGGCTTTAGAGCCAGATATTTTATTTAATTACTTCTAAGCACATATACAAAGTTAAAGTTTTAATCGCTAAGAAATGCTGGACGGCCATTTTAAGGTCCAAAGTAAAAAGTATACTAAATGGCCTTGACAAGCACTGTGTCGGAAATTAAAAGAACATTTTGACTTAATCATAAGAATTAGATTAATTTTGAAAAAAAAATCCTTAATTACTTACTTAAGTGGCCGCAGCTTGTGCAGCTGTAAGACTGAGAGCCGCGTCACAATGGACACAATGAACACAATGATTCTAAATCACCTAACATTACACAAAACACCGACCACACCACTACCCAACTCAGTTTTAAGCATAACTTCAGGACAACCATTCCCAGTCACCTTGAATGGGAGGCGGATTCGATCGCAACCAATAACTCAATTTACATCTATACGGATGAGTCTTAAACAGAATCTGGAGTGGGTGGAGGTGTTTTCTCCGAGATGCTTAAGCATATCCTTTCGCTTTCCCGATCATTGTAGCGTTTTCCAAGCGGAAATAAGGGCAATCAAAGAAGCCTTGTCTTGGCTGAAAAGGAATGTAATATCCACGAAGCATATTAGCATCTCCAGCGACAGCCAACAATCAAATACCTGGAAGCAATCTCGTACAACTCGAAATCAGCCCACGAATGCCGACTGTCTCTTAACGAGATGGCGGAGAATTCTACCATTCTCCTCTTTTGGGTACCGGGCCACAAAGACTTACAAGGGAATTGCAAGGCAGGTGAGCTTGCCAGTCAGGGCACTACCGTTGACATTCTACCGCCAGTTGATATGTTAGGTATGCCCCTTGCTACATGTAAATTACTGATCAAACAGGATCCCATCAAGAAAGCAAACCGCAGATGGATAAACGGCACAACGTGCCAAATATCCAAGCAACTCTGTCCTATCTTTAACCAGAAGCATTGTTAAGCGCTTCTGAACAGATCAAACATCAGCACCACAACCGGTATCGTCACATGACACTGTCCTATAGGTCTAAACGCAAAAAGACGAGGCCTTTTCAGCAATGACTTCAGTAGAAGCTGCTTGGACGAGGAAGAGGAGGAAAGTATTAGTCACCTCCTTTGCTCTTGTCCAGCTCTCTCAGGAAAAAGGAAACTTCGTCTGGGATAATCTAGGTGAGCTGCTTAGTATCAATGTCAGAAACCTCCTATGCTTCATATTTAGCTCTGAATGGTTCAATTAGGCGAACGAATATAGGGAAGTCGATGGATCCACGTGGTAGCACAACGGACTCTAATTGTGCATGCGCATCGCGTGCAGCCACTACAACCTAACCTAACCCAATCTACTAAAGTGGCGCAACAGTCCGGAATGCACCTAGACCTTAAACAACAATTAGCCAATTAGCCAAGTCCTTAGCTTAGCCCTTACCTTAGTTGCGCACTACAAGTTGGTTGAGGTCGGTTTCTACTTCTGCGTGTCACTTAAGTCTTTTTCTACCGAGCTTAGGCTATGGCTTGGAATCGAAGACTGCGAACCGAAGTATTGGTGTACAGTGCCACTACATTTCCCAGTTATTTTAAACATCCAGTTTTTTGACCAAGCCAATATCACTGTCCAGCTCGTGTAGATCTTAATTGAATCTTTGTCAAAATAGTTTGTTAACGTAAACGTTACCAACGATTTTTCGCAGAATTTTTTATCTCAACTCGACCAAGGCCTCATCCACTTTTGATACGGTCCATGCTTCAGAGCCGTAGAGCAGGACTTGGATGATCAGGGTCTTCTAAGGGATCTCCTTAGTAGTTCGAGTAAGGGCTTTACTACTGAATTGCCTTCTTAGCCCAAAGAAACAGCGGTTGGCAAGAGTAATTCTTCGTTTAATTTCTAACGAGACGTTGTTTTCAGAGTTAATAGCGGAGCCGAGGTAGGAAAAGTCCCGTACTACCTCAAAGTTATATCTGTCAATGGTGACGTTCTGTCAAATTCGTCGATGTTGTGTTTATGTGTCCCTTGTATTGACAGCTAACTCCATTTTTTGCCACTTCCTTGTCTATAATAGCAAACGTTGCTATGACATCACGTTAAGCCCTACCCATGATGTCCATATCGTCGGCGCATGCTAGTAGATGCACCTATTTTTGTAAGATTGGGCCTCTTGTGTTGGCTTGGGAGTTTTACACAATCCTCTCAAGAATTAAAGAAGTCACGTGACAGCGCATCGCCTTGCCTAAATCCTTTTTTGGCATCGGATGTGTCGGTGATGTCGTTTCCGACCCTGATGGAGCAACGAGAATTCTCCTTCGTCATCCTGCACAGACGGACGTGTTTAGCCGGATTACTAAAACTAGACATGGCTCTGTATAGTTCGTCTCTATCAATGCTGTCGTATGCGCCTTTGAAATATACAAATAGGTGGTGGGTATCGATTTGGAGATCTTGGGTTTTTTTAGGATATGCCGAAGTGTAAAGATTTGATCAGTTGTGGAATTTTCTGGCCTAAAACCACACTGATAAGGGCCGATCAGGTTGCTGTTAAACGGTTTCAGGCGTTCACAAATTACGGCCTCTGTAGTTGGCGCAGTTCACAGGGTCTCCTTTTTTGTGGATCGTGCAAATGATGCTGAGGTTCCATTCTTTAGGCATACTTTCATCCGACCAGATTTATCTTATGAGTTGGTGGATGTTACTTACCAAGTCATTTCCGCCGGTTTTATAAAGCTTGGCGGGAAGGTCGTCATTTCCGGCGGTTTAGATATTGCTATCCTCACTTCACTTAGGTCAGGTGGTTGGTAGTGTTCGCTGTCGTCGCCAATATTGAATGATTCGTTCTGCCTGACAGCGGAGTGTTGTTCGTCATCGCCGTTTAACAGTCTGCAGAGATCTTTCTTCCTTATCCTCAGCATCGACTGTGTCTCAACTACGATATTTCCTTGTTCATCTCGACAGGATTCTGTTCGAGCCTTATATCCTTGGCTTTGACTTTTTACACTTTGGTTAAACTTGCATTGTAAATATTGGTCTTGGAGTGCCACCTCATTATATCCTCGATCGCACGCTTTTCTTGCTATTTTTTCTTCTTTCTGAAAAGCTGGGGTTCTTCCCTTCTTCCCTGCCTATACCGCTCAATATCAGCTCTCGTCTTCACCTACAGCTTAGCCTTTTAGGCCTCGTTCTTGGCTGCGAGTATCTGTAGGCATTACTCAACACATCAGTTGCGGCTGATCTAATGGCTTGTTAGCATCGTTGCCATTGTTTTTCGACATTCGATGCTGGTGGTATGGTGTGAATCGAAAGGTTAAGGGATACGCGTTGCGCGATGGCCTTGGGAGTCTCTTGCGATTGCAGTCTTTCGACATTACATTTTTTCACAGGATATCTGGTTTTGCTGTGGCTTGGTGGATATCCGCATTCTTACCTTGGCTGCAACAAGGTAGTGGTCCTAGTCGATGTTAGTCCCTCAGAATGTTAGGATATCCAAAATACTGGATGCGTACCTCTTGTCTATCGCAATGTGATCAATTTGGTTGACCGTTCGTTGATCTGGAGACCGCCATGTCCCCTTATGGATATCGAGGTGAGGAACCCGTGTGCTGGCTATAGTGGCATTTCGTTACGTAGCGAAGTCAATTAGCCTAAGTCCATTGCCAGATGTATTGTCGTATGGGCTGTGTTTTCCGACAATACTGCGAAAGATGACTTCTCTTCCTACCTGTGCGTTAAAATCTCCCACCACGGTTTTAACATCCTTCTTTGGTAGCCGCTCATAGGTTTTGTCAATGAGCTCGTAGAAGAAATCTTGCGCTATATCATCTGTTTCCTCCGTCGGGGCGTGAGTTTGTATACGGTTTATGTTGGCGAATTTGGCATTTACTTCTTGCCTAAGTCTGGCAGATATAACCAATCCGAATAGTCGCTGTTTTTGCTCACTATAACACGGTCCATAGTAGATGTCACAGTTCATCCTCACATTACAGGTGCAGATACGAACGTCGTTGTAATTTTTTCGTTTAACAGTGTCGTCAACAATAAAATCATTCCTTTCTGAAGCTATTGGTTGCTTCGTAACAAGTTCTTGTTTCCATGGGTGGGTGTTAACCCAACGCACAAACCCCCACATTGCATTGATTGTCAAGTCATTAAATGCCAACCCTATGGAGAAAGGTTAGTTTCAATTCGCTGTAGCTAAGTTTTAAAAAGATTCTTCTCTTCAGGTCCTCAAATCCTTCTACATTTTGTTAAACTAACTGCAATATACATAACTATCCGAATAAAATCCTCATGGATACTCTTTTAAGGACTATTCAAAAATCAAGCCATGCATTGACTTTGTGTTTTAAATATTCGCCCATTTTCGAATTTTATAATTATTTAATTATTTTTACTGCTTTTAAAATTATGAGTAAACGTAAAGGCATAGAAGACAAACTATTTTAGACTGAAGGTATCTGTCTCTTTCATGTTACGTATACGCCCGAGTATACTCGATAATTCGGTTTCTAGTGGTCTTTCAGAACGACGATAGCCTCTAATAGGAGTTATCATTGTAAATAAAGACTTATTAGATTGAGTACGGCGAAATATCCGAACAACTGTCCTCTGGTCATAACATGGGCTTGGTCCACCAGAGGTAGGGTTGTCACTTGGCCTAACTACTCAGAACAGATTTTATTGCTAAGGACTGAGCTAAACGAAGACAACGTCAATATTTTCACCTGGAATTTTAGGACACAGAAAAGGTGTAGCCAAACAAACAGCAGGAGCCCAATAGCATTACTGCCATCCAAGAAATACAATTCTATGGACGGAGAAAACTGTAAAATTTAATATAGTCCGTAGTATAGTGATCGAAATCAGCGTTTATTTGGATGTCGATGTGTAATAAGTGACAGGCTTAGTCAAACAGACAAATATATCCACCACATCAATGAATATTATGTGACGATTAGCGTCAAGACCAAAATTCACCAAAATATTATGCTATCAAGCTCCGACGAAGAATCATAGGTTTTCCTTAAATATTTAAAAATTCTAGAAATGGTTTTTATCAATGTTCTCAAAGATAAAGTAAACAGTTAATAACACAAGATTTTGATAACCTAGAAATCAATGGACAAATAAGTGATCGGTAATATAGGTGCCCAAAAGAAAGCTCAATTAAATACCTTCCAAAGCTAAGTAATATATTTATGTACATCAGCGATGGAGTATTTAGAGTTATTTGCATAGCTATGCCGCCTTAAGAACACGATTATAAATTCATGCAAAAGCTTCCACTGGTCCACCTTACCAATTTATACAGACCTTGATTTCCACTTCTTTGCCAATGTATGGAAGCTCCTCGACCTAGTAGGAAATCGATTATAGTAACATGTGCTACCTATCACATAAACCCAGCTTACCAAATCCCTAGCTTAAAACGCAGAAAGCAAATTAGGCGTAAAGTTTGAAGTTTCGATGGCAAAGGAAGTCTTGACCGTGATTTCCACTTCTTTGCCAGTAAAAAGCAATAAAAACTTTCGAAGCTTCCTCTACCTACCTAGGAGAAAGACGATGGGAGTATCGTTTAGTACCCTATCACTAAAATCCACTTTGGTCCAGCTTACCAAATCCCTAACTAAAAACGCAGAAAGCAAACTAGACGTACAGTTCGAAGTTTCAGTGGCAAAGGAAGTCTTGACCGTGATTTCCACTTCATTGCCAGTAAGAAGCAATAAAAACATTCGAAGCTTCCTCTGCCTACCTAGGAGAGAGACGATGGGAGTATCATTTATTACCCTATCACAAAGATCTACTTTGGTCCAGCTTACCAAATCCCTAACTTAAAACGCAGAAAGCAAATTAGGCGTAAAGTTCGAAGTTTCGATGGCAAAGGAAGTCTTGACCGTGATTTCAACTTCTTTGACAGTAAAAAGCAATAAAAACATTCGAAGCTTCCTCTGCCTACCTAGGAGGAAGACGATGGGAGTATCATTTAGTACCCTATCACAAAGATCTACTTTGGTCCAGCTTACCAAATCCCTAACTTAAAACGCAGAAAGCAAACTAGACGTACAGTTCGAAGTTTCAGTGGCAAAGGAAGTCTTGACCGTGATGTCCACCTCTTTGCCAGTAAAAAGCAATAAAAACATTCGAAGCTTCCTCTACCTACCTAGGAGGAAGACGATGGGAGTATCGTTGAGTACCCTATCACTAAAATCCACTTTGGTCCAGCTTACCAAATCCCTAACTTAAAACGCAGAAAGCAAATTAGGCGTAAAGTTTGAAGTTTCGATGGCAAAGGAAGTCTTGACCGTGATGTCCACCTCTTTGCCAGTAAAAAGCAATAAGAACATTCGAAGCTTCCTCTGCCTACCTAGGAGAGAGACGATGGGAGGGAGTATCGTTTAGTTACCCTATCACTAAAATCCACTTTGGTGCAGCTTACCAAATCCCTAACTTAAAACGCAGAAAGCAAACTAGATGTACAGTTCGAAGTTTCAGTGGCAAAGGATGTCTTGACCGTGATGTCCACCTCTTTGCCAGTAAAAAGCAATAAAAACTTTCGAAGCTTCCTCTACCTACCTAGGAGGAAGACGATGGGAGTATCGTTTAGTACCCTATCACATAGATCTACTTTGGTCCAGCTTACCAAATCCCTAACTTAAAACGCAGAAAGCAAATTAGGCGTAAAGTTTGAAGTTTCGATGGCAAAGGAAGTCTTGACCGTGATGTCCACTTCTTTGCCAGTAAAAGGCAATAAAAACATTCGAAGCTTCCTCTGCCTATCTAGGAGAAAAACGATGGGAGTATCGTTTAGTACCCTATCACTAAAATCCACTTTGGTCCAGCTTACCAAATCCCTAACTAAAAACGCAGAAAGCAAACTAGACGTACAGTTCGAAGTTTCAGTGGCAAAGGAAGTCTTGACCGTGATTTCCACTTCTTTGCCAGTAAGAAGCAATAAAAACATTCGAAGCTTCCTCTGCCTACCTAGGAGAGAGACGATGGGAGTATCGTTTAGTACCCTATCACTAAAATCCACTTTGGTCCAGCTTACCAAATCCCTAACTTAAAACGCAGAAAGCAAACTAGATGTACAGTTCGAAGTTTCAGTGGCAAAGGATGTCTTGACCGTGATGTCCACCTCTTTGCCAGTAAAAAGCAATAAAAACATTCGGAGCTTCCTCTACCTACCTAGGAGGAAGACGATGGGAGTATCATTTAGTACCCTATCACAAAGATCTACCTTGGTCCAGCTTACCAAATCCCTAACTAAAAACGCAGAAAGCAAACTAGACGTACAGTTCGAAGTTTCAGTGGCAAAGGAAGTCTTGACCGTGATTTCCACTTCTTTGCCAACAAAAAGCAATAAAAACATTCGAAGCTTCCTCTACCTACCTAGGAGGAAGACGATGGGAGTATCATTTAGAACCCTATCACAAAGATCTAACTTGGTCCAGCTTACCAAATCCCTAACTAAAAACGCAGAAAGCAAACTAGACGTACAGTTCGAAGTTTCAGTGGCAAAGGAAGTCTTGACCGTGATTTCCACTTCTTTGCCAACAAAAAGCAATAAAAACATTCGAAGCTTCCTCTACCTACCTAGGAGGAAGATCTACTTTGGTCCAGATTACCAAATCTCTAACTTAAAACGCAGAAAGCAAATTATATGGAGATTCTGATGTTCTCACCACAAAGGTCTACTTGGCCTAGCCTTACCCTACCCAAACTAAAACTAAGAAAATAAATTTAACGGAATATCTGTGCTTCTCAATGACGCTACTTGCTAAGCCATACAAAAATGCAAATCATTCCAACTATGATTCCTACCATCACCCTGTAATCTGCCACCATTTTAGCACCCAACTGTTTCCACATGACCATCGACTGCTTTGCATAAGTGCCTTGGCATGTCAACGGTATTGGCATATTGCTGCTGCATCGGTAATTACTGGTGTAACAACGCATTATGAGCCACCTCGAACCACAGGCCACCGCACGTCGTGTCTCGCCATCATGTGCGTATACACACGGCCGGTCGATCTGACTTAATCCACGTAGCCCGCCCGCAAAACAATCCTTTGTCAACCCCGTGATTTTGATTTACTACAAGTATATGTGCGATTTAATTGTCAATTAATTCCGCAAGCGAAGATGGCACATCGCTCATTTGAATCGTGCAACGTGCACCCGCACGCTGCGAGGGCGTGGAATCTGTTTCACGACGACGACGACGAAGCTCATTGAAGATGATGACATAATTGGCGCGTGCATTCCAAGGGAATGATAGTCATAGACAGATTAATCCTTGGTCACAATCGATTGTACCTATTTGCGCGTTTGCATGCATATTTGCCTACAACTGTTGCTATGCACGCTGTGATACATTAACACCGGACCAGTGCATACAGCTAACAGCCTCCAGGCAGCACCAGCCCCAGCCACCCTTCGCATTCAATTAGCTCTGTCGGGGCTGTCAAATGAGTGCGGGAGTGCTATATAAGCCAGTTCACTGGCTGTTGCAACCGGCGCGCAATGTGGTGACATTTATATGCGCGAAATGACAGCGTCTCCGCTGCGCCGCTGTCGATCATACCCGTAATATGCATTAGTCAGCGGTATTGTGTGTGCCTGCGTCTGTGTGCTGCAAATTATTATTAATAATTATTTATCGAAAGATATTTTTGCATTTTTTTCGTTTGCGTTTTATTTGATTTACTTTGGATTGGATAGGCAGGTATGGACGCGAGTGTATGCGGAAGTGTGACAGGGGCATTTGTTTTCGCCTCAAGGCTGACAGTTGTGTGTACGAGTATGGGTTTAGATGTAAGTATCTATGGTAGAGTTGCGCTCATTATACCTTCCCCTGGTGTCGCTGCGATAGTGTCGACTGCCAGACATGCACTTGAGAATCTGTTTCAGGTAGTCAATTGGAATTTGATTGGTGTTTGTGATTATAACCCCTGCATTGGCGCATGTGAGGATTTAATGGAAAAATAATTTATAACAAAAAAAAAATTCATGATAAGGCACTACCTGACGCCAGTCGTTCAAGTATTTATTTTTTGTTTTCGCGTTAAATAAGACTATGATAGTTGGATAATGAACAGTTAAGCGGTGGGTGTTTGGCAGCTGATAAAATGCTTTTGAAACGTCACTTGAAAAATTTGTAAACACTTGTGAAAATTTTATATTGACGACTGAAAGTTGAGCTTCATTCAAGAACTCATCAACGGTTTCTTAAGATGTCTTGAGTTAATCTGGGGTTGCAAAAATCACTATGATAAGTTGAAAAGTGATTATGATAATCGTTTAATAATAGAAAATCATAGCATTCAAAAATTGACCACACTCTATCGTTAATTCAGCAACAGTTTTTTCATACCTTCAGGTGATATTTGTCAGATCTGAGCTAACCGGGCGATATAAGACGTCTACGATAAGTTGAAAAGTGGGAATTATTATTATTTAATATCAAATTAAATTATGTTTTCCATATTTAAGGAACATCACCTTATATATAGCTAAAGGATGTCCGGTGGCGGATTTATGTTTTCAAAAGTGAATAAAACTAAAAACATGAAACGTATTTTTTTTATTGAGTTTTATTAGTTTAATAGAAAAACTGTTACAATTTATATATAACGGGTTAATTTTTAAGCGTAGTTTTTTTTAAATCGAATAAAACACTCAAATTTGCATCATGTATTCAAAATTTATAAATAGGCCTTCGCCATTGACGTTTTTAACACAACTTCATGTAAATATTGTCCACGGCTCCGTTTCAAATGATCCCTTCGGAAGGTCCAATTTTGCGGAACTTTTTCGAGCATTTCGGCCCGTATTCCACGAATTACCCGTGTTATGTTATCCTGTAAGTCTTCAATCGTGTTCGGCTTGTCCACATAGTGGCACTTTCTGTGCCACTGCCCAGGCCTCAGCCAATTAAGAACGAGAACCTTTGGAAAATACTTTTTCCATGACCTCACGGATCTATCCGAAATCCATCTCCCTAATCTTTTCAGGTTTGCAACATTCTGAAAAGCCGGTGTTCTTCTCTTCTTCTTTGCCTATAGAGCTCAATGGCATCTTTCGTCTTCACCAGCAGCGTAGCCTTGTAGGCCTCGTTCTTGGCTGCGAGAATCTGTCTGCATTCCTCAGCAATCCAGGGGTTTCTTGCTGGTGGCCGCGAAAAACCTAAAACATCAGTTGCGGCTGATCTAATGGCTTGTTTGCATCGTGGCGATTGTTCTTCGACATTAGATGCTGGTGGTGTGGTGTGAATCGAGAGGTTAAGGGATACGCGTTGCGCGAAGGTCTTGGCGGTCTCTAACGATTGCATTCTTTCCACATTAAATTTTTACCAGTATTTCTGTTTTTTTGTTGCGTGGTGGATATCCGCATCCTTACCTTGGCTACAACAAGTTAGTGGTCCGAGTCGATGTAAGCCCCTCGGAGTGTTCGGACATCCAAAACTCTTTTCCAATACCCTGGCTCAGTATTGGAAATCCCTATAGACCTGGTGTTCAAATATGTCGAAGCAGCTCATATAGGGATTTCACTACCAGTTCGATCAAACTGGAGCTCTAGGCGCCACCGTTGACTCCATCTAGGGAATTCCTCCACTGCCGCCTGAGAATGAGTGCCTTAGTGAGAGGACACTCCTCCCCCCTCTCTCGTTTGCTGCCACCAACGACCTTCCACAGGGGTTTAATACCCCATCCCAGTCGAGGTACTAGGCACCCACCAGTCACCAGCGTGGAGGTGAGAGTAGGAGTTGGTAGTGAGAGGCTAGAGTGAGAACGCTTGTGTCCTCATATAATCGCATCACTATCCTTAAGCACCGTATAAATTGACTTCATTTGAGGCAATTTTTTGGTCATCAGTTTGGAGCTGTAGGTTAGGAGCATAGGTTATAACACTGACAGCTGTTTCCCGCTCGAAATCTTGACAGGAAGTCAGTTTCATACCTCCGCAGAATGAAATGAGTCGATTTAAGCTTGAACAACGTTGGGAAATATTGAGAATATATTTCCAAAGTGTACGCAAGTCTGTGCAAAAAGTTCGTGAGACTGGTATGCTTGTGGATAACACTCATGTCCCCGTCGTCGTACGGTGCGAACAGACAAGAATGTGGCTGCTGTAGATGAGAGTGTGTGACTAAATTAACAATCATCAACTCAATCGATCTCAACAGCTCAACATTTCACGCAATAGCCTGAGGAGATTTCTGCACAAAGATCGCTTGCAAGGTCCAATTGACTCAACAATTGAAGGCGCACGACCATCCGCTTAGTTATCGCTTCGCAATTTGGGCCTTGGAGCAGCTTGAATTGAACAACGATTTTGGGCTAGAAATCATCTTTTCTGAGGAGGATATTGTCATATCGGCGGCTACGTTAACAGATAAAATTGACGTATCTGGGGCTCGGAAAACCCGCATGTTTTTTGCCTGTGCATCCACAGAGAGTGACATTCGGTGTGGACTGTGGAGTGGTGGCATCATTGGACCATTTTCTTCGAAAACGAGGATGGGAACACCATTTGGGTCAATGGTGGTCGTTACAGAGCCATGTTAACCGACTTTTTTTTTACTGAAATTGAAATGATGAATTTGACCAACTTCTGGTTCATGCAGAATGGCGCGACATGCAACCAAACCCATGCCACAATCGATCTTTTGTCCACCAAATTCCCAAATCGTGTTATCAGACTTTGCGATGTCAATTGGCCACCTCGGAGCTGCGAATCAACCCTTGACTTTGTTTTTTGTTTTGGGAACCGTGAACCCTATCGGACTAACTCATACCAGATGTAGAAAAAAACGAGTGGTGGGTGCAGCTTAGGACCTCTGCTAGTTGTTCGGCTTTACCTCTTTGTTTAATGTTCTCACATTCCTAGTGCATATACGAACGCCGTTGTCCGTTTTTCGTCAGCTGCGAGTATCCATCAGTATTTATCGTCAAACCAGTTTTTTTTTGTGTAACTGCCGTTCTTATGGCTTGTTTACAAACTTTTGCACCTTCGACAAGTTCGATATTGTAGACATTATACGAAGATCCTTTGCGTTTTGAAATGGTCGGAGCGTACTCATTAATAAAACCGATGCCACTGCCCTTACTTCAAGTCGACTTTGAAATAATTCCCAGCACTTGATAGAAGCTTAAAGCCAAGTGGCTAAGCAACAAATTAATCTCGACATTACCTCCTATATAAATACCATCCATAACGTGTAAAGGTACACCATAACCTGGTTACATGTTACAAGATGCAAAGCAAGTGTTCCATCACTCAGTGGCGTATTTTTCATTACGGAGAAATGAAAACAGTATTACGTCCCAACAATAAAAACGAAAAGGAAAGTAAAAGCATGCATATTACTTTGCCCTTAGCCTTTTAAGGACAAGTCCATTATTCAGTTCTACAGAAATATACATCCACCACCCCCACCCTCTCGTCCTAATGAAATATGTTTGCGCGTATCCGAGCAATATTGGAAAACATTAATCCACTTCATCATCGTCCTCCGCATGTCCATTTACAGAGGAAATTCACAGGAACCAAGTCTATAAGTAGTTTTGCTATAGTGCATGAAAGAACACCATACACATACGGAGTGTGTGTGTGTGTGTGTGTTTGTTTGGTGATAAAACATCCCTTCATCGATATATCTCCGACTCATAGTCGGTAATACGTTTCCTTCCAAATTTTCCGTTTTATTTATGACAACCAAACGGGGAAAAAAATGAGATGGGCAACGCAACAAATCCAAAAACCAATTGACACGTGCAACCTATAACGTGAAGGATCGCACGAGTACAAGCGAAACAACTTGTAAATACGTCGAATGTGTTTGTGTGAAATCTACCCTTAGTCCGGGTGTTTTCGCTGTTGCATCCTCCCTTGTGATATTTTATACTGTTGCCTATAAGGACGAAATAAATTTCCATCCATGAAAATAAAAACACAACCGACGCGACGATGAGCTGAATATTGAAATACAAAGTCCCTTCCTTCATAGTCCTGGATATGAATGAGAAAGCCAAAAGCCTGATAACCCTTTCTTTTTATTTTTTTTTTATTATTATTAATATCCTTATTCGGGTATTTTGTTGGGTTCCTTGGGTTTATATCCAATATCCATCCACTACTTCTGAGAATTTGTCGATATTGATATTCGCGGATTACTCGCAAATCCTTTTTCGCGAACAACCCCTTGCACAAGCTACAAGCGCAGAAAAAAAAAAAGGGTCGACGTCGAGTATATGTGAGTGATTGGCGATGATGTATACGACGGACGATGGTTTTACTGTGAAGGACATGCATTTGGAATGAGCTTGGTATGATAGACCAACAATAACAGCAACAAACAAAAAGGACACATTTATCAAGGAGTAAACTATGATGATGATGTTTTTATCCCTTCGAATTTATTAGCGATTCGTTTTTCTTTATTCTCTCACACTGTGATTGTTGTGTGGCTGTGTGTGTATGCGTTTATTTGTATGGGGTGGCGGTGTGGATTTATGCGAGTGTGAGTCCTTTTGTTGTTCAGCCTTTTCATCCATTGTGGATCGTTTAAGGGTCATATTGGGTGAAAGATGGGTTCTTTCTTGTCGGGGATTTTTTCATTAATGCGGTGCAAGGACAATAGGTATCAACCCCCGATCTTGGACCATTTGGCAACAAATTTTCCTTTTTGGTACACTCAAGAGGGCTTGGTGTTTGGATGTGTGTGCAGTTTTTTTTTTTGCGTGTCCGCTGATTGAATTGGTATTTGGCATTTTGGAAGGAATATTTCACATTATATGGACGAAATTACCGTATACCTACATATACGTATGATGGTGAGGAATGAATTGAAAAGTGGGAATATCGTAGTTGGGCTTGTGATAGAAATCAAAGTCGGCGCTGTCGGATTAACTTCAGCAAGTCAGCAGGAGGGTGAATATCTTCAACTAGAGAATGGTCTCCAAGTGTAAGGACTCTTGGTGATGTCGAGTGAGTTGTGAATAGATGTGTTTTGACAGGATATATATTTTTGCTCTCGGGTAGTTTCAGTTTAGTAAATTTCCGTTTAATCATTATATACGATCGAGAAAAAGAGAAAACAATTAAAGGTTTCCATAGGTTACTTGTATGTCTTCGTCATAGATGGCACTGCAGTCCAAGGTGTGCAAACGTCTAAACAATCACGTCCTTCATGTTAGCCTGGTTCTTTACTAAGTGTCCGGGATTGTCTTAAATCGAGTGCACCACTTAAATCAATTTGATTAGGAGTCGATCATCTGATTGGTTTTCGAAGACCCTACGGCCCGAAGCTAAGCTCCATCCCAAACATAGAGACCAACGTGGAAACAGTTTAAGTTTTCATAATTTACAATTTGTACGTCTTCGTCATAGATATGGCTGCAATTTTAGGGTCTCTACAATACAGTATTTTAATTTGGCCTGTTTCCTAACTTTGTGCCTATGGTAAGCACTCTTATTGGTTGGGATAGTCAATTAATAGGAAATTTGGTTTATTACGTTATTATCATTTTTAGGAAAGTGCAGTATTTTATAAATATGCAAATTTAGTTATTTACTACTTACTTTCTTATCGGGCTCTCTCGAGTCTCTCGAGTCTCTGCCTAAGACACTGCAGCCTTCCCAAACTCGCTGATTCCAATTGTCTAGACCAAGCGCTTTGGCATCCGCGATGGTTGGTCTTTGAAAAGGAGGTTCGGTCTTCCTTGCCTTCTCGAACCTGGGGCTGGGATTCGAAGATCCTCTTAGCTGGATCATTATTTTCCATTCGCTCGATGTGGTCGAGCCAATGTAGTCGACGTGTTTTGGCTTTTTGGACTACATCCACATCTTGGTACAGCTCATAGAGTTCGCGGTTGTATCATCTCCTCCATTCGCCCTCCACGCGCACAGGACCAAAAATCCGCCGAAGTATTTTTCTTTCGAAGGAGCCCAGTATCAGCTCTCCCTTCTTGCTTATCGTTCAGCACTCGGCACCATAAAGCAGAACTGGCAGGAAAAGGGTTTTGTAGAGAACACATTTCGTCCTTCGAGTTAGGAGTTTTGAGCCCAGTTGTTTCGCAAAACCGAAGTAGCAACGGTTTCCAAGGGTAATTCTTCGGCGGATCTCCACTAGGGTGTCATTCGTGGAGTTTATGTTAACTCCGGTGTATATGAACTCATCTGCCCTGCGTACTATCTGCTCCAGTACGAGATTGAAGAAGTCACATGATAGTGCGTCTCCTTGTCGAAATCCGATGCATGTTTGGAATAGTTCGTAGGAGCTGCTTCGAAACTGCACTGTTTTCGCGTGTATTCCAGTTTTGCCGGGATTCTGAATTCGGCCATCGCCATATAGAGCTCCTGACGATGTATGCTATCATACGTGGCTTTGATGTCGATGAAAAGGTGGTTAGTTTCGACAAAGAAACTTTCAAAGACTCGTTGGTCTTTTCCAGGATTTGCCTCAGTGTGGAAATTTGGTCTATAGTCGATCTGCCGGGCCGGAATCCACACTGGTACATGCCGATTAGTGTGTTGCAGAACGGTTTTAGACGTTCACACAGTACGTTGGATAGGATTTTGTATGTGACGTTAAGCAGGGATATGCCTCGATAGTTCTTGAAAGACATAGGATTGCATTTTTTGTAGATGGGGCATATGGAGCTGATAGACCTGTCATCGGGCATGTTTTCTTCCACCCATACTTGGTTGATAATTCGGTGCATGCTCCCTACCAAAACATCACCACCGTATTCAAAAATCTCCGCTGGTAAGCCTTGAGAGCCTGTGGCCTTGTTGTTCTTTAGCTTTTTTATAGCTAGGCCAACTTCTTCTATACTAAGTGGTGCAACTACTTCTTCATTAACTGGACGTGGGTTTTCTTCTTGCCCTATCACTCTCTCTACATAATGCCCAGTAAGCAGCTGCTGGAAATGCAGCTTAAACACATTTACTATTCCCTGCGCTTCGGTGACTAGGTTTCCTTCGCTGTCTCGAAGAGCCTGCGATCCCTTTCCTTGGACTCGATAAGAGTCGACTTATCTCGTACCAGTTCCATTACTATGTCCTTAGACTATTCAAACCATGGAACTCTTGAGCTCTGCACAATACTACTTCATGATTTCTTACCCAATTTTGAATTCGGGAGAAAATATTGGATGTTAAAGAACTTCCAGGTGAAAACTCGGATATTATTTCCGTTGGTTGATCCAGCTTTGGAGAGAACACTTAAACTATTTAAACCTTTTTCAGAATACTTCCTGATGCAAGAAAAATGTCCCTCAGTACTGTTAAATTTTTCAATAATCTGTGCGCCTTACGTGATGAGCTGACAAATCATCCGAGTAGTATGAATTGTCATGAATAGCTTATCTCGACATAGCTGTTCGGAATCGGTATAAAAAAGGAGGTCCCGCCATAGTGCAGAAGTACCCATGCACGCATGAATGGTTGTGAGAAAGGTAGGTCTTGGGTACTAACGAGCCATTTTCTCCAAAAATTTGTGTTTGTAATCCGTGCGCCGAATTGTGGTTTCTTGTTATCCAAAGTCAAGCATTTATATTTCACAAATGCATTCTTCGTTTGGAATTGCAAAATATGTCAATACCTGAAGCTGCTCTTGTTTTAAAGGATTTTAAATTAAAATTAAGGGCGGACGTTTTCCTACCATTCGCTGTTAAAAATATTCTTACAAAGCTGGAATTAGATGGATCTTGATGTATTGATTTTCAAAGACCAACTCAATTTTTTTTTTATCAAAGCTGCATTGATTACTTAAGTCAATGGGATACAGAACTTAAGGTTATGGAACATTTTGATTGGGTGCTCTTGCATAGAGCTCCTTCTTGGAAATCTATTGAAGAAAGTTTTTCCGATGTAGTGGCATTTTGAAATGACATAGAAATTAATGATGAGGAACTATTCGACGAAATAACTTGTATCAATGGATATGCAAATGAAGAACAAATTAAAATTTGCAAAATGGACAATGTTTTACCAGATAAAAAATGGGTTCAAACACTTTGAAGAAGAACGTGTTATATACAAAAATATATTAAAGCTTGTAGAGTTTTCGCTATCGCTGCCAGCTTCAAATGCAAGGACTGAACTATATAAGGTACATTTAGGGTACATTTAGGGTTACCGTGAAAGAAATGTGAAAACGCGGGACAATATCCTCAAAAAGCGGGACATGGCGGGACATTTTAAAAATATTTGCAAATTATAGACAAAATAACTATATTTTGATTAATTCTTTGTAAAAACAGTTTAATTGTATGTTACTCAGTCACCAATCATCGCCTGGATAAAATATTGTCGCATGTTACATTCGACAACTTTTGGGAAAACACAATCAAAGTTAAAATATATCCTTTTCGAAAACCATACGGTCCTTTTTTTTTAAAAAAAATCCATGATAGATGCACAAAACATTTGTTAGTTAAATTTGTTAAAATTGTGTCATTACTTCCATTTAGAAACATATAAAAGCGAATTTTGGCCAATATGCCGATGTCGTATGTAACGTTTTCACCAAGACTATTTGTAAGCTAAACACATACCACAAAATAATGACCCATAGGCCAAAAAATTAACAAGTTTAATGCGATAATGCGACGTTCGTATCTGCACCTGGAATGTGAGAACATTAAACTGGAGAGGTGCAGGCGAACAACTAGCGGAAGTCCGAAACTGCTATAAAGCAGACATCACTGCCTTCCAGGAAATACAATGGGATGGGCAGGTCCAAAAAGAGGATGAAAAACTGTGACATCTACTATGGGCCGTGTTATAGTGAGCAGAAACAGCGAATATTCGGATGCGGATTTGTTACAAGTGCCAGACTTAGGCACGAAGTCTTATGTTTCCAAGACATTAGCGAACGCATTGTAACAATCCGCATCAATTCCAAATTCGCCAACATAAGCCTTATATGCGCTCATGCTCCGACGGAGGAAAAGCATGATATAACTAAGGATTGCTTCTAGGAGCTCCTCGACATCGAAATCGTGCTGGGAGATTTTAACGCAAAGGTAGGAAGAGAATACATCTTTAGCAGTACTTTCGAAAAATATAGCCTACATGACAACACGTCTGGTAACGGACTTCGGCTAATTGACTTCGCTACGGGACGAAATGCCACTATAGCCAACACACGGTTTCCTCACCTCGATATCTATAAGGGGACATGGCGGTCTCCAGATCAACGAACGGTCAACCAAATTGATCACATTGCGATAGACAAGAGGCACGCATCCAGTATTTTGGATGTCCGAACATTCCGAGGGGCTAACATCGACTCCATATCCGGATATCCACCACGCCACAACAAACCAGAAATACTGTGAAAAAATTTAATGTCGAAAGACTGCAATCGCCAGAGACCGCCAAGACCTTCGCGCAACACGTATCCCTTAACCTCTCGATTTACACAACACCACCAGCATCTAATGTGGAAGAACAATGGCAATGATGCCAACGAGCCATTAGATCAGCCGCAACTGATGTGCTAGGCTTCTCGCCGCCACCAGCAAGAAACCCCTGGTTTGATGAGGAATGCCGACAGATGCCCGCAGCCAAGAACGAGGCCTACAAGGCTAAGCTGCAGGTGAAGACGAGAGCTGCCATTGAGCTCTATAGGCAAAGAAGAAGGGAAGAACATCGGCTTTTCAGAAAGAAGAAAAAAGAGCAAGAAACGCGCGCGATCAAGGATATTGAGAGGTGCCACTCCAGGAACGGTGTTCGCAAGTTTTACCAAAGTGTAAAACGTCAAAGCCAAGGATACAAGGCTCGAACAGAATCCTGTCGAGATGAACAAGGAAATATCGTAGTTGAGACACAGTCGATGCTGAGGATATGGAAGGACCACTTCTGCAGACTGTTAAACGGCGATGACGAACAACATTCCGCTGTCAGGCAGAACGACCAATTTAATATTGGCAACGACAGCGAAAACTGTCAACTTCCCGACCTAAGTGAAGTGAGGATTGCTATATCTAAACTCAAGCTTAATAAGGCTGCCGGAAATGACGGCCTTCCTGCAGAGCTTTATAAAGCTGGCGGAGATGACTTGGTAAGTAACATCCACCAACTCATAAGCCAAATCTGGTCGGTTGAAAGCATGCCTGAAGAATGAAACCTCAGCCTCGTTTGCCCGATCCACAAAAAAGGAGACCCTCTGAACTACGCCAACTACAGAGGCATAAGTCTGCTCAACATCGCCTACAAGATCCTATCTGCCGCAATATGTGAACGCCTGAAACGGTTTACCAACAACCTGATCGGACTTATCAGTTTTTTTTTTCACACTTCGGCAGATCCTGAAAAAAACCCAAGAAGTCCAAATCGATACCCACCACCTATTTATCGATTTTTTTTTTTTAAATTCTGGCCTGCCTAAGCAGTAATAGGTATACACATCGACCTAAAAGATCTATTGTGCTTGCCGTCAGATGCTTTTTAGGTTAGTAGCGCTTCTACTTTCCTAATGTCGCCGAAGATTTCCTCAGTTCTTCGGGACTTAAAATTTCGTCTTCTTCTAGACATAGTCTGTACTCCGGTGAGTCGACTAGACGCATTTTGTTTAGGTGATATCGCAGACCGTGATGACCAGTTAGGTAGCCTACTAAGTTTTTGATATCGTGCCTGCGAAGTTTTAGTATCTTGTTGGCATCTGATTTGAAGGGCTGAATAGCTCTTTTGGCCTGTCTTAGGCCTGGGATGTTTCCCCAGTATGAAACACATCTGTTTTGTTCCCAGTTTTTTATGACTAGATTTATGGCTGATTTGGGGATTGCACAGAAAGGTTCAGGTCCAATGAAGGGGGTTTCCGAACCTTTTTTGGCTAGTTCATCAGTTTTTTTGTTACCTTCAACTCCCTTATGTCCGGGGACCCACCATAGTTTGGTTTTGTTCCTGGAACTGAGTGTTTGGAGGGAGTTGAAGCAGTGTAGTACTGATTTCGATTTCAAAGCCGCATACGACAGCATTTATGGAGACGAACTATACAGAGCCATGTCTAGTTTTGGTATACCGCCCAAACTCGTCCGTTTGTGTAGGATGACGATGGAGAATTCTCGCTGCACCATCAGGGTCGGAAACGACCTCACCGACACAATCAATACCAAAAAAAGGATTTAGGCAAGGCGATGCGCTGTCATGTGACTTCTTCAATTTGATCCTTGAGAGGGTTGTGCAAAACTCCCGAGCCAACACCAGAGGCACAATTTTCCATAAATCAGTGCAACTCCTAGCATACGCCGACGATATTGACATTATTGCGTTGACGGGCTATGGAGACAAAGATTCAACCACGAACTATACGAGCTGTAGAGCGACATACCTCTGGTCAAAAAACTCCGCATTGGACGTTTAAGATGGCTAGGACATGTAGAACGAATGGACACCAATACTCCGGCTCGCATAGTCTTCGATTCCCAGCCAGACGTCGGACGCAGTAGAGGAAGACCTCGCCTTAAGTGGCGCGCACAAGTAGAAACCGACCTCAACCAACTTGGAGTGCGCAACTGGAGGCAGTTAGCTAAGGACCGGGCTAATTGGAGAGGCATGTTGGTTGAGGCCCAGGTTTATCCCGGACTGTAGCGCCACTTAAGAAGAAGAAGAGGTGGGTAGGTAGGAGTTGGAAAGAATTTTGCAAAAGATGTGCATTGTTCCGGTTGTCCGAGTGTCCGAGCAAGATCTGCATATTGAGTTCTTGATATTTTCTTGAAATCATACTGGCAGCCACTCTATCTTTAAATTTATGCTCGAATATATTCGGACACACAGAGATTTCAAAAGCAGAGGATACAAAGGTGAAGCTTTCATTGGACCGGATTGTCGATTTCTTCTTTTTCATCAACACAACTTCTGTAGAAGTCATTTGCATAAATTTCAACGGCGCGTATAGGTCCTCTCCCGACATTCTACCATCACAATGAAGGGGACTTCCTGTTTAACGCCGAATCTTAAATATTAGGGCTCTATTGTATCCAAATACAAATCCAGATCTCTTTAGAAACCTAGCACAATATATCCCAAATCCAACTGAGGATTGTTCTGATAATCGCAAGTTTAAGACTACAAGTTTGCTGTTATGCCAAGACAAGATATGGGCCTGGAAATTTATTCTGGAGTTTTACCTAATGGTATCATTGTGGAGTGGCCATTCTGTATTTTTTATGACTATTGGACGAACAAAGTCGAATGGCCGAGTTAGTTACAATTTGATAGCCTTAAATATCAATGGGTAACAGGTGCAACAGAACAGTCTGGCGGAGCAAGAAAACTCGCAAGTGCCTTAAGTTTTGTTACAGATTTTTCTAATGACAGCTTGGGTGTTTGAAGGTATTTCTTAAAGATAACACAAAGCGTATATTCGTATACAGCAGATAAGAGTCAAGTTGAAGCCCCTATTGTATCCAAATTTTCCTTTTGAGGATCACAAAGGGATTCATGAGTTAAAAATATCTTCATAAAATGTTACTTTAATCGGTTAACAGCCTCGTCAAATCACAGACGATTATTGACATGACCCCCTGGATATGAACGTATCTGAACACCTCGCTCATTTGGTCGATATGTGATTCATCGGGTGTGTGCTGTCAAATATAATGCCAAAGTACCTATATTTTTGTTTTTGAGAATGCATTATTGCAACCTATTAAATGAAAATAGTTAAAAGATTGGGTGATCGAGTATAGGAAACCACAAAACTGTCAGTTTTCTTATTTCGAACACCAACGAATATGTTGTTCGAAAATAGGAACACTAATTGTATGTGTTGTTTGTGATACAGAAAGAGAAGAAAATAATGTTTTCCAATAAGTTAAGGTAGTAAAATAACAAAAATAATTTTTTTCACAGTTGCCTTTTTGCGAATAGTTGTGTTCGGATAAGGAAACTCGGGTAAAATTAGATTCCTTTTCTCGAACAGTCCAAAACCACTAGTTAACTTCAATTTAAATTTGCAAAACATCATGAAATATTACAAATGAATGCACAAATATCATAAAAACACAGTTAAAAGATAATTTTTTTTCTAAAAACAACTTTTCCCAAACGTACACTGAAATTTTTTTTTAAGAAAAACAGATCCACCACACTTGAAACCTATTAGCAAACTTATAATTTTTGTTGACATAAGATACATTAGTATGAATGTGATGCTTAAGGTTATTAAAAAAGGAATATGTATACGTACAAGTGTGCTGTGACAAAAAGCAGAAACGGTAAATTAACGATTATACTAGGTGGCGCAAAAGTAATCCTTCTATCAGAAAATGCTATAAATTTTGCGATTGGCCCCTAATGTCAGTTCTGTTTTGACATTTGTGTAGTAAACACATGCGAAATACACGTTAATAAACAATGTTACGCTACACTGCTCCAGAACGCGGAATATTGGTGACTATTTATTTGAGCAATAATCGGTCGGTGACTTTGGCACAACGTGAATTTCGTCGCAGATTTCCTAGCCGTCCAACGCCTACTGGTGAAACACTGCGACGTTTAGCCGCTCGCCTCGAAGAGACTGGCACAACACGAGATGCTGCCAGGCGTGGCAGACCCCGGAGTAGCCGTTCTGCAGAGAATATTGCTGCTGTAGCCGAAGATGTCATGGAAGCGCCGGCCGTCGACATCGACCAGACGACGTGCCACGCAAATGGGTATCAGTCGACGGTCTTTACAGCGAATTTTGGTACTAGATTTGAAGATGTTTCCGTACAAAGTCCAGACGGTGCATCAGCTGTTAGCTGCTGACCGCCAATCGCGTCTAACATACGCTCAAGCCATCCTTAATCACCACCAAGAGGAAGATGATTTTTCATCAAAAATAATCATGAGTGATGAGGCCCATTTCCATCTTAGCGGGTACGTTAATAAGCAAAATTTACGCTTCTGGGGCACTGAAAATCCGCGTGTAACCCACGAAGAGCCATTACACCCGCTCAAAGTCACTGTATGGTGTGCTGTTTTCGCTGGAGGAGTCATCGGACCTTTTTTCTTCGAAGACGTCGCGGGCCAAACGGTTACTGTGAATGGTGAGCGCTACAGAGCAATGATCAACGAGTTCTTTTTGCCGCAACTTGATGAATTGGGATTGGAAAACATGTGGTTCCAACAGGACGGTTCAACGGCATACACTGCACGTGCCACAACCGATATGCTGAAGGATGCATTTCCCGGGCACCTAATCTCCCGTTTTGGCGATTTGCACTGGCCAGCAAGATCGCCTGATTTGACCGCTCCAGACTTCTTTTTGTGGGGCTTTTTGAAGTCGCGGGTTTATGTCAACAAGCCTCAGACTCTTGCAGCTCTTAAAGACAATATCCGTCAAGAATGTGAGACCCTATCGCCGGAAGTTTTGGCCAAAGTGATGGAAAATGCCATAAAAAGGGCTCAAATGACAATCAACTGTGGCGGCGGCCATTTACATGCCATCATATTCTCGACTTGATGTAAAAAAAATTAAAAGACCAAATAAAAATAATCCACAAGAAGAATCAAAATTTTTCATTTTTTTTAAATTACAGCCAAAAAACATCTGAAGGTTATTTTTGCGCCACCTTGTATAACGACTTTTGCTAAAAGTGTTCGAGAACTGGGGATGTTCGGAAACAGGCGACTCTACCCTACCTACCTATAACACACTTTGATAATAACAATTTGTTGATACAATTTTCGACTGTATTTTTACTTTAAACATGTCCTCTTATGTGATTGAAAAATGGTCATCGTAACCATGAGCTACTATTCTTTTTCATCTGCGTTCTTTTGGAGGTCTCAAAAATTGATTACACATACACTAGTCGGCATAAGTATTTTGACGAAACCTTTTTGTGACTATTGAGACTAACTTTGCTTGGTATCGTTAAAACAACGGTGCAAAAATGATGCGCGAAACAAAGAATCTTTTTTTAGCTCTATGCATGCCAAGTTTTGTATTGTTTACCTTTTGCATTCTCTTTCTGCTGATAAGAACGCATGCAGACAAAGAATTTTTACGTGGCATAAGTATTTTGACGGAAACTTTGTGTAAATATTTTAACAGTTTTGAGCACGTGATAACCAAAAAACTTGTGTAGCAAAACTGGGCGACACTGAACTAAAAGTAAACGCCTCAAGGGGCACACCACAAGGAGGAGTCATCTCCCCTCTACTATGGGTTCTTGTCGTTAATGAAATACTAATGAAATTCAAAAACAGGGGGGTTAAAGTAATTGCGTACGCAGACGATGTAGTATTGCTTGCGACAGGCAAATTCTTACCAACCATAAGTGAGCTGTTAGAAAACTCGCTCCGGACACTCAACACGTGGGCAAAACAATGCGGCCTTGGGGTCAACCCCCAAAAAACCGAGCTTGTGCTGTTCACAAATAGAAGATCAATACCACACTTCGAACCACCAGCTATAGAAGGAATACCCCTTAAAATAGCTGAAAGTGCGAAATATCTGGGAATAATTCTAGACAGGAAGCTCAATTGGAAACTTAATGTCAATGAAAGAGTTAAGAAAGCAGCAAATGCTTTCTACGCATGTAACCGAATATTCGGCAGAAAGTGGGGACCTAGCCCCAAAATAATCCTGTGGATGTATACAGCTATCGTGCGACCAATACTCACATATGGCAGTATAGTCTGGTGGCAAGCCACAGACAGAGTAACTAACTTGAAGCAAATGACAAAAATACAAAGACTAGCATGTATAGGGACAACCAGTGCGATGAGAACAACCCCAACCTCTGGATTGGAGGTGATTCTGAATCTGCTGCCCTTGGATCTATACATGCAGGAATCAGCTGCCAAAAGCTCCTCGAGGATCAGCCAAACAAACTGCTGGATCCCGAGCCTCGCTGGGCACGCGCAGGTCCTAAAGAAATACGTAGGGAGCGTAGTAAACTCTGACTATCTATCTCCCTATCTAGACTTCGATCGACCCTTCACCTGCTCGTTTCCGAGCAGAGACGAATGGGACAAGAATGAACCCACAAAAAGGAAATCGATATTCATCTTCACAGATGGATCAAAGATGGACTGTGGAACAGGTGCAGGCATATTCTCAGAGGAATTAGTAATACACAAATCAATCAGGCTTCCTGATCATAGTAGTGTGTTCCAGGCTGAGGTGCTAGCAATCGCTGAAGCGGCTCATTTGGTGTCAATAATGGAAATACCACACAGTGATATCACCATATTCATTGACAGCCAAGCGGCTATAAAAGCAGTATCTGCTATCGAAATTAAATCAAAGCTAGTGCACCGCTGTCGCGAAGAGCTCAAGGTTCTCTGCTCACAGCATAATAATAATCTCTGCTGGGTTCCTGGTCACAGGGACATAGACGGCAACGAGATGGCCGACGAACTGGCAAGAAATGGATCTGCTACAGATCATGATCAGGCACTACAAACGGTCGAACCACCACTCTGTAACCTCAGAGAAAGAGTGGAATACAAAACCCGAATGAAAGCCAATACCAGGTGGAAGTCATTGACTACCTGCGAAATATCTCGGAAGCTCTGGCCAGAATACAACGGAAACCGAACCAAAAAACTTTTGCGGTACGACAGGAGCTCCTTATCTAAACTGGTAGGGGCTCTAACTGGTCACAACTTTCTCAGGACCCATACAATGAAATTAAATCTCAAGGATGACGATATCTGTAGAGGCTGCGGCGATGAGGAGGCACACGAGGATACACCTCACTTCCTCTGTCACTGCCCGAGTCTCTGTCACCTGAGGAACTGAACACTTGGAAGCTACTACTTCCAAGATATCCAAGAGCTATCCGATATTCCATTACCCTATCTTTGCAGGTTCCTACGAACATCAGGATGGCTGGATAGAGTGGAGTAACCCATAGTAACGATAAGGAAGGACGTAAACCCACCAAGGGTATCACAATGGGTCCACATGGACCTAAGTGTGGCGGAATAGAGAATCCTCTACTCCACCAACCCGTAAACCTAACCTAACCTAACATAACTTTAATTTACATTAAACGTTGATAACAAAATAAAAATTTATTAAAATTTATTAAAAACCATGGGTAAAACGGCTGAGTTGAGTTTGGTTGTCAGATCTTCAATGGTAGCAAAGTTTAACGCTGGAACGGCAGTAAAAGACATAGCAAGTGAGTTTAATGTGTCGCGTCAAACTGTGCACTATCAAATCAATAAGTTTAAAAAGCATAATGACATCACAAACCTAATGAGATCAGGTGCTAAGCGCAAAACAACGCCCACTGAAGACCGAACCCTTCTACGGGAATTTAAAAGAAATATATTCCTGAAGCCTCAAACTGCTGCAAATCAATGGAATTTGACGGCAACGAATCCAATCAGTGAGCGCACTGTCCGACGACGGACTCTGAGTACATAAAATATTATCGCAACGAGGTTCTTTACAATGGGGCCCAGCTGAACAGAATCGACAATTTCCTTATTAAGGTGACTCGGAGGCACGCTGCAAGGGCGATGGCTAGCGACAACAGCCTGCTCTTCGGGGCTTATTACCCCAATGAAACGTACATGGAGAGTACGCTCGTGTCTGGCTTTATTCCACCAGAGGCATTTATTTATATCGATTCGTTAGGGTTGGTACAGGACAGGAACGGTATCCCGGTTTTATACCACCGCTACCGTGACGCGCGTGACAAGCGGCTAATCCGCGACGGGTATGTCGACATTGCTCCGGAGCTCCTCCGCTTTAGCACTTCGGTATCGGATCGCGATAGGACCGATGCTGAAAGGCAGAGTACGGAATTTTGGTGGCTGCATGAGGAAGGCGATTCTGCACTTCCTCAGGACTTTGCGGACTTTTAGTCCACTCCTTAATTGTTAATAAAAAAAATTTTGAAACGAGGCCTGGGGCGTGGCATGTACACCATATTGGGGTACAATATGGTTTAATGCATGCAGCCTGGGGGCCAAAAAGTCTCGATTGGGATGGCGACCCCTCGGGGCATCTGCAACGAGTGCTCGCCACCCCGATTATAATTAAGTTAGGTGTAAGTAGTTTTAAGTAGTCTTAAGTAGTATTAAGTAGTATTAAGTAGTCTTAAATTAGTTTTAATCTAGATTAAGCGTTTTATAAAAAAATAAAAATGTCGTATACCAAAGTTTTTTTAAATTTTCTTTGAAAATAAAAATATATTTCAATAAAAAAAAAAAGATAAATTTAAGCCGAAAGGCAAAATTAAAAAAAAAAAAAAAAAAGAACTATTACATATTAGCTTAGAGCGCCCGCTTAGGGCCGATAGGCTAATTTAAGAAAAAATTGTTAATTATAAGTTAGATTTAGTCATTTTTGTCTAGTTTTAAGATAGTATTTTAAGTAAATAAAAATGAATTTAAAAGTAAAAGTACTGTCCGACGACGTTTAATGGAAGGAGATTTTAAAACATTTAAAGCTAAGGACGTGCCGTACATATCAAAGGTAAACAAGCTTAAAAGACTGTCTTTCGCAAAGGAACATCTGCACAAGCCAAAGGAGTACTGGAGAAGCGTTCTATGGACAGATGAAAGCTCCTTTGAGTATAACTCATCAAAAAACAAATTTTACGTTAGATTGCAAAGGTAGAAAGGCAAAAAAGATGCCCCGTTTGTCAAAAAGTGAGCCATGGTGGAGGCTCTGTCATGTTCTGGGGATGTGTTGCGTATAATGGCCTGGGTGAATTGGTTCCTATCACCGGCTCGATCAACCAAGGTCAATATTTAAGAACCCTAAATGATAATGCCTTTCCTTCCGGAGGTAGGCTTATTGGTGAATCATTTATCCTGCAACAGGACAATGCCCCATGCCACAAAGCCCGGATGATAACTAAATTTTTGAAGGATGTTGGTGTTGCCACTTTGGACTGGCCACCTCAAAGTCCAGATTTAAATATAATAGAAAACGTCTGGTCTCTTTTGAAACGCAAAAGAACAGTTTCTTTAAATAAAACCAGAGAGGAGACGATTTCTGAGGTCACTTCCCTTTGGGAAGAGATATCTCCAGAGATTCTTCAAAATTTAGTAGATTCAGTACCGAGACGCCTTCAAAAAGTTATTGAAGCCAAAGGAGGTTATATATTTTACTAAATTCTTCTTTATTTATTTACTTTTGTTAAGTTTAAAATGTTTTTTCTTAGAGTTATATACTTGTCAAAATACTTATGCCAACACACGAAATTACAAATAAGTTTATATCTTTTTTGACTTCTATGAAAAAATATTTGTTTGCCTATTTTTAAGTTTGTATTAGTTATATATAAAAATGAAAAAATAAACATGAATTCTTGTCAAGCCATTTAGAAGTTAAACTCAAAAATGCACGATTTTTATTTCGTCAAAATACTTATGCCGACTAGTGTATATTTTAAATATTCAAAAAGTCAGTTACCTTCATTAAAAACAATCAACAAGCCCAGCCCAGATACCTACACCATAATTACGAACCCAGCTTCACATTTCATTCATTGCTAAGTGTCACTAATCACTTTGTCAACCAAGGATTATCGCATTGGCGTCACAAATCACCTTCTCCCATCCCATCCCATTAATCAAACGAAATACT
Source organism: Rhingia campestris (assembly GCA_932526625.1). NCBI lineage: Eukaryota > Metazoa > Arthropoda > Insecta > Diptera > Syrphidae > Rhingia > Rhingia campestris. The sequence goes on from OW052184.1 coordinate 56,670,357, forward strand.
TACCACTGGCAACACCAAACCAACTGTAATAAACGCCATAAATGAATATCATCCAAATCTATCACTTTAAACTATTCAACCACTTTACTTCCTCTTCCTACAAAACAAACCAACATACAACAAAAATATGTTCTCCAAAACAAACACACACATAAAAACATTCAAAGTGAAATAAAACACACAAAAACAAAAACAAAAAACGAACGTCACAAAATCCGTTTCTTCATCTCTCTCATACTCACAGCCGACAAAAAATAAAACCACACAGAATTATTCCCAATAATCTGGCAACTCTCAATTGGTATTCAACAAACACAAAACGATCATAACATCGACCCTCACTCGAAAGTGCAATCTCTCCCAATCCCATCCAGCAGCAGCAGCAGTAGTAGGAAAACGCACTTGGACGGGAATATGTACAGCAAAAGCAACGCGCAACACACAAGACACAACACACCGGAACACATTTTCAAATACACAAACGATATGATTAACTAACGAACAAACAAAAATGCACCACAAAACGACACAACGATGACGGCAGAACGAACATTTTACACCAAAATATACACAACAACAGCACAAGACACTGAACACCAGAACGTAGCGAACGGAGAACAGGATAAGGATTGAAGGGCTATTAATAACCCGAAGGGTCATACCGCGCGTCGTCGTCTCCCGTCACACCATGCTAGTGCATTTCATTTCACCACCGTACCTTATATTTACCATCACACCACTACCACCATGAGCATACAACATCATCATCATCAATGGTAGATGCGACGACGACGAAGAAGTAGAAGCTACCATTCACCACCGTCAGTTGCTATATGAAGTTGGTGGAGCTCTCTTCTAGAGTCCTTTTCAACAACAACAACTTATAGTAAACCACTGTAGAAGGGGAAATTGCATATCTCGAAGGTTTTCATATTCAGACAAAAAAAAACTGGAGAGAACTTTGTTTTTGGGGGATTACTGTCAGGCGTAATGTCATATGGTTCAGGCATTCAACATAGTTATTGTCTGCACCACCAAAAAAAACGTCAGTGTCATCCCGTTGCATGACAGAGGGCTGTTCATTATATGCAATCACCCCAACTTAAACCCCCGTTTATACATTCCTCCCTCAATAAAATCGAGCCAACAAAAAAAAATTCAACTCAACAAAATCGAACGAATAAAACCTTCATTCATCTGAAATGTTTATGTTTTCATTACTCCGTATCTTTTTACTCTATATGAAATGTATCTATCTAAATAGATACGTCGTCTATCTCGGCATACACATGTCAGCAGTGGAATATGGTTGTATGAGTGTGTTTTTGGCCTTTATCGATACTGAGCGAGCAGAAGGAAGACAACGAACGAAAAAAAGGCGAAATATAAATGAAAAAAAGAAAAATTATGAAAAAAAATATAAAGCAACCTCAAATATGCGATTCAGGTATAAGATACTGTATCTGTAGTTGTATCTTTTGTGATTTCCATGTATGCGAACAAAGTTTCTTTTTTTGCTTTACTCCCTCTGTACCATCGTTTGTTTTGGCCTCATTTTAGTTTACCCGCAAACTTCTCTTAAAATCTCAAATTTGAAGAGAACAATCTATCAGTGTGTTAGTGTGACCCAACTAACACAATCAAAACTTATCCTCATCCCACACTCTTGTTTCGGAAATTCCCTTTTGAGCATCAAGAATGTATAATTTTTTTTTCTTCCTACCTACTACCACCACCATGATGTGTCACTTTTTTTCTATCTGTCAGCCAGTGTTTTACTATGGTGTATCTTGCGCCGAGCGACTTTTCAACCGACACACACACACATCCATTTTCTCTCGTTCTATCCGTCTCCCATTCTCATTCGCTCTTTTCTTGTGTACACCATACTCTGTTTCGACTGCTCTGGTGTGTAATATGCCATATGTGTAATTATTGCCCGATGGGAACCATTGACGGTTGACAAATGATGGTCTCGGATCGAAGGTAGCACACAGTCAGGCAGTAGTTCCTTTTTGGCTGCTGTCAAATGTCGTCATGTTTGTTTCACGCTACGTACGGTTAGTGGTCGTCGGGAAATTGTTTTAGAGAGAACGCGAGACGCGGAAAATCCGGTTTTGTTTCTTCTTCTTTACGTAAATTTTTTTTTACGGAAAAAATATCACACGACAAATCATCACAAAAATATATAACGTCTACTGTTTTTGTTTGTTAATTATTGTTTTCCTCTGGATCGTACAACAAACCATTTTAGTTATAAAAAAAATAATATTACTTTTGTTTAACTGATTTTGAATAAGATACAACAGAAAATTAATTTTTTTGTTATTAAAAAAAAAATAAATAAATTTTAAGTGAAAAATAATAATATTATCAACAAAAAAATATTCTGACAGTGATTTAAAATAAAAAAGTGTAACAGTTGGTTAAAAGTCAAGAATACAATAAAGAAATATTTAAATGTGATAAATAAACGTATTCTTACAAAATAAAAAATAATATTTAGTGAGTTTCAATGTCTCAAAGTGATATAAACAACCGACAACAAATCAATTAAAACAAAACTCTGTGTGTGACAATTGAATATTACAAGTTTTGAAACGTCAAAACTGCCACAAGGATTAACCCAGCAGCCGTTTTAAATATTTACTTGGATTAACGACACACTATCGTATATAAAATATACACGAAAAAAATTGTTTCTCTGGACATAGTCACGCAAAAAATGGATTAAAAAAAAAAACAAATCAAAACAATTTTTTAAATCTGTGGATTAATATAAATAATGCAAATTTTAGTTGACAAAATTCCCATGTTTTCGAAACAACAATCGAAGCGAAATTTAAAAAAGTAAGTTTCTCAATACAAAAAAAAGAAAAAAAAGAACAAAACAAAAGTTAACAGTGGAAAAGAAAAATAATAGTGAATTAAACAAAAAATAATATTTAATAAATTGTTTACCAAATAAAAGTGTTTCCAGTGAAAAGTTTATACAATTTGTAAATTTCGAACACTCCTGGAATACAAAAATTAATTCTTTTCAAATTTCGAAAATAATATCGAGCAATAGATTTGGCACAATTTAGGTAAACTATTAAATCAAAAACAACAAAGCAAATGTTTAAATATATGCGTAATTGATTTTTTGTTAAATTCGACTTTTTTTTTTAGTTCACTATTTTATTTTTCAATTAATGCCAATGTTCGAAGTTTTTTTTTTTTTATTTTCTTTTTAATTTTTGTTATATGCTTCATGTGTGTTAATTTGTTTTCTCTGTGTCGAATATTTAAATAGCTGATAGAAGTATTTATCAACTTAAAGCACACAACAATGTTTACAAAATGTTGACCTTAAAGTATTTTAAATTTTTGTTTGTTATGTGTTTGTGGGATTCATCACTTCGATTTGAAAATTAAACGGGAAGTAAAATAAATACAGTCATGCAATGAGGTTTTTTTTTTAGTTTAAACCAAAAATATCAAAAAGTTTTGTTCAAAATGCAAACTTTCATTTATCCATCAATCAAACTTTCGATTTAATGCTCGTTAATTCACCTTGATGTGCATTGTGCATCCACCCTAAAAAAAAAAAAAAAAAGTAACGATAGGTACAATATACACAAAACGTGCATGTTGCCATTAAATCCGTTCACCATATCACAAAAATTAGTATTGGTACCGATCAATAACTCGCTCTTATCAAACATATTATAGGGAACAAAAAAACGCGTACGAAACTCCAAAGTATAAACCCACCCAAAGAAAAATAGTAGGTGCCTGCCTACCTGTCACCTGAACCTGAGCAAATTATCAATATTACTACCTACTACAGGTACCTACCACACTCCATGCAATGAAATTGTACAAAAAATAATATCTTCTGCAATCTACTTCTAGCTGACTAGTCAGGAAAAAATCACCAAAACGATACATTTAAATAAAAAGACTCTTTATCTTTGAAAATGTCATCTACAATCGATAAAACCATTTTTTTCGTTAAGTTATTGTAAACTTGGAGGAATTCCCGCCATTCCCTTTAATTAACATGATAGTTTCTGACAGCTGTCATAGGCAATTTAATTAAATAAATCTGTTCCTATTCATTTCTAACGACATATAGCTATTTTAAAATTGCATTCCAATTTTGTATACATTTCTAGAAATATAATAGACAATAATTAAATGTCACATAAACATGATTAACGTCATACAAAATGTTGCTTTATGTAGTGAGCTAATTATATTAAGAAGGAATCATAAAAAAACACACGTATGTAGTGGCAGTCATTATTGTGTATTAACAATTTAAATTAGTCTTTTAAATGATTTCTATTGCCATATCAACGTCACAACAAAGCTATATTCAGAAATAAGGTATTTAGATTAATTTGTTTACATTTACCAGTGAAAGGATACCTGTCTATATTTTTATTATATAGAATTGTGTGCTAATACCTACCAAATCAAAATTTTAAGCTGTCAGGTATAAATCGATAAAAAAAAACCTACAAATCAATTGACAATTGACAGTATTAAAACAAATTAAAATGTAATCCGTAACTACTCATTATTAGTTCAAATGTCAAATGGGCACTTTTTAAATGAATGATTTCTGTCAAACAAAATTGGGGACTTACAGCCCGATTCTCCCCCTTGTGAGAAAAAAAAGTCACAACCTCTTGTGACTATTCTTTGTGAGGATTATTGTGACTCGATAACATTTGTCGGATTCTCCGATAATCCTCGCAAGAAAAGTCACAACGAAACTCACCACAGCAAAGGTGAAAATATATATAACAACGTTTCTGCAAATTGTGACTTGGCTGAGAGGTATTGTATAGTTATTTGGTATTCACTTCTGATAACAGCCATGTGCAAGGAGCACTGAAAGAAACTATTCAAAACAAATTTAATAAAACTGCAATGAGAACTTGAGAAAAACAAAATCTTATACTCGAAGTACAAAAGGCAAGGAAGTTGGAAGTTAAAAGCCGTCTTCGCTGCAATCTTATCAATATTATAAGTTTGTTACAAATGATGTGCTTTTGTAAAATTCTTACTTTTCATTTACGGAGGAAACTTCGTCAATAATATGCGCCATATTCATTTCAACTTTCATGTTTTACACTACTCAACAATCAAAATATCAAATAATTTGCTAGTTGTGACCTGCTCTGAAGGAGATCACAATTTCGATTGTTTTTGTGACTCTCACAAGTTGTGAATGTGGGGGACAATACGAAAAAGTCACAAAATCAATTTCACCTCTCCTTGTGACTTGTGAGGTATCAGTGATGATGGGGAGAATCGGGCTATTAATAGAACTATATTGCAAATATTTGTTGTTAAATGTAAATAAAGCAATATTGAACAAAAAAAATATATAAGATGTCAGATGTTAAAAATGTAACCATTATTAACTCCAATTCGTTCCACGATATGTCACTGTCATATTCAAGTAGCCATCTATGTGCAAACACTCACTTAAAGTAGTTAAAGTAGTAGCATCCAGCTGTGTTCATTGGCTTTGCACTTTGCTCAAACATGCCAATAACCAAGCCACAAGTCACAACTAAAATCACAACAACTGTTGCGTATAACTGACAACTCTTTCAGTGTCAAATAATTACCTAAAAACCAACTGACTACCGAAAATACCCTAAAAAAAAAGACTGTACTTGCACAAAAATTCCACAGGAAACTGCCAAGAATAAGAGTAAAAATGTAAATGAAATTCTAAGAAATATTTGCCACACTAAAGAATTGCAGGGATTGGCTGTCCTTTTTTAGTATCTAAATGCTTCCTTCAGAGCAATAAAGACACACTCATTTGCGGCAATGGTCTTTCATCTACATTACTTCAGAAATCTTCTATCATAGTATTGAAAAAGGATAAATCGTACAATTTAGCTACCTACAATTTTATAAAAGATAAAAGTGACACCTCATCTCCGTGTGTGTGTCTACCTACCGAAAGTTTTATTACCCATAATGGGACTGAATGTATGAAAACATTTCTATTCTTTAGGGTTCTTGTGTTATTTTCGACCTAAACAATATTAGACATTATCTGAATTTTTTTTATAATCAAAAAAGACCAAAACTGCTTTAAAAAAAAACAAAGAATGACGAAACATCAAAGAATTTACATAAAATGATTAATGTTTGACGATGTTTATTTTCGTCAAAAATATGCATAAGTGCAACAGACGAAGTAACAGGTAGAGGTTAAAATCAGGTGTCCCATTGTTCGGAAGATCCTTTTTTGTATGAGGGAAATACCAATCCTGCACGTGCAGTATCTACTCTTTTTTAACAATTTATTTTTACTACTTAACTTCTAAAAATGTTGTTCTGACTTTATGCCTGAACGTGATTATTTTCAACAACTATTTCAAAATGAAATCTACCAATTTATGATTATCGATTTTGTTTTCTATTGAAAAAATTCTGTTTTGACTTGATTTCTGAACGTGATTACTTTTATTAAATATTTTAAACAAGCTGGCCCGTCAAACGTTGTTTTGCCATTATCAAATGGAATGACCGCCTACAGCGCCACCTGTTGAGAATTTTTCAATTTTTCTTTTTTCCTAAACCTTCGCGGAGCAATTACGAACAAATCCGCAGAAGGAAGTATCCAATTTGGTCCAGTCGTTTTCGAGTTTTAAGCATCCGAACAAACCAAGATCCATTTTTATATATATAGTAAGGATTTTTCGTAGATTTCGGTTGGATCCGTAAGTGTTTTGATGTTTTGCTTTTAAAGCCGTATAACAATGTCAAACATACTTAAAAAAAAATCCAAATTAAGATCCTACATCAATAAAACAACCAACATTATTGTGCAATATCTGTCTTAAAATAATTGCATATTCATAGTTCCATTTCGACCACTAATGGTTGAAAAATAATGACCCAACATAAATAAAACTACTGAAACAAAAAATAAACACAGCAACCTAATGAAATAAAAATGAATCACCCTAAATAAACAAAATCTAGTCCAATTTCAATATCTACTAAAAAATACCATATACACATACATACTAGTAGGTATATCACGATCGGTTTCTATAAAATGTTAATTACCTACGTAACGTAACATAAACCCGAAAACGAGCGCGTCTACTTCGAAACACAACAACGCGCTCTGAAAATCATCGTATATTGTAAATGGAAAATTCAATTTTATTGAAATTACATTTTCGCATACATGCAAACCACCATTTCACACCCAGCTACTGCAACTGTCACTTTTTCGATTCACCCATTATCATAACTAGTCCGGCTCGCGTAATCATTTGCCATAATGCCAAAAAAAAAAAACCACCCTATTCGCGATCTAAAATGTATAAAAATAAAATTTATAATAACATGGCGCTACACCCCGAACATGAACAGCTATCTTGGCTCAAACTGCGTTTGCATATCACACCATGAATACACGAACGAACGGAAAAAAAATCATATCTGCAAATTTCGTGAATATCAAGTTTTCACCCCCGTGTTGTGAATAATTTTACGTATGCCAACACCGGTATGGTGATGGCTGGTGGTGTTGTAGTTGGTGGCTCGTAAATATGGTGACGAAAGCATGCGTGAGAGAAATGTACGTTCGAAATATTCTCATCTAACCCCTAAACAATATGAAAGCACACAGGCAGGCTAGAAGTAAATGAAAACGTCAAATGAACTAGTCGCTGTATGAGTGTGGCGAATTCAATTCGTTATAAGAATACTCTATCCCCAGCCTTACATTTATTTAGTTTTGTTTGTCAGAAACCAAATAACAATATTTTTTGAAGGGGTGATATTTTGTTATGTATAATTTTTTTATATAATTTGTAATTGTACATTGAATGTAATCATGATTGAAATAATAATTAGATAACATAAGCTCGTGTTATTGTTTCGTTGGGGTTTATTGTTGAATAAAAAAAAGTTACTTCAATCAGTCGCGTGTCAATAATTCGGATTTGTTTTTTTGTTGCAAGCTTTAATTCATTCTCTGTGTAATTATTTGTTTGTTTTGTAAACTATTTTTGAGATTTTTTTTTAAACTTTTGTTGCTGTTGGTAACGCTGTTTGATTGACAATATGTGAATATTTGTCTCTATCAAAACGACATTGCATTTAGGAAATGCTTTATCGAGACTTGTTTTGTTTTCGTATGTCTTACCATACTCAAAGTGATTCACATTTTGTACAACATGGGCTTGAAGTCACAATTTTCTCAAATATGGTCCTTTTATACGCACATTACGTAATAACAAAACCCGCTTTATGGGAAACAAAATAAAATCTTAAAAAAAAGAAGTTTTGCCATCATTTTACATCAGAATCTGCTTAATAAATGTCAAACAGAAAATCAAAAAAGAAATAGAATGCCACCCATTCACCCCCCCCCCCCCCCCCCCCCCCCCTAATATTTATATTCTACATCTATAATAAATCAAGTAGGGAAGTCATATGCAGCTTTCAAATAGTTTTATTTTTTAATTGTTCATGGATTTACAGTAGGTGCCTTATTTATTTCCCGGACACGTTTTTCAAATCATCCGTTTTAAGTCGCGATATTTTTTTGCCTGTTCCATGTGACATTATTCGGGTGGAGGCATACCTCCGTATTAATAAGCGCTGATTAGCTAATCAATGGCTAACTTGACAATTTTTCACATAAGAAATACTCGTGCAAATGTCTAAAAGTTAGTCACTGATTAGATAATCAGCGTTTATTAATAAGGGGGATAGAGTATATATATTTAGTTATCAAATGTCATTCCTTGGTGGATCAATACTTTATAATACCGCTGTATTTTACCACTTATAAAAAGGTCACTAAAGTAAACAGTCTCTCAAAAACAAAAACGGTCCGCAGCTGCCAGATGTGCGATATTTTGAAGGTTGGTACTCAAGTTTGGTGTCGAAAAAGAGTATAAAAATTTTCTGTTACAAAACAAATAACAGCTACTTCAGGGCACAAGAAATATTGGAATTTACAATCGAGTCGAAAAATTATTCACAGTTGAACTAATTACGCGCTGAATGGTTGGAATGACTCAAATATATTATCTGTATATTCACGGTCATCATACATATCAAATTTATGCATCCTTTTCCTTTTTTGACATTTTGATAAAAATAAATCACTAAAACAAAACCAACAGACACATATCATTTAACATTGAACAACAAAACATTATGCAAGGCATTTTATTTTACCACTTTCAAATATTTCTTTTATCTCAAACCTCATGTTTACAACTTCTAGATTTCTCGAATCACGTCCAAAAGGTCGTCCATACAAGAGCAATAAAAACAACTTGGGTAATACCCAGACACAATATTTAATCAATAATAAAAATAACTGAAAATAACTTCCCAAAAAAATTAAACCAATTCCCAATCGAATGTTAAAAAACAACTTCAATGACGAAGTCCAAATAATGACAATGGCTAAACACAAAAATCATAAATATCGCAAAAATATTTTGTTATCAACAAACCGAACAAGAATGTATTTGAAGAGTCTCTCAAAAAAAAAAAATCGCTTCTAGCAACCTTAATGATAAGACACAATCACAACTAGTTATTACTAACAAATTTGTAGATATAGTTGTTTTGTGTCGATTTGCTTTCAACAAAATATAGAAGAAAAATGTGAAAAACAAAATAATCATTCGATAAAATAGAAAACATTCCGCATAAGACGAGAAAAAAAAAAACGGAAAACCCCATTCCACCTCTTACTCTTTGCTGCCTAATATCATTTTGTGTTATCATTCCTGATTAGATAGCAAACATTCAAATTAATTTCTATTAACTAATTTTTACTTTTATTCTATCCAAACTGGATAGAAAGAAAATAAAATGCCTTACTTAACGCCAATATGACATTAAAAAAAAATAGAAACCATTCTCTACATAAAACAAATCTTTAAAAAAATGACTTTACCGTTGAATAAATCTCTATGGAATTCAACTTATATCGCTCCATTTTCGTCTTATCATTCACTTGATAAAGATCACAAAAGAAATAAACCTGTTCACGTCATAAGAGATACACAAATTGTTTGCATTAATACCTATGAACACAAAACACCAACAACTCACAATTTGATTAGTTTAATCGACTTATAAAAACCAAATTAACACTTCAAAAAAATCAACACTGTTGAACCAATTAATAATAGATACCTGAGTAAAAAAGGGGTTGTGGCTGTGAATGAACTGATTTTTTTTTGTGAATAGGAAGACACCAAAATGGGCGCGTGTAGTTCTGTACTCCAAAAAATGTGATAAGATAGTGTCAGCTAAAAGAACAAGTAGATCCGATTTTATTTCACCTAATTACTATATTCGTTTAATTGACAAAAAATTAATTAACAATCCTAACATGGTTTCTTACATCACAAGCATTTGCATACAAAAAATTTAAATAACTCAAAACCACCCCTGATATTGGACAGACTTGCCAACTCTCATGGTAGTACAAATTCAAAACGACATCAACTGTCATATCATATGGAGACCACTGACTGGTTTCTCCAACACCCCCGTCACACTTTATTTCTCTACAAATACTCCTCGCTAAAATAGAATCATATGCTCAGTCAAAAAGTAATAGATACACGAATTTCGCTCATCTCCTGTTCAATCTATCGAATAAAACACAACCGACAACCATGTAAGTCCAATTGAAAAGTGGGGTTGGAAAATTTATGAACCATGGAATCATATCCCATGGATTTACAAATTGCCACAAATGAAAATCTATTCTGATTCCTCATTTTTTTCTCCCTCCCACTATCTGTTATACATCTCGGTATGATTCGCTCTTCTCTTCATCTAAAAATGGATTTTGACTCCGAACATTAGTCAATACACCCACATACAGGAGTAGCGCAGAGGCGAGTGTACGAGATGAGGCAGATTTCAACGCGACATGGTGTGAGTGATGGTGGTAGATTTCGGATTTCCTGGTCCATATTTCAATTGCCCCTTAGGCAGAATACCTACTAAATGTTTGTAATGTTTTTCTGCGTAGTTTACAAGAGTGTTTTGACGACAGAATTCTTTGCGCAAACGTCAAATTGTTGGTATAAAATGTCAAATTTTCACTTTTTGAACGCCAGAGATTAGAAATTTCCGGTAAAAGGAACTCACTGTTGGTGGATACAATATTTTAGATGTCATAAAGGAAAAGTACAACAGTACAGTACCTACTCTTTAAGTGCTAGAAAGTAGTCAATTTAATTTGTCACGTATAGCAACACTGAAATAGGGCAATGTCATTTGTGTACACATTAAATCACCCCTGTCATTGATATTACTCTACTACTTATTCAGGAAGTCCATCAGGAATACAATGAGTGTGGATAAACAAGATTTACAGGGTGGGAAAGAATTCAATAAATCAAAATGTGCACCCTTCTTTCGCCTTTGTAGTTTTATCGATTTGTTTCCACCACTCTCTGTCTTCCTAATGGAGATGAAGATCGATTTTAATTACCATTAGTTGTCAAATACAGTTTTTGACATTTTTGCACTGTGTGAACTCGGCTGAGACTGTACCGAATATAAGGGAAAGGATGTGGCAAAAAAAAAAGAAATATCGTTATTCAAATTCTTACTCTCCGCAACTGCATTTTGTGCTGCTTCTTTCTTTTTTCTTCACTTCATCGGTCCCTTTTTTCAATCAGAGTGAGGTTTATTTTCTTTTTGTTGTACTTTTGAAGAGATTTCAATGACGGACAACGAGATGAAAGCGGATTGGCAAGGATTTCTGGTGTAGTTGTGTCATATTTTTGGTTTGGCTTTTTTTCTGTTTGGTAGTCCTTCCGTTTCATAAGGTCCCTCCTTTAGTCAGTGCATTTTCTTCATCGTTTTTTTTTTAAATACAAAAAGACGTAGTTTTTGTTGATAATATTACAATCACAGCGGGATACCTGCGCCTCTGACATTTTTTCCCCGGTATTTTGCATTTGCAGTGAAGTATTGTCGAATGAGGGTTGTTGCAGTTTCTGCGTTGTACTCGCGCGATGGTTTACTGTTGCTATATTGAATTGCACGAGTGTGGGTTTGCTTATATGTACATGATTTTTTGATCGAGGGTGAAATTCAATGCAATGAGATTTATGGCGGGAAAAAAATGGTTAAAGGAAGTCGCCTTTTTTACTTGTACATTATATGGGATTTTGTCAAATATATATTTTTTTAACTGTCGTCTTACAAACTCAAGAGGATTATTATGTAACCCTTCTGTCTGGATTTTGGGACGCGTAGAATTTTATGTTCCATTTTATTGTTAGCGTCATTTTGATTTTTTGTAAGCTGTTGTAAAAAGAATTAAAGGCTCTACTTAAGATGGTTAGAATTAGGTATCCATTTAAAATATGTTCCGTCATTTTGATAACTTGTTCCCATTTTGAAAGTATCTATCTAATTATATTTTTCCTATCTGATAGCCCCCATCTCTTGAATGTCACCAGGGACACTCGTTTTAAACAGCCTCTCTTAAGACGAATTTTTCACCATTAAAATTGTTTTTCATTGACAAAAACAGGTGGTAATCACTTGGTGTCAGGTGCAAACTAAAATGTGGCTGCATATTAAACTCCCAACCAAGCTCCAGTAGCTTCTGGCGAGTTCATTGTGGCCTGCCATTGTACTGATGGAACACAATTTCTTTCCTTTTAGCCGCCTCTGGGCGATTGCTTTCTTTAGACGGTCCAATTATTGATAGTTCAATACGAATACGAGTTTTACCGTGGAGGAGCAGCTCATAGTAGACGATTTCCTGCCCTCTAAACACACAACAAAACCTTTCTGGCCGTCAATCCTGTCTTAGTCACCGCTATTTGCCCAAGGCTGAGGTCGTCTTAAGTAATCCACTTTTCATCACCATTGCCCTCACAAATGGAAATTCAGTTCATACGGTTTTTTGTTGGTTAACCTAGGGACACCAATACATCAAGCTTCTTATTGTATCCAGGCTTATTCAAAAGGTTTCCAAGGGGTTTTTATGTAATGGACAATTTCGAAACGGTGCTTACATGATGGTGATACTTGACAATTTTCCCATCTTTGACGCGCTCTCAAAAAAAATTTAATCAACAAATCATAAAATAGTCAGTGAAGTACGAAATGTCATCTTTCGAACAAAATTTAGTGTACCTACTCCGATTTGACGTACGTATACAACGCGAAGTAAAGTTTACTTTATCCATCTGTTGGACTAATTATGGATTTCTTTTTACTTAACCGATTATATATTTATATACTGAAGCATTATTATTATTATTAACTTTAAAAAAAATTGAAACAGAAATTTCACACTAAACCCTCACTGCCATTCCTGGTGAGTGGACGTCCATTACTCCATTGTTGCCACGAATAGCTGAGGTGACATGGTGCTGCCAAATCACTAAAGGTGCAAACACATTATGCAAAAAAGCCTGCGTCACAGATTTTTATTTTTTGAAAGTATTTACTAAGAGTTCTGCTATCTACTACTACAAAAGTAGAGCATCACTGAACTCCCTTCTAAAAAAATTTAAATGAAAAAAAATCTAAGAAAACTAACGCTCATTTCTTTCTCTCCAATCGTACATACATACAACAAAAAAGAAATATCTTGACCACAAGTAATATCTCCCCGATTAATTGACCACACTTGCGCTAAGCAATTGCCATTGAAACCGGCTTATACAAGCGTTGAATTTACACGCATCGTTGAGTATTGCAATGGGTTGTGTTGCGGCGACCACCGACACACCATCATTATATCGTCTAACTTAAAACTTAATATAAAATGTGTGAACATGTTTTCTCTCCTTTCTCTTTGACGATGGTGTTTGTACTTATGTATATATTGTATATTTTGTTTTCTTTTTGGTATTTTTCTTAATTGAAATTCATTCTCGCACTGTAACGCAATCAATCTACCGCTTTGGCCACTGTTTTTCTGCTGCTGCAGTCGACAGCCGTCATCATCATCTGATATGTTGTGCAAATTAAAAAAAAAAAAAAACTGTTCAGTTGCCGTTCAATGGTGGTCAATATGCAGTTGTACATTTGAAAAGAAATATAATTTCTCCTCATAGGAGTTGTTGGAGTGTAGGGCAACAACATCCCACCGTGCGTCGCGTCGTACCGCAGTCGAGCGTTAAATATTGCCAACATTAACGCACTCGATATTTTTAATTTTTTTTTGTGCTGTATTTAAACAAAAAAAAAAAACATTTTTTCTCTAAGGGGTAGATTGTATTCACTCGAACTTGATGGCATTTGTATATTTTTCTGTGTTTTGTAAATATGATTTTATAGCACAGCAGCATCGGTCCTGACGATGCCGGCTCGGGTGTACAATTTATGAGACCGATTACCCCCGCTCTAGCCAAAAGTGTACATAACCTTTTCGTTATTGTGGGTTTTGTGTACATATATCCCATTAGGGGTATGTCACGGGGGTTGGTACTTATTTTTGATTGTGTGACTAAATGCGTAAATGTTTTCACGACTGCGGAATAAGGAAGATGACAATCTGCTGGTTTTCTGATTTGATGGTGGTGGTGATTCTATCTCAATCCTGAAAATCTAAAATTCAGCTCAGGGTCTATACAGTAACGCTATCCTCGAGCTGGTATATACTTATTTTTGGCGTAGGTTGAATTTGTTGGAATGGTTGATTTGATGAGATACACATTTTGTAAGCGAATTTAACCCTGAACGGATGATGAATACCTATGAAATATTCCCGTGAAATGGCAGAATAAGAAAAGAACCCTTCGACTTTTCATGATGTCATGTCATTATTGTTATGTTCTGTTTATTAAGGATATGATTGGATTGAAATGTTGTAGAACGAAAGGGGGTTACTGTGATGTCGATTTGCCTATTATTTTGAGGGATGATTGGAGTTTAATGTTTCCACATTGTAATTTTAATTACCTATACCTATACATGTTGAATGAACGTTTTTTTTTGGAAAAATTAATTTGTTTTTATTTTTTATTTCGATTTAATAAATTAATATGCCTTAATTGACATGTAATAATTAAAAGTATCGATGTAAACAATAATTTTCATTTTTATCAATATGCGTCACTTTGATATATCTATATCAAAAGAACCACTTACCAAGTGTAACAGACTATTGGACGTAGTTAAACACATCCAGCCTTATTCATAAATTCATTATTAACAGTGTATAAAGTTATGCACTCCTTAAAATGCCTCTAAAAGCATAAACCTTATTCATAAAACTTAAACAACGTTGAATAAAGGCTGCACATCCTAAACGCGTCTATAATTTATTTTTTTTTTATTTCTGTATACACAGACGGCTTAGCATCAGGGCTACCAAAGGTTAAATTGTAAGATGAAAAAAAATCATCCAGGGTATTTTCGTATTTTAGCAATTGTGTTTCACTTTTTCAAATGGTAATTTTTCTTTACCTACAGACCCAGCATTGTAAACGATGTTATTGAGTCAACATAAGTCATCAATATGTTATAAAAGTGTAGAAAATAAAATTATCAGCAAGAGTTTGAAGTTTCGCAACCATAAAAATGATCTCTGGTAACTCTGCCGAGCTTTTTGGTTATTTATTTGACACAAACCCTGTATAACTATTATGGATGGGGAAATATGTTATGAATAAGAAATTGTACGACCCTGAACAGAGGCTGTATAAATACTTATGCACTGTATAACTATACAACCGTTGAGATGTGTTTTAGTGAAATCTAACGAATAAGGGGGATCATTTCACAAACAATCCTTAGCAACAAAAATCATTTCATTCATAAAAAGAGCTCTGTAAATGAATATTTCATACCTACATAAAATTGAAATCGGCTTATCAAATATTTACCGATTCATCTCTCACCTAATTGAAATAAGAAATTTGTCATCATGTGTCAATTAATATTTTTAATACTTAATCTACTACCTATTATCTCAGAAGAGTTATCAATACTTAATTGAATTACACAATTCATAGTCGTTACACGGTTAAAAATCGAATGTAATAGATCTAACCATTCTGATATTGCTAACCATTCACTGGGTTAATATAAGAAATTAACTATTTCATTCCAATTGCTAATTATGATTCTCTTAAACGCACTCAGGTTTAAAATCAATGTTATTACCCCAAAGAAATGATATTTAAAATTAGAAAACCAACCTTATCAACAGGAAAAAAATTATCTTTCATTCTTCTATGTAATTTTTTTTTGATTTGTTTTTTTTTTCTATTGCGATATAGATACCTCCTTAGATATTACCCTAAACATGTACATGTTTTCTATCCGAATGAAATATTTAGAAACATTGATAAGATTCAAGTTTTTTTTTAGGTAAAATAAAATTGTGAAACCAAAGGCACAACCACAACATAGAAGAATGTTTATCGAATATAGAACAAAATAGAATACAGGCAATTAACAGGGCCACAAGGAAGAGTCTTGCTGCTGCTATACCAATACCTTATCTGTAAACAAATGAAACAAAAACTTTATTATTCGTGTATGTACTGCCAATCAAAGTGTATACAGTATACCTAATAGTTATTTAATTTATCTGTATTTTCTCCCATTTCATGATTATTTTTCATTTTTGTGTTGATAGATAAAGAGTAGATAAAGAAGTTATAAGAAGACACTCACATACTATACTTGAAATTCTATTCAAAACGGTTTATTCTCAAACACTGATTAAAATAAAAAAAAAAAAAAAAAAACAAGTTTGTATGAACCTGGCAACACTGCATTGTTGGTGATGTGCTAATAAGAAACTTACTTCAACCCAGTCACATAATTTTTTGACATCTGACATACGCTTATATCGGTTGTCATTAACTTAACTCATATCGTCACGTAAATTTTGTCAAGTGTCATTGAGATAATTAATGAGGCCGACATGTTAGGGCGGTTTTTATGTTTTTGATGTTGTTTCGTTTTTCCACCGCCCGCTGTCACAATTTGACAGAATTTAAGCTTGTTATGCTGAGAATCGTATAGAAATGTACTTTATAGTTGATAAAACAACAAAATCGAAATGAAACTCTAATCGACTACTGTGCCAAATTAAATGGTGGCACGCAATACGCAAATCATCATAACCCTACTTTGTATGTGCATGTGTAAAAGGACATTGACTTGTCAGAAATATGACCACGAAATATCAAATTACCCACAATCGTGTCGCAATAAACAATTAAATAAATAGTTCACTAGAAAGGAGATGAGCGTGTATACCACCGCCATAGTAGGGGGGATAAAGCTTTTATATAAATTAAGTAGTTTTTGTATGCCTAAGGATTCATGGGTGTAATTGAGTGTGCTTTCTAGAACAGAGAAATTACGTGGGAGTGTCATGACGCCGCGCCACTTTTGTTGTGTTATGAGTAAATTAAAATTCTCACCGATTTTGTGTGTCGTCCTAGATCCAACAAAATGAATTAAACACGAAGTGGGATATAGGAAATGAAGGCAATGGTAAAATAAAAGGAGCACAGCTTGCGACAGATGTGATGACGATCCTTCTACTTGTGCGTGCATTTCTATTTGTTTGTCTGTTTTATCTTGCGTTCCAAAAGAAACAAAAAAAAAATAAGGACTACAGAATTTTGTAAAAGTGATTTTTTTTCTCTGTCGAGTATATAGTTTCGTGCAGGCTTCTTTGTTCCTTTGAGGACATATTCAGCTGCTTATATGATGAGATGGAATATAAAAGTGTAATGTGGCAATGTGTTGGAGAATGGTTATGAATTGGGATTGGGGCACATGCCATGAATTGAGAGCAGGTGATATCCTTTTCATATCCAATGGGCATATGGAGGACTTTATTTTAAACGGACAACTGTAATTTGGTTAATTGCTTTGAAATGGGCAAACGAAAAGAATTATCCTTCAATTTCTTGCTAAGAGCATTTAAAAAAAACTGATAACTGTCAAAATTTTAACGTTAAATACATAAATTTGTTTTTAGCTAAACAAACAAACTGTCAAATGACACACTAATAAAAACAAGATTTACTCTTGTTTATGTTGTGTTACGTGCCCACTAAAAATATGAAAATCCCAATCAAAAATGATATTGTAGATATCTTTTGTTTCCTACGCTGAATGCTGTCACTTCAATTTGTGTCATTCAGCAGCCGCTGTATGTTCATTCATTCGTTGTAGAGTTGCCACTTTTCTTTTTCTATATTTTTTTCTTAGCTATAGTTTATCTTTAATGATTTATAACTTAAATTCATTTTTTATTATTTTTTCCTACTTCTCTGAACATAAATAATAATACATCGTTATTTTCCATTTTTTTTTTTTTAGAAAAGATGAAGAAATGAACGCTCAGGGAGGCTCCTCAAGGGCTCCAGCCTTAGGGGGCCAAATTTCACCACCCGGGGCAGCATATACCGCAAGTGAACATCATCATCTTCATCAGCAGCAGCAACAACACCACCAGCAGCAGCAACAACATCATCAACAAACATCACTACACCAGCAACAGCAGCAATTCTTTCAACAACAACAGTTCTATCAGCAACAGCAACATTTTCAAGAACAACAACAGCACCAGCAGCAGCAACAGCAGCAACAACAACAGCAGCAGCAGCAGCAACAACAACAATTTCTTGTTGGTAGCAGCTTTCATCCTGGCGCGTATAATCCAGCATATGGCCATGGCAATAGTTTGAGAGTTAGTGGCTATCCAGCTGGCAGCGCAAGTGATAGTTTAAGTAGTCTAAAAAATACATTTGGACCAAATTCGGAATTTCCATACAACACAACAAATTCGAATAACTCCAGCGGCAACAACACCGGTAATAGCAGTAATTCCTCAAATTCAAACAGCAACAGTATCCAACAACAGCAGCAACAGCAACAACAGCAGCAGCAAGTTGAACAACAATCTGCGGCATCAGCAGCGGGCTCAACATCCGCGACATCTGTTGGCAGTTACGGTAATATGGTAGCCGCCACCACTGGCTCCCAGCAAGCAATGGACACGATGGGTGGTTATGGACAGGTAGGTGTTATTAACGGTTATTCTTTTCATTTCTTTTATTTTTTTTCGTCGTTTTTGACTGTTTCAGAAGTAACGAAGTACTTTTTTTTTTTCATTTACAGATGGGTATGCACAATAGTATGCATTCGGGTGGCAATGGCGCCGGAATGATGGGTGCCGCTGGACAGTCGCATCACCCTCATCAGTACATGAACGGTGGTGTAGGAGGAGCAGGAGGTGGTAGTGGAGGTAATAGCAGCGGTAGTGTCGGTATGAATGGTGGACAAATGCATCCGAATGCTGGAGGAATGGGCGCCATGACAGGAATGGCAGCGAATGGAGCCAGTGCTGGCATGATGAACGCTGGTGGCGGAGCAAATGGAATGCAAATTGGCGGCGGCAACGGTAGTGGTGCGATGCAAATGAATTCAATGGGACATATGAATGGGATGTCGTATAACGCATCCAGGCATCATCATGTGAGTATTTGCTGAAGTTTTTCTTTTTATTTGTCGTTCCTTGTGAATCCTTTTTGCAGTTCGATTGTGTCGTTTTTTTTTGTGTTTTTATGTGGAAATGTATTGTTTGTGTGTGAGTGTATCGTTGATATTCATTTAACTGTTTGCGCTATGTTTTTCATCGGAGAAATTGTAATTGCATTGATGCTCGCGAAGGGGAAACATGGATTGCAATATCCGTCATTTGAAAAGAAATTTTCTCTTTATACATTTTTTTGTGGGTTGATTTTGATTGCCTTTTGCTGAGTGTTTTTGTTCTACAAATAATTCGATTCGATGGAAACACAGAGGAAATGTTACCATTCTTCAAATGTGGGTGGATCAATGTAAAATGTTTGTATACATATGACAGCTTCATTTTTTTGGAAATATATCGATTTTAACAAAAAAAAAAAAGCTGGCTGTCATTATACCAAATTGGATGTAAGGGGAGTGTTGACATATGAAAATGGCATCACTGGCGGTTTGCACAGTTAATTATCATCTCCATACGAAGTGCCTGAATGATGCCAAACGGTAGGTATATCGGATGTGAACAAAAACTGTCATGCAAAACTCTTCCTGACCATAGTTACATCGGACAGAAGAACTTAAAGTTTTGTTTAGTCTTGTCATGGATAGATTGATACATGTTTCTCCATTTTCCTCTCATCTGTAAACCTCTAAAATCATACGTTTCATGTAAACACGCTTAATTAATTAGATTTGATCAACAACGTTGAAATGTCAAATGTCTAAGTATTGCCATTTCAAATGTTTGGTGGATACAATTCGCTTCAAGGGTTTCCTCTTGACATTTCAATACATTTGATTAATCTATTACGCATCCTTTCTAACCATCGCACTTAATGAGATCAATTGTGCCTGACATTGGTGCAATAAATCGACAGATTCATTGAATAACACCTCGCTCTGTCCGCGCACTGTTTCTGTTCCTGAATTCAAAACACAAACGCATATGTATTCTAAATCAATATCGCAATTATACAATAATCATAAGAAAAACTCACACAAAAGGCATGCAAATCAATTTCAGTCGTCGATTTAAATGCTCATTTAATTGTTATTAATTATATCGTCGGCTATAAATAACCTTGAGAGCTCTTTATACACCTGATGCATGAATAACACAATACTTTATGATCATGCGCTTAGTTCTATGATCAACGTCTTATGTGGTTCTTTTTTGTTTTCATTTATTTTAACAGATGTCACCGATGAATCAAATGCAGAGTATGAGCATGGGTATGGGACCAATGCGAGGTAACGGTGCTGGGGGCGTAATGAACGAAGCCAATCAAATGAATCATCAGATGAACGCAATGAATCCGATGGCGAAAATGCAAGGCATGGCGAATGGGGGATATCCACCGAGAAGGATGACACCCTATCCTAATCCACAAATGCATGCGGCACAAAAGCGTGCCGGCTTGTATCCTATGAATCATCAACAAAATCCTCAAAATGTTCCTCAGCATCATGCGGCAGCGGCGGCGGCAGCAGCAGCAGCAGCCGCTGGTCAAATGCAATATGGGCAGCATCATCAGCACGCGCATCATAATTCCCATCAGGCGAATGGTGTACCAGTTCCTATGCAAGCCGGCTACGGACGAACGGGTGGTCCAATGAATCCGTACGGTCGGGGTCCGGGTGGAATGATGGGTCCTGGTGGAGCGACGGGAGGTATGATGCCGCAGCAGCGAGCGGGACCCGGTGGTGTGTCCGGTTATAATGGCGGAGCACCAATGGGTGCGCATGCGCAACAGTTTTATGGTGCCGGAGGTGGTAATGCGCCTGGTGGTGGTATGGGTCCAATGGGCGGCATGGGTGGTGGTAATGGAGGCCCCGCAGGTCCGGGTGCTGGTGCCGGAACACCGAATGCTTATCATCAAAATGCGCAAGGGTAAGTTATTTCATTATTGTTTGAGCTTTTTTTTTTTACTGTAGTATTTTTTTTCCGAATTTTCAGTTTCCAACAAGACGTGCGGAATATGAACTATCAGCACAGTCCTGTTCCTGGAAATCCAACTCCTCCTCTAACACCCGCCTGTTCAGTTCCCTATGTTAGTCCAAATCCTGACGTCAAACCACAAATTGATCACAGTAAGTCGTATACTCTTGCAATTCCTCCGATCCAAAGACTAAATTTGTTTGTTTTTATACAGATGAAGAAATGCGATTAACGTTCCCAGTGCGAGATGGGATAATTCTTCCTCCGTTCCGTTTATTGCACAATCTTTCGGTCAGCAATCATGTCTTTCATCTGAAGCAGAATGTCTACAATACGCTGATAAACAGGTTAGTACCAAAAATGTCCAATTACCCACATAACATCTTAGACTAACCAAATACTCCATGATAACTAGGTCCGATTTGGAACTGCAGCTCAAGTGCTTCCATCAAGATGACCGACAAATGAACACAAATTGGCCGCACACGGTAACAGTTTCGGCAAATGCAACCCCCTTGGTCATTGAGCGATCGGAAAAAACTGGCCAAGCACTTAGGCCATTGTATCTTAAACAAGTATGTCAGCCGGGTAGAAATACCTTACAACTGACGGCCAGTTCCTGCTGTTGTGTAAGTATACAAAAAAAGAAAAGAAATAAATTGGCGCCCAACGTTGGAAACGGATTATTAATTTTCACTCTTTTTCTTTAACAGTCCCATTTGTTTGTCCTGCAACTAGTCCATCGACCGTCTGTGCGGCAGGTCCTTCAAGGACTGTTGCGCCGCAATCTGTTGCCACGCGAACGCAGTGTTGCCAAAATTAAGGACAACTTTGCCATTGGTATGTCAGGCTCAACACCACCGTCATCTGCTGGCGATGCCACCAATCCAAACCAACAACAGCCATTTGTGAAAATATCCCTTAAGTGTCCCATCATGAAGAGTCGAATAAGACTCCCAGCTCGAGGTCTTGAGTGCAAACATATTCAATGCTTCGATTTGGAGGGATATCTACTGCTTAATTGTGAACGCGGCAGTTGGCGTTGTCCCGAGTGCAAGTAAGTTTGAATAAAAAAAAATCATCTTCCACGAATAACAACTAACATGTGGCACCTCTCCATTTTTTTTTTTTTTTAGCAAATCCGCCCTAACAGAAACCCTAGAAATCGATCAGTACATGTGGGCAATCCTAAACACCCTCAACAATGCCGATGTCGATGAAGTGATCATTGATTCCTCTGCGAATTGGAAAATTGTGCCACAAGGTAGCGCTGGCGGCGGTATGCATCCCAGCGGAAATCCAACAGCAACATCGACCCTAACATCGAATCAATCGAATAGCACGACGCCGAATATTAAACAAGAACACATCGATGACATATCGAAGGTGATGTCTCCGGGTTCAACAACGCTACCCACGTGGGATAACTCACAGGCGATGAGTCCATACATGAGCCATGACATGAACTCTATTGCCAATGGAAACATGATGGGACAAAGGTAAGTTAATAGCTTCCGTCGCCAATGGTTCATATGTATTTATTTAAAATTCTAAATCTCAGTTGTAATGCCAGCAGGAATTCCTATGATGCATATAGTGGGAATGGCAACGGCAGTAATGGAAATGGTGCCAGTGGACAAAATGACAGTGGCAGTGCAAGTGATTCATTGGCTCATTTGAGTGAATCGGTGAATTCACTCGACCAATTGAATGCGATGGAAAAGTCTTTGAGTGATCAGGTAAATTAAAAAAAATTAATCCTTGTGTCATTTTTTAAATGCATGTCTCTTTTTTTTAGATGCCCCACACCCCGCATACACCGCACACTCCAGGCGGCTCCGGTGGACATCCGTTAACTCCCGGCGGACCGCCTAGTGTCAGTTCTGCGCACAATGAACCCTCGAATAGCAGCAACAACAGCAGTGGCAGTAATTCGAATAATTCAAATGCTGGTAACGGTAGCAATAACAGTCAGAATACAAGTGGCAGTTGTCACAACTCACCACAACCGTGTACACCGACTAAAATGCCCGGCAGCAATGATAACTCGCATCACCAACAGCAAAGTCATCAGCAAATTATCAATTCACTGATAAACTCGCAGAACGATATGGTGAACATGAATGACAGCGATCTGAATGCGGAGCTGAGCAGTTTCGATCCAACGTCGGTTATCGACAACGAAACTGCGAATGAATTGAATGTAAGTTTAAAAAATTTATATATTTATATGATGGGGAGTAGATTAAGCAGATTGTGACATTTAAACGGAAGTTCCGGGTCTATAATGTACATAACCTTAAAGCTGCTGTGTTCCTTTGCTTATTCTAATAGTCAAGGATTTATTTAATGGCTGCCGGAAGCGATCTGTAAAAATTAATCTTAATAGTTTTTAGCTATTTTCTTCATTTTGAAAGGATGACAGCACAGGAGTTTGACAGAAACAAAAACCAAATTCTTAGTTCTATTCACAATTCATAAAAGCGATTTCCTTTTATTGAAAGTGATGGCTTTATATGTCACACATTGCTACAATCTGCCAAATATTCAGAAGAAAATTAACAAAGAACAGAAATAAAATGGCCGTATCCCGGGTTTTATATCGTTTTCCATTGGTAAAAAATAAATCTTTTTTATCTAGATCTGTCAAAAAGAACGCTTTTGACAGTTGTTGTGTTTGTGTTGTTGTGCAAAAAAAAAATGATTTTCTTTTATCTCAGACTAATTTGCAAATATGGATTTTTCGGCAGATTTACCCCTCCTTGCACACACACTAATACAAATGATAGCTGTCAGTTTGACCAAAGTGATTTTCGTTTTGATTTATTATTATTTCGGTTGTGGCAAACTATAATCATTAAAACTGTAACAGTTCAATGTAAAATATAAATTAAATGAAAACCAATTAACCTGCGTGACTTGAAACTTGACAGCTACACCGACACTAACTTCACAGACAAGAAATTACAACAATACAGAGACAAACAAAATCAATCTGAAATCGTGTTCCATTGGCACCAAAAAAGATCAAATTTTAGATCAAAATCCAGATTTTTGCGTCGACTTGTCATGAATATGTCTTTACGTACTTTTGTAGTAAAAATTAGTAAATTCTCAAATTTCTTGGAAATCTATCTCAGAAAGAGACAAAATTACCAAAAAGTACTGGAACGCGTTGAAGTAAAAAACAGTAAAATTATATATATTGTATGTCTTTGAAAGAACAAATGACACAAAACACCTGTCAAAACAAGCGAGTTGTCACTATTAGATACCAACTGACAGTTAACTCTTTTTTTACCAACAGAAATTTCTTCAGTTAATTTGTTTACAGATTTTTATGGAGGGGTAGTTTTTTGCTCTCTCGTGAGCTCTCTCTTTTACTTATTTTTGCGTACGGGAACGGCAATAAGTAAAAGTCAGTAAAAATCAGTAAGAATCAGTAAATATTATTTTGTACGGGAACAAACCTAATAAGTAAAAATCAGTAAATATTATTATGTACGACAACAGACCTATTATGGGCTTATTTAGGTCACTTCTTACTTTTTTGAAAAAGAATAATTGTTCTGAATAGATAAAAGTAAATAAAAATCTATAAATATGGAAAACTGAAATTGCAAAAAAAAGGTTGCCTTAGTTTGTCATTTACCTCTCCATTCATTAATATTTTACGTTCTACATCACTTAACCTCATTTTACAGCTGTAATCTAAAATCCGGAAAGCAGCCAATGATTAGCTGGTCTAGCTGTCAAATTTTTGGGAAAATAAGGTCTGTTCCCGTACTTTTTCAGTAAAAATTAGTAAATTCTCAAATTTCTTGGAGTGGGGGTAAATTACCTCAGAAAGAGACAAAATTACCAAAAAGTACGGGAACACGTTTAAGTAAAAAACAGTAAAATCATATATTTCGTATGCCTTTTAAAGAACAAATGACATAAATCCCCTGTCAAAACAAACGAGTTGTCACTTTTAGAAACCAACTGATTTTTACCAACAGAAATTTCTGCAGTAAATTTTTTTACAAATTTTTATGGAGGGGTAGTTTTTTGCTCTCTCGTGAGCTGTCTCTTTTACTTATTTTTGCGTACGGGAACGGCAATAAGTAAAAATCAGTAAGAATCAGTAAATATTATTTTGTACGGGAACAGACCTATAATTGCAAAATTGAATGTCAGAATTTAAAAACTTAAAAGCACTGATAGATGCTGTTGAGTTGGTTGTTTTGAACACTTTGTAGGACAGCAACGCTGATTTTATTAAAAAAAAAAAAGCAACAATATTCTTATTCATAACATATTTCCCTATTCATATAGTTTGTGTCAAATAAAGTACCAACAAGATGAAAATCTATCACAATCAGCTGCTCGGCAGAGCTATCCGCGGTTAATTTGTATGGTTGCGAAACTGCTGGGGATCTCTTTGCTTTGTAAACTTTTATAACATTTTGGTGACTCATGTTGATTAATAAAATCGTTTATAATGTTTGGTCTGTGGATAAAAAAGAATTGGCATTTGAATAAATTAAACCGTGAAACACAACTGTGTTATATACGGATAAGATAGTTCAGATACTGATTTTGCTTGATTTTGCTCTATTTAATAAGATAGTTACGGAGCACATTACTTATGTTATTCTTTTTATTCTTTTTATTTACAGCTTCTTTCCGACAGTGTAGTCGATCCAATGGAAATCCTATCGTATTTAGATCCACAACCGGAACTCAATACCCCGCCATCTAGTGGTTCCAGCAACAATCCGAATCAAGATGATATACTAGCGTCCTTATTTGACTAAGCGCTAATCTTCAACTTAAACAAATTAAAATGATAGTTAAAAAATCCCCCTGTACATAAAAAGGAAACTTTTTTGTGTATATAGTATTATAAGTAAAAGTTTTCAAACATACAAGAAAAAAAATTAAAAACTAAAAAAAAAAAATATTCTTTCAAGGAAACAAGCTTTTCCGTTTGAGTTTCATACACAAACAGAAAAGCACCCCCCAAAAATTGTGATGTTATAATCAATTTAATTAAAATAATAAAAACAAACAAAAAAAACTATTTTTTATGTAAACTGTGGCATTATTATGAATTTTGTTTTTAAAAAATGTAAATTATTTTGTATTACTACTGTTAGCTGATTATTTAAACAAAAACGACGAATTCCTCAACAAAAATATTTCTTAAACAAAGCACAACGTAAAAGTATTCAAACAATATATTTGTCCTGTTTTATTTTTAAAGAAAAATTAAATTTAAAAAAGACTGTTCCTAAATTACTAATTTAATTCAGAAAACAAAAGAAAAAAACAAAAACAACGTATTAAACCCAAAAACATCATCCCCCAAATCTGAACAATATTTCATATTTTTGTTAGCATTTTACTAAAAAAAAAGGAAACACAGAAACCAATTAAATATATTTTATTATTTTGTTAAATTTAAAAAAAAAAGAAACACTTAATAAAAGTATTTACATTTTTGTTCTTATTTTACATAAAAAGAATGTTTATATATTTTTGAACAAAAAATAAAACCCGCTAAATATTAAAAAGGAAAATATTTAGAGAACAAAAAAAAAACAAACAGAATATTGTACAAAGTATTAAAACAACAATTTTTATTTTAGAAATTAGTTTATATATTGTTGCATATTTTTAAATATATTTGACAAAAAATAAGAAAAAAATGAAAACTATTAACATATAAGATGTAAAATTAATTAAAAAAACAAGCATGCGTAAATATATATTTTTGTTTTTAAAATTTTTAAGAAAGATATTAAAATATTAAATTGTACATTAATGAAAAAAAAAATCGATTAAGAAAACATATAAAACAAAATATCCCCTAGAGAGTAAAACAGAAAACAAAAAACAGCAACAACAATTAAACTTAAATATACATTTAGAATAATTTCTAATACTAAATGTGAGAAAGAAAATGCAGAAAATATTTTTAATTCCTAAATAAACAAGAGAAAACAAAATAATAACATCAACCACTAAATGTTATCCATTTTTATTATTTTATTACAATTTTTATTTTTTTATTTTTATTATGATTTTACATTATAAATATATAATTTTTTTTTGTTTTGTATATCGTTTACGTATAATATAACAAGCAAAACAGGAAAGAAAACAAACCTATACATATATAAATAATACAACTAATTGAATCAAATAAATGAAAATATTTATAATTTGAAAACGGACGATTTATTTTTTAATTTTCTTTTTTTTTTACAAAATAGTTATGACGGATTTTTGCATCCCTTTTTGTTTGGTAGAGTTTAGTTGGAATTAAAATTATGATTATGGGATATGAGCCATTCTATTTGCTTTTTCAGATCGATAGCATTTACCTTCATGTTAAACCTAAGCACTCAATAACATAAACTGGCAAAATGGTAAAAGGTAGATCAACAGTCAGGTGTTACATTCCGGCTGGCTACATTAGGAAATTTTCCACACATTTAGGTATCCCATTTTGAATTTTTAAACTTGAGTGTAAAACTCTCCGAAAACTGCAAACAAAATAAGGGTATTCATGCAACATCGTAATTTTATTATGTGCGAAATATTATAATTTTACGACGACGTTTCATGAACGACCCTAAAACTGCACCACTAAATAATGCGGTAACCCACTGAATTCAATCTCATTTCATATTTATTGATAGAATTTTGTTCCTATTGTTCTATTTCCGTTCTCGATAATTTTTTTCAATTTAGCGCATACGTTTGATGTCTGAAAGTGACTGATTAAATGTCAAAATAGCATTTGAAAAGTTTACAACGTTTACCACCTCAATTTACGCACCCAATTCCTGTGAGAAAAGTCCGATATTGTTTGAAAAGATTTCCCATACAAATTTTGAAAGTTCATTTATCACGTCGTAATTTTATCACGTTTACAACGTTTACGACGAATTTCCGACATTGCATGAATACCCCTAATAAATTCTAAGGTTCGTTGATTTTTTCCACATAAATCAGTCAAACAATACTGCAGAAATTTCTGTTAAACTCATAGCGTTTTCGATTGGGATACAAAAAGCACTTTTTTTACTCTAGAGTACTTTTGAGGAATCTGGATTCCAAGTCAGATTTACACCAACATGCACCAACACAAAAACATTTAACATCTGACTTAATATGTCAATTTGAAGTTTGCATTTCGCAGTTTGATGATTGAAAAGTGATTTTCGGGGAATACTATAATTAGAAATTAAAATATTTTTGGATAATCATGTTCTAAAATTCATAAGTTGAGTTTATAAAAAAGCCGCAATGAGTAAAAGAAAATTTCAAATGATGGTTTACATTGATAGCTAATAGCTATAAATGCGGCATAAAGATAAACAATTAGCTGTCAAATAGCACACTAACACACACACGAAACAGAGTAACCTCGTTGATGTTCGATTGGGACGGGTAAAATCTGAAATCTGAGAGTAAATCTAAAAATCCCAATCGAAAACGCAATAACACACACAGAAAACCAGAGTAACCTCTTTAATGTTCGATTGGGACGGGTAAAATCCGTAATCTGAGAGTAAATCTAAAAATCCCAATCGCTCGCTTCTATCTAAAAGTGACAAGTCGTTTGTTTTGACATAAATTTACTGCATTTTACTTTAAAGCGTTTCCATAAAAAAAAAACTTTTTTTGTAAATTTGTCTCTTCCTGGGAGAATTAACTAACACCCAAGAAATTTACAAACATAAATATAAATATTTAAATGACAGCCTTAAGTTGTTTTACTCCTAATTTACTCTCAAATGTTACGTTATTAATGGCGTTGATTAATGGCCGGTATAGCTGCAAATTTTCAGTTCAACGGGTTGTTTTATTTTTATTTATTTAATTCATATTTCACTTAGACCTGCCATCATTTTAATGTTGTTCATAATCGAAATTATAATAAATCAAATAGAAAATCACTCTTGTCAAACTGACGGCCATCAATGGTATTGGTGTTATTGAAGGGTTAGATCTGCAAAAATTATCTTATAGCGTTTTCGATTGGGATACAGATAGCACTCTTTTTTGATCTAGATCACTTTTGAAAAATCTCGACTTCGATGAAACGTGCACCAACACAAAGACATTTGACATCTGACTTATGTCAGTTTGAAGTTTGCATTTCGCACTTTGATTTGTGTTTTATTTTGATTTTTTTTTAATAAAGTTTATTTAAAGAAAAATGGAATCAACATTTAAGCAACAGCTTCTTCGATTTCCACAAAAACAATTCCTGATTCATTGTTTAAAACAATGTAATCCATTTAAATTTTCTCATCCATTTTCGTAAGCTCTTTCTTCCACAGAATGATCTGTCAAATGGCACACTAACACATACACAAAAACAGATCAATCACTTTTATGTTCGATTGGGACGAGTAATGGCGTTTTCCATTGGTAAAAAAAATCGATCTTTTTTTATCTAGATCTGTCAAAAGGCCGTTTTGACAGTTGTTATGCTATATTGGGCAACACAATTGATTTTTTTTATCTCAGATCAATTTTGCAAATCCGGATTTTTCGGCAGATTTGCTTGCTTTATGATAGATGTCAGTTTGATCAAAGCGATTTTCGTTTTGATTTATTATTTCGGTTGTGACAAACTCTTATTAGTCATGAAAACTATAACAGTTCAATGTGAAATATAAATTAAATGAAAAACAATCAACCTGTGTGACTTAAAACTTGACAGCTACACTGACACTAACTTCACAGACAAGAACTTACAACAATACAGAGACAGAAACAAATTAATCTGAATTCGTGTTCCATTGGCACCAAAAAAGATCAAATTTTAGATCAAAATCCAGATTTATCAATGGAAAACGCCATAAAAATCTAAAATCTGAGAGCAAATCTAAAAATCCCAATCGAAAACGCTATTAGATAAATGGATTATGGAACACACAGTCTTTTGACAGATTTAAATAGTAAAAATATTATTTTTTTGCCAAAGTAAAACACCATAAATTTGTCGGATGACCAATAGGTACCAATAACCAAATTTATGAATAATTTGTAAAGAAAACACTAAATTTGAATAATTATGGAATTTCCAGTAACATATTTGAGTATTTTCCTAAATCCTAAAGTTAACTTTGATGAATCTCAGTTCTCATTCATAAATCGACCATTTTAGTCACTTGACATTATAGCGGATTTGAGTGACGAAACGAGTTAAACATTTTCGCATCAGTACTCAGAACGAGTTAAATATTTATATTATTTGCATGCAAAACTTGCGTAAGGGAACGGTTTTAAGTAAAAATCAGTAAGAATCAGTAAATATTATTTTCATTTCGTTATTGTAAGTTTATCCGATTTAAAAAAAAATGGAATCTTATTTACTCTAAATCTTTATATAAATCTGTAATAAGTTTATATTATGAAGTTTGTTTCAAGAAAAATAAAACTTCATTTTGCGTACGCTGAGTTTTTTTTTAAATATATACGATTGCTTTTATCTCTTTCTTTCTGAAGAGATTTCCTTCTGCTGTATCGGAGGATGAAAAATACAGCCAAATAGATAAATTTATTTTCAAAACATTTACAGAAAATAATACATTTGACGTTTTTCAGCCATCAAAGCAGAATCTTGCTATTACAATTGGTATAATTTAAATGTGCATTCGTGACCATTCGTATGTGATAATTCCAATGTAGTTACTCGATCATTTGATAACGGATGAATTTCACTCACTCGATAACTGATGTGGTAATTCGACCCCAGAATTGAAACCGAGCTATCCAATGTAAGAAAAGAAAAAGAAAATTGTCCAAGTTGGAAGTAAAGAGTCCGCCAAATAACTTTTTTTTTCGAAAATGCTACAAAAAAAACTACTGAATATTTTCTCAAATTTCTTTTTTTATTTGAAAGTACAATCCTTCCGGTTAATAATGGAAAATAATTTCATTCAAATGGCTGCCTCGGCTGGCCATGCAGTAGCCTACACGATAGGTCCAATTTTTAAGCACATTATCGATTTTGTGCAGCTGTATTTCACCAATGGCTTCACGAATATTGTCCTATAAAGCGTCAATTGTCTCTGGCTTGTCGGCGTAACACTTATCTTTTACTGCACCCCACAAATAATAGTCCAACGGTGTCAAATCGCAGCTCCGAGGTGGCCAAACGACATCAGATCTGCGGCTGATAATGCGATCTTCAAAAAACAGGGCGCAAAACACCGAGTGTAGCTTCGGCTGTGTGGCACGTAGCGTCGTCCTGTTGAAATCAAATGTTGCCAATATCCTCCTCTTCAATTTTTGTGAACAAAAATTCGTTCAACATGGCCCGATAACGATCGCCATTGACTGTAACGGCCACTCCTTGCTCATTTTCGAAGAAAAATTGCCCAATTATGCCTCTGGACCAAAATCCGCACCAAACAGTGACTCGTTTTGGGTGTATCGGCTTTTCAATGTATGCGTGCGGGTTTTCTGTGCCCCAAATCAAAATGAGCTTCATCTGAAAAGATGATTTTTCCGGCAAAATCGGCATCTTCCCTAAGTCGATCGCAGGCCCCCTTAGCGAAGCGAAAACGCATTGGATGGTCAGTTGGCTTCAACTCCTGAACCAATTGGACTTTGTATGGCGTCATACCAAGGTCTTTATGCAAAATTCGTCTCAATGATGTCTCCGAAATGTTCAATTGTTGAGAACGACGGCGAATTGCTGCTGTGGCAGAAAGTGTGCGTGAAGCGCAATCAACATTCTCGTTTATCGATGAGGATGCCAGTTTCTTTCACTTTTTTCACAAGATAACGAACATACGGAGCTTACTGTGCTTCTCTTCTTCCAAAATCTGTACGCAATTTTCGCACACATTCTGCAACATTACCATGATTTTCAAAGTAATGTCGCAATATTTCCCAGCGTTGTTCAAGCGTATACACAACCATATTCGTTCAGCGGAAGGATAAAACTAATTATCAGTCAAATCAGACATGAGCTAAGTGTTACCATTCACGAAATAAAAAACGTTAGATGGCGGACCCGTTATTATGAAAGATGAAAAAATGATTACTCCCCTATAGTGTTTTGCCTATAAATACCTTTTAAAATTATTTTTACAAACTCAAATATTAAAATAAATTTAAAATATGAATATCTGTTTTCATTTCTGTCAAACTCTTGTGCTGTCATCGACATTTTTTCATTTTTCCACCAGCCGAAATCCTGCATGAAGAAAATAGCGAAAATATGATCAGAAATCATTTGATCATTTAATTTACGTTAATTTTACATCATTCTCAGTACGCGAACCGTCTTGCGAAGTTGCACATCCAAGTTTATTCATATTTACGCTTGGGCCTAATAGCTAGTTCTCATCTTTGACAAAAATAAAATAAACAGTAAAATGTAACTTATGAACAGTGTCATCGGCAGTTCTCAGTTTTACGAATTTGAATATTCAGTTACATTTGGATCGAGAGCATATTTTCGCATTTATTTAGAGGAGATTTAGTTGGCCAGATATGCGCATTTAGTTATTCAAAGCATAAGAAAAAGTAACAGAGGAGTTTAATCTAATTGAAGTTATTCTATTTCAAATTCCCTCTTCATTAACTTTTAATGTGTAGCTAATTTGTGATTAGCGGCAGAATAACTTCGAGAAGAAGTACACAAACTTCAAATAATAGGTCTGTTCCCGTCCAAAATAATATTTACTGATTCTTACTGATTTTTACTGGGGAAAATAATTTGCATGCAAAACTTGCGTACGGGAACGGTTTAAAGTGAAAATCAGTAAGAATCAGTAAATATTATTTTGTACGGGAACAGACCTAATATAATTTCAAATTTCAACTAGTCTCTGATAACTTATTTTTGACATTTGTGTAAAGTTTTATACACAAATGGCAATTTTCTATTCGTAAAGATGATGCATTTTACATTTCTTTCCTAAAATTTGTATATTTGCTCTTGCAATTCAATTAATTGCCGTTTATTTGTTAACACGAGGATCCAATTAAATACCCTTAATATAAAAAAAAAAATACATTATCTACTTTGAACAAAAAAAATAACATAAGAAAATATGTCAATTCAAAATGTCAATACACCCACTACAATGTTTATACCAACAATAGAATTACCATAAAATTTCAATAAATTATTTTAATTCACATAAGAAGGTACACAGGTTAATGTTTTGTATTATATTTTACCTTCGTTCGTTTTGAGAAAGGACCAATTTTACAATTTTTACACCATCACTCAAAATTAATATCGTTTTTCACAAAATAATTATTAAAAAAATAAATAAATCCAAAAACATAAAACTAGTAACTTAAACACGCATTAATTAAATGTTGCTTAACAAAAAAAAAACCGCATAGCAATTCCTAAAACAAAATTCAAATAAAAAAAAAAACAAAATTAGCAAATAAATTAAATTAAATAAAATAAAATAAATTGTACTTTTAATAGATCCATTTTTTCTATACTAGCTTCGTAGATAAATCCAAAAGCAAATAAATAAAAGAAAGAAAACAATCCGGGATGAAAATATTGTCAGAAAAAACAAAAAAACAAAGAGAAAAACATGTATAATGAATTTTTAATATTCTACAAAAAAAAATAATTGTAAAATAAATTAATTATTTAGTAGTGGTTTCAATCTAAAATAATTAAAAAGTTGAATATTAGGTTCAACTGAAAATATTTGAGAAAACTGTTTAAGTTCACAAATAATAATATTAATTATTAAATTTTTGAAAATGAAAAACAAAAAAATAATTATAACTAATTGTTCGACATTCAAAATGACGAATTATAATTTATTCTGTAAATATAAAAATATTAAATTAAATCTAAACAAAAACGGAAAACACAAAAAAGGAATGCAGAAATAAACAAATATATAATATTTATCCTAAAACTGTGTTATTTTTTTTTATTTTTAAGTTTGGAGAGGGGCGATCCTTAAAATGAAAGTTCGTTGCACGTTGCTTTTAAATTACTGTAAGCTATAATAGGAAGGAAAAATAGAGTTTGGTAGAGCATTCCACATTCGCGTTGTTTGGCGTATGTACGAATCTCTTTATTTCAGCGTACTTACGAAGATCTTGGCTTGAGGAAAGCTGATTATCATTTATAGCGTTGCGAGTAAGGCAGCTGAATTTTTGTTGTCTGTTGGCTATTTCATTTGAGCATTTGTGGCTGAAGTAGTAGATAAAACAAAGTAAGCCAGGAGACGATGTTCGAGCAAAACTAATGAGTTCACTATTTCTATGTCTCCCATCAGTTTTTTCATGTGTTTGAATCGTATGCACCAAACGTAGCGTGAACTCAAGTTTGCTGCGTTTTTAGTGTTCTAACGTAAATCGATTCTTCGACGTAAGTTGCACTCAAGGATAATGGCTCTATATTTTGGTTTACGTTTTAATGATAAATCTTTTGGACTTAACACATTTGGCAATTCTGTCTTAATTCAATGTGCTTAGTGCCTGGCCACACGTTCATTGGAATGAAAGTCATCTTCAACGAGACATGTAGATTTTATGTGAGCCAAAAAGAAAAGGGAAGATTGCACCAAGGTTAGGTTAGGTTTGTGGGTTGATGAGGCAGACGGTGTGTGTCTTCCCTCATCGCACTCAGGTCAATATAGACCTATTGTGATGCCCGTTGGGGTCCACTTGTGTGGTTGGTTCATTCATTGTCCCGTTACTGTCCATTGTTGTTAGACTCTTTCCAGCCATCCAGATGTTGTTGCAAACCCGAAAAGATTAGGGAGAGGGATTTCGGATAGATCCGTGAGGTCATGGAAAAAGTATTTTCCTAAGGTTCTCATTCTTAATTGGCTGAGGGCTGGGCAGTGGCACAGAAAGTGGAGGGTATCCTCGTGTATTTCTTCATCACCGCAGCCTCTACAGAGGTCATCATCTATGAGATGCATTTTCAGTTTGTGGCTTTTTAGTAAGTTGTGTCCAGTAATAATCCCAACTAAAGTCGAGACAGATTTCCTGTTTCTTCGAAGTAGTTTATGGGTTCTGGCTTTGTCATACTCAGGCCACATCATTTTGGAAGTTTCACAGGTGGGAAGGGAGTTCCACCTGTTTTTGGCAGTAATCAGTGTTTTCTGTTCCACCCGAGATTTGAGGTCACATAGTGGTGGTTTGACAGACTGGTCCGCTTGGTCAATGCTGGAGGCAGATCCTTTTCTCGCCAGTTCGTCAGCAATTTCATTTCCCTGTATGCCTCTGTGTCCGGGGACCCAGCAGAGCTTAACATTATGTTGGACGCCAAGAACCTTTAGCTCTTCACGACAACGTTTCACAAGCCGAGATTTTATTTCGACAGCAGAGATAGCTTTTATTGCAGCCTGACTGTCAATAAAGATGGTGATATCATCTGGTGGTATCGCCAGCATTGAGGTCGCTTTGGCTGCCTCTGCTACTGCCAATATTTCGGCTTGGAAGACACTGCTGTGCTCAGGGAGACGAAAGGTGCTGTTAAGCTTTAGTGTTTCTGAAAACACTCCAGCTCCAACGCCTATACATCCATTTTGGAACCATCAGTGTAGATGGATATGGTTTCGGTGCCCAATTCGTTCCTCTCCCACTCCTCTCCGCTTGGAAAGATGCAGGAGAATGGTATTTGAAATTCATGGTGAGGCAACATATAGTCAAAGGATACAGCTGAGCCCAGATATCTGTGTAGAATTTGGGCATGTACTCCTGAGTTCGATTTTCAGCAGTTGAGCTGGCATGTAAAGCAGGTTAAGGATGGTTTCCAGTCCCGCTGTTGGTGTGGTTCTCATTGCGCCAGTAGCGCCCACACATGCTATCCTTTGTACCTTTGTCATATTTTTCAGATGAGTGACTTAATTTGTGGATTGCCATCAGACAAGCCCCCCATATGTTAATATAGGTCTCACAATGGCCGTGTACATCCATAGGATGATCTTGGGGTTCGGACCCCAGTTTTTTCCGAATATTCGGTTACACGTATAGAAAGCGCCTGTGGCCTTTTTAATGCGCTCGCGCACATTTATGTTCCAGTTGAGTTTTCTATCAAGAATGACACCCAGATATTTTGCACTATCGGCTAGTTTGAGGGTAGTCCCATCGATAGCCGGTAGGTCGAATATTGGTATCTTCCTCTTATTCGTAAAGAGAACGAGTTCCGTTTTCTGGGGGGTTGATGCCAAGCCCACCTTGTTTTGTCCACTCGTTGAGAGTTTTCAATGCCCGCTCTAGTAGCTGACTAATAGTGGGTAGGAATTTCCCTTTAACTAGTATCGCTACATCGTCTGCGTAGGCTAAGTTTGGAGAGGGGCAATCCTTAAAATGGAAGTTCGTTATATACGATTTTTTTATAATTAACAAGCGCATATGCACATTGCTTTTAAATTACTGTAAGCTATAATAGGAAGGAAAAATAGAGTTTGGTAGAGCATTCCACATTCGCGTTGTTTGGCGTATGTACGAATCTCTTTATTCAGCTGAATTTTTGTTGTCTGTTGGCTATTTCATTTGAGCATTGGTGGCTGAAGTAGTAGATAAAACAAAGGAAGCCAGGAGACGATGTTCGAGCAAAACTAATGAGTTCACTATTTCTATGTCTCCTATCAGTTTTTTCACGTGTTTGAATAGTATGCACCAAACGTAGCGTGAACTCAAGTTTGGGGCTTACAAACGCCCAGACATTTTGCTGCGTTGTTAGTGTTCTAACGTAAATCGATTCTTCGACGTAAGTTGCACTCAAGGAAAATGGCTCTATATTTTGGTTTCGTTTTAATGATACATCTTTTGGAATTAACACATTTGGTAATGCTGTCTTAATTCAATGTGCTTAGTTCCTGGCCACACGTTCATTGGAATGAAAGTCATCTTCAACGGGACAGGTAGATTTTATGTGAGCCAAAAAGAAAAAAAAAAGATTGCACCAAAAATCCACCGAGAGTCCATTTCAAACTGAATTCTCGGTGTGGGCATGAACGTTCCACTTCCAAACCATTTCATTTTGACAAAAGTGCAGAGTGCAGACCTCAATATTGGTATCAGAGACACGAAAATATGAGGGGGTTGTTTCAGATTTCCCCGTGTTCCACGTTTAAAAGCTGAGGGGTCATTCCGTAAATTTGAAAACGATTATCACTCAGACGGTAATCGAGGCCTCATGAACAATCGCTCAATAATCGTCTGTGATTTGACGATTATTGTTTTAAGTGAGGCAAACAAAGTGATATCGCCGACAGCAGAAACGACTATTGATCCCACGTGATGCAGGATGTACTGTCGAAATGTTATCGTCAAACGATAATCACTTTACGGAATGAGGGACCTGACTTCAGTCCAACGACGCTTTTTTTGTGTGGCCATGGCGTTCATGGAAATGAAACTATGAAAGTCGTTGGGATGAACATATGGCCAGGCACTTAGGCGGTGTTCCAATTACTTACTTACTTACTTACTTTACTTAAGTGGCGCTACAGTCCGAAATGAACCTGGGCCTCAACCAACATGCCTCTCCAATTAGCCCTGTCCTTAGCTAACTGCATCCAGTTGCGCACTCCAAGTTGGTTGAGGTCGGTTTCTACTTGTGCGCGCCACTTAGGGCGATGTCTTCCTCTACTGCGTCCGACGTCTGGCTGGGAATCGAAGACTTTGCGAACCGGAATATTGGTGTCTATTCTTTCTACATGTCTTAGCCATCTTTAACGTCCAATGCGGAGTTTTTTGACTAGGGGTATGTCGCTGTACAGCTCGTATAGTTCGTGGTTGAATCTTCGTCTCCATAGCCCGTCAACGCAAACGGGACCGAAGATTTTCCGAAGAATTTTTCTCTCGAATCGACCAAGGATTTCTTCATCCGCTTTTGATACGGTCCATGCTTCAGCGCCGTAGAGCAGGACTGGGATGATCAGGGTCTTATATAGGATCTCCTTAGTAGTTCGAGTGAGGGCTTTACTACTAAATTGCCTTCTTAGCCGGAAGAAACAGCGATTGGCAAGAGTAATTCTTCGTTTGATTTCTGACGAGATGTTGTTGTCAGAGTTAATAGCGGAGCCGAGGTAGACAAGTCCCGTACTACCTCAAAGTTATATCTGTCAATGGTGACGTTCTTTCCAATTCGTCGATGTTGTGTGTCCTTTCGTGTTGACAGCATATTCTCAGTCTTACGCTCATTTACTGCTAAGCCCATTTTTGCCGCTTCCTTCTGTATACTAGGAAACGTGGCTATGACATCACGTTGAGTCCTACCAATGATGTCAATATCGTCGGGGTATGCTAGTAGTTGCACCGATTTTTGGAGAATTGTGGCTCTGGTGTTGGCTCGGGAGTTTTGCACAATCTTCTCAAGAATCAAATTGAAAAAGTCACATGACAGCGCATCGACTTGCCTAAATCCTTTTTTGGTATCGAATGTGTCGGTGAGGTCGTTTCCGACCCTGATGGTGCAGCGAGAATTCTAAATCGTCATCCTACACAAACGGACGAGTTTGCCGTCATTTCCGGCGGCCTTATAAAGCTTAAGTTTAGTTATAGCTATCCTCACTTCACTTAGGTCGGGTGGTTGGCAGTTTTCGCTGTCGTTGCCAATATTAAATGGTTCGTTCTGCCTGACAGCGGAATGTTGTTCGTCATCGCCGTTTAACAGTCTGCAGAAGTGGTTCTTCCATATCCTCAGCATCGACTGTGTCTCAACTACGATATTTCCTTGTTCATCTCGACAGGATTCTGTTCGAGCCTTGTATCCTTGGCTACAATTGCGTTACTATTTTAGCCAGTGGATAATTTTGACATTAGTGTGGTGAATATATTGTTCAAAATGTTGACCAGCTCTGTAGTTACTTTGAAGGTAAAATTTCGACGGTACATCTTGCATTACGTAAGATCAATAGTCGTTTTACAAATACATAAATAAATTGTTGGCGCAACAGGCTCGTTAGTACCCAGGGCTGCGACGGTATCCTGATTGCTGTAGATAGAGAGTAGAAAAATATTCAAGGGGTTCTTAGCAAGAATGCAAGATCT
This sequence comes from Rhingia campestris, assembly GCA_932526625.1. Lineage (NCBI taxonomy): Eukaryota > Metazoa > Arthropoda > Insecta > Diptera > Syrphidae > Rhingia > Rhingia campestris. The sequence continues at coordinate 56,709,868 of OW052184.1, forward strand.
AGGTTAACCTTCGTTTCTTACGTAGAGCAGTTTATATTCAGGAGTTCTGAGTCTGCAGATCAGAATTATGTCTTCTCCGTGTTGTGTGAGTCGTAGAAGAAGGGCGGCGGAAGCCGCTTGGTAATGGTGGAGGTTATTCTGTAAATGTTCGGTCATTGGAACTATTTACAGAGGCCATTGCCACTGTGTTGTTAGCGCCGTCAGAATGGACGCAAGAAGGCCTCTTCTGCAACCCTGTCGGTAACACTGACCAACTCTAGGTCTGTTGACTTAAGGCAAAGATTATGAATTCCATACAGATGACGCATTGCGAACAAAAAACTGAAACTTTTGCTCAGTAGCTTCATGGTACGGGCGGGCGGTGTGCATGAAAACACATGAAAAACAAGAACAAAAACATGTGGCGGGCTGTGCCAGCACGACCCGCCATAGAACAATTTTTCTTATATGGAGTGCGTCATCTGTATAGAATTCATAATCTTTGCTTAAAGTCAACCCCAGAGAAGGTAGTGTTATGGGGTTCATGGTGTCAGTCCTGTGTTTCCGTCCTGTGTTTCCTGGGTTTCCGTCATTCCTGACTCGTCGGCATTGGATCGACCCTCGGTGGAGATGACGGATGATTTTGTTGTGGAAGAAGTGCACGTACCATCTCTATGTCTTCCGACTTGCCGTCGACTTCCGGTTGAGTTGGTGCAGTGCAAGGTGAATCTGTGGCTGCGGTTTGTCACATTTATAGATGTTCAGAAAAATGGAGCTAAACCTGCCATAGCTTATGACTCCACGGCGGCTGCTAGAATACCAAGAGATTCCTCGTTCACAATTACGTTTCTGGAATCCCCCTTAGCCTCTTTAACCTTGCCGATCCGCCAGTTATGGGTTGGAAGAAGGTGATTGCTCAACCTAATGGTTCGACCGGGATTCTCGCACGACTTCGAGGCGGTTAGATATATCAGATATATCCACTACCTCCAGTTGTGCTCCTGACCAAACTTTTCCAGCCCTGGATATTGCTATTTTCTACAGGACCTTGGACCTCTGGGCTGCGCAAGCAATCTTCTTGATGTGTCCCTGATAGAGACCTAGGTCGCGGCAAGTTTCACTTCCACCTTCCTCCATTTTTGCTGTGTTTTACTTCCATCCTTTCCTTGTTTTACATGTCCTTTCACTATTTTAATAAACGTCCTATCAGGGGTTCTGTGAGCCGGGGGGTTATCCGTTTTTAACTTTTTGGCAATTCTCGCGGTGTCTTCCATCGACCGTTGTCTTTTGGACGCGGTGTCCACGGAGGAGCTGGCAAAACGTTGAAGTTGTTACTTCGCCAAGCAAAGGGGAGAGTTCTGACTTGTCAGTTGTAAGACTAACAAAATATGCCTTGTGGTGAACTGATTTGGGCAAAATTAGAGAATGTGATTCACACATAACTACTGCTCCGTTCTTGGTAGAAAAAAATAAATGTTCATACAATTGAACAAGAGGCGATACGTTGGTCTTGTATTTGCTATCAATAAAAAAAAGTACTGTGACCTTGGGCAAATGTCACTGTTGATAGCAACAATTTTGAGGTAGCTAAGGAGTTCATTTGCCTCGGAGTCAACATCAACCCCACGAATGAAAGTATAGTGTAAATAGGACGAACACTATACCTAGGAAACCGATGCTATTTCGGTTTAGCAAAACAAATGGAACCAAAACTCTATCCTACAAGCCCTACTTTACGGCGCCGGTATGGACAATAAGCAGTAAAGCAGAGCAAATATTGGGAACTTTCAAAAGGAAAATTCTTCGTCGAATTTTTGATCCTGTATGCGAGGAAAGCGAATGGAATGGAAGATTCAACTGCGACCTTTGTGAGCTGTATCAATATGTGGATGTAGTACTAAACGTAAAAAGAACCTTCCAATCCCAGCCCTCAGTCTCGAGCCGACAAGGAAGATCCAACCTCCGCAGTGTACCACTGATGATTATACTAATTAGAGAAGTCGATAAGCTCGATGTTGCCATTCATCTCTTATGGACATGCATAAAAAGCATGCAATCGCTTCCAACTAGGGTATCCCCAATAAACATTACCCTTCCGTCGCGTCGTCCTGTACCGTATCACCAATCAATACTATGGGACTAGTAGGCTTCTTAATGTTTGCAGTTGCAATGTTCAATCTATTCCTTCACTTCATTTCTTTAGAAGCGAAGCAGGCCCTACGATTTTTTACTCCAGCCATCCTTTCCCACTTCGATTTTAAGAAATCCAACAGCCTTCGGTAAAGTCCCTTTACTCGGGTTCATTCATACGTCTTAAATATACTGCAAAACTGTTCTTAAAATTATTTTTTTAATAAAACCGACTTCTTTCATCGAATGGGTTTTATATTTTAAAGGTCAAAAGACTTCAATTCTAAATGTCGATGGCATTTAGGTAGGTACGTATAAAATCTATAAAGCAGAGTTAACAAGTTTTGGCTAATGTTTCTATATTATCTAACTACTATTCCATATGCAACTAGTTTCAATTAGCTTCACCTCCCGTTGGAAAATAGTCAGATGTACTGAAAATGGAAACTTCTTGAAATTCACCATCTCTCAAGTTAGTTCTACTTTCAGCTTCGTTCTTTGTTCTGGCAAATAACGGCTTCAACAAAAGCCCTTTTAAGCTATAGTCTGTAACACCAAGTTCCTCTTCTGCAATGTCGATGGACTTCTCCACTGTGTTTACATTTTCATTAACCACATCCACGAATTTTTCTAATTTATCAATACGCTCGCAAAGCGACTGAAAGTTGTCTCGAAATCCAAGAATTTGAGCGACATTATTGTCCATAATGGAATTTGTTTCAATTTTCACCTGGGAATAGAAAATTCAATTAGTCACACCAACAACTGGCTTTGATTCAGTACGTACATTTGTGAGAAGAGTCTCAAACTCGTCAAGTCTAGCCAACATCTCTTCAATACTCAAGCAAAGGGGATTTAGCTGAAACACGAAAAGATTGTTGCAGTTTGTATCACCAAGAAATTAAGTTGGTTTTGCACCTCTTTTTCCACATTGGAGTGTTGGAAATATTTTACGTAATCTTTTGCTAATTTTTCAACCATTTTGAAAAGTGTAATGTTTTGCTGAAACAAGATTTTATTATTATTTAATTTAATTTAAATTTTTACGAATATATGCCCAAATCGTCAACAAAACAAACGTATGTCTGAAACAGATGTTATATGTCAACACAATTTAAGGCGAGTACACAAGAGCGGACATGTATGGGATGAGTTCGTTTTGTACGCTCTCTAATAATATATGAAAAAAAAAATATATACGTATGGTTCAGCTATAACTATCATTGAAAATTTTCTTTTACTTCTTGTTCCTTTTATTATAAATAAAATCGTTCAAAGTAAGTGTCAAAACAAAGCCTATGAAGTTTGAAACAGGATTATTCAAAAATATTTTAATTTTTAATTAAAACTTTCGCAGAAAATCACTTTTTTGGTTACCAATTATTAATATTAATATTTCTGAAATAAAAAGGGTATTCATGCAACGTCGTAATTTTATTACGTGCGAAAGATTATAATTTTACGTCGACGTTTCATGAACGACCCTAAAACTGCACCACTAAATAATGCGGTAACCCACTGAATTCAATCTCATTTTATATTTGTTGATAGAATTTTGTTCTTATTGTTCTCTTTCCGTTCTCGATTTTTTTGAGTTTAGCGCATACGTTTGATGTGTGAAAGTGACTGATTAAATGTCAAAATAACATTTCATAAGTTTACAACGTTTACCACCTCAGTTTACGCACCCAATTCCTGTGAGAAAATTCCGATATTGATAGAAAAGATTTCCTATACAAATTGACAGTTCATTTATCACCTCGTAATTTTATCACGTTTACAACGTTTTCGACGACTTTCCGACGTTGCATGAATACCCCTAATGTTTCTCATTTCACCCAAAACGATACAGAATTTTCCAAGAATTCCTATTATTATTATTTTCTTCACAGCGTGCTGGACGTGATCTATTCGGTCGAATATTATCCAATAATGAATGCTGGGTCTCAAAATGGGTGATGGTGTTGCGAATAAATAGTACGCTCAGTAGGCCGATTATGTTGACCATAAGTTGAGCGAAGTGCACGAAACATATTCCTCACAGAACGTGAATTTTCATAATAAAGTTGTTCACGCGTAAGTCTTTCCATTATGAAATGCCAAACAATACTTAACAAAAACAACATGACAGCATGACACGACTCACACGTGATCTGTCAAAAAAGGCTATTGAAAAAAGGATCTCTACTTGGATCACCCGTTAGCTATCATTGAACAACTTCATTGGAACACAAAACATGATGGAATTGGAATTTTACCTCCATAGCTGCTTATAGGAATCGTAGGAAAATTCCGTTTCATATCGGTGGAACGACAAACATTACTTCACAGAAATAAATCATGATCAGTGAAAAACAAAAAGTGATTTTCTGCGATAACTACAATTAAAAATCAAAATATGTTTAAATAATTATGTTCTAAAATTCTACACATTAAGTTTGCGAATTACGTTTGAAAACTGGCTACATTTTCTAATATCCTGTGACAGTTTATAGTTGAGATTTATATTGTAAACAAACAAAAAATGTCCTATGTATATAACAATAATTCAAATTCCTTTAAAATGTATTTAAATAACTTAATTTGTGGTAAAACATGGATTCTCGTGTTGCTAAAAAAATGCTTATTATATGGCAAATTATATCAACTATTTATAAGATTCTTCGGGAAAACAGAGGAAGCGGAATATGCAAAGACTTCGGTTCTAGATTCATGTGGCTTACGGGTCCCTTGTGTTTTTAATTTCATATATCATATGCACGTTTCATAATACCTGTTTCGCATATATCGCGTGGATTAAAAATCAACACGTATGCCAAATGAAGTGCTTTTCGGACAAATTCCTGAAGTGCTTTTTGGACTAATTTCAAATGTGGCTGTCATACAAATCCGAATGGAGCCATTTCAACTTTATTTACTTAAATCACATCGGACTTACGGGTAAAATTAAAAAATAAAACAAAGTTTTCTCTGAACATATTCCATTTTTTCGAGCTGAGCGCACTTATTTGCTTTTATGGAATTCCATCAGACGGAAAATATCTGTAATCCATTTGACACCTCACTTGACAGGAGGCGTTCGCTTTTTTCGGTTTGCCGATATTTTATTTTCTCTACAGTATTTTAATTATTAAAACGAAAAATATACAGATTTTGACTGAGTTACTTTTATTTTAAGGTAAATCGCCTCAGCTACTATGAGTTACCGTGGGATTGGCGGTGGTGGATTCCCCTACAAGACATCCAGTCGCAGTGGAATTGCTATGAACGCCGTACCACCACCTCCGTCGACATCCTCAACTGGTCGTCGTGGAGGTGGTGCTGATCGAAATGCAAAACCTGCATCAGCTGGTACTCTCTCAAAACACGGCTACTCGACAATGGATTCCATTAGCCAATTCGCTAATACCCAACAATCGCTGGGCAAGCGCAAGGCACACACTGAGGATGAGTACTTTGACGACGATGAGGAAGCAACACCGGAGTTGGCCTATATACCAGCACCGGGAAGTCCGGGGGCTGCACCAAAGCAGCAAATCGCTTCTGAAAGTGAGGAAGATGATGATCCATTAGACCAGTTCATGGCTGGCATAGAGCAGCAAGTTCAAAAGGAGAAAGTTCGGGCGCAAAAAGCCGAAGTAGCTGTTGCCGTTGAGGCAAAAGGAGTTCGCGGTGATATCGATGATGAAGATGACGAGGAGAGTTACTATCGGTACATGGAAGAGAATCCAATGGCTGGAGTGCGCGATGATGGCTCGGATATTGAAATCGACTATGATGAGGATGGCAATCCAATTGCTCCGCCAAAGAACCGCAATATTGACCCTCTACCGCCGGTCTATCACTCGGAGATTGAGTATGAGAAGTTCGAGAAAAACTTCTACACTCCACATGAAGATATTGCATCGTTGTCCGAAGGTCAGGTAACGGATTTGCGACGAACACTTGGTGTGAAGGTCACTGGACCAGAACCACCTAAACCGGTGACCAGTTTTGGTCATTTCGGGTTCGATGAGCCGCTGATTAAGGCAATCCGTAAAGCAGAGTATACTCAGCCGACACCCATTCAGGCACAAGCTATACCAACAGCGTTAGGTGGTCGCGATATCATTGGCATCGCAAAAACTGGTAGCGGTAAGACAGCTGCATTTGTGTGGCCTATGTTGGTGCACATCATGGATCAGCGGGAACTTAGAGAAGGCGATGGACCAATTGGTTTGATCTTGGCGCCAACACGTGAGCTTTCGCTGCAGATCTACAACGAAGCGAAAAAGTTTGGCAAAGTTTACAACATAAATGTGGTCTGCTGCTACGGAGGTGGCTCAAAGTGGGAACAAAGCAAAGCCCTGGAGCAGGGTGCAGAGATAGTCGTCGCCACACCCGGTCGTATGATCGACATGGTTAAGATGAAGGCGACAAACCTCCGCCGCGTAACCTACTTGGTTCTGGATGAAGCAGATCGTATGTTCAATATGGGATTTGAACCACAGGTGGGTTGCCTACTTGATAGGTGATGCCATAGCACTTAATTCATTTTCGTTCTAGGTTCGATCAATTTGCAACCACGTCAGACCCGACAGGCAGACACTTCTCTTCTCCGCTACTTTTAAGAAGCGCATTGAACGTCTAGCCAGGGATGTTCTCAGCGACCCGGTGCGCATCATCCAAGGAGACTTAGGAGAAGCCAATCAAGATATCACCCAACAGGTGTTTGTGTTTAATAACCCCCAGCAAAAATGGAATTGGCTTATTCTCCGACTCGTGGGCTTCCTGTCTCATGGTAGTGTGTTAGTCTTCGTCACGAAAAAACTCGACGCCGAAACGGTGGCCAACAACTTGATGGTCAAGGAGTTCAATTGCCTACTACTTCACGGTGACATGGATCAGGCCGATCGTAACAAAGTCATCACCGCCTTTAAGAAGAAGGATTGTGACATTCTCGTTGCCACAGACGTGGCAGCGCGTGGTTTGGATATCCCGCATATACGCACCGTTGTCAACTACGATATCGCCCGAGATATCGACACCCACACGCACAGAATTGGCAGAACAGGTCGTGCCGGAGAAAAGGGCAACGCCTTTACCCTGGTCACCGATAAAGACAAAGAATTCGCAGGTCATTTGGTTAGGAATTTGGAAGGTGCCGATCAGGACGTACCCAAAGACCTGATGGACTTGGCTTTGAAGAGCTCGTGGTTCAGGAACTCGCGCTTTAAAAACAGCAAAGGTAAACGCATCAACGTTGGAGGCACAGGCCTGGGATACCGTGAACGAACCGGCTTCGGCAGTACCAGCGGCACCCGCAGTGAGAGCTTCGATGCCAAACCATCATCAACGCCAACGGCATCAGCACCAGCAGCATCAAAATCATCTGGTGGTCCCGCATCCGACAGATATAACAGCATGCGTGACGCCTTCCGCACACAGTACATGTCGCAGTTTAGAGCATCATCTGACCGCACATGGGAGCAAACAGTCCCAGAGGCGGGAGTATTTGCTGCACCAGCACCACCACCTCCCCCATCGTTTTCATCTGCCAAGTCCACCTCTTCATCATCATCATCGTCAGCATCGCAGGATGCCAAGCGTGCGAAGAAAAGCAGATGGAATTAGAAAGAGTACCAGTTCATCGAAATTCCTCCCAAATCGGACCTATAACCGAGCGAATTTATATAGAATTTCTTCTGCGCCAAGACAACAAATCCTGGTGTGCTTTTATCTAAATGTAATCTAGTTAACTATTCGCAGTCCACATGTGGGGGATTTTTGTTAGTCTGTAATGGGAACTACAACTCAATAGCTTACATGTGTAATTGTAACGTTTCTTTTAAATTTTTCTCTAAGTATCTATATATACATTTATATTTTGTTTGTAATGTATGTATTCGTGAAATTGTAGATTTTAAGCAGATAAAAAACATGTCAACAGAGGAGATAATTATAATTTTTTTCGAAAAATATATCAGACTTGCTGTGCGTTTAATTGGAGCTGACTACGTAATAAAATCTAATAAACAACAAACAAGATGCGTTCTAAATTGGGAAAACAGTTTTTCTGAACGTCCGCGTCGGTTCACGGTTGTCTGAGCAAAACTACTTATACGAACAAAACAACATGGAAGAAAAAGTAACGCTAAAACCATCACCCCTAACAACAACAAAACCAAACTAAAGGCCTGCTCAGAATGCATATCTGAAGCTGGTATCTTGCATCGCCGTCAAAAGACAGATACATTTCTTGCATGCAGTTGCCCTCTATTCAACTTCTAGCTACAGATTCACGAAGATACACATTGTGCAAGCGCTTACGGGTTGCCTTGTTTTTAACTTTCCACTCAGCTTTAGATACCAGCTACAGATACGCATTCTGATCGGCCCTTAAGTTCTGCAACATTCGAGCTTTGAGATACACCAACGTCAATGTCAACTGCAAACAACAATATATCCAAGGAGAAAGACCACACATTCTGGTCTTTACAGAAACACAAGTTAGCTCGACTACGGACCAAAGTTATCTTCGTTGTCCTGACGACGAACTGCATCCACGTCTCCCTTTTAAATTGTGGCCTGCGGATATACAATATGTGACCTAGAATGCCAGAGAGAGGAATCGATTGAACCTGGGGGTCGTTCCGTAACTTTGAAAACGATTATCACTCAGACGATAGTCGAGACCTCATGAGCAACCGCTCCATAATCGTCTGTATAATCGTCAATTGTTTTAAGTGAAGCAAATAAAGTGATATCGCCGACAGCAAAAACTAATATTGATCTTACGTGATGCAAGATGCATCGTCGAAATGTAATCGTCAAACGATAATCACTTTACGGAATGAGGGCCCTGGTAATCTCGATATAGCTAAAACTTGTTTTTTCGATCAACCTGCGACACTATTTCAACATTTTTCCGAAAAGGATAAATGGATAAGAACTCATTATCCAACAGTCGAAGTTTTCATCCTTGGCGACTTAAGTACGTTTCCACCGAGTCGAAATGCGTGAGCATTCCGCCATACAATTTCACATTGTGAAATTCGGCATTCCGCTGAAATGCTATTTCAAATGACGTCCAACCGAGTTATATCAAATCAAACATTGGCCGTGTTCCGGATTTTATATTTCCCAAGTTAACTTTGCCGATGCACTGTTCTCATTGATCAATCGACCATGTCACATGACTAAAAATGCTCGATTGACCAATGAGAGCAGTGCACCGGCAACGTTAACTTGGTAAAACTGAAATCCGGAACACACCCATTACCTTTTTCCCCTACAAAAACCAGTTTATTCTCCCAGAAACGTCATATTGCTCTGTAATTTACCCAGCTAGTACCCAGGGCTTGGCTTTTTCTCACAACCATTCATAGCTCCTATTTTATTCCGAATCCGAACAGTTAAGCCCTGGTCAGAATGCATATCTGTAGCTGGTATCTTGCATCGCTGTCAAAAGAGAGATACATTTCTTGCATGAAGTTGCCCTCTATTCAACTTCAAGCTACAGATTCACGAAGATACACATTGCGTAAGCGCTTACGGGTTGCCTTGTTTTTAACTTTTCACTCAGCTACAGATACGCATTCTGAGCAGGACTTTAAGTTGAGATAAGCATTTCTTGGCAGTTGATAGCACGAGGATGTTTTGTCAGATCATAGCAATAGAATCTCCAGTGAAAAAAAATGTTTTGACAGTTGGAACGCGTTTTTCTTTTGGTGGGAACACTATTTTCAAATGTTGAATTTTGACGAGTTTTGGTCCGGTGGAAACGTACACCTTCAATTGGCTACGGTACTCGAACAGAACGGATTAGATTACACAGGATGACCGAAATATTTTCTCTTACCAGCAACATGGCACAAATCTCAATCTCTCCTCCATCTGGAAACTCAGATAACACTTTGATAACAGCAATCTGTACACTACCCATGATGGCAAGGCTACAAGACCTTCAACAAGTTTTATGGAACTGGGATAATCTGTGTGACTTCTCTTTCCTTGTTTCAGACATAGTGTTGTCAAAAATTGCGCAGAGCTAGTAACAGAGATAATTCTTCTTGGTATGGAACTATTCGTTTTGCACTCTATAAAATAAGCAGGATCCAACAAACCATGGCAATTCGAGCAACTTGAGATGCAGTTGGCGCGTAGGCGTAGGCGCGCTGGTTCAACTGAAGAGAAATGATTAGTTTCCATCAACCATCGAAACATGGTTAGGTTAGGTTGGTGGGTTAATGAGGCAGACGGTGTGCGTCTTCCCTCATCGCACTCAGGTCAATATAGACCCATTATGATGCCCGTTGGGGGTCCACGTGTGTGGTTGGTTCATTCATTGTCCCGTTACTGTCCATTGTTGTTAGTCTCTTTCCAGCCATCCAGATGTTGTTGTAAACCTGAAAAGATTAGGGAGAGGGATTTCGGATAGATCCGTGAGGTCATGGAAAAAGTATTTTCCTAAGGTTCTCATTCTTAATTGGCTGAGGGCTGGGCAGTGGCACAGAAAGTGGAGGGTATCCTCTTGTATTTCTTCATCAACGCAGCCTCTACAGAGGTCATCATCTATGAGATGCATTTTCAGTTTGTGGCTTTTTAGTAAGTTGTGTCCAGTAAAAATCTCAACTAAATTCGAGACAGATTTCCTGTTTCTACGAAGTAGTTTATGGGTTCTGGCTTTGTCATAATCAGGCCACATCCTTTTGGAAGTTTCACAGGTGGGAAGGGAGTTCCTTTTCTCGCCAGTTCGTCATTAGTTTCATTGCCCTGTATGCCTCTGTGTCCGGGGACCAGCAGAGCTTAACATTATGTTCGACGCCAAGAACCTTTAGCTCTTTACAACAACGTTTTACAAGCCGAGATTTTATTTCGACAGCAGAGATAGCTTTTATTGCAGCCTGACTGTCAATAAAGATGGTGATATCATCTGGTGATATCCGTCCTGCGAATTGGTTCGCCACAATATATAAAGCGTTTATACGCCCAAAACTTGAATTCAACGCCCACGTCTGGTCAGGTGCACCAAAATCAACATTGCACCTACTAGATAGGATTCAAATACGTGCGAAAAAACTTATAGGAGACATAAGAATAGCGACATCCTTAGTTTCGCTCGAACACCTTCGAAACATCTCCTGTCCTACCTTGTTTTATTGCTTTTTTAACAACCAATGTTCAAATGATGGTTGGGTGCTGTAGAACGAGGGTAGACTCTGATTGGCGTTAACTTGGCAATGCCCAGTGTTGCAACTCTGACTACACATCAAATGTGCTTATCTTTACCTCCAAGTGGTAACCATCGGGTACTGGTCTCATCCAACCGGATTTAACTTGCTAAACGATAAGTGCGAGTGTTGATAACACGACGAAAAACAGCAACACTATAAACACCCTGGTGAGAATGGCACGGAAGAATACCCGGCCCGCTGTCCCAGGCGAACCTAGATGAGCTGCTCTGACATATTCGGACAACAGGTTGTCTAGGAATTTCAAGGGTTAGTCAGGCCCCTTGAACAGAGATGGTGGCGGATGAACCGAAAGGCCAACGGCAGCGCTCAATCCCGTAGTGGATACTGATGGCCCCGTGTCCTAGGGGTATCTAATAAATTGGAACTGGCCCTCCAGGTTGGGGGTTGTGCTTTGGGTTAACTACCCACCCACAGAAAAAAAACATGGTTACGATGCAACCAATAGCCTCGGAAAGGACGGATTTTATTGTTGACGACCCTGCTAAACGAAAAAAGGACAACGACGTTCGTATCTGCACCTGGAATGTGAGAACATTAAACAGGAGAGGTGCAGGGCGAACAACTAGCGGAAGCCCTAAACTGCTACAAAGCAGACATTACTGCCATCCAGGAAATACGATGGGATGGGCCGGGCAAAAAGAGGATGAAAAACTGTGACATATACTACGGACCGTGTTATAGTGAGCAGAAACAGCGACTATTCGGATGCGGATTTGTTATAAGTGCCAGACTTAGGCAAGAATTCTTATGTTTCCAAGACTTTAGCGAACGCATTGTAACAATCCGCATCAAGGCCAAATTCGCCAACATAAGCCTTATATGCGCTCATGCTCCGACGGAGGAAAAGGATGATATAACTAAGGATTGCTTCTACGAGCTCCTCGACAAAACCTATGAGCGACTACCGAAGTACGATGTTAAAATCGTGCTGGGAGATTTTAACGCAAAGGTAGGAAGAGAAGACATCTTTAGAAGTATTGTCGGAAAACAAAGCCTACACGACAACACGTCTGGTAACGGACTTAGGCTAATTGATTTCGCTACGGAACGAAATGCCACTATAGCCAGCACACGGTTTCCTCACCTCGATATCCATAAGGGGACATGGCGGTCTCCAGATCAACGAACGGTCAACCAAATTGATCACATTGCGATAGATAAGAGGCACGCATCCAGTATTTTGGATGTCCGAACATTCCGAGGAGCTAACATCGACTCGGATCACTACCTTGTAGCAGCCAAGGTAAGAATGCGGATATCCACCACGCCACAACAATCCAGAAATACTGTGAAAAAATTTAATGTCGGAAGACTGCAATCGCAAGAGACCGCCAAGACCTTCGCACAACGCGTATCCCTTAACCTCTCGATTAACACCATACCACCAGCATCGAATGTCGAAGAGCAATGGCAACGATGCCAACAGGCCATTAGATCAGCCGCAACTGATGTGCTAGGTTTCTCGCGGCCACCAGCAAGAAACCCCTGGTTTGATGAGGAATGCCGACAGATGCTCGCAGCCAAGAACGAGGCCTACAAGGCTAAGCTGCAGGTGAAGACGAGAGCTGCCATTGAGCTCTATAGGCAAAGAAGAAGGGAAGAACATCGGCTTTTCAGCAAGAAGAAAAAAGAGCAAGAAAAGCGCGCGATCGAGGATATAGAGAGGTGCCACTCCAGGAACGATGTTCGCAAGTTTTACCAAAGTGTAAAACGTCAAAGCCAAGGATACAAGGCTCGAACAGAATCCTGTCGAGATGAACAAGGAAATATCGTAGTTGAGACACAGTCGATGCTGAGGATATGGAAGAACCACTTCTGAAGACTGTTAAATGGCGATGACGAACAACATTCCGCTGTCAGGCAGAACGAACCATTTAATATTGGCAACGACAGCGAAAACTGCCAACCATCCGACCAAAGTGAAGTGAGGATAGCTATATCTAAACTCAATCTTAATAAGGCCACCGGAAATGACGGCCTTCCCGCTGAGCTTTATAAAGCTGGCGGAGATGACTTGGTAAGTAACATCCACCAACTCATAAGCCAAATCTGGTCGGATGAAAGAATGCCTGAAGAATGGAACCTCAGCATCAGTTGCCCGATCCACAAAAAAGGAGACCCTCTTAACTGCGCCAACTACAGAGGCATAAGTCTACTCAACATCGCCTACAAGATCCTATCTGCCGTAATATGTGAACGCCTGAAACCGTTCACCAACAACCTGATCGGCCCTTATCAGTGTGGTATTAGGCCAGGAAAGTCCACGATCGATCAAATTTTCACACTTCGGCAGATCCTGGAAAAAAGTCCAAATCGATACCCACCACCTATTTATCGATTTCAAAGCCGCATACGACAGCATTTATAGAGAGGAACTATACAGAGCCATGTCTAGTTTTGGTATAAAGTCCAAACTCGTCCGTTTGTGTAGGATGACGATGGAGAATTCTCGCTGCTCCATCAGGGTCGGAAACGACCTCACCGACACATTCGATACCAAAAAAGGATTTAGGCAAGGCGATGCGCTGTCATGTGACTTCTTTAATCTGATTCTTGAGAGAATTGTGCAAAACTCAAAAGCCAACACCGGAGGCACAATTTTCCAAAAGTCGGTGCAACTACTAGCATACGCTGACGATATTGACATCATTGGTAGGACTCAACGTGATGTCATAGCCACGTTTGCTAGTATAGAGAAGGAAGCGGCGAAAATGGGTTTAGCAGTAAATGAGGGTAAGACTAAGTATATGCTGTCAACACGAAAGGACACACAACATCGACGAATTGGACAGAACGCCACCATTGACAGATATAACTTTGAGGTAGTACGGGACTTTGTCTACCTCGGCACCGCTATTAACTCTGACAACAACATCTCGTCAGAAATTAAACGAAGAATTACTCTTGCCAACCGCTGTTTCTTCGGGCTAAGAAGGCAATTTAGTAGTAAAGCCCTCACTCGAACTACTAAGGAGATCCTATATAAGACCCTGATCATCCCAGTCCTGCTCTACGGCGCTGAAGCATGGACCGTATCAAAAGCGGATGAAGAAATCCTTGGTCGATTCGAGAGGAAAATTCTTCGAAAAATCTTCGGTCCCGTTTGCGTTGACGGGCTATGGAGACGAAGATTCAACCAAGAACTATACGAGCTGTACAGCGACATGCCCCTGGTCAAGAAACTCCGCATTGGACGTTTAAGATGGCTAGGACATGTAGAACGAATGGACACCAATACTCCGGCTCGCAGAGTCTTCGATTCCCAGCCAGACGTCGGACGCAGTAGAGGAAGACCTCGCCTTAAGTGGCGCGCACAAGTGGAAACCGACCTCAACCAACTTGGAGTGCGCAACTGGAGGCAGTTAGCTAAGGACCGGGCTAATTGGAGAGGCATGTTGGTTGAGGCCCAGGTTCATTCCGGACTGTAGCGCCACTTAAGTAAGTAAGTTCAAATGAAATAGCCAGCTGCATTCCTCCCATTCAACAATTCAGCCGCAATACTCGTTACGCAATGAATGCAAATCAGTTTACCCTCAAGCCTATCTTTGGACGTACGCTGAAATACAGAGATTCGTACATAAACCGAACAACACGAATGTGGAATGCTCTACCAAACTCTGTTTTTCCTTTCCATTATAACTTACAGACATTTAAAACCAATGTGCATCGGTATCTCCTTTCTTCTTATCCCTAATTTCCTTAACGCCCGCACTGTGCTAAAACATATAAAGGGTATTCATAACCCCTTGAGTGCGCGCAAATTATAAAAAAAAATACCGCACCACTGAGCCCGTCACGAGCCTGGACGAAATATGTTAATATTACCATTGATTTTGCATCAAGTTTTTTTTTCCAATATATTAAAATTTGACTGAAAATTGTTTTTTAGTGGGCGTGGGAAAAACTTTGTATATAAAAAATATATGTATTGGGAATGTCCAAATATGTTGTTCATACACATACAAAAATTCCTACCATTTCATCTTAAATCACGATCAGTTTTTGGGTTTGGTTTCCAATTTGTGAACCCTACCCCATAGGGTGTGCAGGAGAAAAACGTTGTTTTTTGCCGAACCATACACGATTTCGATGAACTATCTGAATAATCGGGCCTATCATGGTATCCGTTCCGAAAGAAAAATTCTCCGACTTTGTACGAATCGGATAATTTTGCCTCATGGCAATCGTTCCGATCTGTTGCAAGCGCAACGCACATCGGCAGTATACGTTTCATTGCGATGGGTTGCATTTTTTGAACTGTTTTTGACAGCCACACGACAATTTCTCTCCGATGGTCTCCGACATTTATTCGTCGCGAAAATGTAAAAAAAAAACTGGTGTTTTAGTCAAAATTCGAATGAAAAAACAAGCAGCAAACAATATAAGCTCTTGGTTGAGTTGATGCATTGATGTTGATGTTCGGAATTTCACCAAGAGCAAGAGGACACCAAAGAGGTTGCTGATTTTTGCTGATGTCAAATGAATGCGTTGTTGCCATTTCGGAAAAGTCTCCGACTGGATTTGCGTTGCGTAGAAGCTTACCCCCAAGGCAATCTCGACGCAACGGACGGTATCGACGCAGACGGTTTCGCGTTGAAATGTCAAAAACTCATCGAGCTTATGGGAACATGTATAAGTGGGCAATCTGAACGCCGACGCGACGCAATGGACGTTAGCTACACAGAAAAGTTGATTCAACTTCAACTTTCTTGCGCATCGACGCATTGGAATGTCAGTTTGAAAGCTGTCAGATGGTATGTTTGTGAGAATCTTGAGATTACTTTCAAAATAAATTAAAAGTACTGAATTAATAATTGTGTTGTGTGATGAATTTCGAAGAAAAACTTATTGAGTTGGTTAAGGCGCAGAAAATTCTGTATGACAAGTCGTCAAGTGGGTACAAAAATGTACATTTGAAAGCAGAGAAGTGGAGGGAGATTTCGGAAGCATTGCATACAGATGGTAACCAAAATTAGAAATTTTACATTAACAAATAATGAGAACCAACTATTATATATATTTGTTATAATTTATATTTGCAGAGAAAGAGTGCATTGCCCGGTGGAAGAGCCTCCTTTTCTTCTGTGAGAATTGAAAAACAAAAAAAATCTTCGACGGCTAATGGTGAACTGTCAATCAAGTGACATCGCATTGCGTCGCGTCGTGAGCGTCGAGATTGCCACCACCATTCAAATCCTCACCATTTTTGACACTTCAATGCGAAACCGTCTGCGTCGCGTTCGTCGCGTGCGTCGAGATTGCCAAGATTTTGTTTGTTTTTCAATTCTCACAGAAGAAAATTTAATTAGTTGTTAAATATTAATTCAGTACTTTTAATTTATTTTGTTTATTTATAACCTATGAAAGTAATCTCAAGATTCTCACAAGCATACCATCTGACAGCTTTCAAACTGACATTCCAATGCGTCGATGCGCAAGAAAGTTGAAGTTGAATCAACTTTTCTGTGTAGCTAACGTCCATTGCGTCGCGTCGGCGTTCAGATTGCCCACTTATACATGTTCCCATAAGCTCGATGAGTTTTTGACATTTCAACGCGAAACCGTCTGCGTCGATACCGTCCGTTGCGTCGAGATTGCCTTGGGGGTTACTCTCCGAACGGATACCATAATAGGGCCGAATATGTTGTGTGACAATAAAATTTTCTATATTTCATCCCTATAACGTTTTTAGCCTTCTTTTGGGGGATCTTTAATTTAAGGATTGAATGGGATAGGATTGTAACCTTAACATATCATGTTTATACCCTATCCCATAGGGGTAGATTAGTTTTGATACATAGTTTGTAACATAGAGAAATAATTTTGCTACATATACCTCAAAGTATATGGATCGCTAGCTGAGTCGAATTAGCCATGTCTGTCTGTCTTCCGTCCGTCTGTCTGTTCGTCACCGATTTTTGGGCCTTACATTTCGAGCTAGGATAATGAAATTTGGTATATAGGATCCTCGTCAGTGCCACCAGAACAAGTGTAAATTTTTTTGAAAACCGCCCACTGCCACGACCCTTTATTAAGAAAACGTATTTTTTGGCCAAACCGTAAAGAATTTTAAAAAAGTGTCTGAGCAGCATATTTTGAATATGGTAATATCTATATTTCGTCAATATAAAGTTTTTGCCACGCCCACTTTTTGGGGGCGTTTTTTTTTATAAAAAAAACTTTTTCTGGTCAAATTGTAAAATTTTCAAAAAAAGTTTTGATGCACAATCATTGGTAGTTACGGGTCCGCCATCTAACGTTTTTTTTTAACTAGTGCTTAGTTCGTGAATGGTAACACTTAGCTCATGTCTGATTTGACAGATAATTAGTTTTATCCTTCCGCTGAACGAATATGGTTGTGTATACGCTTGAACAACGCTGGGAAATATTGCGACATTACTTTGAAAATCATGGTAATGTTGCAGAATGTGTGCGAAAATTGCGTACGGATTTTGGAAGAAGAGAAGCACCGTCAGCTCCGTATATTCGTTATCTTGTGAAAAAAGTGAAAGAAACTGGCATCCTCATCGATAAACCAAAGCGTGAAAAGCCAAAAACAGTGCGTACACCCGAGAATATTGCTGCTGTGGTAGAAAATGTGCGTGAAGCTCCATCAACATCAATTCACCGTCGTTCTCAACAATTGAACATTTCGGAGACATCATTGAGACGAATTTTGCATAAAGACCTTGGTATGAAGCCATACAAAGTCCAATTGGTTCAGGAGTTGAAGCCTGAAAACTGACCATCCAATGCGTTTTCGCTTCGCTAAGTGGGCCTGCGATCGACTTAGAGAAGATGCCGATTTTGCCGAAAAAATCATCTTTTCAGATGAAGCTCATTTTGATCTTGGCGGGTATGTAAACAAGCAAAATTGTCGCATTTGGGGCACAGAAAACCCGCACGCATACATTGAAAAGCCGATACACCCAAAACGAGTCACTGTTTGGTGTGGATTTTGGTCCAGAGGCATAATTGGGTCATTTTTCTTCGAAAATGAGCAAGGAGTGGCCGTTACAGTCAATGGCGATCGTTACCGGGCCATGTTGAACGAATTTTTGTTCACAAAAATTGAAGAAGAGGATATTGGCAACATTTGGTTTCAACAGGACGGCGCTACGTGCCACACAGCCGAAGCTACACTCGACGTTTTGCGCCCTGTTTTTGAAGATCGCATTATCAGCCGCAGAGCTGATGTCGTTTGGTGACCTCGAAGCTGCGATTTGACACCGTTGGACTATTATTTGTGGGGTGCCGTAAAAGATAAGTTTTACGCCGACAAGACAGAGACAATTGGTGGAATACAGCTGCACACAATCGATAATGTGGTTAAAAATTGGACCGATCGTGTAGGCTACTTCATGACCAGCCGAGGCAGCTATTTGAATGAAATTATTTTCCATTATTAACCGGAAGGATTGTACTTTCAAATAAAAAAAGAAATTTGAGAAAATATTCAGTAGTTTTTTTTTATAGCATTTTCAAAGAAAAAAAGTTATTTGGCGGACCCTTTATTAATATGAACATTTCGTCAATAGACCATTTTAACCCACGCCCACTTTTTATGGGCGTTTTCTTACAAAAACCATTTGTATGCCCTACCCCAAGGCATATGCAAGAGAAAAACGTTGTTTTTTGTCGAACTATAAAAGAATTTGATAAACCTTCTGAACAATATGTTGTGACAACGTCATTTACAATACTTTATGCATTTGATTTGAAGCCAGTTAACACCTGCACTCCTACTCATTTTTTTGGTGGTGATGCTACACTATTAGACCTGTTCTTTGTGAGTGACATTAGCGGAGTAGCTCTGTATGATCAATTATCTGCTCCTGCTTTTTCAAAGCACGACTTAATTTTTTTAACACTGGAGTTTAGTTTTACTCACTCTTGTAAACAAATCAAATATCGTGATTTTAAGAGCATTAATTTTCAGCATTAAGAAGAAGACACAAGGGGTTAAATTGGGGATCGGTTTTTTATATACCATCGGCAAATGACCATTTGCAATTCTTAAATGAAAACATTAGTACTCTATTTGATTCTCATGTGCCTTTAAAAACAAAAATTTTTAAACCGAAAAGTAAACCATGGTTTACTCGAAATATACGTGTACTAATGCAGGAACGCGACGATGCGTATAAGTCCTGGAAGCGATACCGTCTAAATGCATTTAGGCAACAATTTTGTATGCTTCGTAATAAAGTGGTTGCCGAAATACGTTTGGTTAAATCTCAAATGTATTCAAAACAACTTAATATTTCTCTAAATAGCCGGCAATTATGGAAAAACTTACGAAACATAGGCATGGGCAAGTCGAAAACCGGGCAAAGAATCGAAATTGATGGTAATGAGTTAAGCAAAAAATTTATCTCAAAACCCTCGCCGATTTTTAAAACTAGTATTTCGTTTTTGAATCAGGAAGATCGACCTGGATTTTCTTTTCAAGCAGTAAGTAGTGCTGATGTCGTTGAAAGCGTACTTTCTATTAAGTCTAATGCTGTTGGACTTGATGAAATGAATCCCTAATTTTTAAAAATTATTTTGCCGATTGTTTTGCCGCACATAACATTCATTTTTAATACTATCTTGATGTCAAGTGAATACCCTTATATATGGAAGCTAGCAAAAATTTTACCTATTCCTAAAAGTGCTTAAGGTGATGAATTTCGACCGATTTCAATCTTACCTTTTTTATCAAAAGTATTTGAAAGAGTATTACAAAAGCAAATCAGTACTTATCTGGAGGCAAATAATTTACTCACCCCGAAGCAATCCGGGTTTCGTCAAAAGCATAGTTGTGTTACTGCTTTATT
The DNA here is from genome assembly GCA_932526625.1 of Rhingia campestris. Taxonomy (NCBI): domain Eukaryota; kingdom Metazoa; phylum Arthropoda; class Insecta; order Diptera; family Syrphidae; genus Rhingia; species Rhingia campestris. The sequence continues at coordinate 56,730,032 of OW052184.1, forward strand.
GAGCGTTACTGACGATATTAGACAGGCATTGGATAGAGATTAAGTTACCTTTTTGGTATTGCTTGACTTCTCGAAAGCTTTTGATACTGTCAACCATGCCAACCTTTGTAATAAACTAATGCATCAATTCAACTTCACTTCATCTGCCACTAAGCTAATGTTTTCTTACTTATCACAGAGGGAGCAAGCAGTTCTAGACAACAAATTATCAAATAATTTTCTGCCAAACGTGACTGGTGTTCCACAAGGTTCCATTCTTGGTCCTCTTTTATTTTCTATTTATGTAAATGAACTCCCAACAGCTACTCAGAACTGCTCATTACATATGTATGCCGATGACGTCCAATTGTACTTGAGCTGCCCCCTCGGGCTAATTGAGCATGGCGCTTTAAGTGTCAATGAGGACTTAGAGAAAATAGAACATTGGTCTCATTCAAATGGTCTTATCTTGAACCCTAAAAAGTCAAAATGCTTGGTAGTCTCAAGAAAAAAGCATAATATTTCATATTTTCCTCCGATAGTGTTGAGCGATGCTCCTATCGAATACGTCGAAACTGCAAAAAATCTTGGGTTGACATTTAATCGCTATCTGACTTGGGGTAACCATATAAATTCACTCGTCGGAAAAGTATATGGTGTACTGCGAACACTTTGGGTAACGCAGTATTTCACCCCAGTAAGCACACGTTTACTTGTAGCAAAAACACTGATATTCCCGATATTGATGTACGGATGCGAAATTTTTTGCAACTGCAGCTCTGCAAGCAAAAGAAAACTGAATGTCGCTTTCAATAGCACTGTGCGTTATATCTATGGGTTGAAAAGATATGACAGACTATCTGGTTTTACCACTCGTCCGCTTGGTATGTCACTTGAAAGTTATCTTCAACTTCGCACTTTAAAGTTGCTTTCGGATATTTTGATAACCCACCAACCACATTATTGTTTTGATAGATTGAGAAAAGCATCATCAAATAGATCTCATCAATTAATTCATCCTCGCTGTTCATTCCTAACCTCTGAGCGCCAATTTTTTGTCAACGCCGTTCGTCTGTGGAATTCTTTACCGCGTTACATAAAGGAAATACAGAACAAAACAAGCATAAAAAGAGTTTTAAAGTCTCACTTCTCTATTAATTCGTAGATTATTAAATTAAACTTGTAAATTAAAAGTAATTGAAAATCAAAACTAGTTTCTTAAAATCTGTTAGCTCAATTTTTGCAAAATTAGCTGAAAACTAACTCATAAGATATTGTATCTTACTGTTTTTAAGCATTCAAGAATAAATAAATATGCCCATAAAGACCACATTTTGGGGATATTAATTTAAGGATGGGGTGGGATAGGGTATTAAACGATCCGCACAGCGGATTGAAGCCTTCTCATATATTTTTTTTTAGATTTGACGGGTAAGAGACACCTCAGTGTTGCCAGAGTTTTTTTTAACTGCCTGAGTGTTGTCATACCAAAACAACAAAAAACTCCTCCTTTCGCAACCTGCTTCACATTGACAAAAAAACAATCTGAAATTAAAATAAACAAAAAGAAATACCAACGACGAGATATAATATCCTTTTCTTATTTTCAATTTTATTTCATTTTCATCATCGATTTTACAAACTATCCAGCCATTCAATTGTTAGTCTGTGTACATACTATGTGCGTGTTAAAGTCACCACATAATTTACAAAAAAATTAACCAATTGCTTTTTTCTTTGTTTTTTTTTTGCTTATTCCCGCAAATTGTTATCTTGTCCATTGATAATTTCTAATTTCTAGTTTTTTTTTTTACTAAGCATTTTTTTTTTCACATTTTGAATAATAATAAAAAAAAATCCCATTACAACGTGGTTAAATGCATTAACAAAAATTAACACAATCATAATTATATCTAGATACAAAACAAGAACCCTTTACAATATTATAAAAGAATGCCTCTTAAAGAATAACTTTTTTGTGTCTGTATAAAATGTTTGTGAGCTTGAATCATGATTTAAAATAAAAAACCTAAAGTTTTAATTTGTTCTTTGTGAATAAGTTAAAAAAAATATAAAGTGTCACGCTACAAATGCAAAAAGTCGAACAGAACGAAGTGTTCTTTTTTCGAGCGAAAAGTTCAATTTAAATTCATTTAGAAACATCACTACACAAAAAAAATAACATAAACATCATGAAATTTTGTTTGGTCGATTTTTAACGCATCGAACATGAACATTTAATATTGCAAATTTAACTCATTTTGCTTGGACTATTTCCTTATTAAATAGGAGTGTTTTTTTTTTATTTAATTTGTTTAATTAAATTAATTCAACAGTTTGTTTGTTTTTTTTTGTTAATTTTTTTGTTTGTCTATTTCCTATTAATAAATATTTATTTATATTTATATATATCGTTTAAAAAGGCTTTTCTTTAATAGAAAAAAAAAACTTTACGGTGTTGCCGGTTTCAATTAAGCAAATAAAGTTTTTTTTTTGTTCGAAATATATTTTTCATATATGTTTCTACGTATGTTATTGTTTTTATTTTATTTTACAATAAAATTACAAATAAATATTATATATAAAGTTTGTTTGTTTTTTTTTAGTTTCGTGTAGTTATTCCCACCGACAAATTGTTTTTTTTTATTAATTTTTCTTTACTTGCTAAAAATCTATTTCGAATAGAAAATATCAGAATGTTTCATTATTACAGCTTTAAATAATAATTACAGTAATGATTAAAAAAAATAGATAACAACAAATAAAACTTATAAAAAACAACGTAGGAATTGTTTCGTTTTTGTTTTAAATAATTCAGCACAGAAAAAAGGCAGCCCGGCCTTTTTTGTTGTTGTGTGTGTGTGTTTTTTTTTTTTTTTTACAAAACTATGATAAAAAAGATTCTACTAAATTTTCAAAGTCTATTTCTTCTGCATTCGGAAATTATATTAGTGTATATAGTTGTGTTTTTTTATAACTGGTTTTGTTTGTGTGAATGTGTGTTTTTTTTAACATCTTACTGCGCCTTCATTTTGCCATTTTGTGCGTAGTAGTCTGGTGAGGCTGTCTTTGGCGAGGTAGATGACGAGGATGATGAGTGATGTACTGGTACGGAACGACTCTTCTTGCCACTCGTCGACAAGTAGGTCTTGTAGAAGAACCTTGCGAAGAGTACAAAGTAGCTGAAGTACATTGCAATGGAGAGCTTGATGTTTGTTGGTGAGATATTGCACGATTGACGGCCATGGGTTTTAAGGAAACCATGTGCCCAAATGTTGATCGCACAGCCGACAATCATTTGTGTGAGCTGGAGGGATGTAATGATCATCGCAATGAAGCGGGGTGGATTAAAGCGGGCCGCCTTTAAGGCATAGTACGAGTACATCACAGAGTGGACGCAGTAGTTCATTACAATGAACCAACGTGCGGATGAGGTATATTCTGTGTAAGAGAACCACGAGTAGATGAGCACGGTGATGTGATGATACCAGTGGAGGAAAATAAGTGGCTGCTTGCGGAGCACTATGAAGAGGGTATCTCCAAGTTCGGGCAGTTTCGACAGGACGAATAACCATGTCCAGAACCCGCTGACACGGTCTTGTTCAATGAAGCTGAAAATAAAAAAAAAAGGGTTTTTAATATTTTTGATGTTGGCTTAGGAGTGGGGTAAGGTGTATGTTTGAATGTATATTCGTTGTTAACTTTGATTACCTCCTTTTTTTTATATAACGGGTGATTTTTTAAGAGGTTTAGAACTTTTTAAAAAAAAAAAACACAAAAAATTCGAAAAAATGAATAAAATATTTATTTGAATCGATAGTTTGAACCTTGCAATTTAATGTTTAAAGATAATTTCATGCAAATGTTGACCGCGGCTGCGTCTCAGGTAGCCCATCCGCTGAGTCCAATTTTGGCATACTCTTTCACACATATCGGCCGGTATCTCACGAATGAATGCATGGATGTTGGCTTCCAGTGCGTCAATCGAAGCGGGCTTGTCCCTATAGACATTAGCCTTGACATACCCCCACAAAAAATAATCTAATGGTGTCAAATCGCACGATCTAGGCGGCCAATTGACCGGCCCGAAACGTGAAATTAACTGTTCACCAAACTCGCCTCGCAATTGCGCCATTGTTTCGCGTGCTGTGTGGCATGTGGCACCGTCTTGTTGAAACCACATATCATGCAAGTCAAGAACTTCCATTTCGGGCAAAAAAAAGTTTGTTATCATCGCTCGGTAGCGTTCACCATTGACAGTAACGCTGCGATTCGCATCATCTTTGAAGAAATATGGCCCAATAATGCCGCCGGCCCATAAACCGCACCAAACAGTGGCTTTTTCGGGATGCATTGGTAGCTGTTGCAATGCTTCTGGCTGATCTTCACTCCAAATGCGGCAATTTTGTTTATTTACGTACCCATTCAACCAAAAATGAGCCTCATCGCTGAACACAATTTTTCGATAAAAAAGCGGATCCTCGGCCAGCTTTCCAAGAGCCCATTCACCAAAAATTCGGCGTTGTGGTAGGTCGGCTGGCTTTAGTTCTTGCATCTGTATCAGCTGTATCTTAAAAGGCTTTACGCCCAAATCCTTCCGCAAAATTTTCCACGTAGTGCTGTAACAAAGGCCTAACTGCTGGGAACGGCGCCGAATCGACATTTCGCGGTCTTCTGTCACACTAGCTGATACGGCCGCAATATTTTCTTCACTACGCACAGTACGTAAACGTGTTGGTGGTTTAATGTCCAACAAGGTAAATTTGGTACGAAATTTGGTCACAATCTTCCGAATAGACTGCTCAGAAGGTCGAGAATGCCGATCATAAAATGGAAGCAGCGCGCGACGAACATTTCGAACCGAGCACGAAGTTAGTAAAATTCAATAATTTGCAAGCGTTGTTCATTTGTAAGACGATCCACGGTTAAATTGCAAACCAAACTGAAGCTGTTTGACAGTGACACAAGGTACTAAACACACGTCAGCTGTCAAAACCAGTGTTGCCAAAACCAAACCAGCTAAAAAATCACCCGTTATAACTAGCTGCCCGGCCCGGCTTCGCCCGGGTACTGTTTCGTCCGTAATAGTATTTTAGTGTTAGTAGTATTTATTTTCTCAAAGCTGACCTGAGAGATTTTCTCAATATTTTTTTCCGTAAGAACCTTGTACAGAGTATTAGAAAACTACAAAAAAAAATCAGCCAAATCGGTCAAGCCGTTTTCATGTTATGTCGTGACAACGGAAAACGGGTTTCATTTTTATATATATAGATTGGCCCGCGTTAAAGAGATTATTAATACATTTATGGTGTTTAAGCACAGGCGTTCATTAAGGAAATAGAGGAGTAGAAAAGAGGAGATATCGATGCGCGTTGGTTTTGAATTTCTGTAAATTGTAATGGAGAGGAAAAACTGGGGTCGAATCGCGACATCCGTGAACGAGTAACTCGTTTTCGTAAAGTGTGCATTTGGTATTATCGCATACGTGAACGTATAGTCGTTAACGTAATTTGGCATCACCACTTGAGTGAACGGATGCCTGAACGTACAAGTGCAATCTTAATGCCATACGATAGGTTTGCAGTGTTCGTAATTTGTATGGTGCGCAAAATAATGAAGAAAAATGTAAGTTTAATAATTTTAAATTGTTTATAATTGTCAAATACATATAAAGATGTCAAATAATTAATATATATATATATACAAAAAAAAAACATTTTTAAGAAAAATCGCAATAAAATAAATTAAACTCAAATGAGTATCTTGGCGGAGTACATGGAGAGATCGCCGGACTTGGAAAAAAAAAACTCGATTCCAAATACTGCTCAAGACAAAGCTACTACATCCATAAAAATGTGAGATAGCTTGACAACTAAGTTAAATATTGCAGGACCTCAGGTTAAAGAAGTTACAGCGTGGAAGTAGGAAAGCACATTTAGTTTATTGAGTCGCTGTTCAGTGACCAAACATTTTAGATGAAAAAGAAATAAATAATAGAAAAGGAGGTGGGACCGTATGAGGAGAAGCATCTCACCGAAGAGCATAATTTAATAATTTAAGCAACTGGATTGGAATCATCAGTTGAGGGACTTATAAACGAGTTACCAATGACTATGACAATGCGTACTGCGTCAAAGGATTCAATAGAGGATTCCATTCGTTATTATATGAAGGCTATTCAGCAAATTGGCACTTCTTCACTTCAAGAGAATGTTTTTTGATTGGACCAAAATTCAACAAACCTAAACTAAGAGAGAATGTGTTGCTGCTTATTGCAATACAATGCAATATTGTGATAAATAATTGTCCACAGAAGTAAAGTTTCGTAAATACATATTTAAATGCCTTTTTATTTAAGCGAACCCGTTTCATAAATCTATAAATATATATACTATGTACATTAATTTCAGAGATAGTTCTCAATTGAAAAATTGCTACTATCTCTTAGCTGTGTTGGAAATTGTTTTTCATTTCATCTGACGAACTTAGATAAAATAACAACGCCGAATCCATTTAATGTTGTAAAATGGTTATTTGCAACTTTTATTTTGCCGAATGACATTTATTTTAAGTTTAGACTATTACCTTTTTTATTTTATTCTAGTACAGCTACCACGTCAAACTAAAAATTACGTTCCGTGAGCATTCGTATGACACAATCTCAATACGTTCGTTCGTACGACGAATCACGTAATTGTGGTTCGTACCATTGCCGATCCGTTCACGGAGGACGCGATTCGACCCCTGATTTTGGTAAAGCATTCCACATTCGTGTTGTTCGGTTAAGGAATGAATCTCTATATTTCATAGTACGTCCGAAGATAGGCTTTAGGATGAACTGATTAGCATTCTTGGTACCGCGAGTATTACGGTTGAATTGTTGAAGGGGCGGAATGCAGCTGGCTATTTCGTTAGAGCATTTGTTGTTGTAATAGCGGTAAAAGAGTATATGGCAGGAGACATTCCTACGATGTTCGAGCGAAACTATGGAGTTCGCTATGGTTGGATCTCCTATCAATTTTATCGCACGCTTTTGTATCCTATCTAATAGGATTGAGGAAACCTCGACATTTTGCTGCATTTTTGCGATTTCGAATATGTGGTCATTCCAACGAAGGTCGTTACTAACACACATACCAAGCATGGAAAGTTTTTCGGTTTCGACGATGCAAGTGCCATTCATGGATAGTGGCTGTAAAATTTTGTTTGGCTTGGATGACAGAAGACAGCATTGCGTTTTGGAAGCATTAAATTCCACTCTATTAGATTTACCCCATTTAATTATGCTGTCGAGGTCGGAATTTAATGAACTTAACATATTTTGTCGTTTTTCTTCCACATCCGAAGGTGAAGGGCATGAATTCGAGAACGAATATGAAAAGCTGAGGGTACTGTCATCAGCGAAGGAATGGAATAGATTAGAAGTTGCAGACCATAGGTATTAATAAAAATGAGAAAGAGTGTCGGAGACAAAGCTGAGCCTTGGGGAGCACCAGCCTTTATTTGGTGAGTAGCAGACTTGAAACCGTCCAAAACTACTTGAATTGAACGTTTCGCCTTTGAAATATCAAGTGCAACGATCTTGTTTTCGCCACCAAGGTGGATTGGTTCCACTTTTCGGTGAGATATGACATCAAATCACCAGTGGACCTGTTGCTTCGAAAACCATATTGTCGGTCATTGAGGAGTTTTCGTGATTCAAGATATTTCATAAGCTGACGGTTTATCAGCGTTTCTATGACCTTAGAAAGAAGGGAGGTAAGTGCAATTGGTCGGTAGTTGGAGAGAGAAGAAGATTAGCCTTTTTTGGGGACGGGCTGGACAAATGCAATTTTCCATCGACTCGGAAAGATTCATGATGAATAGGACAGATGGAAAATCTTCAGTGGTTTTGCCAGCGTTGAAGAAGACCTCTTCAGAATTATGGGGGTGATACCATCTGGACTAGACGATTTGTGTATGTCAAGTTCGATTAGTGGACTGGTCCCATAGAATGTTCTACGTTCTCTAGTACAGGGGGAGACTGGACACAATATGGCAGCGTGGAATTGGCTGCAAAATGAGCAGCGAGCAGATTGGCTTTGTCTAGAGAGGTGACAGCTGGAATGTCATTGTAAATGAGGGTTGGGATGGAAGATGAGGTCGAATTCTTAATGTTTTTTTAAAAACGACCAAAAGTTTTTACTACCTTTGGGACATAGTAGAATTTTTTGCCTCAACTTTTGGTCGTGGAAGAATTTGACACGATTAATGTGGGCTAATCTGTCATCTGTCCGGATTTGACTTCCTAAACTTATAATTTCGAGTGCTGAGCAGAAAAACATAAAAAAAAAATTGTAAAAATCTGAAATTCGAATTTTCGCGCCACCACAAAGCTTCTATACTTGAGCGGAAAATGCGGTGTCCTCAAGCCAAAACATGGGCCTAGACCTCCAGGTTAAAGATTATGCTTTGGGTTAACTACACACTCATATTGTTACGAAACATCCAAGAGCAGGAAAAAGCAAGGATTTTACTTTCGATCAAGAAACGATAAAAATTAAAAGATGCCGTTAGATTATTTTTTGTGTGGAGTATATATTTGACGGGGATTCTATTAATGTTCGTATGGAATCGGCGTTTAAATTGCAGACATAATATTAATACTAGTCCAACCTTTGGACTACGCTTAGTTCTTTGCTGCTGACTCGAAAGTTAACTTAAGAAGAGATCTAATCTCGCAGTAGTGGATATTGTGTGTTCAGGTAGATTTTCTATAAAAGATAGAGTAGGGCAAGGCTCAGTTTCCTGTCCCAACCTGTTTTTGGTTCGTTTTAATGATTTTTTTTAAAGAGATAAAACAAATAAACACTTAGTTTCATACCACGATTTCCAAAAGGTTATATTCATCAAATTCAAGTTGAGTCTGAATACTGTTCCATGTTTGGAAGTCGGCCCTAAAACTTAGTGGACTCTATTCAAAAATAAGCGATCTGCATTCAAACGTTTATAAGTTTAGATATCTTTTTATAGCTAAGAGATATTTTCCATTAGTCTAAGAGACACAACTACGGGCTTGAACTCATGTCATATATAGAAATGTTACACCTAATTTACTTAACCCTATTCGAAGTCTAGCGATCGGACTTTTACAAGATACACAATACATTCAGGAATAAAACATTTCTGAAAATTCCTAAATTCAAGTTGGGCTAAAATACTGCTTTCATTGAAGTTTGATCTGAAAATGTCTTATTGGAGTTTATTTAAAAACTAACGATCTGCTTTGAAGACGTTTCTATCCTCAGTTTTCTTTATAAGGCTAAGAGATACATATATTACCGCAGTCCAGATTAGTTATTATTTCAGATCTAAAATCTGGAACGTACTACTCAAAGACATTTCCACCAATGTACAATATCTTGCAGATAAGTGCAAACATCTCGCTTTATCGTTAGGTTCACCACCTTTAAGCATTTTAAACAGATTTTCCGACGAAATGTATCGCACATCAGCGATATTTGTGAAGTCAACGTTTTTGGCAAGTTCGCGTTGAATTTTTTTCAAAGTTTCCCGACAAAGAATTGTTGGAACTGACTTCGGAAATTTTTCCGAACGGATACCTTGTGATGATCTGACAAATCATCCGGGTAGTATCAATTGTCAAGAAAGGCTTATCTCAATCTCAACTTAGCCGTTCGGAATCGGCATAAAACAGGAGGTCCCGCCAGAAGAAGTACACACGCACACATGAATGGTTGTGAGAAAGCTAGGCCCTGGGTACTAACGAGCCTGTCGCAACAAAAATTTATATTTTTTTTTTTGATACCTTGATAGGGCTGAATATGTCCCATCTACAAAAAAAGGCGATCGCTTGCTTTGATCCAACTACGAAGATATTTTTCGGCTTAACTTCGGTAAATTTCTGAAGCTCTTCTGTAACACACTTATCGGCGCTTACCAGTGTTGTAGACGAGACCCCACGCCCTTGTCGTCCGATGAGATACCACCACATAATGCTATACGCTCCGTGGAATAGTTGTTCATACGTTTCGGAGTTCGGCAGATGGGGCTATCCAACAAGGATGGGAAGCAAAACATCTTCCCCAATCGGATCTACGGTAGGGGCTATTCCAGGGTGAACAACTTGCAAGATAAACTAACGTTAACACTGAGCTCGCGACTATAATACATATAAACATTCAATGAATTGGAAATGAGAACGAACATGTACAACCACATCTTCAAACAGAAAGACCATACATTCTGTTCTTTACAGAATCACAAATATGTAAGGATTCGTCCATTTTTTAATAAAAAAAAAACAGGTTCAAACAATCCATAGTTCAAGAAACGATGCAAAAAAGGTGCACGGATACAACTGAAAAGAATGGCTAAAACGAAAAATGTAACTAAAAACCTTTGGACATGATCGGGAGGCTTACGGAAATGTTGGCCAATGGAAATAGAAGTTAGTAATAACTTTAGGCGCTCTTCATCGTTGTCTTCCCGTTTTCTATTGGTCTTGTTCTGCATACCATACGTCGTTGACGGTAATGGTAAAAACCCAACATGCACAAAGCCATATCTGTATAGTGGTTGCATCATGCTTTACAAACTTCCTTAATCAGGTACGAAACAAAAAATAAAGGTCGACTTATTTCGACAGAATGTTTTTGGAAAATGCAACACTGAATTCGAAAAAGGGAGTACCACCAGCGATTACTAAACTAAAATATCTACTTCAAGTAATGAGACATATGTCTTAAGAATTTATGAAGGCTACTAGACACGACGGGATCAGGATATCCCCTATTGAACAAATAAATTTACATCCGAAATTGCAGACATGCTTGCAGATGATTTTCTATGTCAACTGATTCCAAAAACGGATGAAAATAAATGCATCAAAACTAAAGATTCATTGCTGTACTTCTGTTACTCTCGATATTTCCAAGGCTTTCGATCAAGTTCGGCAAAAAGTATTTCTCGGTAAATTTACAGCGAGTGGACTAACTCAATTACTGTGCGGCTGGATGGAAAGACAGATTTTTAAAAGTCGTGGTGGATGGCTTTTCTTTAAACAGATTTCCTATAAACTCTGGAAAGCCTCAGGGATCCATTTCTCATCCAGTCTGTTTCAAATGGACAGTAATGATCTTTAACGGATCGGTGTAAAGTGATACTGAGAGCGTAGTGCTCTGTTATGTAAAACAAAAATGATGCAGAGTACTCTGATAGCTGCTGCTACAAATGACAAACATTTTAGGGCTATTGTTTCAGACTTTCTAACAAATTTTTTCTATAAACGCAGAGCTAAACAATTTTTAGAACAAGAAAGAAGAGGTCCACAGTTCCGATAATCGAAATTGACAAAAAAGTTATTAAATCCAAGGAAACAATGCATCTTCTTAGCATCACAATTGGTTCAGATGAATCGTGGCAATAATATGTAAACACCATGGGAGCTAAAAATATTTTACACCATTCGATTCTACTATCAATTCTATTCGAAGGTTATTTCCGATTCTAATTTGAAATGGAACTATCTATGAAAATAGAATCGGGTGCCTATAATGCCAACTCTTTATACCCTACCCCATAGGGGTATAATAGTTTTGACATTAAGTTTGTAACATAGAGAAATAATTTCGATAGATATACCTCAAAGTATATGGATCGATTCAGAATCGCTAGCTGAGTCAATCTAGCCATGTCTGTCTGCCCGTCCGTCTGTGTGTCACCGATTTTAGGGCCTAAAATTTTAAGCTAGAAAGTTAAAATATAGAATCTCTGGCCGACAAAGCAGAGCAAGTGTAAACATTTTTGAAATCGGCCCACTGCCACGCCCCCTTTTTAGAAAAACGTAGTATTTAGCCAAACCGTAAGGAATTTTAAAAAAGTGTCTGAAAAACATATTTAGAGAATCTTAATATCTATATTTCGTCAATACAAAGTTTTGCCACGCCCACTTTTTGGGGACGTTTTCTTTTAAAAAAAAACACGTTTTTTGGTACATTTTTTAAAATACAGTGCAATGACCAAGGTTGTTGCAATAACCCTATCCCATCCTATCTGTAAAACTAAAATCCCCAAAAAATGGACATGGCTAGGGTTTACAGATTTACCGATGACGAAATTCGAGGAGTTGTGTGAATCGAGAGTGCGTTAATCGAGAACGTACTATATTTGAAAAAACTTTCGATGCAAGATCATTAATTATGATAATATGAACATTTAGTCCCTAGATCATTTTAACCCACGCCCACTTTTTTTACTAGAAAATCAGGAACGAAATGAGCAAATTGAACGAAGAAAAATTAGAGACACCTCTAACGTAATGGAGCTAAGCGAGAAAAGGTTTTCACATAATAAAATATTTGCACGTGTTTTTAATCAAATATAATATTTTGATTTCAGTTTTGTCAAAAACTATCGTCTTTCTAAAGACGGTTTCATGTTTTTACTTCATATTTTACTTATCATCGGATATGAGTATTCGCAGAAGGAGAAAATCTGTTCCGAATATGATTAAGCTATCAGCAAATCGGTTGTGACAAGCATGCTGGTATTGCACAGCAAACAATGTCAAAAATACTTGCAAAAGTTTTAGCGTCAGTCGAAAGAGTCATGTGCCCGCTGCTTATTAATTGGATAAGTCCCGATGGTTTTTCTATAGTTGACCAGCATTTCAAATTTTGATGGCTTGGTGTTTGCTATATTTTTGATTGCCTGTTCATAAAAAAAACAGCAACACTATAAACACCCTGGTGAGAATGGCACGGATGAATACCCGGCCTGCTGTCCCAGGCGAACCTAGATGAGCTGCTCTGACATATTCGGACAACAGGTTGTCTAGGAATTTCAAGGGTTAGTCAGGCCCCTTGAACAGAGATGGTGGCGGATGAACCGAAAGGCCAACGGCAGCGCTCAATCCCGTAGTGGATACTGATGGCCCCGTGTCCTAGGGGTATCTAATAAATTGGAACTGGCCCTCCAGGTTGGGGGTTGTGCTTTGGGTTAACCACCCACCAACAGAAAAAAATATGGTTACGAAGCAACCAATAGCCTCGGAAAGGACTGATTTTATTGTTGACGACCCTGCTAAACGAAAAAAGGACAACGACGTTCGTATCTGCACCTGGAATGTGAGAACTTTAAACAGGAGAGGTGCAGGCGAACAACTAGCGGAAGCCCTAAACTGCTACAAAGCAGACATTACTGCCATCCAGGAAATACGATGGGATGGGCCGGGCAAAAAGAGGATGAAAAACTGTGACATATACTACGGACCGTGTTATAGTGAGCAGAAACCGCGACTATACGGATGCGGATTTGTTATAAGTGCCAGACTTAGGCAAGAAGTCTTATGTTTCCACGACATTAGCGAACGCATAGTAACAATCCGCATCAAGGCCAAATTTGCCAACATAAGCCTTATATGCGCTCACGCTCCGACGGAAGAAAAAGATGATATAGCTAAGGATTGCTTCTACGAGCTCCTCGACAAAACCTATGAGCGACTACCGAAGTACGATGTTAAAATCGTGCTGGGAGATTTTAACGCAAAGGTAGGAAGAGAAGACATCTTTAGAAGTATTGTCGGAAAACAAAGCCTACACGACAACACGTCTGGTAACGGACTTAGGCTAATTGATTTCGCTACGGAACGAAATGCCACTATAGCCAGCACACGGTTTCCTCACCTCGATATCCATAAGGGGACATGGCGGTCTCCAGATCAACGAACGGTTAACCAAATTGATCACATTGCGATAGATAAGAGGCACGCATCCAGTATTTTGGATGTCCGAACATTCCGAGGAGCTAACATCGACTCGGAACAACATTCCGCTGTCAGGGAGAGCGAACCATTCAATATTGGCAACGACAGCGAAAACTGCCAACCACCCGACCTGAGTGAAGTGAGGATAGCAATATCTAAACTCAAGCTTAATAAGGCTGCCGGAAATGACGGCCTTCCCGCTGAGCTTTATAAGGCCGGCGGAGATGACTTGGTAAGTAACATCCACCAACTCATAAGCCAAATCTGGTCGGATGAAAATATGCCTGAAGAATGGAACCTCAGCATCGTTTGCCCGATCCACAAAAAAGGAGACCCTCTGAACTGCGCCAACTACAGAGGCATAAGTCTCCTCAACATCGCCTACAAGATCCTATCTGCCGTAATATGTGAACGCCTGAAACCGTTTACCAACAACCTGATTGGCCCTTATCAGTGTGGTTTTAGGCCAGGAAAGTCCATGTCTAGTTTTGGTATACCGCCCAAACTCGTCCGTTTGTGTAGGATGACGATAGAGAATTCTCGCTGCTCCATCAGGGTCGGAAACGACCTCACCGACACATTCGATACCAAAAAAGGATTTAGGCAAGGCGATGCGCTGTCATGTGACTTCTTTAATCTGATTCTTGAGAGAATTGTGCAAAACTCCAAAGCCAACACCAGAGGCACAATTTTCCAAAAGTCGGTGCAACTACTAGCATACGCTGACGATATTGACATCATTGGTAGGACTCAACGTGATGTCATAGCCACGTTTGCTAGTATAGAAAAGGGAGCAGCGAAAATGGGTTTAGCAGTAAATGAGGGTAAGACTAAGTATATGCTGTCATCACGAAAGGACTCACAACATCGACGAATTAGACAGAACGTCATCATTGACAGATATAACTTTGAGGTAGTACGGGACTTTGTCTACCTCGGCTCCGCTATTAGCTCTGACAACAACATCTCGTCAGAAATTAAACGAAGAATTACTCTTGCCAACCGCTGTTTCTTCGTGCTAAGAAGGCAATTTAGTAGTAAAGCCCTCACTCAAACTACTAAGGAAACCCTATATAAGACCCTGATCATCCCAGTCCTGCTCTACGGCGCGGAAGCATGGACCGTATCAAAAGCGGATGAAGAAATCCTTGGTAGATTCGAGAGGAAAATTCTTCGAAAAATCTTCGGTCCCGTTTGCGTTGACGGGCTATGGAGACGAAGATTCAACCAAGAACTATACGAGCTGTACAGCGACATGCCCCTGGTCAAAAAACTCCGCATTGGACGTTTAAGATGGCTAGGACATGTAGAACGAATGGACACCAATACTCCGGCTCGCAGAGTCTTCGATTCCCAGCCAGACGTCGGACGCAGTAGAGGAAGACCTCGCCTTAAGTGGCGCGCACAAGTGGAAACCGACCTCAACCAACTTGGAGTGCGCAACTGGAGGCAGTTAGCTAAGGACCGGGCTAATTGGAGAGGCATGTTGGTTGAGGCCCAGGTTCATTCCGGACTGTAGCGCCACTTAAGTAAGTAAGTATTCATAAAAAGTAAAGCTAATGGTTGAGTAAATTATTTTAATGCAACCAATAAACATTTATTTATATTTACTCACATTTTTGATGCAGACAAATTTTTTTACCTCTTACTTGCAAGCACATTTGATATCGAATGAATTAGAGCAAATTCGAACGATTCTAACAATTCGAATTAGGTAGTTCCACAAATACACGAAAGTACACAAAACCGGTAAGCATTACTGGAGCTGTTCGATTATCGTATATTAAAGCGTTCTTTAAGTATTACATAGTTCAGACTGTACGAATTCCAATATGTTTATTATAGAATCGAATTACATGGGTTAGACCCCAGACCCAAATCTTAAATATTGTTCTCATGCTTGAAGTTTTACCCTGGATTCTATTCAAAGTTGAGGAATCCGCCTTATAGACGATTCATTTCCTATTTCAAATCTCAAATCATAGGCTCAGCGACGACTTGCAGGAAAACATTCACATTTTTACCGGTGTTTTGACGACAGATGTTAAGAAGACCTTAGTTAAATTAGCCCCAGACTTGAAATATTTGAACGCCGCGCAGTACAAAACACACATTTCTAAATTTCGTTAAGAGAAATTTACTAATTTTTACTGCAAAAGTATTGAAAATATATACCAAGGCAAATACTGTAAAAGACTAACGCATATTAAGTCGAGAGTCTTCATCTTTTCATCCACTTTAAGACTGTGTTTTAAAGCATCACCGCCTGGTTATAGATAAGATATAGCCTTTGTAGATCGATGATCTCTCGTATTCGTGAAGCAAATTAACACATCAGCTTCAACTAAATGACTGAAAGCAGCGGACCAATGATCTATGAGGATGATAACCTGCCTTGTCGCATGCGGAGTTCGTGAAGTATGTAAGCAGTGCAACACATATATGCTATATTAGAGGTTTGATGACACTTATAACTTTTTTCAAGTGTAACCTAAAAAACATCACACCCAACAAAATATCTCTTCCTTGTATCAACCATTTCGAATTGCCACCCACTAAGAAATCAGAAGCTCCAAATAATTATATTTGCACCCATTTACCGGAAGGCTATCTCGAACAAATAAAATTAATTTAATTGTACTACAACAGATTAGAAGACCTTTGCCATTTCGACATGAAAAAAATTAGTTTCATTATCATGTCAATGTTAATGAAAGCATACATATGGAAAAGTAGTATTTACGAGAAAAGCTACATTCCATTACGAATGAAAAAAAATCTCTTCTGAGTCTAACCTAACAGATCTCTATCTGAGATCAGGGTCATTTGAAAAACTAGTTCTTCCCAGAAGTTCTGGTTTTTTTTATTTTGCATTGCAAAGGATCGCAATCGTAACGTGAATCCACATGGAATAAACCGGCATGTTAGCCAGTTCATGGTCATATGCATACAGTTGATGTGTTGTCAATGATAGTAACGATTAAAACATAACTTACCTAGGAACACAAACGGAATGGAAAAGTCCATAGTGACGCAGTACGTGCAAGAGTTCGGGAGCCGTCCTGAATGCTCCCATAATACTAAACATCGCCAGCAGTGTATTCCATATGATCAGAAGTCCACGCAACTGGAATCTGTAAAAAATAAAAAAAGATGTTAATTATGGATTTTGATATAAACCTACACAGGAGTATTGAGGTTGTGATTAAAAGCAAAACGAGGCTATTTTTATCAAGGACATGTGTGTGCTAAAAATGGAATTGACCTTTTCCATTTTGAACTTGTTCGCATTAAATATTTATAAGCAGACAAACTGATACGCATTTTAAACGGAGAGTAATGGTTGATTGACGTGAGTCCTTTCCATCGATTTAGGACGAGTTTCCATTTAGCTTGAATAAAATCATCCGACTTGGGGCGTAAGTAGGCAGGATAATTTGACATTCGTTAGGGTTTCTCAATAAACATCTATTTATACCAAATCATAAACTTCTATATGAATCCTTTTAATTCGTAACATTACACAGAAAGCATTAACAATTAAAGTAGCATGGAATATAAAACTTTTTTTTAAAAAAGGATTTAACATTGTTATCAATAAAATAATGGACGTTAAGGACAAACGTTGTGACGTTCAATTTCAGAAAGCAAATGTGGAATAAGCCTTTACTCAGTGGCGCAGTCACTACCCTATCAGACTATGCTATAGATTTTGTAGATGGTGGCAAAGTCAATTATACTTTGACATTTGTGAAGGTTGTCACCCTATTAGGTCTTGTTGATGTGTTTTTTGTATCTAACGCGTGTTTTTTTTTTTTGAGGTATAGAACTTTCAGTTGGCAACACTATTTTAACAGGCGCCCATTTTGTCAGCTGTCAAGTGATCTATTTTTAGATTAATTTGGCATTTCCAAACCAATTTGTGCAAATTTATTTTGAAAATCATGGTTCTGTTTGAAATAGGTATCGCCCACGGTAAGTCAACATAGTCGTCCATCAGAGCAATTAATTTGATTAAGCATGGAACGTTTTCGCAACACGTTTACTCTAAATGATAATACGCATCCACAGAGATGTCGTACAGTGCGTACAGAAGAAGTCATTGCTGCTGTAGAGCGTAGCGTAGAGGAAGACCCGAATCAGTCTACCCGCCATCGTGCAAAGGAATTGGATCATCCACTTTATGGAAGATTTTGCGGAAAGATCTTGATTTGCGTGCTTACAAAATGCAACTCGTGCATGAATTGAAACCACAGGATCACCTAGTCCAAAACAAGATTGCCGTTGATCCCAATTTTAATAAGCGAATTTTGTTTAGCGATGAAGCTCACTTTTGGTTGAATGGAATGAAAGCTGCCGTATTTGGAGTGAAGGTTATCCTCAAGTGTATGTTGAGACACCGTTACATCCACAAAAATTGATTGTTTGGTGTGCTTTATGGGTTGGTGGAATAATTGGTCCGTAGTTCTTTAAAAACGATGCTGGTCAGAACGTTACAGTCAATGGTGACCGCTATAGAGCCATGATTACTGACTTTTTCGTTCATTAATTGAACACATATGGTGTGCAGGAGCTGTGGTTTCAACAAGACGGCGCAACATGTCACACAGATCGTGCCACAATTGATTTGTTGAAGGAAACGTTTGGTGAGCGCATAATTTCGCGTTTTGGTCCTGTTTATTGGGCTCCATGATCGTGCGATTTAACGCCACTTAAAAAATGTTGGGAAAAGTCATCGAAAATTGGACGTCCAGATTAGACTAGGTCCGAGCCAGCCGTGGTGGTCATATGGCAGAAATCATATTTAAATTATAATTCCAGAAGATTCTTTCGAATAAAGTAAATTTCATGTCAATTTAAAAAAAATCACCTTTGTTTTATTCGATTTCAAAGTTCTATACGTCTAAAAAAAAAAATTTTCTTCACAATTATGACAGTAGAAATGACATTAAACGCCATCTGACGGCCGAAGATTTGCTCCATTTTATATATGAAAAAGAGTAATACACAGCAGTCCATCGTTAATTACCCACTAAAGTGCATTTGCCTCTTACACGCCCCATAGACTACGCATGCATGCATGTAACATCTCAAGAATGCACAATCACGTTTTCCCCACACATTACAAATGCAAACTGCGCAGTATTCATTCGTGTATTTATTGCTGATGTAATTTTCTTAAATCACTCATGCCGCATGCACAAGCACACTTTTAGTTTGCATGAGCAATAACTATACTGCGCATGCAGGCATGTGCAATGTGTGGACCATATTATTTGCGTTTGTTACAAACATGCTTAAAATTTCATACATGCCAAATATTTTTTTCGTTTAAATATACCCCGCTAAAATCCGTTTAGCGGGTCATTGAAACTTTTATATTTTCCCCCGCTTAAACGCAAACAAACTTTAGCAAAGAAAATAAAGATAAAGTCGGTAAAAAATATTGTTTGGCAGCACTTTTCTGTGGCCTGTGTTCGGTTGTTATTAAGGAATAAGCATAGGAATCTCATCATCAAAACAATGATTTTTTTCGAATTATTATTATTTTATTTAGGTGACAAAAATATTTTTATAAAAAATAGAGTTATTGCCACTCTTAGCAAAAAAAAAAAAATTGAGATAAACAATTAGAAATGGGTGGGGTGACCCTTAAAAATAAATATTAAAAAAGTTAAACTATTATTAATTAACATAATCTATATAAAAATGAGTTAAATTGGAAGTTTAAAGTTAACATTTCATGAAAAACATCAGCCATTAACAAAGAATTCGATACTCTCATTATCAAGACTAAGGAGCCAGTATTTTACATGTTTAATAAATAACGAATGAGATGTATGCATTCTGATGGATTGAGGAAGTTTATTAAATATACGACACGAAGAAACACTATAAAAATTACGAAATGCAGTTGTTCGAAAAACCGGTATAGACACTCGGTTCAAAAAGTTACCACGTAGACTATAGTTATCAATTATTCCTAAGTTAAGATTACCAGATCTTCTAAAGAAAATGTTTAGAACTTTATAGCAATACATATGCCGTACTGAGAGAATTTTCAAATCCCTAAATAGTGGAAAACTAGGATATAGGCGTGGTTTGCCACATATTTTCTTCAGAACACTTTTTTGCAATACTAATAGAGGCTCTATTTTGTTATTATATGTACCTCCCCAACAAGAAATTCCATATTGTAATTTCGAGTGAAAAATGCCATAATATATCTTAAGTAGTAGCTGAGAAGAGCAAACTTTACGCAAATAGTATACATTTCTAAGAATACATCGGAAATACTGTCTAAGACTTTCTACTTACTTACTTAAGTGGCGCTACAGTCCGGAATGAACCTGGGTCTCAACCAACATGCCTCTCCAATTAGCCCGGTCCTTAGCTAACTGCCTCCAGTTGCGCACTCCAAGTTGGTTGAGGTCGGTTTCCACTTGTGCGCGCCACTTAAGGCGAGGTCTTCCTCTACTGCGTCCGACGTCTGGCTGGGAATCGAAGACTCTGCCATCTAGTCCTAGCCATCTTAAACGTCCAATGCGGAGTTTTTTGACCAGGGGCATGTCGCTGTACAGCTCGTATAGTTCTTGGTTGAATCTTCGTCTCCATAGCCCGTCAACGCAAACGGGACCGAAGATTTTTCGAAGAATTTTCCTCTCGAATCTACCAAGGATTTCTTCATCCGCTTTTGATACGGTCCATGCTTCAGCGCCGTGGAGCAGGACTGGGATGATCAGGGTCTTATATAGGGTTTCCTTAGTAGTTCGAGTGAGGGCTTTACTACTAAATTGCCTTCTTAGCCCGAAGAAACAGCGGTTGGCAAGAGTAATTCTTCGTTTAATTTCTGACGAGATGTTGTTGTCAGAGCTAATAGCGGAGCCGAGGTAGACAAAGTCCCGTACTACCTCAAAGTTATATCTGTCAATGATGACGTTCTGTCCAATTCGTCGATGTTGTGAGTCCTTTCGTGATGACAGCATATACTTAGTCTTACCCTCATTTACTGCTAAACCCATTTTCGCCGCTTCCTTCTCTATACTAGCAATATTGTCAGCGTATGCTGACTCCTCTAAGACTTTCTGTATGGTTATAAAAACTCATTCTATAATCAATGATTAATCCCAAATATTTGAATTCTTTAACAATTTCTATCTTAAAACATTTATCATTGCAGTTCGTTGAATCAGTGAAAGTTGAAGATGTAATCACAGAATTACAGGTGCACTTAAAAATTTTAAATTTTTGACACTCAGTAGCATGGAAAAAGAGATCACCATCAATAATCTTTTGCCCAGACAAATTAAAAAAACATTGCCTTAGTCTTAGAACTTATCATAAATTTGTGCTCTGCAAACCAGACTCTTAACAAGCTGAGATCCCAGTTTATATCAGATATAAGATTAAGACAGCTATCTGTACCATAAGTAAAGCCCACATCACCTGCAAAAGCTGTCAATAAACCTTTAAAGGACAAGCTGAACAACGAATTGATGTAAACCAAGAAAAGGATTGGTCCCAAAACCGAACCTTGTGGAACTCCCAAATCTATTGACTTTATATCACTTCTGATATCACCAAATTTCACTCTTTGGGTTCTATCTTTTAAGTAAGATCTAAACCAATCACATATGAAACCTCGAAACCCAGCGCTTTCAAGTTTGCCAATCAATATTTCGTGGTTAACCATGTCAAAGGCTTTGGATATGTCAACAAATAATGCGGCTGTATTCTTTTCTCTATCCAGGCTAACAAATCCAAACTGAACCTCACTAAGAAAACTTGTTCTAGTTAAAAAAAAAAACTCACCATTCTACTTTTTACGGCTTTTTCAAAAATCTTACATATTGAGGGTAAGAGTGATATAGGCTTATAGTTACTTAGTTCACTAGCTGCGCCTTTCTTAAAAAGTGGTAGAATGTTGGCACATTTAAGTGCATCAGGGAATACTCCAGAAAAAATACTTTTGTTAAAGATATGTGCCAAGAATGTTGAAAATTCTTTCATAAAAATTGTAGTATTAAACATATGCCCCCTTATTCATTAGATTTCACTAAAACACATCTCAACGGTTGTATAGTTATACAGTGCATGAAAATTTATACAGCCTCTATTCAGGGTCGCACAATTTCTTATTCATAACATATTTCCCCATCCATAATAGTTATGCAGGGTTTGTGTCAAATAAATTACCAAAAAGCTCGGTAGAGTTACCAAGGGATCATTTTTATGGTTGTGAAACTCATCGTGACAATTTTATTTTCTACATTTTTATAACATATTGTTGACTTATGTTGACTCAATAACATCGTTTACAATGTTGAGTCTGTAGGTAAAAAAAAATTAGCTACCATTTGAACAAATTAAACAGTGAAACACAACTGCTAAAATACAAAAATACCCTGAATGATTTTTTTCAACTTATAATTGAACCTCTGGTAACCCTGATGCTCAGCCGTCTGTGTATACAGAAATAAAAAAAAATGATATACCCTTATACAGGCACTATTCAACCATCAGGCGCGTTTAGGATGTGCAGCCTCTATTCAACGTTGTATAAGTTTTATGAAAAAGGTTTTTGCGTTTAGAGGCATTTTAAGGAGAGCATAACTTTATACAATCCTTATAATGAGTTTATGAATAAGGCTGATGATGTCTATAAATGCATAATATGACAAAGACTTGATGATTAATTTTGAATGTTATTTTTAAAACATCCGCGCTCTGCTTGTTTTACAAAACAACCTACACCTCCAGCTGCATAATTCTCATTTGCATTAAGAAAGAAATTATAACCTGGCAACTCATAATCGTTTTTTTCACTATCATAAATCCAAATTTCTGAGACAACAACAAAATCAGGAATAGACATAAAAGAATCTATATGGGAAACAAGAGACGCAAAATTTTCTCTTAAACTTCTGATGTTTTGATGAATTACAAATAATTTGTTCATAGAGTAAGTTTTATCAAAAAAGATTTCTTCACAATTCGTATTATAAAGATCAAAGACAGAAAAATTAAAATTAAATTCATTCAAAAAATTCATACTGATTTAAAAAAAAAAAATCGTTAAAAAATGCACTATGTTAGTACATGATCATCAAAAGATCTTCTTAAATTAATTTTTCCACATTCAACCATTCGCATTAAAATTTTGTTATCTCTATACCACAATAATTGATTCAATAATTGCGGTCCCCGGTTTATTGAGTTTTTGCCGGACGATATTAGTGGGGGATTTTATTTTTATTTGAAATTCGCCCTAAAACTAACTTAAATGCTAGACAAAAATTAAGGAAAAAAACTAGCTTACTTATCTACCACTTCACTAACTTACTGGCCCTATGCGGGCGCTCTAAATTAAACAATTAAAATTAATTCTAATGAGTTGCGGCTGCGGCCTATAATCGAATGTGTTTATTTACATTGACATATTTCTTTTTAAAACTAAGATACGTTTAAAAAAAAATTGATAACATTTTTTTTATTTAATTAGTCGGGGATTGCTTATAAAATGTGCCAGCATGCACACCCTGTATAACAAGCGAGGGGTATAGATACAATTTTTTTTTAATTGACACATTCGTATTTTAAATACACTATCAGATCTGTGTCGTAGCGAGCTTAATACAAGCGCATCTACGAGCAGAGATTTGCCACAGCATATAAAATGCATCCACAGGCTCATCATTTAGTGCATTTGTTAGTGGGACATAACAAAACACTGAAGTTAGTTTGACGTCACTAACAAAATCAATAAACGATGAAATTATTATTAACAAAACAAGA
This sequence comes from Rhingia campestris, assembly GCA_932526625.1. Lineage (NCBI taxonomy): Eukaryota > Metazoa > Arthropoda > Insecta > Diptera > Syrphidae > Rhingia > Rhingia campestris. The sequence continues at coordinate 56,753,571 of OW052184.1, forward strand.
AAAAAAAATAAACATACACTTATTACGACTCTAGAATACAATTACGCAAAGTGTTTTTTAAACTACTTTTACTAACATGCAGTTCAACTACATCGCTATTTTTATTGTAAACTCTACTCATGCGACTTATAGCCTCATGCATACCATAGTTGTATTTATGATTAGGAATATGTAAAATATTTAGTCTACGAAGGTTATAGGAACCTCCACGGGTATTAAAACCAATAGCACTTAAAAGATCAGGAGCATCTATTTGTCCTGATAATATTTGGTGTAAGAAGACCATGTCATTGTTAAGTCTACGTTGAGACAAAGGCAACAACTGCAGCAGTTTAATTCGACACCTATACGGAGGCAAATTGTGTACATCATCCCATGGAAGTCCTCTCAAAGCAAATCTTATAAATTTGCGTTGGACTGCCTCAATTCTATTTGAGTGAACGACATAGAAGGGTGTCCACACCTGTGAGGCATACTCCAAGTGAGGGCGCACTAGACAATTATATAACGAAAGGGTGACATAAGGATCATTGAACTCTTTTGACCACCTTTTTATGAATCCCAACATAGAGTTGGATTTATTCACAATAACGTTTATGTGTTTATTAAACTCCAATTTAGGATCAAAATAAACACCAAGATCTTTAAAACTGTCAATACGACAGAGAGTGTGCCCCGACAGAGTATAACTGAAATTGGACGGAATACGTTTTCGTGAAAATGACATATGCTGGCACTTAGTGGGGTTCAGATTCAAACCGTTTTTAAAACACCATGTTGTAAAGCTATTCAAATCAGTTTGAAGTGAAAGCGAATCGCTTGGATCTCCTACACATTTGAAAATTTTCATGTCATCAGCATATATCAGTATTTTGCTCTCTCGAATACAAGCTTTTGCATCGTTAATAGCAAGAATAAATAAGATAGGGCCTAAATGACTACCTTGGGGTACTCCAGATTGGGCAACAAAAGGGTTGGATTTAGAGCCTCTAAATTTTACCTGATAAGTTCTTAGTGAGAGATATGATTGAACCCAATTTATGAAACCTGGAGGGAAACCATAAACCTTAAGTTTATAAATTATGATGTTATGTGATAACTGGTCAAAAGCTTTGGAAAAGTCAGTGTATATACAATCGACCTCTTTTTTATTTTCCAAACTATTGGAACAATGATGCATAAAAGTTAAGAGATTGGTGACAGTGGATCTATTTTTTACAAAGCCATGCTGCTCTTTACAGATAATGTTTCGACACAGGAATACCAATTTATCACAAATAATATGTTCAAATAACTTAGGAATGCAAGAGAGTTTTGAAATAGGTCTGTAATTAGAAATGTCTCCTCGTTCACCTTTTTTAAAAACAGGTGTAATAAATGCATTTTTCCATTGAGTTGGGAATACTCCTGTGGCAAGGGAGCTTTCAAACATATACTTAAGGTATGGCAAAAGAGCATCTTTGCATTGCTTTACGACTATTGGTGGGATTCCATCGGGCCCAGCAGAATAATCATTTTTTAATAAAGCGATATATTTAATTATTGTCTCATCGTCAAATGTGACGTTGCTGAAATTAACTTGAGAACAGTCATTGAGATAACTGAAATATTGTTCGTCTAAGACAAGAGGGGTATCAATAAATGATTTACTGAAATTCTCTGCGAATAAGTTAGATAAAATAATAGAGCTCGATATTTTTGAATTATTGTAAGAGAAGTTGGCTGGATATCCATCCGTTTTTCTCTTCGAATTGACAAAACTCCAAAAGCGTTTTGGGTCACTTTTAAGAGCGTTCTCCATATTGGCTATATAGCCATTATATAAACTATTTGACATCGCAGAGAATTCCTTAAAATAATTCAGGTATTTATCATAGTCGTATTGATTCTGACTTTTAACAAAATTATTCCAGGCCCGGTTACGTATATTCCGAAGAGATTTAAGATCTTTCGTGTACCAAGGATGCTGGATTTGAGCATTCTTAGAATGCTTGACTGGGATAGTTCTATCCATGCAATCTTTTATTAGAAGATAGAATTTGTTAACAGCTTCTTCTAAATTGGAGAGGCTGTCAATATTAATATTCGAAAGCATTATTTCTTCGGATAGCCTTTGAAAGTTCGCCTTCCGAAAGTCAAAAGAGTACGAACGATCATACGAGTCAGAATGTTCGTACAGATGTCCGCCTATGTCAATAAAAATATCTAATGGAGGATGATTTTTGTCTATGTTAGTGATACTGGTACTAGATTCTAATACTGCAGTACTAACAGAGTCAGAAGAAAAAACTAAATCGAGAATTCGATTATTATGATTTTTTATACAGCTTGTTTGCTGTAAGTCAAATGATAAAATGTTATCAAGTAATGATAGCTCTTGTTGTGCAGAGACTTCTGATGGTATAAAATGAGCTTCTCCTTCCGAAGGCACCCATTCTATGTGTGGTAAGTTGAAATCACCCAGCAACAAAATATTACTGTCACAACAAGATAAGTCAAAAATATATTCTAAAGCCTTTGATAGCTCAGAATACAGAGTGCCAAGACGATAGGAGGGAATGTACGCATTTGCGACATAAAGGTATTTATTTCCAATAGTTATCTTAACACAAATTATTTCGGTATTAAGAATGAATGGAAAATCAATTTTCTCAGAGGTAAGGTGACTGCGAACCGCAGTAAGAACACCTCCTCCAAGCGCTTTTAGGTCATTTATGTGACGGTCATTCCTATATACTAAGAACTCATGATTAAAGAGTTCCGAGTCAAGTATACTGGCGTTAAGCCACGTTTCGGTTAAGGAGAATATGTCGTGTGAAAAGGCTTGAGAGTTTAGAAATCTATTTTTTGCTTTTGTTCGGAGCCCTCTTACATTTTGGTAGTAGAGGGACAGTCGGTAGAGTTTTTTTGGTGCCGAGCTTTTAACTCCGCGTTTAGCTCTCCGTGGCTTAAACTCATTGACAATAGTATTTACGGGCCATGAGTTAGTATCACATACTTTTTCGAAAAGATTTGGTGGTACAACTATTTTGAATGAAGAAACGAAACTTTCCGGTTTACTAATTTTGGTACATTTAATAGAGGTACCTGCGGGGACGAGGTTTGTTGAAACCAAGTGAGTCATCACATTTTCGGAGGAAGTACCTGGTTTCAATCTTGATATAAAAATCGATTTGGGTTTAGGAATCGATTCAATTGTAGATAATTCCGAAGTCAATAAAGGAATTAAAGTAGACGGTTTATTTGCTATATTGCGAGAAGTAAAAGAAGTCTCAGTCGGCGACGATCCTACCGACAAATTTGGATTCGAATTGGGTTTGTTTAGAATCTGACTTCTAAGGTTAGAGCGTTTAGCTCTTGGATTAGCCGATGATGAGTTCGCATCACGCTTTCGCTTTCCTTTACTAGCGACAACTTTATCATTGGCTACATGAGTCGGGGCAGATTGTATTATATCTGTATCAGTATACTTTTGGGTTTTGTGCTCTCCTATGGAAATATCTTGCTCCAATCTTGGCAAAGGCTCAGTAGATGTGGAAGCGTCAACGGACAGACAAGGGTCAGGGAATGCAGACACAGTGGATACTGCATGATTAAAAGACTCGAAAAGGTCTTTGAAACCTTTTGAGAGCCTAACAATATCGGTTTTAAATGCCGACATTTTGAAAGCTAGGCTCGAGATGGACAATTTACGGCATGCAGTGCAATACCAGAATGCGCCTTCAGTTGCATTTATTTTATCCATAAATGCGTTGGAAGAGCCAACGCATTTTCGAGTTTATGTAATAATCTAAATATTTAGACAAAAGTCCGAATATACGCTTTAGGGTTAACTAATTTGTATTTATAGCGTAACATGGTAACTGGCATTAAACTTAAGCATTGATTGTTAAAGAAACGACCAAACAAAGTAAGCAAGATACATTTTTTCTATGTTCGAGTGAAACTAGGGAGTTCGTTATGCACACGTCTCCCATACGTTTTATTTTACCTACTGGTATTTGAATCCTGCCCATTAAGTGCAAGCGTGTTTTTAGTGCAACTGATCAGGAGTAAAAGTTGTACATAATTTTGGCTCGTATTAACACTTTATACATATTGAGGCAACATTCTAAGAAGTGAAATCGATTAAATGAATCTAAAAATACGGAGCGTTTTTATTGACTTCAAATATATGAGCCTTCCAACGTAGGTCGGTAATGATTGCTGTGATAATGTTTACAGGGCCTTGTAAATATAGAATGTTAGTTCAATTGTTCGGTTACTAGGGGGAGACTATTTTTTGCCTTTTGTTGGTACGGGCTGGAAAAATCGAGACTTGTATCTATTCGAATAGTCAGATTGGAGTTTCCTAAATGGCTGACGACAGCTGGAATGTCATTCATTATAAATAAACGTCGAAATATATAAATAGTCTAAAATTTGTATTTTGCAAAAAAAAAGAATGAGCACAATCGGCTAGTTTGGAACGGTTCCCAAATTGGGCATCGGATTGGGATTGTCAGCTTAAAGCTGAAATCACTTTATAAATTACGCCGAATTACGTATGTTTTTGAAAAATTACTAAAAGCTTTTAATAAAGGGTGTTTTTTTTTAGAGGTTGGTTTTTCGAATAGAGATAAAACTGACATTTTATGGTCTAATCGGACAACTCTAATGTCATTTATGTTAAATTTGGTTTGCCATTTCATCATGAACAGGTTGACAAATGAACAACGCTTGCAAATCGTGCAAATTTCTTTCGAAAATAATGGTTCAGTTCGCGAAGTCGACATAATCGTCCACCAGAGCAATTATTTCGGTTAACCATGGATCGCTTTCGCACTACGCTTACTCTATGTGATAATACGCATCCGCAGATACGTCGAACAGTGCGCACCGAAGAAACAAAGAAAATTGCGGCTGTAGAGCAAAGTGTTGAAGAGGACCCTAATGAATCTATTCGCCACCGTGCACAGCAATTGGAGCTTTGTCCATCAACTTTATGGACGATTTTCGCAAAGATCTTGGCTTACGACCTTACAAGATCCAGCTTGTGCAAGAATTTAAGCCGCGAGACCATGCAATGCGTCGTGATTTTGGTGTTTGGGCCCGAAAATGAGATTGATCTCGATGCTAATTTTCATCGCAAAATTTTGTTCAGTGATGAGGCTCATTTTTGGTTGAATGGCTACGTCAACAAGCAAAAGCAAAATTGCCGCATTTAGAGTGAAGAGAATCCACATGAGATGCCTGAGACGCCATTACATCCACAAAAACTGACTGTTTGGTGTGCTCTATGGGCTGGTGGAGTCATTGGGCCATACATCTTCCGAAATGATGCTGGAGAGTCAGTTACGTTAATGGAGACCGGTATAGAGCCATGATAACCGACTATTTTGTTCCCGCATTAGATGGCATGAATATGAAAGTTGTGGATCTAACAAGACGGCGCTACATGCCACACAGCGCACGTCACAATCGATTTATTGAAAAAAACATTCGATGAGCGCATAATTTCGCGGATTGGACCTGTCAATTGGGCACCAAGATCGTGTGGTTTGACACCATTGGATTATTTTCTTTGCGGATATGTGAATTTGCTCGTCTACGCCAACAAACCAGAAACGTTAGGGGACTTGGAAGCCAACATTCTTGGCGTTATTGCCGACATAAAAGGGTTGAATATTGGACCTCTAGAGTTGGCTTTATTCGAACCAGCCGCGGCATAAAATGGCATAAAATTATCCTTCCAATAAAACGATTACCTTGTGTTTTATTTCAATTCCAAGTTCTATACCTCTACCTTTAATATATTGTAGATTTGAATTTCAGACTTGAGTCAATCTTTCAAGACCTGGGTACTGTACCACGAAACAACAAGTATTGTATAAGAAGTAATGTTTAACTTATAACTAGAGTATTGTACAAGAAGTAAGAAGGTAAGTAGAGTTTCTGTACCTAAAAACGTACAGAAATTTTGGTACTTAATCTCTACTTACTTACTTACCTTTCGTACAATACTTGTTTTTTCGTGGTACAGGCCCCTGCAGAGTTGACGTCGATGAAATATTATTTACAGTTTTGAAGCTAGGAGTGAGTGCACCATTTTCTATCGATATTTGGAGCTCCATCCAGTTCCATATGCACACAATTTTCTGCGATTTATTTGTCCTGTAGACGAGATGTTTACATTAACCATATCAATGTTTTTGCATCGAACGTTTTTTTTTTTCAAATTTAATTAAAATTTTGCCGAAAAGCGTTTTTACATAAAACGCCCAGAAAAAGTGGGTGTGGCAAGAAACTTTATATTAACGAAATATAGATATTAAAATGGTTTAAATTCCCAACCGTTTGACCAAAAAAAAACGTTTTGCTAATAGGTGGGCGTGGCAGTGGCCAAATTTTGAATTTGTTTTTACACTTGTTCTGTTGCCTCGGACAAGGATCCTGTAAACCAAATTTCATTATCCTACGTACCAAGTAAGTACAAGTGTTTGGCATGCTTAAAAAAAGAACCACTAGTAGTTTTTTTTTAGCAGAAATCTTGAGGAGATGCAAAAGTTTTTGTATCAGAAAAAAATCTCTAAATCGTCAGGTGGAATTAAGCTTCAGATTTTTTTTCGACTTTGAATTTCATCACATCACATGCCAAACTCGATGATTTACAGCACCAATCACATCACACCATTCAAACTACACTCATAAATAACACATCATACTCTTATGCCACATCACGATCATCTACACCCTAGTCTTCCCCTAGTTACTGCATAAGGTTTCTCACATTAAAACTCATTTAATCTCAAGAGGCGACTCGCCATTAGAAGCCCAACACATCGGCAAACATTCAAAGCACCCAAAAACAAATTAATTAATCAGTGACAAGCACGTGAATACTGCATCAAACCTAATATCTATCACACCATGTCTAGTTTTCGTCAGAATTGCTAATAATAATAAAAAAAAAACGAAGCCAATATAAAACAAGAACAACAACCAACAATAGTACCCCAGCCCCACAGACGACTTATCTCGAAAAAAAATTATAATGAGCGTGACTCATGCGAATCATGTCATTAGTCACCTCCGCATGTGGGGGTTGTCAAATACCGACTATACTAGTATTTATGGTTTGATTCTATGCAATAACCAGCAAATTACCAAACTCAAGTGTTTCCTCTTCAAATTCGAGATTACGATCTTATCAAAACATCGATATTTGCTTATGAAATCTGAGTTTTATGCCGCTCATTCTACATTCATACATGAGGACTAATCCAGACAGCTGATAAAAAAAAAAGATTCCTAAAAAGGTGAAAGAGAACAGGTTTTAACAAGATTCTTATTTAAGCCACAAAATTTGTTTGCTGTAAATGACATGAGATGAAATTTTGTATTACGATGAACGTGCACTTTCGTCAAATTAATGTATGGCATTCAAGTTTTATTTCCATGAGTTTTGACAGTATTGGCATTTTTTTTTTCGTTTTACGTTAGGCGTGTTTTTTTTATACCTTATCCCATAGGGGTATATTAGTTTTGATACAAAGATTGTAACATAGAGAAATAATTTAGCTAGATATACCTCAAAGTATATGGATCGACTCAGAACCGCTAGCTGAATCGATTTAGCCATATCTGTCTGTCTGTTCGTCATCGATTTTTGGTATATAGGATCCATGTTCTTGGCCACCAGAACAAGTGTAAAAAATTTCAAAATCCGACCACTGATACGCCACCTTTTTAAAAACATGTTGTTTTTGGCCAAACTTTAGAGAATTTTGAAAAAGTGTCTAAACAACATATTAAGACAATAATAAAAAAAGTTTTCAAATACTCCCACTTTTTGGGGGCGTTTTCAGTAAAAAAAAAACATTTTGGTAAAATTTTAAAATATTCGAAATAAACTTTTGATGCAGAATCGTTGGTTATGATAATAAAGGGTGCGCCAAATAACTTTTTTTTGAAAATGCTATCAAAAAAAACTACTGAATATTTTCTCAAATTTCTTTTTTATTTGAAAGTACAATCCTTCCGGTTAATGATGGAAAATAATTTCATTCAAATGGCTGCCTCGGCTGGCCATGCACGATCGGTCCAATTTTTAAGCGCATTATCGATTGTGTGCAGCTGTATTTCACCAATGGCTTCACGAATATTGTCATTTAAAGCGTCAATTGTCTCTGGCTTGTCACCTTAACACTTATCTTTTACGGCACCCCACAAATAATAGTCCAACGGTGTCAAATCGCAGCTCCGAGGTGGCCAAACGACATCAGCTCTGCGGCTGATAATGCGATCTTCAAAAAACACGGCGCAAAACATCGAGTGTAGCTTCGGCTGTGTGGCACGTAGCGCCGTCCTGTTGAAACCAAATGTTGCCAATATCCTCCTCTTCAATTTTTGTGAACAAAAATTCGTTCAACATGGCCCGATAACAGCCACTTCTTGCTCATTTTCGAAGAAAAATGGCCCAATTATGTCTCTGGACCAAAATCCGCACCAAACAGTGACTCGTTTTGGGTGTATCGGGTTTTCAATGTATGCGTGCGGGTTTTCTGTGCCCCAAATGCGACAATTTTGCTTGTTTACATACCCGCCAAGATCAAAATGAGCTTCATCTGAAAAGATGATTTTTTCGGCAAAATCGGCATCTTCTCTAAGTCGATCGCAGGCCCACTTAGCGAAGCGAAAACACATTGGATGGTCAGTTGGCTTCAACTCCTGAACCAATTGGACTTTGTATGGCGTCATACCAAGGTCTTTATGCAAAATTCGTCTCAATGATGTCTCCGAAATGTTCAATTGTTGAGAACGACGGTGAATTGATGTTGATGGCGCTTCACGCACACTTTCTGCCACAGCAGCAATATTCTCGGGTGTACGCACTGTTTTTGGCTTTTCACGCTTTGGTTTATCGATGAGGATGCCAGTTTCTTTCACTTTTTTCACAAGATAACGAACATACGGAGCTGACGCACACATTCTGCAACATTACCATGATTTTCAAAGTAATGTCGCAATATTTCCCAGCGTTGTTCAAGCGTATACACAACCATATTCGTTCAGCGGAAGGATAAAACAAATTATCTGTCAAATCAGACATGAGCTAGGTATTACCATTCACGAAATAAGCACTAGTAGAAAAAAAAAAACGTTAGATGGCGGACCCGTTATAAACATTTTGTCTGTATATCATTTTAACCCACACAATTTTTGGAGGCGTTTTCTTACGAAAACCAGTTGTATACCCTACTCCATAGGATATGCACAGAAGAACATTGTTTTTTTTTTTTGTCGAAACATAAACGATTTTGATAAACTGTATGAACAATATGTTTTGAAAATGTTATTTTCTATATTTCATTGCCATAAAGCTCACACTTATATAAGGATGGGATGGGATAGTGTATTCAAGGATCCGCACAGCGGATTGTAGCCTTCTCTCTCTTTTTCCAAATCTATATAGGCTTTGAAAACAAGCTTAGATAATTATCCATTTTTACACAATTAGCATGGATAGAAAATGTGCCACCAAATATATTCTTTTCAGTTGTTATCGAAAACGTGTGTCGAAAATGTTAAATTGCAAAAAAATGACACAGGACGGGATATCAATGTTTTATGAAATAATTTTATGTGCAAATATTTTTATATTTACTTTGAATTTTAAATCACAACATTACAATTAACCTATAAGTGGATAAAATAAAAAAAATGGATTTTATTAGCAAACAAAATAAAATGAAACAGCACAAATTGCAAGTTTCAGTTTCACTGGTGCCGGATAACCGTCATAATTGTTATCTAAGCCTAAATAGATTAGGAAAAAAAAAACACGCCTATTATGGCACACCTTGTATAGTACATATTTAATGCAAATTTATTTGTTTGCATATATAAAAAATATGTACTGATAGCCCAACTATGAATATTCTCGGGGAATTTTTATACCCTATCCCATAGGGGTATATTAGTTTTGACATTAAGTTTGTAACATAGAGAAATAATTTAGCTACATATCTATACCTCAAAGTATATGGATCGACTCAGAATCGATAGCTGAGTCGATTTAGCCATGTCTGTCCGTCCGTCCGTCCGTACGTCACCAGTTTTTGGGCCTTAAATTTTGAGCTAGTAGGATGAAATTTGGTACACGTGGTCTTTGTTGCTCCCAGCAGAACAAGTGTAAACATTTTTGAAATCCGCCCACTGCCACGCCCCCTTTTCAGAAAAACGTAGTTTTTAAGCAAACCTTAAGGAATTTTAAAAAAAGCTTCTGAAAAGCGTAGTTTGACAATCGTAATATCTATATTTCCTTCTTATAAAGTTTTTTGCCACGCCCACTTTTTGCGGCGTTTTTAATAAAAAACGTTTTACAGTCAAATTTTAAAAGTTTCGAAAAAAAATGTTGATGCAGAATAATTAGTAATATTAATATAATTATTTTGTCTATAGACCATTTTAACCCACGCCCACTTTTAGGGGGCGTTTTTATATAAAAACCATTTTTATACACTACCCCATAACATACGCAGGAGAAAAACCTTGTCTTTTCAAAATCGTACAATTTGTTGTGACATTGTCATTTTCTATATTTAATCCCCATCGTGTTTTAAGCCATGTCCACATTTTGGGGATATTAGTTTTACAAATGGGATGGGATAGGTTATACAACGATCCGCACAGCGGATTGTAGCCCTCTCATATGTTTTCTCATGGATTTCATTTTCACGAATCTTATTCTGAATCAACGGGAAAAAATTGGAATCCGGGAGGAGGATTATCCCATGTTTCGAAATCAAAAGAATAAAAAATTGTTTTCAAATTAACTAATTTAAAAGTATGTTGCGTTAAAATTAATAGAAAAAAATTAATTCAGTATGTAAACTGAATGATGGCGTAATGATAGAGGAATTAGCAGCTATTGATCACCAAAACAAACGAAAAGTAAGGAGAAACCTGAAGGATAATATTGCTTACACACCGAATCTAAAACTGAGTTTTCGGCAAAAAGTTTTGGAAAAAAAACACTTGATGCTCTCAAAACGAACTCTGACAAATCAAATCAAAAACATATGAGAAGGCTACAATCCGCTGTGCGGATCCTTGAATACCCTATCCCATCCCATCTTTAAAATAATATCCTCAAAATGTGGGCTTTATGGCGATAAAATACAGAAAATATAATATATATATTGCTCAGAGAGTTTATCAAAACCTTTTGTGGTTCGACAAAAAACAACGTTTTTGTCATTCATATGCCTTGGGGTAGGGCATACAAATGGTTTTTGTAGGAAAACGCCCCCAAAAAGTGGGCGTGGGTTAAAATGGTCTATTGACGAAATGTTCATATTAATACTACCAATGGGCCTGCGCGCACGAGTATCCTTCAACCGTAGTCATTATGTTTACTTTTCAAACACACGGGAATATGTTCAACCGGTTGAATTTTGTGTAACATAACAAACTTTATATGTATGTGTACTGCCATGGTTTGTTTTCACTTTTGTTTTATTTTATTTTCCTCGATAATATACAACACAAACCATTCAAGCTGAGTGATGCCGATTTGTTTTGCGTGTATATTTTTTTTTTTTATTTTTTTTATTTAATTCTGTGTCAAGAATTAGCCGCCGTCTTTTTTTTTAATACCACACCTGTCAGAATCACATGCATATGTTGGTAGATTACACCTCTTCAACCACTTAATTTTGGTTGAAAAATTAGTCTACATTGACTCTCAAACTTTGCTCCTTCCTCACCCGTCCAACCAACAAACATGACGTTCAACCGGTTGAAGCATACTCGTGTACGAAGGCCCAATGATTGTGAATCAAAATTTTTTTTCGAAAATTTTCAAATTTGGCCAAAAAACGTTTTTTTTTATAAAAAAAAAAACGGTTCCAAAAAGTCGGCGTGGCAGAAAACCTTGTATTGACGAAATATAGATATTACGATTCCCTAAATACGCTCTTCAGACACTTTTTTAAAATTCCTTACGGTTTGGCCAAAAACTACGTTTTTCTGAAGAGGGGGCGTGGCTTGTTCTGCTGGGAGCAACAAAGAGCACGTGTACCAAATTTCATCATTCTAGCTCAAACGTTAAGGACGGACGGACAGACATGCTATCGAAATTATTTCTCTATGTTACAAACTATGTATCAAAACTAATATACCCCTATGGGATAGGTTATAAAAATTGTGTGTGAAATTATAATAATTGAATAAAATCAATTCAAATATTTTGAAATTAATATTAGCATTTGAAATTGAAAGGGAAACAAATATAAAGATTTTTACAGCAATTTTCGACTCTCAACCCCGCCGCTAAAAAAAAATGCAAACAAATGTTTATGCAAATTGAGAAACTTCAATAGCCAGAGTTACAGGTGAAATGAAATGAAACGAGTGGTGGGTGCACGACTGGGTCGTACGCAACTTTCTCTTTCACAGCGAGTTGGGTGTTAGATCAAATAGAACGCATTTTGATTATTAATGTTTAAAATGATATAAATAATGTCGAAATATGATTATACGAACGTTTACTACGAAATTTGAAGGAATCGGTGTATATGGGAATAATAATGATTTTTCGTTATTGGCCAAAACTGAAAATTCCGTTTAGTGATAGTTGGGCTAAAACTAATTATGTGAAATTGCTTCAAGTAGTAATAGTAGTATATATATTAAATTTCATTCAATTTGACATAGCAGTTTGCGAGAAATTAACAATTTTCTTTATATGGCCTAAATGACAAAATCCGTTATATGGATTTTCTCGCAAAAACTGGGTATGTAGTTTTGTTGGAACTAATATGCTTATAGTATATATAAAGTTTAATCAAAATCGTTAGAGCCGTTTTCGAGAAAATTGAGGTTATGTGTAATTTTTATATGACAGGTACCGTTATTAACATGGCTAAAAGCAAATAAAAAAATGGCCTAGAATTATGACCAAAACAAACTTGCATACGAAGTTTGAAGAAAATCGGTCAAGCCGTTTAGGCTGGGGAGACCATTACGGACAGACGGACCGACGGACGGAATTCCAAAAACCACTTTTTTAGGCTCCGCTATCATCGTAATGTTAGAATCAATCAAAATCTCGAGGTCGAAAATTTTCACGAAAGCAATATCATTCTCTTTGTAAGAGAAAGTTAAAAACGCAAACAAATGTTTATGCAAATTGAGAAACTTCAATAGCCAGAGCTACAGGTGAAATGAAATGAAACGAGTGGTGGGTGCACGACTTGGTCGTACACAACTTTCTCTTTCACAGCGAGTTCGGCGTTAGATCAAATAGTGCGCAATTTGATTATTAATGCTAAAAATTATATAAAATGTCGAAATTTGATTATACGAACGTTTCCTCCGAAATTTGAAGGAATCGGTGTCTATGTGAAAAATAATTAATTTTCGTTATTGGCCAAAACTGCAAATTCCGTTAAGTGATAGTTGGGCTTAAACTAATTATGTGGAATTGTTTAAAACTATTATAGTAGTATATATATTAAATTTCATTCAATTTGGCATAGTAGTTTGCGAGAAATTAACAATTATCTTTATATGGCCTGAATGACAAAATCCGTTATATGGATTTTCTCGAAAAAAAACTGGGTATGTAGTTTTGTTGGAACTAATATGCTTATAGTATATATAAAATTAATCAAAATCGTTAGAGCGGTTTTCGAGAAAATTGAGGTTATGTGTAAATTTTATATGACAGGTACCGTTAATAACATGGCTAAAAGCAAACAAAAAAAATGGCGTAGAATTATGACCAAAACAAGCTTGGATACGAAGTTTGAAGAAAATCGGCCAAGCCATTTAGGCTTGGGAGACCATTACGGACAGACGGACCGACGGACGGAATTCCAAAAACCACTTTTTTAGGCTCCGCTATCATCGTAATGTTAGAATCAATCAAAATCTCGAGGTCGAAAATTTCTCTTTGTAAGAGAAAGTTAAAAATACATTTGTTTTGACAGCGAGTTCATCAGTTTTTTTTGTGGGACATGTGGAACACGTGTAGAATGGGTTTACCACTATATCTCGAAAGCAAAAACATCGAATGTAAAAATCTCGAAAAAACTCGAATTAAAAAAATCTCGAAAGCTTAATCTCGAATAACAAAAATCTCGAATTAATACTAATTTTTGAGACAATGGTAAAAATTTGCGCAAATTGTTACCATTGTCTCAAAAATGAATATTAGGGGTATTCATGCAACGTCGGAAAGTCGTCGTAAACGTTGTAAAAATGATAAAATTACGACGTGATAAATGAACTGTCAAAATTTGTATGGGAAATCTTTTCCAACAATATCGGAATTTTCTCACAGGAATTGGGTGCGTAAACTGAGATGGTAAACGTTGTAAACTTTTGAAATGCTATTTTGACATTTAATCAGTCACTTTCACACATCAAACGTGTGCGCTAAACTGAAAAAAATTATCGAGAACGGAATGAGAACAATAGGAACAAATTTCTATCAATAAGTAAATTACTAAAATGAGATTCAATTCAGTGGGTTACCGCATTATTTAGTGGTGCAGTTTTAGGGTCGTTCATAAAAGGTCGTCGTAAAATTACAATCTTTCTCACGTAATAAAGTTACGACGTTGCATGAATACCCTTATTAATTCGAGATAACTACAATTATTTGGTGTTTTTTTATTTTCCCCAGATAATCTATATAGATCATTGGTTTGCATGCAATACAACAACTGTACAATGTACATGAATCCATAGTTGTTGTAATGCATGAAAATCAATGATCTAAATGCATCATCTGCTGAAAAAAAAAGCTGTTCTCTTGACAACTATCAATCACTTGCAGTACCTACATTGTCCATGATGGACGCTAGATGTCAGCTGATAAGGCATTTAACTGGATTTAATAATGTTTGGGATGGTCTGTGATCACAACGTGAGTTCATAAAAATTAATAAATTTAAATGAAAGTAAACGAAATTGTTACAAGCAAAGGCTTTATAAAAATTGAAATCGATGGATTTATTTACCATTCAAGCAAGTGCGTAAAAAACAAATTTTATTGGCTTTGCGAGCTAAATAAATCACATCATTGTCGTACTAGAGAAACTACCGTTCAAATTAACAAAAAACATAGTATTGTCAAAATTCCAACCGATCACGTCTATTATGAATAAATTATTTGATAGACAAAACATATGTGTTTTATTCGAATTTTAGCACTCAAACTAGAAAAAAAAAAATCTCGAATTTATTTTTATTTTCGAGATTTTTTCGAGATATAGAGAGTTTTGTACATTCGAGATTTTTATACATTCGAGATTTTTATACATTCGAGATTTTTAGCCTTCGAGATTTTTGTCATTCGAGATTACGTCATGATCCCGTGTAGAATGTATGAAAAGATGTGTTCGTTCTAACAACCTTCAACGAGATGACGTCTGATAAGCGGTTTCGAGACGGTTTCGGGGTAACCTACTAGTTTTTGAAAACTGCAAATGTTTGTGAAAACTCCGGATTTCGATGAAGATTGTAGGTATTTTTGCGAAAACTCAGTTTTCGATTCGGTGTGCAAACACTATAACTCCAATCCATTGGAATCATCTCAAAACATAGAAGTACAAAGACTTGTGGGTTTGTAGTTTTGTTTCACATGCAAATGCTTACCTACTTTTGTAGATTTCAAATATATTTTTGGCGAACTGAGTTTCAGAGTGAAAAAGTTGTATTTGGTCCACTGCTGCACAGGTGTCGCTTTTGTTTTCCAAAGTCATGCTATCCGAAGTTGTTGATAGTTTTAGACTTTAAGATTTAAGATTAATTGTAGTTTACTGCTCAAATGCTAGTTAACATATATAGAACTCACATTTCCATCAAATTGACACTTACATTTTTGGAGAAAAAATGGGGAATAGCTTTCCGCTATTATGTTGACGTTTTTTAGACCTACTTTTTCGAATTTTGTTTATGATACGAGGAAAGTAAGAAGTGAACAATTTCCAGCTGTCATTCATTTATAATAATAGAGTAGAGAAAACTGGAATGAATTCAGGTTTCGCTAACGATTTTACACTTTGCACAGTGAGCAGAAAACCTAGTTTTCGGCAAAAAACTAGGTTTTCTGTTTGAAAAAAAGCAATCACTAACATATTTATGCACATATTTAATTTTTAAATGAGTATTAAGAGACGTTATTACAAATTACATATTAATTTATTCCAATGAAGGTAATTAAAAAATAATAATTATCTTGGAAATATGAAAAAAAAAACTTTAACTAAAAAACTAAACTAAAGCGTGTTTTTTGCTCCAACAACATATAACCTTAACATTTAAAATTAATTGTATTTTACTGCTCAAATGTTCACTAACAAATATGGAGCTCACATTTCCATCAAATTTGAGTATTGGATTTTTGAAGAAATAAAATTTAGGAATAGCTTTCCGCTATTCTTTTGATGGTTGTTATACCTTCTTTTCTCCTACGGATTTTTTTTTCCATTTTTTGAAGTTTGTTTAGTATAGCGGGAAAGTGGAAAGGAAACAATCACGCACTTTTCGCAGCGAGCAAAAACCTAGTTTTCAACAAAAAAAAAAAACTACTTGACGCATTTACACCTAACGCCGTCAAGGTTTCGTTTGACGTTTAAAAAAAAATCACTATCATATTTATGCACATACTTAATTTTTAAATGAGACTTAATTACGAATTAAATAATAAATTATTCCAGGGAAGGTTATTTAAGAAAAATAATTATATTGCAAATTTGAAAAAATAAACTTCAACTAAAAAACTAAACTAAATCGCGTGTTCACTCCAACAACCTATATGACGTCAATCAGACGGTTTCGAGACGATTATGTAGAAACCTACATGTTTTCAAAAACCGAAAACGTATGGTAAAAATCAATTTTTTGTTTAAGCTTTCGCGTGTCTTTATAGAGAATTCATTTCAGCTCGTTATAAAAAAAAAAATATTACCACTGCCATCTACAATTATAAGTGGACCTGAAAGATGTCTGAGAAAACTTACCAAACATTAAGCCCTATTTGTAAGTTTGAATACATAACTATAAATACTGGAAATATAATTAAGTAATTCAATTCAATGCATAAAATTATGCAAAATCTAGATGTCAAAAGGTGTTTTCTATGTTTACTCATTTTGGTTTGTGAATTATAAGCTTCTTACGTAGAACTACATAAATAATGCAACACTTGTTGCAAAGGGTTAAACATTGTTTTATGTGACGTTTTCAATAGTTGCTTGACGTTTAAAAATAATATGAGTACTGGAAATTCTGTGGCAAAATTCCTTGATATATGTTTATGATCGATCGTAGCCTTTAATTTGTTTTCTTCTTCTGGCTGGTCTTCTTTTATCTTTATGAATAAAATGAAATGACGTTCAGGGGACAGATAACGCACCGACAGATCAGCAAGCTGCCTAATCAGGGTGTACCGTATTTGTACCGGATATATCGAAGATTAATGATACCACACCGACAAGTCAGCAGATGTCATTAAAAGTACAAGTTCCGTAAGACTGCATGCAACGAGTTTAGTAGTGCCAACAAAATTTAGTTGATGTATGTTTCTAGATTTGATCCAGGGACACCTTTATTAGTAACGCACTAACCTCTCTACGTATACTTTTAACTAAAAATATTGTAAACTTCGGTGTCGTTATGATCGAAAACTGCCTCTTTAGTTTAGTTAAAAGAAAGTTGTACACCCGGTGTTGCCATATGTTACACAATGTTGCAGAAGGCTTACCCAATGAAAGTGGGCTCTTCCACATTGGTTGGCTTCATTTTCTAAATCATCTCCCTTAAGTTGTTACCTTTTCTTCTTATATTCAAGCATTAAAGGCAGAATCCCTTGAATGACAAATTTCATATAAGCTTCAGATTAACTATCACCTATCTGAGTGTAAGCCATATTTAAAACAAACAAAAAACTGTACACAGTCCTCTCAAGTAGGTATAGGTTGAAGCACGGTAAAAGGTCTAAATTATTTTTCAGTAACGCATACAGAACTAAACTCTGCATAGCTAGACTCTAGAAATGAGATTTTAAGTCCGAAGATTTGATCAACTTTAATTTTAGCTTAATTCTTGTAAATTATGTTGCGAAGTCATTCCCGGCAGTGCTTTGCTTAGGTTTGGATGTTCCTGTAAACCGTTAATATATCGGGTGGAAATTTATGTTTGCTGTCATCGTCAATATTAAGTGATTCCTTCGGCTTAACACCGGAATTTTGCACTACCGGCTTTTAAGTGTGAGCACATGTGGTTGTTTTATATTCTCAATACTGACTATGACTCCAATTAGTCCAATACAAACCCTTTTAAAGCTTTATACCAATTATCTAATCAAAAGATGTTGGTAAAAATTCGTCATCATTTCCATCGTCATTCCCACCCGCATTGGCATCACTTGGTGGAATATTTCCCTTTTTGGAGCAATTTTGGTGAAATAAACCATAAATCGTTTTCTAACAGATAGAGAACTCTGCACAATGAAATGTCAAACAGTCAAACAACATTTTTCCATGAGAATAGCTTTTTATGTGTCGACCTTTTAATAGAGACTTTCCTTTCATAAAAGATTTATTAATTCCAAATACTGGCAAATAATATCCGTCCTGTATAAACCGTTTCGTTTCAAATTCCGACTTTTGAAAAAAGGGGACAGTGAAAAACGTAGGTGTTGTACTTTCGGGAATTAAACCATGAACGATAAGAAGTCCAAAGCACTAACCACTAAGCAGAAAACCCGCCTTGTTCCGGATTTCAGATTTATTAAGAGATCTTCTAGAAAGCTCTGTTCTCATTGGTCAGTCAATCATTTTGACCAACGAGAACAGAGCTTGGTATAAGGTATATCACATTATATGAAATCCGGAACACAGCGAATAATTGCATTCTTTCTAATTGACACGTTCTGGTTTTTGACATTACAAAACTGTTGACAAAACACAGAAACATCCACAGGTTCACACCGACAGCATTTTTGTTTAGCGTTGTATGTTGCATCACACATTAATAACGTCGACAGCAAAAACCAATTAAGAAGAATTCCTAACGTTAATATAAATGCAATGTGTTTCAGGCATTATCAAATTTTATTAGGTAATGCAGTCTCCAAAACATTTGCTCTAATGGTGCACAACTGTGAAAGCTGAACTATAATAGAGGATGGTTGCGGACGACCACTTCCGCAATGCAATTTGTATTGTACGACCATAATAGCTTTTCGCTTCGATTCGTTCAGTTTTCGTTCACTTTTGCTCACTTATGAAAAAGCGAATTCATTCGCTCTTTCTCTTTCATACAAAAATTTGACATTTCACTTCAACAGATGTGTACATTTAAATTTGTAAGTTCATAAGCAACGAAATTTTGTTTTTATTGTTTGCAATCGCTTCCATTTACAAAAGTCTATTTTTTTAAAACACTATCAGATCTGGGTCGTAGCGAGCTTAATACAATTCATCAAGTTGCGGCAAAAAGAACTCGTTGATCATTGCTCTGTAGCGCTCACCATTCACAGTAACCGTTTGGCCCGCGACGTCTTCGAAGTAAAAGCTCAGATGACTCCTCCAGCGAAAACAGCTCACCATACAGTGACTTTGAGCGGGTGTAATGGTTCTTCGTGGGTTACACGCGGATTTTCAGTGCCCCAGAATCGTAAATTTTGCTTATTTACGTACCCGCTAAGATGGAAATTGGCCTCATCACTCATGATTATTTTGATGAAAAATCATCTTCCTCTTGGTGGTGATTAAGGATGGCTTGAGCGTATGTTAGACGCGATTGGCGGTCAGCAGCTAACAGCTGATGCACCGTCTGGACTTTGTACGGAAACATCTTCAAATCTTGTACCAAAATTCGCTGTAAAGACCGTCGACTGATACCCATTTGCGTGGCACGTCGTCTGGTCGATGTCGACGGCGCTTCCAGCAGAACGGCTACTCCGGCTACTCCGGCTAAACGTCGCAGTGTTTCACCAGTAGGCGTTGGACGGCTAGGAAATCTGCGACGAAATTCACGTTGTGCCAAAGTCACCGACCGATTATTGCTCAAATAAATAGTCACCAATATTCCGCGTTCTGGAGCAGTGTAGCGTAACATTGTTTATCAACGTGTATTTCGCATGTGTTTACTACACAAAAAATGTCAAAACAGATCTGACATTAGGGGCCAATCGCAAAATTTATAGCATTTTCTGATAGGAGGATTACTTTTGCGCCACCTTGTATATTATTAAACAAAAGACAATTTTAAATATACTTATTACGGCTCTAGAATACAATTTCGCAGAGTGTTTTTCAAACTACTTTTACTAACATGCAGTTCAACTACATCGTTATTTTTATTGAAACTCTACTCACGCGACTAATAGCCTCATGCATACCATAGTTGTGTTTATGGCTAGATATATGTAATATATTGAATCTACGCAGGTTGTAGGAACCTCCCCGAGTATTAAAACCAATAGCACTTAAAAGATCAGGAGCATCAATTTGTCCTGATAATAATTGGTGTAAGAAAACCATGTCATTGTTAAGTCTACGTTGAGACAAAAGCAATAGTTGCAGCAGTTTAATTCTGCACCTATACGGAGGTAAATCGTGACGATCATCCCATGGAAGTCCTCTCAATGCAAATCTTATGAATTTACGTTGGATTAATTCAATTCTAACGGGTGATCCAATTAGAGATACTTTATTCAATAGCCTTTTTTGACAGATCACGTGTGAGTCGTGTCATGCTGTCATGTTATTTTTGTTTAGTATTGTTTGGCATTTCATAATGGAAAGACTTACGCGTGAACAACGTTTACAAATTGTTCAACTTTATTATGAAAATTCACGTTCTGTGAGGAATGTGTTTCGTGCACTTCGCTCAACTTATGGTCAACATAATCGGCCTACTGAGCGTACTATTCGCAACACCATCACCCATTTTGAGACCCAGCATTATTGGATAATATTCGACCGAATAGACCACGTCCAGCACGCTGTGAAGAAAATATAGCGGCCGTAGCTGAGAGTGTACACGAAGACCGTAGAGAGTCGATTCGGCGCCGTTCGCAGCAACTCGGACTGACGTATGGAACGACTTGGCGCATTTTACGTCAAGATCTTAAATTGAAAGCGTGCAAAATACAGCTTGTGCAACAACTGTAGCCGCTCGACCTTCCCAAGCGACATCGCTTCGCTCTATGGGCTCTTGAAAAGTTCCAAGAAGATCCGACGTTTTCGAGGCAAATTTTGTTTAGCGATGAGGCCCATTTCTGGCTCAATGGGTATGTAAACAAACAAAATTGCCGGACGAAGAGCAACCTGAAGAGATTGAAGAACTGCCACTTCATCCAGAAAAAACAAAGGTTTGGTGTGGTTTGTGGGCCGGTGGAATCATCGGTCCATATTTCTTTACAAATTATGCCGGTGCGAACGTAACCGTCAATGGCGACCGTTATCGTGCCATGATAACCGACTATTTGATGCCTGAAATTGAAGCTCGTGATCTCGGCGACATTTGGTTTCAGCAAGACGGCGCCACTTCCCACACATCGCATCAATCAATGGACTTATTGAGAGAACATTTCGGTGAGCACATAATTTCACGTTTTGGGCCGGTCGATTGGCCACCAAGATCGTGTGAAATCACACCGTTAGACTTTTTCCTGTGGGGATATGTAAAGTCAAAAGCTTATGCCGACAAACCCGCTTCGATTCAGGCCTTGGAGGAAAACATCACGCGTGTCATTCGCCAGTTACCAGTCGAAATGCTCGAATGAGTGATCGAAAATTGGACTCAACGGATGGACCATCTGCGACGTAGCAACGGCCAACATTTGATAGACATAATCTTCAAAAAATAAATGCCAAAGAATGTTCTTTCAAATGATAATAAACATTCTCCATTAAATTTGAATTTTCTGTGTTTTTTTCTTTAAAAAAGTAGGGAACCTCGAAATGGATCACCCATTATTTGAATGAACTTCATAGAAGGGAGTCCAAACTTGTGAAGCATACTCCAAGTGAGGCCGAACTAGACAGTTATAGAGCGAAAGAGTGACATAAGGGTCATTAAACTCTTTTGACCATCTTTTAATAAATCCTAACATAGAGTTTGATTTATTGACGATAACGTTAATGTGTTTATTAAACTCCATTTTGGGATCAAAATATACACCAAGATCTTTAAAACTGTCTACACGACAGAGAGTGTGCCCGGACAGAGTATATTTAAAATTACATGGAGCCCGTTTTCGTGAAAATTACATATGCTGGCATTTTGTAGGGTTCAGATTCAAACCGTTTTTAAGACACCATATGATAAAAATATTTAAATCGGTTTGTAGTGAAAGCGAATCGTTTAGATCTCCTACACATTTGAAAATTTTCATATCATCAGCATATATCAATATTTTGCTATCTCGAATACAAGCTTTTACATCGTTAATTGCAAGTATAAATAAAATTGGTCCTAAATGACTTCCTTGAGGTACTCCAGATTGAGCAACAAAAGGGTTTGACTTGGAACCTCTAAATTTTACTTGGTATGTTCTCAATGAGAGGTATGATTTAACCCAATTTATGAATCCTGGAGGGAATCCATACGCCTTAAGTTTAAAAATTATGATGTTATGTGATAACTGGTCAAAGGCTTTGGAGAAGTCAGGGTATATACAATCGACTTCTTTTTTATTTTCCAAACTATTGGAGCAATGATGCATGAAAGTTAATAGATTTGAAACAGTGGATCGATGTTTAACAAAGCCATGTTGTTCATCACAGATGATGTTTCGACAAAGGAAGACCAATTTATCACAAATAATTAGTTTCGAATAACTTGGGAATGGAAGATAGTTTTGAGATAGGTCTATAATTAGAAATATCTCCACGCTCACCTTTTTTTAAAAACAGGTGTAATAAATGCATTTTTCCATTGAGTTGGGAATACTCCAGTGGCAAAAGAGCTTTCAAACATATGCTTAAGGTATGGCAAAAGAGCATCTTAGCATTGCTTTACGACTACTGGTGGGATTCCATCGGGCCCCGCAGAAAAGTCATTATTTAAAAAAGAGATAGTAGTATCTCATCGTCAAATATAACGTTGCTGAAACTAACTTGAGGACAGTCATTGAGATAACTGAAATAATGTTCGTCTAAGACAAGAGGGGTGTCAATAAATGATTTACTGAAATTCTCTGCGAATAAGTTAGATAAAATTAGAGAGTTCGATGTTTTGGAATTATTATAAGAGAAGTTGTCTGGATATCCATCCGTTTTTCTCTTCGAATTGACAAAGCCCCAAAAGCGTTTAGGGTAATTTTTAAGAGCGTTCTCCATATTGACTATATAGCCATTATATAATCTACTTGACATCGTAGAGAATTCATTAAAATAATTCAGGTATTTATCATAGTCGTAATGATTCTGGCTTTTTACAAAATTATTCCAAGCCCGGTTACGTCTATTTCGAAGACATTTAAGCTCTTTCGTGTACCAAGGATGGTGGGTTTGAGCATTTTTTCGAATATTTGACTGGGATTGTTCTATCCATGCAATCTTTTATTAGAAAATAAAATTTTTTAACAGCTTCTTCTAAATTGGAGAAGCTGTCAATATTCACATTCGAAAGAATAATTTCTTCGGATAACCTTTGAAAATTTGCTTTCCGAAAGTCAAAAGAGTACGAACGATCGTACGAATCAACGTTTTCGTACAGATGTCCGCCTATGTCAATGAAAATATCCAATGGAGGATTATTTTTGTCCATGTTAGTAATGCTGGTACTAGATTTTAATACTGCAGTACTAACAGAGTCAGAAGAAAAAACTAAATTGAGAATTCGATTATTATGATATTTTATACAGCTTGTTTGCTGTAAGTCAAATGATAAAATTTTGTCAAGTAATAGTAGCTCTTGTTGTGCAGAATCTTCAGATGGTATAAAATGAGGTTCTCCCTCAGAAGGCACCCAGTCTATGTGCGGCAAGTTAAAATCACCCAGCAACAAGATAGTACTGTTACAACAAGATAAGTCAAAGATATATTCTAAAGCCTTTGATAGCTCAGAATACAGTGTGCAAAGACGGTATGAGGGAATGTACGCATTTGCAACATAAAGATATTTTTTTTCAAGAGATATCTGAACACAGATTATTTCTATGTTAAGAGGGAATGGAAATTCTATTTTCTCAGAGGTAAGATGACTGCGGACCAGGGATGAAAATTGGCTTTTCAGCATTATATTGAAAGTAAAAAAAATTGTATTGAAATTGTACTGGTTGATTTTGATCATTGTTTGGTGTTTTGAAAAGCTATTTATTTTATACAATTATAATATCGTCAGTTCAAAGGTTAAAGTAGGTACAAAATTGGTGAAAATATATAATAAAATAACTATGATTTTTCACGTTTTATAGCTGGAAATAATAACCGAGGCATAATTGTAATTTTTACATTTAATTTCTCTTAAAAGAAAAAAATCTCTATCACACTTAGTTTTGTTTTTTAATGCACATAACGGTCACTACTTATTATCATTTTTTCCTTTTATCGCCACTCTTTTGTCAGCTTTTAGTCATATGATCCTTTTACAGAAAAAAACTTCATTATTTTTGCGAAATCGTGTAATATTTCTGTTTCGAGTAAACTCTCTTGATAGATTGCCAGGATCAGTATTATGTTTAAATTCTTAAAATCGTTGCTTACAGGAGTCATCAAGATTTCGTTGTTTCTATTTCGTCATTTACAAAAAATAGAGTTAAAGTTTTTAGAGTCAAGGCGTTCTCAAATGAAGTGCGATTCTATGGATGCAAAAAAATAAAAAGGCTACAAAATTTCTTGTCTTAAAATTTAGTCGTTTAAATTTGAAAAAGACTTTGAAGGCCCAGTTTTCAGTGCGAGATCATCCTTGTTTCGGGATTAAATTCGAGTTAACTCGAGAAAGCAGTTTTTCAGTCGATTTATATCTAGAGCTAACCTCGGGGTTAAATGATCAGATGTTTTTGACAGACGATAAAATACCAGACAAACATTTTTTTTCAATTCCATGTATGTGGACATTTAATTTAATTTTGAGAAACTAAATGCAGATCTTAGCGACATGAAATTGTATGAAATATTGAGTTTAACTGTTTTAAGAAAATAAAGACTTCAAGTTTGCGACAAAAGCATTTTCATTTGTTTGGGGAAAAGGAAACCAAACAGCTGATAAAGTAATAACTGAGCAAAATCGATAAATCATGAATGCTACCAAATGAAATCACCACACACGGAGTCAAATTTAATTCTGTACTGAAAAACTGCTTCATGAGTTAACTCTAGATTAGATTTATTCCGGAGTTAGTAAACTCTGTGTTAACTCAGCACTGAAAAACTGGACCTAAGATGGCTAGGTCATGTAAAACTGTAGCGCCACTTAAAGAACGAACAAAAAATAATTTCAACTATAAAAATATATCTGTTTGGGGGATCTTCTGTGGCACTTACACCAGGGTAAGTTACCCATATTAAAACAAAAATTAATGGATTTGGTCAAACATTCCGAAAGAGCTTGTGCGTGTATAAGGGCCTTCCAACCCATTGTCTTAAAGATGCAGAGCGCTTGCCGGAACCTGCTGATAAACTGTATACAGGCAAAAAAAATGGCAAGAAAATTGAATTGAAAATTGGTACTTTCAGTGGTATTCATATAAATTCGAACGGATTTTTGATAGCAAAGCAAATTATGTGATGTTTTGGTTTTTTAAAACATATTTTGATGATAAATACCTATTAAAATAGCTGCAGCATAAATTGTATCGAATTTAGTATAAGGTGTATTTGTGTACTGAAGCAATGTCGATTGTATCGAAATCAGTACAATTGTATCGACTTTTGCAACCCTGCTGCGGACTGCAGTAAGAACACCTCCACCAAGGAGGTGACAGTTCTACGCTACAACGAAATGAGTGCATTCATCCCATGATTTTTAATGAACACATTCAGTTCTGTTGATGAGTAATAAAACTCTGTTTACATTTTCAAATATAAATCATTACAAGCATTCCTTTAAGAAATTTAAACACTATAGCTCAAAATTTAAAGCCCAAAAATCGGTGACACACAGAGGTAAGAACGGACAAAACAGATAGATCGACTCAGCTAGATATTTTGAGTCGATCCATATACTTTAAGGTATATCTATCGAAATTATTTCTCTATGTTACAAAATATATCCCTATGGGATAGGGTATAAAAACAAGTTCAACAAATGACATCCCCATACTGCAAACTTACTGAAAAACACACAGATTGTCAAAAAAGCACAACAGTGCTAAGTCGGCAACACTTCCTTATACGTTAATTAATGGCTATCTACATAATTAACACTCAGATCCTTATATCAGTCTTGAATAATGCAGACAATTACGATTTTATTGTTTTTGTGCGGTTAACGGTGGGAAACTGGTTTAGGTACCCATGTATGTAATTACACTTCGATTTGGAGTAATTTGATCCTCCCCAAGTTATAAAGTGACGTCAATCAATTGAGTGGAAATTGCATTATTTAAATAGTAAAGGCAAACACTTTGTTGATTTACCCGGAAGCTTTATGACGTTAAGTATGAATATTCGTAAATATGCTGTATTTGCGCTTCAGATGACAGATGCTGTTTGATGACAGTAGAGCAGTGATGAATGACTTATGTCTGTTGGCTTAAAAGTTTTTCTACTAACCTACCATTAGTCGTCTGCGTGGGATGTACACAAGCGAATGAAGTAATTTTAGTTCGATTGGGGCCAACGAATAAAATACCAGAATATTTACTTAATTGTTCATCCACTTGCTTAATATTGTTCTGAAGAAAGGCAGTAAAGCATTTTTTAGGTTAGGATTACAAGTATAATTCGTATTCTGGATGAGAAAGTTTGGAATATTAAATTATGGCAATCGCGGTTTACAGACTTTTGCGTCAAAAAGTATTAATGGTTTTTTTTATTTGTTCATTTCATCAGAAAAAGTGTGCCATCATTTTATTGCATGGGTTTGATGTTAAAAGAATCTACACTGTACAGGGATCTTACATACAGTCGAATTTATCTAACTCTTACGGTTTCTTTTTCAATATTTCTTGTAAATAGAACTGAATCTCTAAGGACCGATTTTTCAGGTCATCACAGTTTTAGGATTATACTCGAGTTAAATTGTTTTTCAGTAAATTTTAACCCAGCAAGTTTGGTGAGTTAACTTTAGGTTAAATGATCAGATGTTTTTGACAGATGATAAAATACCAAGCGAACAATTATTTTCATATCTATATACGTGAACAATTTAATAAATTTTAAGAAAATGAACTCGAAATTGTTTGAAATATTGGATTTACTGTTTTATGAAGAAAAATCTTGATTCCTTTTATTGTTATTCTGAAAAAACAGCTGACAACAGAACTGTTTTAGAATCGATAAATTAAGATAACTTTTTGGCAGCTAAATCAATAAATCATCAGTGTTACTTTCTTGATACTGCACTGAAAAATTGCTTTATGAGATAACTAAAAGATTAAATCCGGGGTTAGTTGACTCTGGTTTAACTGAGCTCTGAAAAATCGGACCTACGTCGAATATTCTTCTGAAGTTAGAGTCACTTTACTAAAAGTGACCACAAATGTACTTCGTTTACACCGAACTTCCGGAACCTCCAGAAGAGCCAATAAACATTTACAAGCGACATATCAGGGCACTACTTGAGCGGGGTTAGTTGACTCTGGTTTAACTGAGCTCTGAAAAATCGGACCTACGTCGAATATTCTTCTGTAGTTAGAGTCACTTTACTAAAAGTGACCACAAATGTACTTCGTTTACACCGAACTTCCAGAAGAGCCAATAAACATTTACAAGCGGACCTACGTCGAATATGCTTCTGTAGTTAGAGTCACTTTACTAAAAGTGACCACAAATGTACTTCGTTTACACCGAACTTCCAGAACCTCCAGAAGAGCCAATAAACATTTACAAGCGACATATCAAGGCACTACTTGGGCGTTATAGATTCGCATCACCTGAGAAAAGTTTATAAAAAAAAGAGTAAATTAGACTGCCAAAATTATATAAAGCTCGGTTTGCAGATGCAATTAAAACGATAACTTTTGACAGTTCATCAATTCAATCATTGACAGTAAATTGTTCGCCAGTTCATTGGCAATTATTAACTCTGATAATAACATCTTTTCAGAACTAAAACGAAAAATGCAATTTAATAAGAACTGATAATGAGATCATAATTCCTTGGTCGTTTTTAGCGATAAAAAACTCTTCGGTCCCGTTTACATTGACCGGCAATGGTTCATTTCCAAAGTCATCGCCATATCGGAAGATTTTATAATTTTTGCAGATGGCGGCAAATGTATATTCTACTTTGTCATTTGTGAAAAAAAAACAAACACAAAATGGACGTCAAAAAGACACGATAGAGTGACAACTGTTTATTTCACAAATGTCAAAGTTGAATTGTCATTTTCCACAATCTGCAAAAATCATAGCATCTACCGATATGGGTTTGCGTGATCTTGTGTAAGCCCATTTATTTTTTCATATTTACAAAAGCAGTTTTAACCGTTCATCCTGGCTCACAACTCACGGGATATAAATCGGTAACACAGACGGGTGGACAGACAGATCAAATCAACTTGCGATTTTATAAAGTGTCGTACAAAAGAGAGTTTATATTAAGTTGATCGAATAAAGAAAATTGAACCATCTATTGAAACAAAAATGTTTCTTAATTATTAAAGCAAACAAATTTATTTCTTAAAACTAATATCGACCAAATGTAAAACCGCGATGGATGTCATTTCGTTGCATTAAGGAGGCCCGTTTATTTAAAGATTTTAGATAACCGCACCAGAAAACATATGAAAAAACATATGGTCATCAAGTATTGAAAATGACGTTGTCACAACATATTGTTCAGAAGGTTTATCAAATTCTTTTATGGTTCGACAAAAAGCAACGTTTTTCTGTTGCGTATGCCTTGGGGTAGGGCTTACAAATGTTTTTTGTATGAAAACGCCCCCAAAAAGTGGGCGTGGGTTAAAATGGTCTGCTGAAGAAATGTTCATATTTATACTACCAATGACTGTGCATCAAAATTTTTTTTGGAAATATTAAAATTTGACCAGAAAACGTTTTTTTTTTTTAAAAAAAACGCCCCCAAAAAGAGAACGTGGCAAAAAACTTTATATTGACGAAATATAGATATTACGATTCTCTAAATATGCTGCTCAGAGACTTTTTTTTAAAATTCTTTACGGTTTGGCCAAAAAAAATGTTTTCCTAAAAAAGCGGGCGTGGCAGTGTGCGGGTTTCAAAATATTTTGTTGATAGTCAGGAAAGCGAAGATATGGTGAGTAAAATTGTAAAACCATTTACCTTGATTGTCTTTTACTTTTACAAAATCTAGTTCTGCTATTGCAATACAGTACCAACTACCAACGCCATAAGACCACTTGTACAACATTATCTGCAGCCTACAAGGTCACTAGCATCGAACCCTTTCCATTTTGTTGGTAGACCGTTGCTCTATTTAAGCTCCCACAGCAACTAGTTAATATGCGATTATTGCTTCCGTCATTTGTATACATTGTGTGCGAATTAAATTATAATATGATAACCATTACTTTGTGTCATTTTGTATTGCTCGTGGATGTAATCTAGAAAACATTTTAATTGCAAAATCAAATACATGAGGCAAAAGTCGAATATACATGAATATCCCTCACAAAAGTAAGAATGTTCTTTGCACTATCATGTTTGATTTAATTAAATCATTCGAACTAAAAAAATCACCGCTCAAAAGTCTCTCACAACTCGCCTGCAACGTGCCCATTAATCATAAAACGTACAGCATGCAATCATAACACCTCAACGTTGACGATCCTACATTTTCTCCAAATCTCCACTTTGTTTGTTCTACAAATGATGCAATTTAATAATTAATTTATACCGACGCAAACAAAAAAAATAAAAATTGCAACCAGACTATTTTTAGACTCAACAACTTTCGCGACTGCACAATGGTCACCATCTTTATTTCTTCAATTTACAACAAATCAGAAAAAAACTGATGTGTCATATTTTACCCGGTTAAGCCTCAGGAGGAGGTTTCATGGTCCCCCTTGTCCCCTCATCTAAAGTCCCGACCATAAAATAAACATCAGCGTGTTAAAACGATAAGAGGGGGTTACGCGAACAATTTGTAATGAAACACCGAGTTGATAGTCTTGTTGCCACCGACGACGCGACATAATTGAAACCATGTGGGACGGCCTAACTCTTGATTAGAAAAGCTCACAGGGGGGCCACACAACTTACAACGCAATACTTCAAATTTGCTACTGATATAGTTTTAGTCTCGATTTTTGCACTTCTATCGGGAAAACATGTATTGGCTACATGTAAAAGAAAAATAAGGGATGGGTACAGGACTATGTCGTACGTATTTGCTCTTCGCGTGCTTGACTTAAAATTATGATTATAAAAACTCTTAATAGTGATTTTAAAAAAAAGGCCACATTTCGTTATTGACCAAAACTGAAACAGACTTTTAGGCTAAAACTGATTGTAAGGCAATTGTAAATATGTAGTAATATTGGTTTTCAATAGAATTTGATTGATGCCTCAATACAAAAAAATCCTTTTTCGATTTTTTTTTGGAGAAAAACTACTAACGCAGCTGTTTTTTTATATATTAACATTAATAATTGTGTTGAATTAGTTTAAAATCTTTAGAGCGGTTTTTTTTGAGAAATTTCGATTTTACCAAATCGTTACCTGACTTATTATACCCTACCCCAGAGGGATATATTTGTTTTGACATTAACTTTTTAACATAGAGTAATAATTTCGATAGCTGAGTCGATTTAGCCATGTTTTTCTGTGTGTCACCGATTTTTGGGCTTTAAATTTTGAGCTAGAATGATGAAATTATACAGACTGTTTGACAAAGCAGAACAAGTCTAACAGTTTTAAAAATCCGTCCAATGCCACGCCCACTTTTTAAATAAACGCAAAATGAATATAAGTCTGTCCTAAAATTCTGGGCTAAGATAACGAAATTTTGTATATAAGCTCTTTGGCCATGCCTCTAACACAAGTTTAATCCGCCCACTGCTAATCCCACTTTTTGGGGCCGTTCTTCTAAAAAAAAAAAAAAACTATTTGTATACCCTACCCTAAGGCATATGTAATCGAAAAGCGTTGTTTTTTTGTCGAAACATAAAAGATTTCAATAAACTGTCTCAACAATAAAGTTTTTTGCCACACCCAATTTTTGGGGATATTAGTTTTAAAGATGGGATGGGATGGATTATAGCCTTATCAGACGTTGTTTTTTTTTTTTTTTTTTAATTCTGACCTGCCTAAGCAGTAATATACACATCGACCTAAAAGATCTATTGTGCTTGCCGTCAGATGTTTTTTAGGTTAGTAGCGCTTCTACTTTCATAATATAGCTGATAATACTTTCAGCCGAAGAATTCCTCAGTTCTTCGGGACTTAAAAATTCCCTGAAGAAAGATTCCCTTTTCATACCGTAAAGGGCCGGGCATTCACATATGATATGCTCGGCTGTTTCGTCTTCTTCTAGACATAGCCTGCACTCCGGTGAGTCGACTAGACGCATTTTGTTTAGGTGATATCGCAGACCGTGAAGACCAGTTAGGTAAGTTTTTGATATCGTGCCTGCGAAGATTTAGTATCTCATTGGCATCTGATTTGAAGGGCTGAATAGCTCTTTTGGCCTGTCTTAGGCCTGGGATGTTTCCCCAGTCTGAAACGCATTTGTTTTGTTCCCAGTTTTTTATGACCAGATTTATGGTTGATTTGGGAATTGCACAGAAGGGTTCAGGTCCAATGAAGGGGGTTTCCGAACCTTTTCTGGCTAGTTCATCAGCTTTTTCGTTACCTTCAACTCCCTTATGTCCGGGGACCCACCATAGTCTGGTTTTGTTCCTGGAACTGAGTGTTTGGAGGGAGTTGAAGCAGTGTAGTACTGATTTGGAGTCAATGATGTGTGAGCTAAGGGCTTCTATAGCTGCTTGACTGTCCGTGAATATATGGATGTTTGCGCCTTTAATACCTGAGTTGTGTATTAGGTTTGCGCATTCTTTTATGGCATGGAGCTCAGCTTGGAATACACTAGGGTTTTTTCCCATAGGTATTGAGATGTTTTTATTTGGTCTGTTTTTTTTTTTTGAAATAAAATACAAACAAAAATGAATTCGAGGTGTTAGTTTGGTTAACGAAATTTTATGTTAAAAGACAATTTCCTTCAAATATTGCCTAAGACTAGCTCTTAACCTTTACCTTAACTAGCTTTTAATCATATTGGGAGTTATTCAATAAATAACACGAGTTATGTTGGCTTCCAAAACGTCAATCGTTTCGGGTTTACCGAAGTAAACAATAGATTTCACATATCCCTGTAGAATTTAATTAGAATTTAATCATATGGTGTCAAATCACAAGATCTTAGTGGCCAATAGGCAGGCACGTAGTGTTATCCTGTTGAAACCATAAGTTCAGCTACACAAAATCTCTTTCGGCAACAAAAATTGATTGATCATTGCTCTGAAACGATCTCCATTGACAGTAACAGGCGCTCCTTCCGCATTTTTGAAGAAATACGGTCTGCCCGTAAAACCCCCGAAACAGTGCATTGGTAGCTGTTGGATTGCCTCTGCCCAAATACGGCAATTTTACTTAAAAAAGAAACAATTTTTCGATTAAAAATGGACCAATTTGAAGCTATTCCAAGGACCACAAACTGAAATTAAAACGTAAACCAAAATCGGCTTCAATTTTTCAACGAGCTTGAATACACTTTTAAACCAAGAGCACGCTTCAAAATACGCCACAGCGTTAAGAGATGCACACACCTTGAAAATGGTGACGAATTGATTGATCACGGTCTTCATGAATACTCTTTGCTACTGTACGCATTTTGGTTGTTGGATGAATGTCCAATAGTTTAAAATTAGTTCCTTATTTGGTGATATTTTTATACGTTCATTTGGACGATTATGAATATCAAAATGGTCGTCCCTGTAACATTTTTTAACTGAGCACTGATTTTGGAAATAAATGGTGTTTCTTTATAGGTTGGTTTTTCGAATAGAGATAAAACTGATATCTTGTGATCAAATCGGACAATCCTAATGTCATTTATGTTCAGTTTTGTTTGCCAATCGCTTGCAAATCGTGCAAATTTATTTCAAAAATAATGGTTCAGTTCGCGAAGTTTACCGCAAGCTTCGTCCATTTTATGGTCGACATAATCGTCCATCAGAGCTATTAATTTGGTTAAGCATGGATCGTTTTCGCACTACATTTACTCTATGTGATAATACGCATCCGCAGAGACGTCGAACAGTGTGCACCGAAGAAACAATTGCCATTGTTGAAGAGGACCCGAATGAATCGATTCGCCACCGAGCTTTGTCCATCAACTTTATGGAAGATTTTGCGCAAAGATCTTGCCTTACAAGATCCAGCTTGTGCAAGAATTAAAGCCGCAAGACCATGATTTTGGTGTATGGGCCGAAAATGAGATTGATCTCAAAATTGTTCAGTGATGAGGCTTATTTTTGGTTGAATGGCTACGTCAACAAACAAAATTGCCGCATTTGGAGTGAAAAGAAACCACATGAGACCCTTGAGACGCCATTACATCCACAGCTCTATGGGCTGGTGGAAATGATGCTGGAGAGTCAGTTACCGTTAATGGAGACCGGTATAGAGCCATGAAAACCAACTATTTTGTTCCCGAATTGGATGGCATGAATGTGAATGAGATGTGATTCCAACAAGACGGCGTTACATGCCACACAGCGCACGTCACAATCGATTTATTGAAGGAAACATTCGATGAGCGCATAATTTCGCGGAATGGACCTGTCAATTGGCCACCAAGATCGTGTGATTTGACACCATTGGATTATTTTCCTTGGGGATATGTGAAGTCGCTCGTCTACACCAACAAACCAGAAACGTTAGGTGACTTTGAAGCCAAAATTTGAGGCGTTATTGCCGACATACGGCCCCAAATGCTCTAAAAAGTGGTTGAAACATTAATGGCATAAAATTATCCTTCCAAAAAAGCCAAATTGATGGGCATTAAAACGATTTTCTTGTGTTTTATTTCAATTCTAAGTTCTATACCTCTAAACAAAAAAAACACCCTTTAAGTTTTCGCAATTAGTAAGCGTTGTTCCGGAGTAAGTCTATTCATTATAAAATGGCAATGCATACTGACCGATGGCATGAGTTATGTTGGCTTTGATGTGGTTTGTGGCTCGCACGATCTCGTGGGCAATTCAAATCACCTCCATTTTGAGAAAATTCATACTTTCAAAAATGTTAAATGACACAAGTCGTTATTTAAGAATTTTATTTTAAACTTCAACCTACAAATCTACAAACGACGGGCTCAGTGGCGCGATGGTTAGTGCGATGAACTGCCGCGCAGGCAGTCTGGGTTCGACTCCCAGCCGTAACAACACCTTAGAGATTTTTCACTGGTTCTTCTCTCGTGATGTTCTGACAAATCATCCGAGTAGTATCAATTATCAAGAACTTAGCCGTTCGGAGTCGGCATAAAACAGGAGGTCCCGCCATCGCGCAAAAAGTACACTCACATGAATGGTTGTGAGAAAGCTATAGGCCCTGGGTACTAACGCCCCTATTGCGCCAAAAATTTATTTATTTTTTTTATTTATTTTATTTTTTTTGTTAAAATTATTTTTGGAAAATGATTAAATTTATGAATTAACACGTCTGCAGTATTAAAGCTATAGATTTTATACAAATTCCTTACAGCTGTTTTCGATAAAATCAGAATTTAAAAAAAAAATGTCCAGCAAAATGTACCGTTAGTTAACAAATTAAAAACAAATCTGAGTATACATTCATATGGAGTACATCCATATAACAACATATCCTAATTGTTAACGCGTTCGTTCTTCAAAAGTACACTTTTGTGCATTTTTGTCGAAAAATGAATTATGTCATCATATTCTATATACTTGTAGAAGTTTATTTATTTAATTTAAACAACATGGTCAGAGCCGTTATCCATATACTAATGTTTAAAGAAAAGCGTTATATAAGAGGTACCGTTCCCATTCCAAAAACTTCAAACAAACAAACTACATATTCAAAATTTAAAGATTAAGACAAGTTTTGGCGAGAGTATCAATAAAAGACCCCAGACTTCAGACGACAGACAAACATTTTTTAAAAACTTTTTTTTTGCACTCGGAAAAGATTTTTTTTAAATGTCAACAACGAATTTTCTCGTCATCACAATTTCAATCCCTTCAACTTTCATGCACATGCACACATAATTGTCAGATGACTTTTTGTGTGCTTCTTTATCGTAATGATAAGTTTGATTTTTTTTTGCACGAAACGATACTCGCCTTATCAGAACAAGTTAAAAGCTTTATACAGTAGGTATTATTCTCTCAAACTCTGGTAAATAAATTCAACAAAAAGTTATTACATTCGTGATTAAAAAATTAGTTTTTTTTTTTTCTTTTTTAAACGAAAATTATAACAATAACAAGCTGACAACCCTCAACTATGTGATAAACACACACTGATATCATGAAGTGGTGGTATCTCATTCTGATAAAATTAAAATTATTTCGCGTTCAAAAATGAACTATGCGTCAGCAGCGCCAATTGGTTGTCAGGAAGGCAAAGCCAATTTTCAAGTGGATAATGGAAAAAATTACTAAATTGGAAAATTGCAATTGCTCTTGGTAATCGTCGGCGATTTGTCATAATTTATGTTTTCAATGAAGCCCCTGAACTTTGTTCAGGAATGAGGTGATATTTTATTGTGCGTGGATAGCGGCAGTTATTCGCAAATCGTTTGTGAAGTTACAATTTTGATAAAAAAAAAAAGATGGTTGCATATAATTTGGACCAATAACAATCAATTATTCGAGCTTTTCATTGCGGTATAATACGAGTTTTGGGAATAAAAACGAGTTTACACAAGAAAAATAAATTTCAGCCAATTCTAATCCAGATTAATTTGAGTTAATGACTTATGTCTGGATTTTTGTTGCGTTGTTGCAATGAAAACAAAACAGTTGACAACCGAGCTGTCAGTGCAGACTCGATAGAATTCGATAGTATTTTGAAAGCAAAGGCGATAAATCATGAAGGCCATAATTTATTGTTCTATTTCCATAGGCGATATCTAAAAAATAGAATAACAAAAATTACTGCCTTTTTTTTTTAAATAATTATTCGGCATTTATAATGTTTTTCTCCCTCACAAAAAAATGACTTCTCTGCGTTTTCAGTATATCTGCAGCGTATTTGAGTGGACCTGATGACTTTTGTTCCACTACATTATCAGTGCCCAAGAACCGCAAGTTTTTATTGCTCTCGTACCCAAAGAGGTGGAAATAGACATCGCCACCCGTGAGAATTTTTAACGCGGAAATGTATACTTCGTAGTTGAAGTAGTAGGAAATAGTTGATGTAGTAGTAGTAGTATTAGTTGTAGTAGTAGGTTATAAGCTATTTACGGGCAACACCCATCAGCTATTAGAAAGGGACAACTTTCTTTTCCACAAAATGCGCTGCAAAGAACTGGCACGTCATCTGATCGATGTGTGTAAATTTTGATTTTGCAGTACGTTTGGAAGCTCTGAAAATACTGTGAATACATAGTTTGTCGTGGACTTGTCACGTCCGAAGATGGGGACAAGAATCTGAAAACTAATATGATATACTGTACTGTCATCAGCAAAGGAATTAATCTTAGGTTTGAGATCAAGAATCCACTTTTTCACAAATTCAATGCTAAATTCCTGGAAAACAAACATAGAATAAAGAAACAAGAAATCTAATTGTGGCTGCATAAAATAAAGGTGCCAAAAAATTGTTTGTAATTGGCAGTAGTTATACCCATGTGACACTAATCTGCCGGCCTTCTGTGAATAAAGGATACATTATCTACTTAATTAAGGAAGGGTATCGGCACCACTGAGTATGAGGTCATGCCCTCATGATAAAGGGTGTTTTTTTTTAGAGGTATAGAACTTTAAGTTGGCAACACTATTTGAACTGGCGGCCATTTTGTCAGCTATCAAGTGATTTATTTTTAGTTTGGTTCGGCATCGGGCATTTCAACATGAATAGACTGACGTTTGAACAACGCTTCCAAATTGTACACATTTATTTTGATCATGGTTCTGTTCGAAATACGTATCGCGCACTACGTCCATTTTACGGTCAACATAATCGTCCATCAGAGCAATAAATTCGATGAAGTATGGAACGTTTTTCTAAATGATAATGCGCATCCACAGAGACGTCGTACATTGCGAACAGAAGAAGTCATTGATGCTGTAGAGCGTAGCGTAGAGTCTTACCGCCATCGTGTGGTACCTCCACATTAGACTACGTCCGAGCCAGCCATATGGCAGAAATCGTATTTAAATTATATTGCCAGAAGATTATCTTTCGAATAAAGTAAATTTCATGTCAATTTGAAAAAAATTATCTTTGTTTTATTCCATTTCAAAATTCTATACTTCTAAAAAAAACTCCCTTTACTTTTTCATTTTCTTTCTTTAGAGCGCTGCGTTGATCTCTTGCTCTCCTCTTGCGATGATGTAAGAGATACTCCAAGAAGTATCAAATATCAAGAAAATCTATCTAGGTCTATTTTGTTTAACAACATACACGTGCTCAAAGGGTTATGAATATCCTTTTTTTATACCTTTTAGGGTTTTAGCACATGGCAGACATTTGAAGATAAGAGAAAGAAAGGGTGTTGAGTGTAGTAAAGCCTTACTCCATGAGTGATATTCGAACTAACCTTTTGGGGAAGTCGCTCTTTTTTTGTGTTCTTTAAATTAACCGAATATTTTTGGAAAGTTGGTGTAACTAAAAGGGAAAATTTTATTTTTTTAAATTACGGTTTCATGGATTTTACCAATCAGCAATCGAATACATTATAACTAGCCCGCAGTCATCCAGATACATTGTACAAGGTGGGCCAAAAGAGATCACCCTATTGGAAGATGTTCTTATTTTTGCAAATGGCCGCCAATGTCAAATCTGTTTTGACATTTGTGGACTAGACAGATGTAGAATACAAGTGAACAAGCCATGGAGAAATAGAAAACATCGGAAACATCGACCAGACGCCATGCCTGGCAATTAGCCATAAGCCGGTCGTCCCTAGGGCGAATTTTGGTCAAAGACTTGCGCATGTTTCCGTAGAAAGTCCAGTCCGTGCATCAGCTGCTGCCTGTCGACCGCCAAACGCGTGTAACCCACGCTCAATCCATCCTCAATCTCGAGGACGAAGTGGACGATTTTTCGGCCAAAATCATAATGAGCGATGAGGCTCATTTCCACCTCAGCGGGCACGTGAACATGGTGCGCTGTTCACGTTGGAGGAGTCATCGCCGCTGGTCAAACGACAACAGTGGACGGTGCGCGCTATAGGGTCATGTTAACCGCAATTGGACGAATAAGGACTGGAGGACAAGTGGTTTCAACAGGACAGAGCAACGCACACACTGCGCGAGCCACAACCGATATTCTGAAGGGCCAAACAAAATCGGATGACTTCTTTTGGCCCACCTTGTATATCTAATTGCTTGCGAGTCTACTAACAAAGCCCTCTAACTACCTCGATCCAATGCCAAAAGGATTGGTCGGTCCTCTTCTAGCGTATTCCGGGCGGAATCACTGAAGGGTTGAGAGAAATCTTGCGTTTATACACAACAGTAAACCACAAACAAAATATCGCTTGTGTTGACAAACGTCAACATGTCATCTAAACTAGTACAGAAAAGCCACAACTAACTGGCCTCAAATTGAGAAAATCGCTTTAACATGGGTTCCGATTCATAGTGCCATAGATATCAACGAATAAGCTGATGTCCTAGCCAGAACAGCATTCTCAATCCATTTAAGACAAATGACATTAAAACACCCTTGTTAAAGACAGTCGGTCAGTCTAAAGACACTCTGCCAGATGCGTCCAATTAAGAGATATGGGGATCACGTTACAAGTTTCCAAGGACATCCAACGTCAAACAGCAAGAATTGGTTAGCGACTTAGTGTCCCCGTAAGACAGTCTGCAACACTAAATGTCAGAACCGTAAGGAGATGGGGAGACAGAGCTCTAGAACAAGATAACGAACACTTGGGAAATCGGTACGGTTCGACAACCTTTGCAACCTTTTTGACAAACGAAAGTAATATGTTCTGTGTTTTCTTTTTTACACGCATTGAACGAATACCTTGTAAAACATAAAAGTGCAAGTGTGCTGGAAAAATGGCAATCCAACCAATGTAATGTTCGTTCCACATTTGTGGATTTTTATGTAGCTAACTTTTCTTAACATTTCCTATTACATAATACCAACGAGTATAGAACTACATAGATTGCACATCTCATACAACGAAAATTCACTATGTGGGTTACTGATATTGATACCCCAGTGTTCACATTGGTACCACAGCATCAAACAGGAGCATACTCCACGCATACTCGACGTATACTCTTTGATAATACAAATCCCCTGTTTAAGCCTGAATCCCAACTAACATTCTGGCCCACTTCCTGTTCTCATTTCATTTACTTCCCATCATCGCAACTGTGAAAAAAAACCCGAATGACATTTCGAAGTCAGTGCACGTAGATCCCTAAGTGCAATTAAACGTCATTCCTCCCCACATACTTTAGGCGCCTTTTGTTTCTAGGTCACCTATTTAAAAAAAAAAATTATCGTATCAAGTCACTTCAAGTGACTGACTACACACATTAATTGCTCGCAATGAATCTAAGTCTACATGTTCATGTCGTGGCATTTAACTAAATACCCGTCAGTTGGAAGCAGATAGAAGGAATCGTTTGATTTGTTTACGTTGATTTCTCACTCCCTCCTTAGTGTATGAAGCTCGCTTTTTAAAACAATTTCAATTGCCCATCTTAGTCATGACATAAAATTTAATCACGAGACTACGAGAAATGAAAACAAAGGAAAACGTTTGTGTAATTAGATTGTTCGGAATTTATATTTATTAGAGCCCAGAACAGACACTTACAGGAATGTTTTTTGTAATGATTAGTTGATGTCAAAGTGACACTAGAAAATTAATTATATATTTGGCGATTTGGGTATGCTTCTTTACTTTTAAGAATACATTACTGACATCCAGGAAATAAGACGAAACAAATTTATTCACCCTGTTCTTTATGCTCCGACGGATGTTTTTATGATCTTCTTAACAAAATATGAGCTTTTGTCGAAGTGCAAATCGAGCAGACTAACTTCAACAGTAAGAAGGACAGTAGAGAGAGATAGAGAGAGAGAGAGAGAGAGAGAGAGAGAGAGAGAGAGAGAGAGAGAGAGAGAGAGAGAGAGAGAGAGAGAGAGAGAGAGAGAGAGAGAGAGAGAGAGAGAGAGAGAGAGAGAGAGAGAGAGAGAGAGAGATTAACTAGAATTGTCGCAAAAACCGCGACAATGTCGATGACTAAAGAATGCCGACAGATGCTTCCAGCCAAAATTTAACCTTCAAAGAAGCACTGCAGGCGAAGAAGAGAGCTAATGTAAAGGTTCCATTTGGTTTTATAAACGAAGAACGGAAGAACACCGTCGCCGTTAAAGAAATAGGAAGAACAAACCAGAACAGCACGCGATCGAGGATATTGAGAGGTGCTACTATAGGAATGATGTTCGTTAAATAATATAAAATGTCAAAGCCAGGTATATAAGGCCGGAAAAGAATCCTGTCGTGATGAACCAAACAAATTGTAGCTGAAATTGAATTGATGCTGAGAATATGAAAGGACTACTTCGACAGACTGTGACTCGGGGATGGCGAGCAATTTCTCGCTGTCAGGCAGAACGAACCATTTCGTATTGGCAACCAGACAGCGAAAGATACCATTCCAAACCTAATGAAGTGATAATTTCAATGAAATGAAATGAAATGACAACCTTCTTGCCTAGCAAAAAAACGACGAGGAAAATGACTTAATAAGGAGCGATGGAAACATTTGACTATGAAATATTCGTAAACAAAAAGGATTTATACAGATGATGCCTTTAAGATTTAAGATTTCTTTAAAATTATTTTTGACAGGATTTTGGAAACTGACAAATCAACACCATTGGGCCTGCGCACACGAGTATGCTTCAACCGTAGTCATTATGGTTACTTTCCAAACACACGGGAATATGTTCAACCGGTTGAATTTTGTGTAATATACCAAACTTTATATGTA
This sequence comes from Rhingia campestris, assembly GCA_932526625.1. Lineage (NCBI taxonomy): Eukaryota > Metazoa > Arthropoda > Insecta > Diptera > Syrphidae > Rhingia > Rhingia campestris. The sequence continues at coordinate 56,794,888 of OW052184.1, forward strand.
TGTGTAATTCGATTAACACCGAACTAGCCGCCGTATTTTTTTTTAATACCACAACTGTCAGAAACGCATGCATGTGTTGGTAGATTCAACCTCTTCATCCACTTAATTTTGGGTGAAAAATTGCTCTCCAATGCCTTTCAAACTGTGCTCCCTCCTCACCCGTCCCACCAACAAACATGTAGTTCAACCGGTTGAAGCATACTCGTGTGCGCAGGCCCATTGACATTATTAGTTGAACTAAACGCGAAGTCACCGCCGCGCTTAATGTATGTTAATGTAGGTATAACAGTAAACGGGGAAAAACCAAGATTTTGCTGTTCGACAAGAAGGGACACATAATATCGACAAATTGGACAGTACGTAAATATCGAAAGCTACAACTTAGAGGTTTTATGGGACTTTGTATTCCTCGACCTGATTTTAAGTCTGATCAAGACACCTCGTCAGAAACAAAAATAATTGCTGTTATCAAACGCTGTTTCTATGGTCTCAGAAGGAAATTCCCTAATAAAGCCCCCAACTTGAAATATTAAGGAGAACCTTTATAAGATTCATGCAGATGATAAAACAAATTTTAGCGAAAATTCCTCAACAAAATCTTTAATTCTTTTTACATTGAAGGTCTATGCTGACGAAGATGCAACCACAAACTTTATGAGCTATACGACCAGCTCAAAAAACTCAGCATTCGACGTTTAACGACGTTTAACATGAAGAGCAAATGGACACCAATACTACAGCCCGAAGTCTTCGAATCCAATCCAAATGGTAGGCGCACGCGGGCACAAGTAGAAACCAATCTCAACGAACTAAAAGTCTGCAATTGGATGCTGTATGATTGCCTAAGGATAGGAGAGGCATGTTGCTTTAGGTCCCGTTTCAACCCGGACTGTACTGAGACTAAAATAATTGATGTTGGGCTTGCTGCTAGATCGAACGAAACTAGACCCAACAGAATTTCTGACCGCTTCTTAGGCTGCCGAATAACATTTCCAAGAACACTTTTAAGAGGTATGCCAATTATTGGAGCAATCTCTATTTTTACCATTTTTGAGTATAGAGAACCACTGCTTACCAGTAGCTGTAGGCTTTTCACTACATTCCATTCAAACGATGTACCTTTTTGTCAGTGAAACAGATTAAAGACTAAGCTACTGCACCCTCAAATATGTCCCATTAAGCATGTTTCACTTACGGATCCCTGTGAGATCTTCGAAAAACACATAATTGAAACACAATTCCTCATACTTGAAAAAGCAGATCTTTTGTGCGAAATGATGGGCCTAAAATTTGTTGGATATATATCCTCTCACCATTTCTGCTTAAATAATACAGCTGGTTTTTTGTATGTATCGTTAAGGGAATCGTTATTAACGGGTGATTTTTTAGCTGGTTTGGTTTTGGCAACACTGGTTTTGACAGCTGACGTGTGTTTAGTACCTTGTGTCACTGTCAAACAGCTTCAGTTTGGTTTGCAATTTAACCATGGATCGTCTTACAAATGAACAACGCAAATTATTGAATTTTACTATCAAAATTCGTGCTCGGTTCGAAATGTTCATCGCGCGCTGCTTCCATTTTATGATCGGCATTCTCGACCTTCTGAGCAGTCTATTCGGAAGATTGTGACCAAATTTCGCACCAAATTTACTTTGTTGGACATTAAACCACCAACACGTTTACGTACTGTGCGTAGTGAAGAAAATATTGCGGCCGTATCAGCTAGTGTGACAGAAGACCGCGAAATGTCGATTCGGCGCCGTTCCCAGCAGTTAGGCCTTTGTTACAGCACTACGTGGAAAATTTTGCGGAAGGATTTGGGCGTAAAGCCTTTTAAGATACAGCTGGTGCAAGAACTAAAGCCAGCCGACCTACCACAACGCCGAATTTTTGGTGAATGGGCTCTTGGAAAGCTGGCCGAGGATCCGCTTTTTTATCGAAAAATTGTGTTCAGCGATGAGGCTCATTTTTGGTTGAATGGGTACGTAAATAAGCAAAATTGCCGCATTTGGAGTGAAGATCAGCCAGAAGCATTGCAACAGCTACCAATGCATCCCGAAAAAGCCACTGTTTGGTGCGGTTTATGGGCCGGCGGCATTATTGGGCCATATTTCTTCAAAGATGATGCGAATCGCAGCGTTACTATCAATGGTGAACGCTACCGAGCGATGATAACAAACTTTTTTTTGCCCGAAATGGAAGTTCTTGACTTGCATGATATGTGGTTTCAACAAGACGGTGCCACATGCCACACAGCACGCAAAACAATGGCGCAATTGCGAGGCGAGTTTGGTGAACAGTTAATTTCACGTTTCGGGCCGGTCAATTGGCCGCCTAGATCGTGCGATTTGACACCATTAGATTATTTTTTGTGGGGGTATGTCAAGGCTAATGTCTATATAGGGACAAGCCCGCTTCGATTGACGCACTGGAAGCCAACATCCATGCATTCATTCGTGAGATACCGGCCGATATGTGTGAAAGAGTATGCCAAAATTGGACTCAGCGGATGGGCTACCTGAGACGCAGCCGCGGTCAACATTTGCATGAAATTATCTTTAAACATTAAATTGCAAGGTTCAAACTATCGATTCAAATAAATATTTCATTCATTTTTTTTTTTTTAAAAAAAGTTCTAAACCTCTTAAAAAATCACCCGTTATAAGCTACGATGTAAGAAACCCGTTTTTTTTTTTTTTTGACAGCAGAGATAGTGATCCTCTCAATCAAAACATTTAATTGGATCACATTCTAGAAAAAAAAAACAAATTACATTCCGCACATTTACAGAGCTTCACCTTTCATTTGGCTCGTATTTGATTAAATTCAGGTTCGAAATAACACTGTAATAGCAATCACAAAAACTGCGTGTAACTTATCAATATAGAGAATAAAAAATTACCAAACAAAGCTTATCGCAATCTGTCAACCAAAAAAAATTCAGCAAATAACCCAACCATCCTATTATTCTAAGTATGAAGTCCAATGTAAACTGTCCTTAAGTTAATTTGTTATGTCACCACTCCTCCTTTTTATACGCCCCATTCACCATAACCAGATTAGCCTTCACTATTATTATTAATTTCAGCGTGTAAATAACCTGAGATAGATATCCGTTTAATTTATAAAGTGACCTAAAGAACCCTTCAGCTTTCTTCATCAATTACAGTGCCACAAGCGACAAAAAAAAAACGAAATCAACTTCTAAAACTCACACATACAAACACATCTAGAAAATTGTGCGAAAGAGGCGAGGAAACAAAAAATCAATGGCCACGCTACAATGTCAATGTCAATGGCACTGCAGTGGCTTACTCTGGAGTGTGGAGCATCGGCCAAGCACCCACGTGCTCCAAGGTCTACATACACACATACACACATCTTATCATTCAACCTTCGGGAGGAGAAAACAAATGAACTTTTTAAAAGAAGGTTTTTTTTTGTTATTGTCCATCTTTTCATTCATGTCATAGTTTTCTGCATCAGGCAATCTTTTGTGATTGTTTTCTATTCTAAACTGTACACCTTGCAGTTTTTTTCTCGAGAGACCCTTGGGCGTTTTTCCAAAGTAAAGTATTATGCACCGAAAAACAATGGCACTCGAGTTCGGTTTGAAAGTGACAGTTGACAGATGTCACTCGCATGACGTTTTCAGGAATATACTAATTATTTATCGATTTTTATTGGTAACCATTAATGGGAATCTAGCATGTTTATGGTGAATTATTAATTTGTACACGCCCCGTTTTGAGTTTTCTTAGTTGCCAACAAAAAAAAAAATCGAAGACTCACTTTCCAAATGACTGAAATAGTTTTTATTTTGTGCGTGCGTGTATGTGTTTCATTTTTCGGATTTTCTATTTAGGCATAGGCATACTTTCACTAAATACTGAACACAATGGTGTGGTCGTTCTTTTTCCTGTTGTCTGTATGTATGACATTCGTCGGCTTTATGTAAATATTATATGTAGGTACTCATAGAGTTTAGTGCCATAGTGGAAAGTGCGATGAACTGCCACACATAAGGTCTGGGTTCGAAACACAAATTAATGATTTTACTGACCTCATGTTGCCCTGATTTGACAAATTATTTGAGTAGTATTAATTGTGTTGAAAAGCTTAGCTTAGATCAGCCGTTCGGACTCGACATAAAATTAGAGATCCCTACATGATACCCACCAAATATGAATGATTCTGAGAAATGTTGTATTTTTTGTGCAATATGGTGATCAATGTTTACTGTCAAAACCGTTAAAGCGTTTTGCTTCTTCAGGGTGGTGCAAATTGTATCACAATACGTCTGTACAGGGATAAAATATTATTTTTACTGATTCTTACTACAGAAACTTATTTCCTTACGAAAATTGTGTACGGGAACGGTATTAAGTAAATATTGGTAAAAATCAGTAAAAATATTTGTACGGGAAAAGTTTTAATAACTCTCGAATAACCAACTGCATTTTGGTTTTTTTTTAATATTTGTGAAGTAAACATATCAAGAAAATTCTCGTGAGTATTGTTTAGCGGAATAATTTGATCAATGATTTTGGCCCAGATTTCCCATGGCGTCCTACAATCAATTGGGAAACACTTAGGCGTTTAGCCGCTCGGAGACTAGGACAACACGTGATATCTCGTTTGGTCTATTCATGTCGCTTGGGCTCCATCGAAATCGACTAGACGACGTCCTCCACGATTGGTTCGTTTCTGAAGCCCACTTTTGTAAAAGACTAGAACTTTCACTAAAGTGGGCTTCCAGAAACGCACCAATCGTGGAGCACGTCGTCTAGTCGATTTCGATGTTACCTCATAAAGTTCAAAGACGGTCTATAAGCTTTTGTCTGAAGAAAGTCGCCTCAAAACTACGATCACAGCGTGCTGAACAATGACCCAATGAACAATTTTTGGTCGAAATTCATCATAAGCGATGGGATACATTTTCATCTGAATATGAAAATCTGCACTGAAAATCTTTGAATCCATTTATCCCGGAGATGTCGTTTAGTCATTTTTATTTTATTTTTCGAGGACGCCCCGTGAGTATCATTGTTACTGCGACTCGTGATCGGTACAGAACTGATCAACGAGTTTTCATTGGAATTGGAAATGGATGGACATGTGATTCCATCAAGACGTTAAAATCGCAACAGTATCGAATCTTTGAGTAAGGTCGGTGCAGATCTTAATGGAGCCACTGACATCCAGAAAGGAAAATAAGGCCTAAATTGACTGACAGAGTTTGGGCAGAGTTTTAAGAACAATGAATGGGTATCGATATGTTGGTATACATTATCAGGGAAGTACACATAATACGGACAGACAGAAACATCATTTTTGGAGTGGCACCTTTATTCAGAAAAGCGATGTTCCTATACATCCTTTTCATAAAGCCTTAAACTTCCTTCGAAGCGCATTGTTTTATTGTTTTACCATCTAAAAACGCTTTTTAGATAATAGATCTTTACAAAATAACTTGTTTGGAAGCTATTAAAGGGTTACTAGCAAAAGAAGTGCCAAAAGTGCCAAGTGTTTCGTAGAAAATTTAGTATATCGGACCCCTATTGATAAGATAGGTTTTTACGGAATATATGTTTTGATGGGGAAAAACGAGGAAGGGTATTCTCCGTTACTAAGAAATTATTACACAGACCTTTACACTTTATAGACAACCCTATCGAAGTATCCGTCCGAAAGAAAACATTATCGAATTTGTTCGAAATCCGATTAATATTTCGAACCAGCTCTTCCGACGAAATTGATCGCATTAGCGGCATAATGTGTCAACAATTTTTGACAGCAACGCGTTGTCCGAGGAAGAATTGTTGCGAAATCCATCGAAATCGATTGTAAGCTTTATTAATTGTGCTCCACAAAGTGAATTCCGATTGAAAATGACTTTCTTTTCAGCACTTCTTACGAACAGATATAAATAGGGCTGATTAGCTTATCGGATGTACAAGGTGGCGCAAAAGTAATCCTCCTATCAGAAAATGCTATAAATTTTGCGATTGGCCCCTAATGTCAGTTCTGTTTTGACATTTGTGTAGTAAACACATGCGAAATACACGTTAATAAACAATGTTACGCTACACTGCTTCAGAACGGGGAATATTGGTGACTATTTATTTGAGCAATAATCGGTTGGTGACTTTGGCACAACATGAATTTCGTCGCAGATTTCCTAGCCGTCCAACGCCTACTGGTGAAACACTGCGACGTTTAGCCGCTCGCCTCGAAGAGACTGGCACAACACGAGATGCTGCCAGGCGTGGCAGACCCCGGAGTAGCCGTTCTGCAGAGAATATTGCTGCTGTAGCCGAAGATGTCATGGAAGCGCCGTCGACATCGACCAGACGACGTGCCACGCAAATGGGTATCAGTTGACGGTCTTTACAGCGAATTTTGGTACAAGATTTGAAGATGTTTCCGTACAAAGTCCAGACGGTGCATCAGCTGTTAGCTGCTGACCGCCAATCGCGTCTAACATACGCTCAAGCCATCCTTAATCACCACCAAGATGAAGATGATTTTTCATCAAAAATAATCATGAGTGATGAGGCCCATTTCCATCTTAGCGGGTACGTAAATAAGCAAAATTTACGCTTCTGGGGCACTGAAAATCCGCGTGTAACCCACGAAGAGCCATTACACCCGCTCAAAGTCACTGTATGGTGTGCTGTTTTCGCTGGAGGAGTCATCGGACCTTTTTTCTTCGAAGACGTCGCGGGCCAAACGGTTACTGTGAATGGTGAGCGCTACAGAGCAATGATCAACGAGTTCTTTTTGCCGCAACTTGATGAATTGGGATTGGAAAACATGTGGTTCCAACAGGATGGTGCAACGGCACACACTGCACGTGCCACAACCGATATGCTGAAGGATGCATTTCCCGGGCGCCTAATCTCCCGTTTTGGCGATTTGCACTGGCCAGCAAGATCGCCTGATTTGACCGCTCCAGACTTCTTTTTGTGGGGCTTTTTGAAGTCGCGGGTTTATGTCAACAAGCCTCAGACTCTTGCAGCTCTTAAAGACAATATCCGTCAAGAATGTGAGGACCTATCGCCGGAAGTTTTGGCCAAAGTGATGGAAAATGCCATAAAAAGGGCTCAAATGACATCATATTCTCGACTTGATGTAAAAAAAAATAAAAAGCCAAATAAAAATAATCAACAAGAAGAATCAAAGTTTTTCATTTTTTTTTAAATTACAGCCAAAAAACATCGGAAGGTTATTTTTGCGCCACCTTGTAGTAAGTTTCTCGACGATTCATTTGAGTTATTCACCAACCCTCTGAAGCTAAGTGATTTCGCAACATTCCATCTAATCCTCTCCAGAACCGTCCATCTATCAATAGGATTCCGCAGCGATTATTTTGATTAAGTGGGACACCATTTTTAGCAAAGGCCAACTTTATCTGTCAAACAACAATTTCCTTAGTTCATGATGAATTCCATTTATGAAACGACGAAAATAGTCGACGAAGTCGTTTGATGCAGTGATGCATATGCAAAAAAAATGTCACTGGATACTTGACAGGTATGGCACCAACGGTCGATGAAACAAATTATAGTACTTCGCCTTATTGTAGGATTATTTTTCCGGACAAGTTATAGTATATATTCCAAACGGAGAATATTTCAAAGAAACATAATTCCTTAGCACATAAAACAGAAAGTGTATGTGAATTACTGTAAGATGCATCTTCAACTAGCCAATGTAATGATCTTTTCAGTAAGTACTTTTAAAACTTCAACGCTTTTCTAAGGAAAGGCTCAATAGTATTTATCATTTTGTTTGTTCATCTAGGATGAGTCAACTAAAGTGAGAATTGTAAAGGCTGAACCTATAATAGAAGATGGTTGCGACTTGAGGACGACCACTTCCGTAACTGTGCGAACACTTGCAATTTGCATTGAACGGCCATAATAGATTCGATTCGTTCAGTTTTACTTGCGAAAAAGCGAATTCATTCGCTGTTTCTCTTTCTTTTGTTCTCTCATACAAAAATTTGACATTTCACTTCAACAGCTGTGGACATTTAAATTTGTAAGTTCATAAGCAACGAAATTTTGTTTTTGTTGTTTGTAAGGTAAGTGCGTTCACAAAAGTCTATTATGGGCAACTTGAGTAATTGACAGTACTGAAGAAAACTTAACGTAGAATTTTGACATTAGCTTCCGACTATTATAGTTCAGCCTTAAATGTCTTTCAATTTCGTTTCATCAAAAAAGTACACTTAAGTTGAACGAAGAAACATATTGACCCTCTATCAACTTTTGATGAAAATAGATTTCACACTTTCGATGTTTAAAATATATAGGAGGCGCCATCTTTTATGTCAGTATGTAAATATTAAATAGTCAAATATACCTTGTCGATCATCAAAATATGTTTCCGAAAATTAGGTTCAGTGTCAACCATTTGTTCGAATGTTTGGCATTATTCCAATGAACGTTCTGCCCGCAATATTCTTGAGTCTTTTGCGTTTTATACGGAAAAAATGCAAATCATCCTTCAAATTGTGCCCCAAGGTGGTTCCACTGATGTTTGGGTTTGAACCAGTTCATTGGAACTTCTTAGGCGTTGATGGACGGCATGTCCACGAGCTTCCACTGTCCCGTGTTCAACAAAATTCGATACCAAACAACGAAAAGTGTTATCAGTCGGTGCTTGTCGGCCACGATTTCGACGATATGCACGTTGTTTGGATGTTTCTTAAACATAACTACTCAAGTTAATCGGTTGATAAATGTCAAAGTTATTCAATGTTTGCACACCTACATAAATGATGGCCTACCCTTAATGTTTTAAAGTTTGAAATTTTCGTGAATGGTTTTGGGGGCCCACGCAGGCTTATATGAACATAACCCGTCCATCCATCAAATGTGAATACGCTCTTAGAAAAAAAAAACTCCTTCGTCATTGTGTTTTACTACCAAATGAGACTTTTGAACTTGTCAAGTAAATTGTGTCAAAATGTAAAAATATTTAAAATTCCAATACTATGCAAATAACTTTTAAAAATTCTACTAGGTCAGTGGAGAACACACAAAGTACGCAAATATTGAGTAGAAAATTATCATGGTATTTGAATTCGTTTATACCTTTGACCAACATTAAATCGATTTTAATTGCTATTTCCCAACGCGTTGCATAAATTAGAAACATTTGTGTGCTCTTCTATGTGGCGTTTTTTTTATAATTCATTGTCACACGTGAGTGTCAACTGTCATGGGAGTTCTAAAACAAATAATTAATGGGAGAAAAAACAAAAAACAATTAGAAAACTAATTAATTTACATAGGCTTTGGTTTTTTTCTAACTTTGGGGGATGATTGAAAGGTCATGGCCATTTCAAATTTGTAAGCAGGTATACACTTTTTGTTTTTCAAAAGGTCGAGGTTTTGGAAGCTCAAATTTCGATAAAAGAAAAATCATAAAGTCTATTCGGGATGGCAAAACGTGTGGTGCCACAAGTGGAAATAATGTGTATTGTATAGATATTTTGACAGCCGATCTCTCCCAATGGTGGCCATCACAATATGATCTGGTTTCAGTTTAATGGCGTTTTCCATTGGGAAATCTTGATTTTGATCTGAAATTTGATCTTTTTGAGTGTCAATGGAACACGATTCAGATTTATTTTTTTGTATTGGTGTCATTTCGTGTCTGTGAAGTTAGCGTCGGTGTAGCTGCCAACATTAAAAACAAAACAAACATTTTTTTTCAATCAATTTAATAGTTCACGTATAACTTTCTTTTCTGTGTCTATATCCATTATTAATATCTAAACCCAAAGCACTCTTGTTTTTCACAACCGAAGTAAAAAATCAAAATGAAAATCACTCTTGTCAAACTGACAGCTATCATTTGTATTGGTATTGGTAAATCTGCCGAAAAATTCAGATTTGCAAAATTGATCTCTGATCAAAAAAAATCAATTTTTTCGCCCAATGGAACACAACAACTATCAAAATCGGTCTTCAGATCAAAAAAAAAATTGATTTTTTTCCCAATGGAAAACGCCATAACATTGAAGCCATCTGATTAATGCATGGAGGGTTGACAGCAGCTTTTACGTTTTTTTCAATCCTTAATAGTGGGATGGCTCTGAAAAAAACTTTGAGAAGCACATCTACAAATAAGAGTTGGCAATGGACACCTAAAAAGCTGTCTAATAATAATATATTGATGTCATACTTTTTACTTTCTCAAATGTGTTATTTGAACAGACAATGTACTAAACAAATTGACAACAAAATGCATTACCATAACATGAATGGAAGAAAGTCCAGCGTTGCCGAAAGTACTCCCATAGGAGTTTTGTACTACTTTTAACACCTCCGTACTCCTCCTTTCACATTCGTGCTCCTATTTTTTAAAGACCTAAAATATCATACACTTGCAGCTAGGTGAATGTCAACCAAAATAAATTTAATTCACTTAAAATTCAAAACTGTCATCCAAAAGTGATTTTCATTCTTTCTTGTGTGTTTATTCCGTATCCCACAGCTGTATAATTGTTTTGATTTAATAATTATTTTATTTAATAAAACTCAAATTCATTTGTAATCACTTTTTATTTTTAAACCAAATGTTTTACATCGTTCAACTGCATGCCGTCATGACGCTCTATTTTTAAACATGCAAAATGTGTTTTCGCAATAAATACTTAAGGGTCTATCTTTATTGATCTTAACAATCATTTTCGTTTAACAATATACCTTAAAGTATATGGTTCAACTCAGAATTGCTAGCTGAGTCGAATTAGCCTGTCTGTCCCTCACCAAATTTTAGGCCTTACGAATCACGTCCGCTTTTCAGTAAAACGTTGTGTTTGGCCAACGGTAAAGAACTTTCAAAAAGTTTTTGTAAAACATATTTAGAAAATCTGAAAACCCCCTTTTTCGATCGTTTTTGGTAAAGAACGGTTTAAGGTACAATTTAAAAAAGAATCGTAAGTAATATGAACATTTCGTCTATACATCATTTTAACCCACTATATTTGGGGCCGTTTTCGTAAACTATTTGTAAAAACGATCCCATAGATAAAGGCCTTTTTTTGTCGAACCAAGAAATAAGATAAACTTTCTTAATCAGATGTGACATTTTCTATATTTCTTCTCCATTCAGTTTTAGACATATTTACACTTTTTGGGGGTCATTTATTTTAAGGATAGTTGAACCAAGAAATAAGATAAACTTTCTTAATCAGATGTGACATTTTCTATATATTTCTTCTCCATTCAGTTTTAGACGTATTTACACTTCTTGAGGTCATTTATTTTAAGGATTGTTGAACAGACAATTTATATAAATCTTTTATGGTTCGACAAAAAAATGTTTTTCTATGGCATATGCTATGGGGTAGGGTCAGCGTTGCCAGATTTTTTTTCGGGCAAAGCGGGATTATTATACCTTTTGATAAAAACGGGACATAAAGAGCATAAGTAGTCAGTATTTTTTGAATACTTATTTTTTTAGTTGAACCGAAGTTTACATTTGCATTGGCAGCTTCATATGAAGTTACTTGCGATAATTGTAAGCTATGTTTATCCGCAATGTTTCACTAAGTACCTTTGTTATTATCATTACTCTCTAAAAAATCCAATAATTTCTTTTGTATGTCTTTCTCGAAACTGAAATATCGCAGACATATTGCTGGCATCCAAAGAAATCAAATAGAAGAATATTCTTTAAAATTTCGTATTGCATCCTTCAAAATTATTTTGTCAATACTTCAGAAACTATTACTTCACTCTTCGTCCTACCACAATTGACATTCATAGTTGCCATGAATGCTATGATATTTGAAAGAGAGGAATGAACATGTCTTGAAAGCGGGACTGTGCCTGTCCCGAGCGGAAATTTAATTTTGGGCTAAAAATCGGGACGTCCCACCAAATCGGGACGTCTGGCAACGCTGGGTAGGCTATTAAAATGCTTTTTGTAGGAAAACACCCCCAAAAATTGAATCAAAATGATATATGCCAACGAAATGTTTTTTTTTGGCGAAAATCTCATTTAAAAAAAAAAACGCCGGCAAAAATTGGTCAAAAACTATGTATATATGAAGGATATATAGATAATGACATAGTAGTCTAAATTTCCTGCTCAGTCACTTTTTTTTTAAATTTCTTATGATTTGGTCAGAAAAGACGTTTAGTCTGATTCGTTGGAAAGAGAGTCTATACACTAAATTTCAACACTCTATCTCAAAATTCAGGTATGTAAGGGCCAAAAATCGGTGGCACACAAACGAACGAAAGGACGGACAGACAGACAGACAGACATTGCTAGATCGAATAAGAATGGCTAGCTGATATACTTTAAGGTATATAATCTTAAGAACTTAACTTAAAAACAAGACTAATATACCCCTATGGGATAGGGTATACAAAGATGTTGTGCACATACTTATTTTTAAAGACTAAAAAATGTCTGTACTCCTATTTTTTTCAAAATACTCCCCTTGTTTGGCTGCAGTACTCCCTTACAATATTTCTCTCCGGCAACACTGGAAGAAACAATTAATTGCGTTGCAGATGGCATTTGCAAAAAGACAACAAAAACACAAGCCGCCTTGACCTGTTCTTGACACTGCTGCGGTACAAAGTACACATGTCGTACGAAACAGGTTTACTATCGAAAGATTACTTTCAACAATATTTTGGCGTTTCGTTATAATTTTTACGAATGGAAGTGAGATTAAGGACATATATCATTTTATTAATAGGTTACAAGTTTTTTGGTAGCACCAAATAAAGTTCAAATGAAAGGAGAACTTGTATTGAAGTGCAGAATGTTTTTTAATAAATTTGAACTTTTCCTTGGACGCCGTGTTTTCGTAGTGTGTAATTAAAAAAAAATTGTGGCCATTTTCATGTTTACGATTTGCAAAAATTCAGCCCAATTATGAATATTGCCGGGAGTGTTTTCTCACAGATTATATATTTTTCTCGTGAATTAAATCCTTTTATTCAAAATCAGCGGGGAACATTTTTTTCACTTCACTTTCAAGCTGTTTAGGAAAAAATTAAGTGTGATTTTGTGAATTCTGTCCAAAGAATAAAAATTAGTTTTCATAACTGAACTATAATGTAGGTGATTTGTGATTGTTCGTTGGAAAATTTGTGTTAAAATGACTAGTGTTGCAAAGAAAATGATGACAGAGGAACTAGCAGATAGTTGAACACCAAAACCTTTGAAAAGTAAGGAGGAACTTGAGGTATATCTCCAAGCCATTGGTATCACATAAAAACATAGAAGTTTGATTTCACATGCAATTGTTTACCACCCAGACCTATGCGAATTTGACACCTCATTAGAGCCAAAAACCTCTACATTCTGCACGACCTAGTACTATAGTTGATTCGACAGTCACTTTGCAAAAGTAAATCCCTATTTTCACGTGTTATTATTTATCTTCGCATAAGCAAAATATTTCATTTTATATTCGATGTGAACATAGCCGTCAACATTATTACCACTTGACCTTCCTAACCTCCTGAACTTCCTTACCATGTCAGAAATACATAAAAATGAGCGGTTTCAGGTTATGGGTGCGTTCCACTTTTACGGATTTCTCAGACATTTGCCTACAATGAGATTCTTTTAGATTTAGGATTACTTGCACAAACGAATCGATTCAACAAACCAATCGATAATTCAGGCATTTTCTGGTGGATTTCGGCCACGTAACCAAGGTTAGTTGAGTAAATTCGTTCGTCCATGTGGCCCTACGTGAAACAACATTCTAAGTGGATGGAAACTTTTTTCTGTCAAACAGCAATTTTCTTATTTCACAAACATAATAATAAGCGACATTTTCAAAAATTTGAGCAATCAGCATTTAAAGTTGCATAACACTTTTGATAAAAACAATAAAAGTGTTAAGCAGATATTTTGAAGTAAATGTGTTTCTCTATTTCGAAATTGAAATTCGATCGGATCATTACTGCTATTCAGCCATATATGTAATTGTTGTTTCTAGTGGTTTAGCAAACAAATAATAGTGAGCACTCCCCAAAATCATTATGTAAATATTAGGCCTGTTGTGGCACAGCCGATAAATATCGCACTTTCGGTTTTTTTATAGAAGCTTCACTTAGTCGCGTGTTCGTGATTTATGTGATTGCTTTTGCGCGAACAAAAACTAAAACGAAAAAAAAATATTTTCCATTAACTAGAGAAAAATAGATAACCAAACAATAAAAGCCAAAAAGAATGCCTTCAACGAAGACTAACTAACAAACTTCTGGCATGTCCCGGAGGCTCAAGGACATTTTGGTCACTTTTCATTCTCTTCCATAATTAGAACTGATGGGTCCTTCCTACAACACAACAAAAAAAAAAGGCTAAAATAAGAGCTCAGTTATGTAACCCATCTGCGATAGAAAGCCATGCAGAGGAGAATAGAGAGTTGTTGCCCTGAATATTTCGAAGGCTTTCGATCTAGTTTGGCACAGGAACTTCCACTTCCACAAATACTGTGCGGCTGGATGTAAAACCTTCTTAAAGACAGATTTTTGCAAGTAGTGGTAGATGGGGTTTCTTCTCTACAAACCCTGCTGTACCTCAAAGTTCAATTCTCCCACCCACTCTATTTCTGCTGCACATTAATGATCTTTTGAGGACAGCTTATAATCGCATTTTCAGTTTAACATATGATAGTATCTACTCTTATTGCGAGTAACTCAAAAGACACGCCTATTACCACTATTGCTGTTCACAAGCAGAGATGGGAACAAATCTTATCTATAAAGGAAGACCTACAACATATTATTCAATGGGGAAAGGAAAAACTATTTCAATTCAACTTTGATTGGGTGTTGTAGAACGAAGGTAGACTCTGATTGGCGTTAACTTGGCAATGCCCAGTGTTGTAACTCTGACTACACATCAAATGTGCTTATCTTTACCTCCAAGTGGTAACCATCGGGTACTGGTCTCATCCAACCGGATTTGACTTGCTAAACGATAAGTGCGAGTGTTGATAACACGACGAAAAACAGCAACACTATAAACACCCTGGTGAGAATGGCACGGATGAATACCCGGCCTTGCTGTCCCAGGCGAACCTAGATGAGCTGCTATGACATATTCGGACAACAGGTTGTCTAGGAATTTCAAGGGTTAGTCAGGCCCCTTGAACAGAGATGGTGGCGGATGAACCGAAAGGCCAACGGCAGCGCTCAATCCCGTAGTGGATACTGATGGCCCCGTGTCCTAGGGGTATCTAATAAATTGGAACTGGCCCTCCAGGTTGGGGGTTGTGCTTTGGGTTAACTACCCACCCACAGCAAAAAATATGGTTACGAAGCAACCAATAGCCTCGGAAAGTACTTATTTTATTGTTGACGACCCTGCTTAACGAAAAAAGGACAACGACGTTCGTATCTGCACCTGGAATGTGAGAACAACTAGCGGAAGCCCTAAACTGCTACAAAGCAGACATTACTGCCATCCAGGAAATACGATGGGATGGGCCGGGCAAAAAGAGGATGAAAAACTTTGACATCTACTACGGACCGTGTTATAGTGAGCAGAACAGCGACTATTCGGATGCGGATTTGTTATAAGTGCCAGACTTAGGCAAGAAGTCTTATGTTTCCAAGACATTAGCGAACGCATAGTAACAATCCGCATCAAGGCCAAATTCGCCAACATAAGCCTTATATGCGCTCACGCTCCGACGGAAGAAAAAGATGATATAGCTAAGGATTGCTTCTACGAGCTCCTTGACAAAACCTATGAGCGACTACCGAAGTACGATGTTAAAATCGTGCTGGGATAGATAAGAGGCACGCATCCAGTATTTTGGATGTCCGACCATTCCGAGGAGCTAACATCGACTCGGATCACTACCTTGTAGCAGCCAAGGTAAGAATGCGGATATCCACCACGCCACAACAATCCAGAAATACTGTGAAAAAATTTAATGTCGGAAGACTGCAATCGCAAGAGACCGCCAAGACCTTCGCACAACGCGTATCCCTTAACCTCTCTATTAACACCAAACCACCAGCATCGAATGTCGAAGAGCAATGGCAACGATGCCAACAGGCCATTAGATCAGCCGCAACTGATGTCCTAGGTTTCTCGCGCCCACCAGCAAGAAACCCCTGGTTTGATGAGGAATGCCGACAGATGCCGGCAGCCAAGAACGAGGCCTACAAGCTAAGCTGCGGTTTTAGACGAGAGCTGCCATTGAGCTCTATAGGCAAAGAAGAAGGGAAGAACATCGGCTTTTCAGAAAGAAGAAAAAAGAGCAAGAAAAGCGCGCGATCGAGGATATAGAGAGGTGCCACTCCAGGAACGATGTTCGCAAATTTTACCAAAGTGTAAAACGTAAAAGCCAAGGATACAAGGCTCGAACAGAATCCTGTCGAGATGAACAAGGAAATATTGTAGTTGAGACACAGTCGATGCTGAGGATATGGAGGAACCACTTCTGCAGACTGTTAAACGGCGATGACGAACAACATTCCGCTGTCAGGCAGAACGAACCTTTCAATATTGGCAACGACAGCGAAAACTGCCAACCACCCGACCTGAGGGAAGTGAGGATACTTACTTACTTACTTAAGTGGCGCTACAGTCCGGAATGAACCTGGGCCTCAACCAACATGCCTCTCCAATTAGCCCGGTCCTTAGCTAACTGCCTCCAGTTGCGCACTCCAAGTTGGGAAGTGAGGATAGCAATATCTAAACTCAAGCTTAATAAGGCTGCCGGAAATGACGGCCTTCCCGCTGAGCTTTATAAGGCCGGCGGAGATAAGTTGGTAAGTAACATCCACCAACTCATAAGCCAAATCTGGTCGGATGAAAATATGCCTGAAGAATGGAACCTCAGCATCGTTTGCCCGATCCACAAAAAAGGAGACCCTCTGAACTGCGCCAACTACAGAGGCATAAGTCTCCTCAACATCGACTACAAGATCCTATCTGCCGTAATATGTGAACGCCTGAAACCGTTTACCAACAACCGGATTTGCCCTTATCAGTGTGGTTTTAGGCCAGGAAAGTCCACAATCGATCAAATTTTCACACTTCGGCAGATCCTGGAAAAAACTCAAGAAGTCCAAATCGATACCCACCACCTATTCATCGATTTCAAAGCCGCATATGACAGCATTTATAGAGACGAACTGTACAGAGCCATGTCTAGTTTTGGTATACTTGTCACATGTCACACTTCGGCAGATCCTGGAAAAAACTCAAGAAGTCCAAATCGATACCCACCACCTATTCATCGATTTCAAAGCCGCATATGACAGCATTTATAGAGACGAACTGTACAGAGCCATGTCTAGTTTTGGTATACCGCCCAAACTCGTCCGTTTGTGTAGGATGACGATAGAGAATTCTCGCTGCTCCATCAGGGTCGGAAACGACCTCACCGACACATTCGATACCAAAAAAGGATTTCGGCAAGGCGATGCGCTGTCATGTGACTTCTTTAATCTGATTCTTGAGAGAATTGTGCAAAACTCCAAAGCCAACACCAGAGGCACAATTTTCCAAAAGTCGGTGCAACTACTAGCATACGCTGACGATATTGAAATCATTGGTAGGACTCAACGTGATGTCATAGCCACGTTTGCTAGCATAGAGATGGAAGTGGCAAAAAAGGGTTTAGCAGTAAATGAGGGTAAGAAGAATTACTCTTGCTAACCGCTGTTTCTTCGGGCTAAGAAGGCAATTTAGTAGTAAAGCCATCACTCGAACTACTAAGGAGACCCTGATCATCCCAGTCCTGCTCTACGGCGCTGAAGCATGGACCGTATCAAAAGCGGATGAAGAAATCCTTGGTAGATTCGAGAGGAAAATTCTTCGAAAAATCTTCGGTCCCGTTTGCGTTGACGGGCTATGGAGACGAAGATTCAACCAAGAACTATACGAGCTGTACAGCGACATGCCCCTGGTCAAAAAACTCCGCATTGGACGTTTAAGATGGCTAGGACATGTAGAACGAATGGACACCAATACTCCGGCTCGCAGAGTCTTCGATTCCCAGCCAGACGTCGGACGCAGTAGAGGAAGACCTCGCCTTAAGTGGCGCGCACAAGTGGAAACCGACCTCAACCAACTTGGAGTGCGCAACTGGAGGCAGTCAGCTAAGGACCGGGCTAATTGGAGAGGCATGTTGGTTGAGGCCCAGGTTCATTCCGGACTGTAGCGCCACTTAAGTAAGTAAGTAAAGCCCACATTTCGGGGATATTTATTTTAGGGATGGAATGGGATAGGGTATTCAACTATCCGCACAGAGAATTGTAGCCTTCTTTTTTTGTAAATTACAACTTTTATATTTTTTTTGTTTTGTTCTGTTAAATATTTTACTTTTTTAAAAGCTGTTAGTATTATTTGGAAAATAAAAAAAGTGCTTCATCATACCGCCAGGTATACCAAGTTTTTGATAAACTGCCAATCTAATGTCGATTCTGCCGTACTGATATTCCCACTTGAAAATTTTTAAACAATGGCAAGAATCACACCGCGATGAAACCGACACGGGGTATCAAATTCAAGGGAAACAATTTAAATTAAATTCATTTTTCTGCTGAGAAATTGCAAAACAAATCAAGTACCCTATTGTGAAGTACTTAAGCACTTCCTCAAGTGGTTGCAACCATTTACTTTTCCACACGCAAATACTTCGTAGCTTGCATGATTTACATAAGTCTACTTTGGATTAAGCAAATGTTTTTTTCTGAATATCAGAGGAATGTAATCTTTGTAAAAATCCATTAAGCAATTAACAGGAATAGAAAACTACACCACTTAACGATTGAAAAGTCAATAAAATCAAAGCCTGTGAAGTACTACAAGTTGACACTGACAAAATATCTCCCTCAACTAAAGCCGCTGACAGCAGAGTGTCAGCGTGACGTGTAAGAAAATAGCAACAATCCATTATGTTTGTCATTAACATTTTTTTTCGCTTTTTTTTAATTTGCAAATGTGTAAAAGTTAATATTTGCGAAAATTGTTATTAAATTGTAGAATTTTACTTGCTTTTTTTTTGCTTACAATGTGAGATTTCTTTTTAAATGCGCATGATGATTTCATTAGCGAATTTTAAAGGAAATTAATATTTGCTTTTACAACGCGTGTGGGTCGTTGAATTAGAATTGTATCCATTGATTGATTCCAAATGGAGAAAAATATAACGCTGTTCGACAATATGATTAACTAGTTTCCTTTTATAGGCTATGTGCGCTGTTCTGACAACAATTTTATCTTCCACAACATTTTAAATAAGCAACACAATAAAATTGGTTTACGTAGATGAGATGTTTTTGATTTTATCTTATGTGGGAGTTAAAAACACTTTAGCCATTCTAGATTTGACAATTTGAGAAATTAATGTAAAATGCTGGCGAAAGCATTCATTCTGGTTAATATAAATCTTGACTAGTCAGGCATGACTTGATGGCATTCGTTGGAGCGCAATCATATTTTGTAAAATACCTTTTTCTGTCGCCATTCTGGTTAATATAAATCTTGACTAGTAGGTATCATCTTGTATCTCGTGTTCAGTAGGTGACATTACTCGACACTGTCTGCTTGGAACCAGGCTACATTGAAAATTATTCTGAGGTGATGTAGCCTATCAATTTCAACAGCAATACGGCCAATTTTCCAATCCGGAATTTAATTTTATATGAAATTTCTTGTCCGTAGGTAAATAATCCACTACTGTTTTATTTATAGAAGCCCAAACCTGTATAGGAATTCTACTTTTAACGAGTTTGATGGGCTGCCTGAATTTATCTCAAGAATTGTGTCCTTGTGTACCCTCACATTAAAATCACCATTGGCAGCGATTTCAATACTCGAGTTATACGTTCAGATATGATCAGATGCAGCAAAAACATCATTGCTAGATAATATATAAAAGCGTACTGAAAGGAGACTCAATCACAGCAAACTCCAGTCTTGATCGAATATCGAAGGAATGTCTCCTGCCTTACACTCTTTTAGCGCTATTATATCAACAAATGCTTAAGCGAAATAGACAGATGCATTTGGCCTCTTCAATAATTCAACCGTAATACAGGGTGGCGCACGAATCGTGCTACAAAAATAAAACGTAATAACTTTTTTTCTGTGTGAGTAATCGGCTTATTTTTTTTTATTTTGTAGGTTACTATTTAAATTTATAAAAATGGATGCTTGGGATACGGAGAAAAGAATTTGGATAGTGCAACGGTACCATGCTTTGCAGTCCGTCATTTCCGTCCAAAGGGAATTTAGGCGGGAGTTTGGCGGTAATCCCCCGAGTAGATGGACCATTATGAGGTTTGTAAGCATGTTTGCCGAATCTGGAAGCATCGCACGAAGGCCGTACCATCGAGATGCCAATGTTCGGGTTCAGGATACAATCGCAGCAGTAGCATCTGCAATACAGGCCAATCCGAGCGTTTCGACCCGAAACTTATCGGGGCAAATTGGAGTTAGTAGACGATCATTACAACGGAAACTTCATGACGATTTAAACTTGTTTCCGTACAAAGTCCAAATTACTAGCAAGTTAAACCCTCAGGATTTGCCTGTTCGCCTGGAATTTTGCCAAAAAATGATATCAATGGCCGAAGAAGACAACACATTGATCAATTGTTTGTTCATGTCTGATGAGGCCCATTTTGAACTTAACGGCAATGTAAACAAGCAAAATTGCCGTATATGGAAAGAGTCTAATCCAGAAATGCTCCATGAGACGGAACTGCACCCAGAACGAGTCACTGTGTGGTGCGCAGTTTCATCAAGGTGTATTGTCGGGCCGTACTTCTTTGAAGAAAACGGTGTAACCGTTACTGTCAATGGGGACCGTTATTTAAAGATGTTGAAGGAGTTTTTTTTACCCAGAACTGCGCCGAAGACGTATACCATTCAACAGCGTTTGGTTTCAGCAAGATGGAGCAACTGCACATATAGCCAGACCAGTTATGGCGGAGCTAAACAAAAAATTCGCAAACAAATTAATTTCTAGGAACTCCACTCTTCGCTGGCCCCCAAGGTCACCTGACCTGACTGCACCAGACTTCTTTTTATGGGGTTATGTCAAGCAAGAGGTGTATAAAACGAAGCCCAGGAATTTAACTGAATTAAAGCAATCCATAACGACAATAATTGAGGCGATCCCAACTTCAACTCTTCAGGACGCAATGAATAATTTTTTGATCAGGTGCCGCATATGCGTGGGAGAGCGTGGATGTCATTTGCGATCTATAATCTTTAAAAACAACTAACTATTTAGTTGAGCGCACTAACCATCGCGCTCAGTGGCGCGATGGTTAGTGCGATGAACTGCCGCGCAGAAGGTCTGGGTTCGATTCCCAGCCGTAGCAACACCTAAATGATTTTTCACTGGCCCTCCTCTCGTGATGAACTGACAAATCATCCGAGTAGTATCAATTGTCAAGAATAGCTTATCTCAAGTTAGCCGTTCGGAGTCGGCATAAAACAGGAGGTCCCGCCATCGTGCAAGAAGTACACACGCACACATGAATGGTTGTGAGAAAGCTAGGCCCTGGGTACTAACGAGCCTGTTGCGCCAAAAATTTGTATTTGTATTTTTTTTAACTATTTAAAATAAAATTTAATTTTCTAACCAATAAAAAAAAAGAAATGAAATACATCGATTAAAGAAAAAGTTATTTGAATTTCTTATTGTAGCACAATTGGTGCGCCACCCTGTACCTACTTGCCGTGCCATGAATGCTCAAACACTATAAGGGTATTCATTATCAATTTAGAGCATACCAATTATAAAAAAAGGCTTTTAATAAAAAAATGCATTCATTGAATGGTCTATTTCTTTGAAAAACTTATCAATTCAAACAAGGACTTAAAAATTTTTAAATTTTTTTTGTAACTCAAAATGGCTCCAATGCGTGGGTAGAAGTCCTCGAGATCCAAATGGTATATCAACGACTTAAACCTGATCTAGTGGGTGCATAAAGCTGACAGCCATACCATAAACACGGTATATTAGGTGACTAAAATATTATCACATTTGTTTGATTTCGAAAGGCACTCGACGCTTTCACACCAAACATCACGAAAAAATATTAATATTGCACCCTGTATACAAAGATTTATGCACCCATTTAATTTTTAAATCACATTTAAACCTTAATGACATTTAAAGAAAATTATTTTGTAATATGAAAATAAAACTAATCGAAAAGTCAGATATTTTATGGGACGTGTGAAACACAAGTTTGGAAGGTATGAAAAGGTATGTTCGCTTCAATAAAATGATGTCTGCGAAGGGGTTTCGTTTGAGACGGTTATAGTGCTGACACATCAAATCGAAAACTGAGTTTTCGGCAAAATGTTTTTGAAAACCAATTAGTGCTTTTACACCGAACTCTGACCAGATTTCGTTTGACATTTCAATCAGCTGGGATACTAGCTGCAAAATTTGTGTGTGAAATTATATGAATTGAATAAAATGAATTCAAATATGTTAAAATTAATATAAGCATTTGAAATTGAAAGGGAAACAAATAAAAAGATTTTGAAAAAAAAACGCAAACAAATGCTTATGCAATTTGTGAAACTTCAATTTAAAAAAGCTATTTTTATAAAGGCAATTGAAAAGTGATAAACAGAGAATTGTGTGGATAAAGGTGAGTTTCTAATTAAGTTCAAAATAATATAAAACAACTAACGCATACATTTGTTTTGACAGCGAGTTCATCAGCTGTTGTGTGGGACGTGTGGAACACGTGTAGAATGTATGAAAAGGTGTGTTCGTTCCAACTGCAAATGTATGAAAAAAAAACTCCGGTTTTCGATGAGGGTTTGAGGTATTTTTGCGAAAACTCAGTTTTTGGTTTGGTGTGAAAGCACTATAACCTACTAGTTTTCGAAAATTTCAGGTATTTTTGAGAAAACTCAGTTTTTGGTTCGGTGTGAAAGCAGTATTAGGTTAAGATTGTGTGTACAAAGAGATATTCTTTGGGTAAAAAACAAGGAACTGAAGCCAATTTCTGTACGTCTTGTTTATATTTACCAACCTGAGCTTTCTACAAAGCTGAGGACGCGTTGGTTAGTCAGGTCATCTAGTAGTCGGTATATGCCTCAATTCGGATCTCCTGTTCTCTTGCAAAACCTTGAACAGAAGCAGAAAAGTTTGTGTAGGAGCTTTTTTGTAGGAGCTTATTTCTAAGCAAAATATTATACATTAACAGCCCATACAGGGCTTAAAATCAGTCTTCTCAAAAAGATTTCCACCATTTCAAAACAACAAAGTTGAAAACTTCTTATTTCTGAGAAGAATTTTAAACACTTGGATTTTTTAGTTCAACGGCTTACTGGTCAGTGCGCGTTGGAATATTAAGAACGGGGTTCAAATCCGGAAAGTATTTGTTCTGTTTTGCCCCGCCCCTTGTGAAAGTTTGGATAAAAATCTAAGATATAAAACTGTCATGAAAAGTTTCTCAAATTTACCTTTCGAAATCGGTGTTAAACTGGAGGTCCCATTCGATGGAAAATCTAGTTTTGTGGTCATCTATGTTACGTTAATGACAAATATTTCACTTCATATTTGCCTGACATTTTCAAATGTTTGGGCAGTGAAAACAAATCTAGAAATATATGGTTAGGCATTTGGACGAGAGGGCCCTCGATATATAGTTACTTCAACAAGTCACTGAGGCAAAACATCCACAAATCAATGTAAGAAGGAGATATCTCCTTACGAGGACGTCGCGTCGATGGGATGGTATCCAGCATGAGCGAGATGGTTTGATTGATATGCGGTCGGATTTGCCTCAATATCTGATGGTGTGTCTCAGAATATTTAAGCTTATTTCGATTTCCAAAGCCTTGCCCCCCAAAATATATGAGCAGCGGCCCATTTTCACCTCTGTGGAAACGTAAAGAAACATAATTTGCGGAACCTCCTATTTCATGCCGAATCTGAACGTCTGAGATGAGAAAAGCTTTTCTTGATAATTGTAAGCTAAGTGGCTACGGGTTCTGGGGCCAAAAAAAAAACAAGAGAAATTTATTAATAGCCATATCCACTTTAAACACGTCACTCGATTAAACTTTTTTTGTGGGCCAAATGGCCACTATGGATGGTAATGCCTACAGAAATTTGATAAATAAATTGTCATTCCTCAATTGGATGTATTGGAGCTGGAGGACATGTTTTTACATAACAGGACGGAGCAAAGGTCTCGGACCAAATTCGAAAAAAAGTTTCATGCACTCCTATCATTAGGTTTTTTGATTACCAATGACCTGCAATATCACGATTTGACGGCCATAGCAGCACTCAAGAATAACATCCGTCAAGAAGTGCGGAACATAGAGCCCGAAGTTCTGAAGAAACTAGAATCACTCAATAGCATACCTTGTATTTCCTGCTTAGGAGAGTCTGTTCCTGTTGAAATATGACGAGATCACAATAGCAGAACAGAGCATAAAGATGCCTTTCCGATAGGTATAACAATGCATAGACAACCGTCTTGAAACATTTCACCTTTAAACGTGAGGTAGCCTTGCCATTTCACAGATCTCACTTTTATAAAATACATCCAAGCGATGCAATGACTTGAAGTATTAGTAGCGCTATACGTCAAATATTGATTTATTTTTTAAGACTAAAATGACAGATCCCATGCCCAATCTAAATTGCTTTGGCTTCTATACCATCATAGTCGCATGTTGGTTTTATTAGTTTTTTTTTTGTTTCTTACATGATAAACTCAATAAAAAGGTTAAAAAGTTTAACCGATCATACATTAAATATTTGGGTGGTTAACATTTATGTACAAATAAAAGCTGTTATTTTATTTTGGCACTTAAGCTTACTTAAACAAGTCTAATGGGAGAAATGAATCTTTAAGACATTACAGCTTTCAATTCTTTAGGAAATTAGCTGCCTAGATCTTGTGTCAACAAATATTTGAATTGTTATCTAGCGCTATTTTTTTTATTGAATCACATGTTAAACGTGCCATGTATGGGTTAGGTATTTGTTATCTAGAAAGACATGCAAGTATTTGAAGTTTCTTCATTAATTTTTGTCACGCTGCTTTCAGTAATATTTGCTGATATGTCTTATTATCTAAATGTGAAAGGGATTAGAAATCACCCTGAACAATTTTTAAAACATTATAAATTGTAGAAGCAAAGTGTTCTGAAAATGATTAATATGTAGGTTTTTAAAGAACAAATTTGACAAATTAAGTTTGAAATAAAATTAGTTATTGCACTCATTTAGGATAAATATTAGAATTTGTTTAGTAGGGCTCAAGCACCAATACTACGCTACAATTATAGGTTCTTTTTGGAAGCCAAAAGCGTTTGCCATTCAAGGAAAACGATGAAATGGAAAGATAATTTACATTTTAGAACCACAGATTGCCAGAGTCTACAAAGAATAACTTAGTGAGAGACCCTCCACTGTGCTCTCACCCGCCGCTCATATAAACATCGGTGCAGTGTAATAACCCCTGCGAAATACTGTAAAAAAAAATGTCGAAAGACTGCAATCGCAAGAGACCGCCAAGGCCTTCGCGCAAATCCTATCCCTCAACCTCTCGATTCACATCATACCGCCAGCATCGAATGTCGAAGAACAATGGCAACGATGCCAACAAGCCATTAGATCAGCCGCAACTGATGTCCTAGGTTTCTCGCACCAGCGAGAAATCCCTGGTTTGATGTGGGATGCCGACAGATGTTCGCAGCCAAGAAGGCTAAGCTGCAGGTGAAGACGAGAGTTTCCATTGAGCTCTATATGCAGAGAAGAAGGGGAGAACCCCGGCTTTTCAGAGAGAAGAAAAAAGAACAAAAAAACCGCGCGATCGAGGAAACAGAGGGGTGCCACTCCAGGAACGATGTTCGCAAGTTTTACCAAAAAGTTAAACGTCAAAGCTAAGGATACAAGGCTCGAACAGAATCTTGTCGAGATGAACAAGGAAATATCGGAGTTGAGACACAGTCGATGCTGAGGATATGGAAGAACCACTTCTGCAGACTGTTAAACGCCGATGACGAACTACATTCCGCTGTCCGGCAGTACGAACCATTTAATATTGGCAACGGAAGCGAAAACTGCCAACTACCCGACCTAAGTGAAGTGAGGATAGCAATATCTAAACTCAAGCTTAATAAAGCCGCCGGAAATGACGGCCTTCCCGCTGAGCTTTATAAAGCTGGCGGAGATAAGAGAAATCTGGTCGGATGAAAGTATGCCTGAAGAATTGAACCTCTGCATCATTTGCCCGATCCACAAAAAAAAGTGGACCTTTGAACTGCGCCAACTACAGAGGCATAAATATCCCCAACATTGCCTACAAGATCCTATCTGCCGTCATATGTAAACGCCTGAAACCAACAACCTGATCGGCCCTTATCAGTGTGGTTTTATGCCAGACAAGCCAAAACTGATCAAATCTTCGCACTTCGGCAGATCCTGGAAAAAAAACCCAAGAAGTCCAAATCGATACCACCTGTTTATCGATTTCAAAGCCACATACGACAGCATTTATAAGGACGAACTGTACAGAGTCAAGTCTAGTTTTGGTATACCGCTAAAACTCGTCCGTTTGTGTAGGATGACGATGGAGAATTTTCGCTGCTCCATAAAAGTCGGAAACGACCTCACCGACACATTCGATACCAAAAGAGTATTTAGGCAAGGCGATGCGCTGTCATGTGACTTCTTCAATTTGATTCTTGAGAGGATTGTGCAAAACTCCCGAGCCAACACCAGAGGCACAATTTTCCAAAAAATCGGTGCAACTACTATCATACGCCGACGATATAGACATCATTGGTAGGACTTAACGTGATGTCATACCACGTTTTCTAGTAAAGAGAAGGAGGCGGCAAAAATGGGTTTAGCAGTAAATAAGAGTAAGACTAAGTATATGCTGGCAACACGAAAGGACACACAACATCGACGAATTGGACAGAACGTCACCATTGACAGATAAAACTTTGAGGTAGTACGTGACTTGATCTACCTCGGCTCCGTTCTTAACTCTGACAACAACATCTCGTCAGAAATCAAACGAAGATTTACTCTTGCCAATCGCTGTTTCTTGGGACTAAGAAGGCAATTTAGAAGTAAAGCCCTCACTAAGGAGATCCTTAACAAGACCCTGATCATCCCAGTCCTGCTCTACGGCGCTGGAGCATGGACCGTATCAAAAGTGGATAAAGAAATCCTTGGTCGATTCAAGACAAAAAATTCTTCGAAAAATCTTCAGTCTCGTTTGCGTTTACGGGCTATGGAGACGAAGATTCAACCAAGAACACAGCGACATACCCCTGGTCAAAAAAAACACCGCATTGAATGTTTTAGATGGCTAGGACATGTAGAATGAGGAAGATCTCGCCTTAAGGAAGATCTCGTTGAGGAACCGACCTCAACCAACTTCGAGTGCTCAACTGGAGGCAGTTAGCTAAGAACCGGGCTAATTGGAGAGGCATGTTGGTTGAGGCCGGACTGTAGCGTCACTTAAGTATGTAAGTAAGTAGGAGACAAGAGAACACGCAGCCTTCCAGCTCATGAAAATCGAAAAGTCTTGCAACAAGGAGAACATACGCCTAGACAACAAAAAAAGCCAAACAACAAGAAGCTGGTAAAAGTAGGAACGCGGGCTTTATGAATGGCAACCAGGGCGCAGGGATGTTTTCAGGCAGCCTAAGCAGTGGCCATTATGCCGAGAGAATAAAAGAGTTAGAAATTCACTCACCTCCAGTCAACGAAGAGGTAACCCTCCCTCCGAGTATTGAACCTGACATCAAAAACTTGACGAACAACCAGGCAGCCGGTTGTGTTGTCATGGAAGTGTGTGAAGAATGTTTGGATGGACGAAAGCATCCCCGAATATTAGCTCATGATGTCCCATTTACAAAAAAGTCGATCCCTAGCCTTGCACCAACTACTGAGGCATATTTCTGATAAATGTCGCATATAAGATTCTATCCAACGCACACACACATCTGATCCATTCTGTAACACACTAATCGGCACGTTGCAGTGTGTTTTCCGGCATATAGCCCAAATGTTCACACTAAAGACAACGAATTTGAAGTCTAGACCAATCATCATTTCATTGAATTCAAGACCGTGTGTGATAGCATCCGTCGCGATCTCAATTGAAGACACTACCCAAGATACATCTATGTCGTTAAGTCTGGAGTCCATTTTGGAAGCAGCGCAGTTGAACTTTTACAACATATACCGGACTGTGACAAATATACGCGCTTTCATCCGAATTCTTCAATCTCGTGCTATTTTTATATCCACCATATAAAAAAAATTTACAATAATAATAGAAAAATATGCACACTAACCTCCATGTTGGGATCTATTTCATCTAAGCTCCCATAAAGAGAGAATCACAAAAAAAAACACCCAATGCTATTATTAAATGCTCCAGTATAATTTACCACTGTAGTGACATACCTCCAACAAATAGATTACAAATACAATACATCGTTAACACCACCATCAGCCATCAGCCTACCTGTGTCATAAATCCCCCATATTGCATAATAATACATCACGGTAACGAGAAAATTGCGCGCCAATTGTATAAAGCGATACCCAGGGAAATTTCTTCAAAGAAGACAAACGTAAAAGCCCGCCAACCAGCTAAACAACTGATTATGCACCTTGTGCCCCAAATACAGACCAGAGCAGGTCCGCAAGGCCTACAAAGGCCCGAGTGGTAAATTGTGCGGATTGCAGATATGTATTGCATGAATAAGGTTAGCAAAATTGTTGCTTCAAAACTGACAACTGCATGTTAGTAGCGCATGCCTCTCGCTCCCGTCTTTAACCCTTCAACCTTATGTTGGCATGGCCTTCCTTAACAATAATCATTATGTTGGCGAAATTAATTCGCTCACCGCCAAAGTCGCATAACACTTTGTTTATGAAAACTTGACTTAAATTCCAAAGCAAAGCCTCACCTGGGGCTCTATTTGGTTACGCGTGCGTATGCACCTAACATAAAAAAATAACTTAAAGGCGGAAACCAGTATTGGTTAGTCTTTGGGCGCCAAAAGAAAGTTGTTAACTTTTCTTCTTCTTTTTTTTTTGTGTTTATATTGGAATGACGAACTTGCTTGGCGGATTGGACTCTGGACAAAAGGTGTGACCTTTTTTTTTTGCTGCGCGTTAAACTTGGAAATGTGAAACGAACTGAATTGAGCTGAAATTACGGATAAATATTGACTGACATACATTTTCCCCTGACAAGATGACGAAGGGTACCTAGAGCTCTGAATGAATCTCCGGCCATCATGTGTATTAATTCGATTTCATTGGGATTATGTCAAGAGTGTATGGCATCGCACAGCACAGCGCAACTGTCAACAAAAGCCCGTTAACAGGGCTTTTTGTTGATGGCTAATTTATTTTGGACAAGTTTCACTTTCTTCGTGTTTCGTCTGAGACGACACGGTTATGTGTTAACGACGCGGTTGTATTCAATCGTGGTGGCATATTGAATGAGCAGAAACGAAGAGACACGCAGACACAAAGAAAGAAAATAACTTTCACAAGCTTGCGAATTGTGCAAATATTTCACTGTATAACTGCGTGCTAATAAATAAAAGACGCATTGTTTGGATGGAAAATGTCTTGTTGACACTTATCTTGCGGTGTTATAATTTCTTAAGTTATTCAAATTTAATTCGCTGTTGTATTTGCCAATATCGTTTGGAAATTATAAATATTGACAACCATACTAAAATGAGATGTTTGTGCCTGAACATAGGATTTTAGCTTGTGAAAGACCTAGTTCGGCATGAACCCAAGTAGCACGTATGTGCCTTTTTGTTACCACAACTCGTGTGACCTTTATTATGATTGTTGTTGTAGATGTGATACAGGCGGTATCTAGATCCAGCCTGTGAGGTTTAGGTTGTCGAAAAATGGTTGGTTTAACGCACGCATTCTGGCTCTTGCTAGTGCCGGATATTTACAGATGAAATGGAAGAGGGTTTCTCTCTCATTTGTGTTCCCGCAACTGCGGCATTGAGGTTTGTATGTGACCCCTAGTTTGGCTGCATTGTCTCCAATTGACAATCACCGTAATTCTTGTGATATCTGGGCGGGTTCCAAATCGATACCCACCACCTATTCATCGATTTCAAAGCCGCATATGACAGCATTTATAGAGACGAACTGTACAGAGCCATGTCTAGTTTTGGTATACCGCCCAAACTCGTCCGTTTGTGTAGGATGACGATAGAGAATTCTCGCTGCTCCATCAGGGTCGGAAACGACCTCACCGACACATTCGATACCAAAAAAGGATTAAGGCAAGGCGATGCGCTGTCATGTGACCTCTTTAATCTGATTCTTGAGAGAATTGTGCAAAACTCCAAAGCCAACACCAGAGGCACAATTTTCCAAAAGTCGGTGCAACTACTAGCATACGCTGACGATATTGACATCATTGGTAGGACTCAACGTGATGTCATAGCCACGTTTGCTAGTATAGAGAAGGAAGCGGCGAAAATGGGTTTAGCAGTAAATGAGGGTAAGACTAAGTATATGCTGTCATCACGAAAGGACTCACAACATCGACGAATTGGACAGAACGTCACCATTGACAGATACAACTTTGAGGTAGTACGGGACTTTGTCTACCTCGGCTCCGCTATTAGCTCTGACAACAAGCTCAGAAATTAAACGAAGAATTACTCTTGCCAACCGCTGTTTCTTCGGGCTAAGAAGGCAATTTAGTAGTAAAGCCCTCACTCGAACTACTAAGGAGACCCAATATAAGACCCTGATCATCCCAGTCCTGCTCTACGGCGCTGAAGCATGGACCGTATCAAAAGCGGATGAAGAAATCCTTGGTATATTCGAGAGGAAAATTCTTCGAAAAATCTTTGGTCCCGTTTGCGTTGACGGGCTATGGAGACGAAGATTCAACCAAGAACTATACGAGCTGTACAGCGACATGCCCCTGGTCAAAAAACTCCGCATTGGACGTTTAAGATGGCTAGGACATGTAGAACGAATGGACACCAATACTCCGGCTCGCAGAGTCGGACGCAGTAGAGGAAGACCTCGCCTAAAGTGGCGCGCACAAGTGGAAACCGACCTCAACCAACTTGGAGTGCGCAACTGGAGGCAGTTAGCTAAGGACCGGGCTAATTGGAGAGGCATGTTGGTTGAGGCCCAGGTTCATTCCGGACTGTAGCGCCACTTAAGTAAGTAAGTAAGTAAGTAAGTATCTGGGCGGGTTCTATTTAGTAGATCGTTTGTTGTGGTAGGAGGGCCATATCGTCCTCGATATGACGCAACCTGTTAACCTTCTCCATTTGGAGTCGGCCTTTTTCAGGAAGTATGAGTGTATTTGTCCGTTAACCGCACCTAGCAGGATACGAACAATTGCCGCAAGTGAGCCTTGAAGAGCTGAGCCTTGCCTGGCCAGCTCGTCTGCACGCTCGTTTCCTCCAATGTCACTTTGCCCTGAAACCCAGAGAACTGTGAACCTGAAGCGTTCGCCAAGGTGGGCAAGTTCGTTCCGGCATTCCTTTA
The DNA here is from genome assembly GCA_932526625.1 of Rhingia campestris. NCBI lineage: Eukaryota > Metazoa > Arthropoda > Insecta > Diptera > Syrphidae > Rhingia > Rhingia campestris. The sequence continues at coordinate 56,826,431 of OW052184.1, forward strand.
CCAGTTTGGAGGATATGGTAGCCGAGTTGATGGCCTTTATGGCCACTTGTCATAAAGGCCATCATTCCGTAGTGTCACGCTCCAGTAGCGTGCAAGCCTCTCGAATAACCAGTAGTTCCACCTGGAATACGCTGGCAAAGTTCGGTAGGCGGTATGATACTGATATTTTCAGTGATTCCGCGTAGACTCCGGACCCCACACCACAGTTCATCTTAGATCCGTCGGTTTAGACCACCGTGTCGTAATCTCTTACTACTTCGTTTCTCTTCCACTGAGCTCTAGTTGGGATTGGGAATCCTACGTAGAAGCCTTTCTTGAAGCTTAATATAGGTGTTATGTAGTCTGTTGGAAACGTGACCACGCCGTTTGGTAACGAATCCAGGATATTACTGTGGCCATACGGCCTTGCATTCCAGCATCTTGACTCCTTGTCAAAGACCTTAATTTATACAAAGTAGACATTACTACCACCCAATAAATACAATGAAATGGAGAGTGCAAGAGGGGGATAGTAACTGCGACATTTACTACGGCCCGTGTTATAATGAGCAGAATCAGGCACTCTTAGGATGCAAATTATGTTTTGGCTCCTTAATATAAACCCCGGGTCACATTGTCATTCGTCTGGCTTGCGTTTTTGCTCTTTATCGAAGAAAAAATGTAAAATACAACGCGAGATACAGATTATTATTAAAGCCATCTGTTGGAAAAATGATGATTTTTTTTACTACACCGTTGTATCAATATGGTTTCAATTCGAATGACCGTTTGTTGATCCAGTTCCATGTCCACTTATGGATAACAAGATGATATTAAACGCTTCATTCGCAAGAAAGCTTTGCAGAACGTATTCCCTTTTTTGACACTATCCCGGTTAGTCATCATCATTTGTTGTAATTGTAAGTTGTGTGCGGTTGTCGTCGACCCTTGAGCGTATATACCGAGCTAGATATTTAATTTTCCTAAGATCTGAAGGCCAACAACCGGATCCAAATTGGCTTATTCAGTGTATGTGAAATGAGGGGGCGTCACATACCTGATACGATTTTCACATTTTATGACATTAGCTACGACGTCTAAAACTCGACGTTGTTCTTTCACCAGAATGACCAAAATGTATTATATACTAAAACAAATGTCACTTTGCCTTTAGATTCTGGTATAGCAGTTACGAGATTCTACAGCCATTACCTACATCTTAAACCACGTTAGCGCATCATTAAGCTCCAAGCACATGGTCAATGTTAAATTTAATTGCATTTCATTTGCTGCTTAGTTTTCATCGCACGTTTTCTGAAGACAAATTCCTTGTGCTTACTCATGGTTCATCAATCATCACTCATTCAGGAGTTGTCATTTATATAATAGGAAGGTATGTACTCTGAATCCCCGCGTCAACAGATTTTTCTCTTTCTCTTCTTTCATCATTTCTCTTTTTCTTTACATCAATACAACCGGTGAACAAGTTAATATTGAATGAGAAGAAATAAAAACGTCAACGTATTGTACATGCGCTGCTGTGGTAGAAAATCGAGAATGATTGAACGTAAAGCAATGACGTAACCATCCAGGTAATAGGAGAGTAGGTAAGTGGGAAAAATCACACCATGCTGTGTGTGGTTTTAGATTAATTCGCGCTGATTATATATTTTGTCCCACTACTACATGTTAGGAAGATGTTTATCTACATTTTATGACATAAACTATGTACATTTTAGATAAAAGATATGAATGCTATCTTATACTACTTTCGGAATAAAATTTTTGTACAATATAACAAATCACACCCACTTGACAATGGCACAAGAGTACAGTGAAGGCAATCAGTGGTTAGAGTTCAAAAATATTTTTGTAAATAAAAAACAAGTAGTATCTATGTGATAGATAAAAGTGAAGGATGGTAAATTTTATAAATAATAAACCGTTTATATTAATCGCGCTTCATATGTATAATAACATCTGATGTTAGATTAGACGTCAACGTCTACTATGAATTGCAATTAATAAAGGAAATACATAAAAAAAAAAAAAATAAAAAAGTATTTTAAAATCTAAAAAAAAAGGTTTTTGGAGTTTGTCAAACAAACAAGAGTATTCAACATTACATGGTAGTTTAAGGGTGTTATACCTAGGCAAATAAATTATAGCATTAAAAAAAAAAAACATTTGGTGGGATTGACTGGGGCCCCGCTTCGGACCTGTACAAAGCTCTTAACTAGTATTATTGTACCATCTGAAGGAAGTGATCGCCCAGAAGCGGCCAGCAAAGGAGAGGAATCGAGTTACATCAAGACAATGCCACCCAACACACATCCATAGTGACTCTACAGAAGCTCCGGGACCACGGATAGGCCACACCTGACACCAAATAAGTTCCACCTGTTTCTATTATTAGTGAACAGTTTTGTGGGTAAGAAAAAATTCACCTAAAGAGAGGCTTGCACAAAACGACTGTTCCAGTTTTATGCTAATACATATGTATAGACGAGAGCTCCTATGAAAGAGTCATAATGGAATTACCTTTAAAGTGACAACAACTTATCTAACAAACCAGCGCATTTTTTAATTAAATCGAAACATTCTAACTACGCTAAATAAAGCTTTTTTCTTTTTACTATGCCATATATTTTTAATTTTCCTTTCTCATATGAATTTGGCACTTGCACTATCTGCCCTTGTTAATGTCTTTAGTGCGTTCAACCACATTCAAAAAGATTAACCAAAATCGTGACAATTTTTGTTCAGTTATGGCGTTTTCCATTGGGAAAAAAATCAATTTATTTTTTTGATCTGAAGACCGATTTTGACAGTTGTTGTGTTCCATTGGGCGAAAAAATTGATTTTTTCTTGATCAGAGATCAATTTTGCAAATCTGAATTTTTCGGCAGATTTACCAATACCAATACAAATAATAGCTGTCAGTTTGACAAGAGTGATTTTCACTTTGATTTTTTACTTCGGTTGTGAAAAACAAGAGTGCTTTGGGCTTAGATTTTAATAATGGATATAGACACAAAAGAAAATCATCTAGTTCGTCTTCGTCTTCGGAAAAATATGAAGATAATTTCTGTATTTTCAAATGTTTGTTATGTTTTTTTATGTTGGCAGCTACACCGACGCTAACTTCACAGACACGAAATGACACCAATACAATGACAAAAAGAAAATAAATCTGAATCGTGTTCCATTGACACTCAAAAAGATCAAATTTCAGATCAAAATTTAGATTTCCCAATGGAAAACGCCATTAGTTAAATTAACACAGCTGCTATTCATAAACATTTTCCCAGATATGTCTTGGAAAACTATAGTTTACGTTCAGATATCCACTGGTAAAAATTTGAGTTCCTCTTTGATATTTATGGCGTGAGTGATTATTTGCAGAAGCCGAAAGGTGAAAAAAAAAAAACATTTTAAAACAGAGATATTAAAATTGAGTACGTTACTGTTACTTTTATGTTTCTCTTGTCTTACAATCATGGTATTTTTATGGCATGTGTCATTAGCCGCGATTTTTTCTTTTTATTTTTATTAGAGAATAATTAACTTGAAAAATACAATAACACCTAAAGCTTAGTACGCAGCTCGCGCTAAATTTTATCTCCCATACAAAAATCTCTACAGAGATAAAATTTAGCGAGCAAATTAATCAGTGCAGAACGCAGCTCGCGAGATAAATTCTTAACTTCATATAGATGGGACACACAAAATGTAGGTAGGGTATAACAATATTATCTGTTATACGAAAAGTGTTATACTCGGCGGAAGACAGGTCTCCACTTATTTATCTCGCGAAATTAATGTGCGAGGCATTTTAATCGGCGAAATTTTAATAAAAACAAAATGGAAGAAAATGAATAATATTTGATGGAAGAATTTCTCGAGGGAGACGACATCTTTATTAACAAAGAAAATAATAATACAACTGACATCTGTGAATGTATGACATTTCCCTGACTCATCTATATGCTGTGTACGAATTTAGCGAGCATTTATCTTTGGATTGGAGAAAACAAGTGGAGAGTAGCAAAGATAAAATTTAGCGCGAGCTGCGTACTAAGCTTAAGCCTATAAGATTAAGAAAAAAACACGCCTATTGTTAAAAACAATATAAACATACATTTCATGTTTTATGTTAGACTCGAGTTTTTCATTTAGACATAGATTTAAATGGTCTGTGAATAACTTAACCTCAGCTTTAGTCTAGCAATGCCATAGCAAGAGCTAAAGAGCTATAAAACATTTATAAATATGTTCAATTGTGTTCCTAAACCAAATTGTATGTTCAACTAGGATTAATATATTATTAAGTGGGTGGCAGGGGTGTAGTGGTAATGTGTTCGCCTGTTGAGTGGAAGGTTGCGCGTTCCATCCCAGCCAAAATTTATGAAACCATAATTCAAAGAAATAAAAAAAAGTATAAACCATCTTGGAAAGTAAAGTTTGCGAAGACATAAAACGAACAAGAAACATATGAGAAGACTGTGCGATGGGCGGATCTTCGAATACCGGGTTGGTACGATATCCTACCTTTTATAATCGCGTCTATAAAATCCCTGTTTTTTAATCCCGATTTTTATAATCCTGATTTTTTAAATCCCGCTTTTTTATAATCCCTTTTGTTACTATCCCGCTTTAGCAATCACAAACAGTTGTTTTATTTTCAATTTTTTTTATATTTAACGGTTGGTTAAATTTTAAGGGCCTATGTTGAATGTGAAGCACACCTAAACGTCAAGTTTTTTTCTGCATTTGGTTTGACATTTCTCAATTTCAGACTAACTCAATTTGTACCATGGAAAGATACACAATCGAGCAACGCGTTAAAGTTTTTCAGGCTTATTATGAAAATGAGCGTTCGAATCAAAATGCATTTCGTGCACACGCATACAAGGTGTAATTGATTCAAGAACTAAAGGATCTTGACTATTTCAAGCGTTCTTAAGGTCAGAAATGGCAACAGTGGAAGAAGAAGAAAATCATCTTCAGTGATGAGGCCCATTTTCACCTCAGTGGATTCGTCAATAAGCAGAATTGCCGCATTTAGGCGAATGATAATCCAATAGTGATTATCGAAAAACCAATGCACCCACAAAGAGTGACTGTTTGGTGCGGTTTATGGGCTGGCGGCATCATCGGGACGTATTTTTTTCCAAAATGAGGGCGGTCAGGCATTTACTGTGAATGGTGTTCGCTATCGTGAGATGATAACGAACTTTTATGGCCCAAATTGGAAGATATAGATGTGAACCATATGTGGTTTCAACAGGACGGTGCCAATTGCCACACAGCTAAAGAGAAACAATGGCTTTTTTGCGCGACAAATTCAATGGCCGTGTTTTCTCAAGTGGTGGCGATGTCAATTGGCCGCCAAGATCATGTGATTTGACACCGTTGGACTTCTTTCTTTGGGGTTATTCGAAAGAAAAGGTGTACGTCGATAAGCCAGCAACAATTCAAGAGCTAAAGGATGAGATAAATCGGCGCATTAACGTCATAGAACCTCAAGGGTTATCGAATTGACAATAATTTCTTAAACAATTTGTGTTTTATTCAAAATCAACATCGGCCCTTTAAATGTAACCAGCCTTTATAATGAAAGCGTGGATAATACTCAAATTTTAAAAAGCGAGATTATAGTAAATTGGAATATTGAATAGGCGGTATATAAAAAAATCAGTATTAGGTAGAAAAAGCGGGATTCCGATACGCTCCCTCAATAACCTATTCCATCCCTGCCCTAACATGAATATTACCAAAAATTGGGGGTGACTAAAAATAAATGGGGATGAAATATAGAAAAGTACATTGTCACCACATCAAAACTAATATACCCCTATTGGATAGGGCATACACTAACGGGTGATCCAAGTAGAGATACTTTTTTCAATAGCCTTTTTTGACAGATCACGTGTGAGTCGTGTCATGCTGTCATGTTATTTTTGTTTAGTATTGTTTGGCATTTCATAATGGAAAGACTTACGCGTGAACAACGTTTAAAAATTGTTCAATTTTATTATGAAAATTCACGTTCTGTGAGGAATGTGTTTCGTGCACTTCGCTCAACTCGGTCAACATAATCGGCCTACTGAGCGTACTATATGCAACACCATCACCCATTTTGAGACCCAGCATTCATTATTGGATAATATTCGACCGAATAGACCACGTCCAGCACGCTGTGAAGAAAATATAGCGGCCGTAGCTGAGAGTGTACACGAAGACCGTAGAGAGTCGATTCGGCGCCGTTCGCAGCAACTCGGACTGACGTATGGAAACTTGGCGCATTTAACGTCAAGATCTTAAATTGAAAGCGTACAAAATACAGCTTGTGCAACAACTGAAGCCGCTCGACCTTCCCAAGCGACATCGCTTCGCTCTATGGGCTCTTGAAAAGTTCCAAGAAGATCCGACGTTTTCGAGGCAAATTTTGTTTAGCGGTGAGGCCCATTTCTGGCTCAATGGGTATGTAAACAAACAAAATTGCCGCATTTGGGACGAAGAGCAACCTGAAGAGATTGAAGAACTGCCACTTCATCCAGAAAAAAAACAAAGGTTTGGTGTGGTTTGTGGGCCGGTGGAATCATAGGTCCATATTTCTTTAAAAATTATGCCGGTGCGAACGTAACCGTCAATGGCGACCGTTATCGTGCCATGATAACCGACTATTTGATGCCTGAAATTGAAGCTCGTGATCTCGGCGACATTTGGTTTCAGCAAGACGGCGCCACCTCCCACACATCGCATCAATCGATGAACTTATTGAGAGAACATTTCGGTGAGCACATAATTTCACGTTTTGGGCCGGTCGATTGGCCACCAAGATCGTGTGATATCACACCGTTAGACTTTTTCCTGTGGGGATATGTAAAGTCAAAAGCTTATGTCGACAAACCCGCTTCGATTCAGGCCTTGGAGGAAAACATCACGCGTGTCATTCGCCAGTTACCAGTCGAAATGCTCGAACGAGTGATCGAAAATTGGACCCAACGGATGGACCATCTGCAACGTAGCAACGGCCAACATTTGATAGACATAATCTTCAAAAAATAAATGTCAAAGAATGTTCTGTCAAATGATAATAAACATTCTCCATTAAATTTGAATTTTCTGTTTTTTTTTTTAACTTTCTCTTACAAAGAGAAAGATATTGTTTTCGTGAAAATTTTCGACCTCGAGATTTTGATTGATTCTAACATTACGATGATAGCGGAGCCTAAAAAAGTGGTTTTTGGAATTCCGTCCGTCGGTCCGTCGGTCTGTCGGTCCGTCGGTCCGTCGGTCCGTCGGTCCGTCGGTCCGTCTGTCCGTGACGGTCTCCCCAGCCTAAACGGCTTGACCGATTTTCTTCAAACTTCGTATCCAAGCTTATTTTGGTCATAATTCTAGGCCATTTTTTTTGTTTGCTTTTAGCCATGTTAAAACTGGTACCTGCCATATAAAAATTACACATAACCTCAATTTTCTCGAAAACGGCTCTAACGATTTTGATTAAACTTTATATATACTATAACCATATTAGTTCCAACAAAACTGCATACCCAGTTTTCTCGAGAAAATCCATATAACGGATTTTGTCATTTAGGCCATATAAAGAAAATTGTTAATATCTCGCAAACTATTGTGTCAAATTGAATGAAATTTAATACATATACTACTATTACAGCTTGAAGCAATTCCACATAATTAGTTTTACCCCAACTATTACTAAACGGAATTTTCAGTTTTGGCCAAAAACGGAAAATCATTATTTTTCACATTGACATCGATTCCTTCAAATGTTGGAGTAAAAATTCGTATATATACATATCGACATTATTTATATCATTTTAGCATCAATAATCAAAATGCTTATGATTAGATCTTACGCCCAACTTGCTGTGAAAGAGAAAGTTGCGTACGACCCAGTCGTGCACCCACCACTCGTTTTTTTTAAAAGTAGGGAACCTCGAAATGGATCACCCTTTATCACCGAATATTGTGGTTATTTTTAGGATCTGTAGTCACTGAGAAAGATGTTTAACCCCCAATGATCAATCATGTGATTTTGGCCTTGACTGATGGCCATTTGTAAAATAGTTCTTAACGTTATTGGAATCGTTCTGCCTCTTTTAAAATTAACTCCAAGAGCAAGACTCTGTTTTGAGAATTATCCCAATGTATGCAGTGACATTTCGCAACTTATTAGATCTTTTCCCATACAATAGTATGTTCCCTTACAAAATTATATTTACTGATTCTTACTGATTTTTACTTATTGCCGTTCCAGTACGCAAAAATAAGTAAAAGAGACAGCTCACGAGAGAGCAAAAAACTACCCCTCCATAAAAATCTGTAAAAAAATTTACTGCAGAAATTTCTGTTGGTAAAAATCAGTAAACTGTCAGTTGGTATCTAAAAGTGACAACTCGCTTGTTTTGACAGGTGATTTATGTCATTTATTCTTTAAAAGGCATACAAAATATATAATTTTACTGTTTTTTTTTTACTAAAACGCGTTCACGTACTTTTTGGTAATTTTGTATCTTTCTGAGATAATTTATCCCCACTCCAAGAAATTTGAGAGTTTACTAATTTTTACTGAAAAAGTACGGGAACAGACCTAATAGGTGTGTTCCGATACTGATTTCAACTTATTGCCGTTCCCGTACGCAAAAATAAGTAAAAGAGACAGCTCACGAGAGAGCAAAAAACTACCCCTCCATAAAAATCTGAAAAAAAAATGTACTGCAGAAATTTCTGTTGGTAAAAATCAGTAAACTGTCAGTTGGCATCTAAAAGTGACAACTTGCTTGTTTTGACTGGTGATTTATGTCATTTGTTCTTTAAAAGGCATACAAAGTATATAATTTTACTGTTTTTTACTTAAACGCGTTCCCGTACTTTTTGGTAATTTTGTCTCTTTTTGGGATAATTTACCCCCACTCCAAGAAATTTGCGAATTTACTAATTTTTACTGAAAAAGCACGGGAACAGACCTAATAGCTTTCGTACCTACGTAGCTACATGTTTTTTTTTAAAAGAGCTTATGATAAAGGAAAAAACGACTCCTCCGTAATAATCAGAAAAACAATTTACTGCGGAGTGTATGTTGGTATTAATAAACTGTCAGTTGGTATTAGAAAGTCACAAGCAGTTTGGTCAGTCGTATATGTTTCATGTCATTTCATAAAATTAGGTATTGAAAAAAAATGTACTGTAGGTACAAAAACAGACGTATCATCTGTTTTCATGAAGAAAACGGGTTTATTTATACAATTGAAATACCACCCAATTTGATACAGTCGCAATTATCGATAACAATCATCAAATGACCAAACCACCAAGCAATAAAGTTTGTTATGATTCATTTAAATGCAAGTGAAAGATTAGTTTCATACTGATAAACTTCCGCCAATAAAAATAAAAGATAAAATCGTTAATAATATAGGTACGCGATTATTTTAACAATTTTGTTGATTCCGATATATAAATAGATACCATTCCATTTTATCGATTACAGGACCACTTTTAGGCGTCTATGTCTGTTCCCCAACAAATCAAAATTAAAAAAAAAAAAAAAAAAAACAAGAAAACGCCACTTCGCAAACTCCTATTCTATTCTTTTCCGCAACTTTACAATCATTAGCCGTCCTTCCTGGTTAAAATTATTTCCAAACGTCTATTTTTATCCATACGTAGTGTAGACCTACATGAGACGCTAATGATTGGAGCGCAAAACAGAATGAAATACATAAAAAACACAATCATCTAGCCGATGAACAGGCAAAATGAAGTTACGTCGCCGTGATGCAATGTATCTACACCACCTGACATGAAAGCCATGTGCGTTTGGGCCGGGCCCCATTATTTAACCAGGGGTGGCAGTTACTCTGGTGATTTGATTTGCTTCAGCGCAGAGCACCACCATTCGGTTTTCGGTTCACCACGCCACCCGTTCTCGTTTATTGCATTATTCATTCAGCGCCAGAGCGAAGGCAATAAAACCAACCCCAAAAAAACACACACACACACCCACTTCAACACTTACCTTGGCCTATTTTGCATAAAATGCTGGCCACCGAATATCACCATCATATAGATGCCGCAATAGTAAAACACCCATGTCCAATTCTCCAGCATCCATTTCCGTGTGCGCTGATGAATGAAATCATTTTCGAAGTCGAAAATATACGAATAGTTCGGTGTCACACTGATGTCCATGTTGATCATCTTATCTAGCAGCGAGGGGTGGAAACCGAAACACTCGTTTACACTTTCTTTCGGAGATGATATGTCAAAAAATAAAATATTGAAAGCCCGAAACAGTTAAATGATTGTATCCGGTTCTTATTGGGAGTTCCTCTTTAGGTTAGCTTTCGCTAATACCACTCGAATTGGATGTGTGTATTGAGACACTGTCGCGGAATGTTTATACCGAAAGAGAAAAGGTAAAAATCGAAACAAATTATGTCACAAAAAGAATGAACAACGAATATTATCGAGAGAATTTATAACCAAAAGTACCGGGCAAATAAAATCCACAATGCTGCCACAGCGAATGGCCAGGGATAAAACCAGAGAGAAGAAAAAAGAAAGCTAAAAAACTGAACTTTTTCTCTACGGATTTCGCATGTAGAATATTTTTTTTTGTTTTATTTCACTTTTTCGTGTTTGATTCCTACAGGACGCGCGGTTTACACACTTTTTCGCGACACCGAACCGACAATTTAACAAGCTTGATTTTGATTTGGATCAATTTTCAAAGATAAAGTGATTAATTGAACAATTTTATGGATGAAATGAAAATTTAATTTTTTTTTTCACTTGCTCCGAAAGAATATTTTTTCCTCACTTCACTAATCACTGTGCTCGTTTCGACAGCCGGCGTCTGCGTCTGTCAGAAATGAAAAAGATTCATCGGTTTTATATTGTGAATTGGTGGAAATTGGCAACGCTCTCTTCAGTTGGGTTCCAGCGCTCTCTTACTCTCTTCAGCGTAGATGGTTTTTTATCAGCAAACAGTAGCTGGTGCTGGATACGGAAAGTAATGACACTTTTTGTGTTTTACTTCACTATAATGGGTTACTTAATACTTTTGTGAAGTAGTTTATGAAGTATTAATTAGATTTTCATAAAATGAGTCTCTGAGTAACTGATTTATTTAAATTCATATTTATAATTGATGTTTAATCGCTTAACAAATGTTTAGTCAAGTAAGGTATTCTAATTTTCAAAAATAGTTACAAAAAACAAAATTATATGCCTAGCATTGAATATGGAGAATGCGATTAAAATAGTATTACTTCAATCAATAAATTTGGATTGAAATGCCCCACAATTAAGGAATGAATTTAATAGATGTGTTTTTTTCTACACACCCTTAAACTTTCATATATGTAGTATGTATATATAATGTTAGATATTCATGAAAATGTATTGTCACTAGACGGAAGATATAAAATATACCTTAACAATAATCTTCTGAATGGACGACGTATTTGTATGTGTAATACAACCACACCACAAACGAGCTATTGTTTAATACATCTGGGATTATATTTGTTTACACACTCCTCACATATGCCAAGATAACCTCTTAGTAAAAGGCTCTCTCGATAATAGATAACACTTTGATCTTAGGTGGAACTAAGGCCGTGTGCCAATTGCCTTAAAATTTTAGCCAGCGGATAACTTTTTACATTAAGAAATAAAGATTTCTAAATATGAACTTGCACTGGAGTTTGCAAAAATGTATCAGCGTTGCAAATACCTAATTATTTTTAGCAACAACTTAAACGATAATACATCTCCACACTTTCCAAAAATCGTTTACCAATAAATAAATTTACATCACAGACTGGCGCCAGTATTTATTATTATAGTTATTATTTAATGTACAGAAAGCCACATCTAAGTCATAAAGTTGTGTATTAAGCGCCAGTAAAAATCTAAGAGAAATCGTTCAATCAATTGTACCCGGGAGATATGAAAAGTATGACCAATCGGAGTGTATAAAATTACGCAAATCGCAGGGTATAAAATTACGCACTCCTTAAAATGCCTTTTAACGCAAAAACCTTATTCTCAAAACGTATGCAACCTTGAATTGAGGCTGCATAGCCTAAACTCTTCTGATGGTTGAACTATAGTGCCTGTATAATTGCATTTTTGTTTATTTCTGTTTATCACAGAAAGCTCAGCATATGGGTATAATACATTTTCTTATTTTTTTCTAATTTATTCGACACAAAATGTATAACTATTATGAATGGGGAAATATTTTATGAATAAGAATGTGTGGGACCTTGAATAAAGGCTGCATAAATACTTATGCCCTGTATAACTAAACAACCTTTCAGATGTGTTTTAGCGAATACTTATGAGTAAAGGCCGGTCCTTATAGTGAGTTTATGAATGGCTGTCCGTATTTATCCATATGTGCAGAAAATATTATCTTTACAAACAAAAAGGAAAATAACATAAGAATTCGTAAGTGGATATGGTTTTATCTATATCAGCTACTGCACTTACCTCAATACAATTATATCCAACTTCCTATCGTATAAGACATATTTATGATTTTTAGTTTTTTTTTAATATTAATACTAAAAGTCCGAACAAATCGGTCCGTCGGAGCGAAAAATTCTCCGATTTTGTACGACTCCGATGATTTTTGCTTCGAGGTATTCTTCCGAAAAGCTGTTCGGAATATTTCTCCGACATTTTGTAACGCATCCCAGCGAATTACATTGAAGTGCGTTCAGGTGCATTTTTCGTTCAATTTTTGAAAGCTAAGTGCAATTATTTTTCCGATTTCCTCCGATACAAATTCTTTGCGGAATATGTTTACGAAGTGAAGTGGAGTAATAGAAAAATGTATGTAATTATATAAAACTATTTATTTAAGTAATTTTTCGTACTAATCGTTTGAATTAGTGTTTCCAGGGTGAGCTCAAAGGAAAAACCACCCCTCAACAGTACGAGCTTCGTCGTCGCCTTTGTGTAGTATTTCTTTCCGATGACACATACCTCGAATGAAATTTGAATCTCCGACTAAGTATGCGTTGCGGAAAATTTTCCGCTCCGACGGATACCTAGATAGGGCAGAATATTTTGTTATTTCTGTCGCCGTCTAAAACCATCACACTGTATTTTGACAGCGGGCAAATTATCCTTTCAGATAACTCTATGACATTTAGATTATAACTTTGCGGAGGTCATTTTAAAACTTGTTGTTTCACTTCTGCCAAATACTTTTTCATGTTTCAAGCTATATGTATCGATGCATTGTTCTGTTGTAGGTTAGAATTACTCCCAATAAGTGTACTATCATTTAAAATGTTCAATTAATGTAAAGTTGGCATATTACTATAAGGCATCTGACAACTGGAGAATTATGAAATCCATACCATTTTCATGATATAACCACCTTTGGAATGTGTCGTGTTTTGCCTTAGTTTTGGCATCAGAGTAATAAAATGTTTGTCCATATACCATCAGCCTTATTCATAAACTCATTATAAGGAGTGTATAAAGTTATGCACTCTTTAAAATGCCTCTAAACGCAAAAACCTTATTCATAAAACCTATGCAACGTTGAATAGAGGTTGAATAAGCTAAACGCCTTTGAGGGTTGAATAGTGCCTGTATAAGGAAATTTTATTATTGATATGACATTTGGACAACATTTGTGAAAAAAATCATAAACAAATTAATTTGAAGTGAAAACGAAAATAAATAGTTTAAAATGCCTTTTAATTATAGTTCTTTTGTGCAAGACATAAATACAATTAACAATATAGGATTCAAAAGACGAAAACAATATAAAGTTCGATTTAACCCTATGACGCTTAGAAACAAAGATTTTCGAGGCAAGTATAGATTTACTAAAGCAAATATGAGAAAATTAATTGATATTGTACGAGCAGATATTGGCACGGACAAAAGAGGAGGACATATTTCTGCAGATCTTCAAGTAATGGCTGCTATACGTTATTGGGGGCGAAATGAGGTATGTATGGCTTTCAAATCCTCTCAACAAAATTTGATTGTAATTTATATGTATGGATTAAGATTCAAGACGACGGTACAGACATTCATGGATTTAGTCAACCTACACTTTGCAGAATATGTAAACGCGTGGCAATAGCGTTTGCTTCCAAAAGGCCTAGATACGTGAAAATGCCAACAACAGTATCTGAACAGATAACAACAATGAATAAGTTATTTGATATTCGCGGATTTCCACAAGTGACAGGTACCATTGACTGCACCCACATTAAAATTCCGAAAGTTGGTGGCCCGTCAGGACAATACTACATTAATAGAAAGGGATACTATTCGCTCAACGTACAAGTAGTGAGCGACGCATCTCTTCAAATCAATGACATTGTTTGCCGCTGGAGAGGAAGTACCCATGATTCACGAATTTTTAGGGAAAGTTGCATCAAACAGCGCTTTGAGGCTGGTGAATTTATGGGTCGTCTGCTTGGTGATGGTGGCTACCCTTGCACAAATATTTTGTTTACCCCACTTTTGAATCCTCGAACGGATGGTGAGAGGCAATATAATAGTGCTCATATAGCAACACGTAACACAGTAGAAAGGTGCTTTGGCGTTTGGAAACAGAGATTTCGAATTCTTCTGTCTGGTATGAGGAGTTCCTTAAAAAATGTGAAAATCACAATCATCGCATTGGCAGTATTACACAACCTTTCAATCGATTTTAAAGACGAGCTCTTATCCGAAGGTATATACCAAAAAATTCAAAAAATATAGATACAAATTAATCATAATTTAACTTTTTCCAAATTTCGTAGATTCCATAGATGACAACACTCCACAAGAAAATCCATTGGAAAGTCAGGAGGCGTTAGAGCAGCAAAATAATAACATTTCACGTCGTGTATTTATGGAACAATTCTTCCCGTGACCACATGCGGATGTAATAACATAAAGGCCTTCTCAAAAAAACATTGTTCAATGCAAATTAAAAAATATTCGGTTCATTTTATTTATGAATTAAAAAACAATGACACAATGAAAAAAAAACATAACAAAACAATGTTAAGAAGGTTCATGTTAAGTGAACAAATACTTCATAAACAACATTATAATTTATAAATAAACACAGTCAAAACTAAAACTCTTCCGGGTATAGGTGTTTAATTTCCATCCATGTATATCGTCCAATGAACAAGCAGTTTTATCGTTCCAAAGCATGACGTTTACTTAATCAAACTTGCTTTGATTTTCAGACTTCACAGAATGTATGTTACTCATACACATACATTTTCACAGACACATGTTAGTGATTGATGGAAATCGGTTGACCGTAAGCCGCTTTATGATTTTACCAGTTACTATTTCAAATTGAATGCTTTTTTTTTATTGCTGTTTGACCCTGGGCTTAGATTGGGAAGTATTTTTAACATACAAATTAATTTACGAAATATATTCACATTATCCATTTCTTTATTAAATTTAAAGTGCATGAAAAATGAAATGCATGTTCTTAATGTTATGCAAGTCCCCGATACACACCTATATTGAGGTCTTAATACAGTGAAGCCAAATAACAAATGGGTATTTGCGAATATGAATTGGTTTGCATGTGAAACCTTCTTTGCGGATGTGTTTAAAACGAATTTTCGGTACATTCCTGTCTTTTTTTCAAAAAACCAGGTAAAGAAGAGATAGGAAACTATCCAGGACTATACGTTTTGCCTACAAGCTAATCCTGGAATTTGCAAGGATTTTGACAGAAAGATTGATCACTACAGTCCAGCCAGATACACACATTCCTTGTTTCACACTCACTTGTTTGCAGCCCAGCTAATTTATGTGTCAAAACGACACTTAAGAAATCGGGTGATAAAGGGGAAGACGTACGAAAGTTCCCTGTCTCTTCTTTACTTGATCACTGTTTATTATTTCGGGTTTCATTCACAAAAAAAAGTGATTATGAACATACCCACAGAAATAGTTGTATAAAGATGGACAAAATTCTTTGCTCTGGCAACGCTGTTGTAGTAAACATGCACTTGTCAAGACTTGCTTGGAATATTAAGCCGCGCAGAATTAAATTTAATTTCAAAAAAATTCTTTAAAATTGTTAAAATATGAGACGCTCTGGTGCGCCGTCCTTGAAATCCTCAATTAACCGAAGAAATGATGCGCTTCCTAAGATTACAACAAAAGAAATCTCAACGAGCTCTGCTCAGGACAGTGAAATCACTTCATCCACATCGACTTGCGTAGGAAAAGAAAATTCATTCCAATTCCAACGAACAGATTTCAACAAAACCCTCTACAACGTCGTTTGGAGGAAGATAACCACAAAGAAACACAAAACATGGGAAGGTGATGGCTCCTTAGAGGTGAGAAATAATCTTTGCATTCTAAAGAGTGAAACTGGACAATTTCTGGGCACATCAAATGCCGTTAAAATAGAAGAACTTATCGAAGGTGCCCTCATTGTTATGGGGGGGAAAGAAGTCGAGATTCAAGAGAGAGTTAAGGATTTCAAGGAATTCTATGCGAATAGAAAACTGATACAGGCATCCAACGAATGGAACGAACCGGAAGAAAAGAAGAAAAAAACTCAGCATAGCGTTTTCCTACCCATGTTTCATTTGACTGCTCTCAAGATGCCGAAGGGTGGTCCGATGAAGTCAGAGAAGAAGCTAAACGTCGATGTGGTTCCTTTGATTCTTCCTACAAGTGATGAGAAACGGTTTAACAAATTGAATCGCCCTGTATACGAAGTACGAGTTGCACCCTCGTTGGTGCAACATTTGCGTCCACACCAGAGAGAAGGAATCTGTTTTCTGTATGAGTGTGTCATGGGTTTCAAGAATCCGGACTACCAAGGTGCTATTCTTGCCGACGAGATGGGCTTGGGTAAAACACTACAATGCCTTGCGCTCTGTCATACCCTCCTTAAGCAGGGACCGTTTGGTGGCGATAGAGTTCTACAGAGAGTTCTGATAGTGACTCCAAGTAGCCTTACGGCCAATTGGAACAATGAAATCAACAAGTGGCTGAAGAACGAACGAATGTATGCGTTTGTCGTTGATGGAAAGCACAAACTCGCTCAATTCTCCCACCAGATGCATATTCCTTTTGTAATCGTCTCCTATGAGATGTTCCTGGGGCATTCGGATGAGTTCCAGGTGCTCGATTTTGATCTGGTTATATGTGATGAAGGTCATCGATTGAAGAACCGTGCCACAAAAGTCTCTATCGCCCTGCAGAAGATGAATATTCAACGTAAGTTGATTTTAACCGGAACACCAATTCAGAATGACCTTCAGGAGTTTTTCACCCTGGCTGACTTTGTGAATTCAGGGATACTTGGAAGCTATCAGGATTTTAAACGCAAATTCGAGAATCCCATTGTACAGAGTCAATCGCAAGATGCCGACGAAGAAATTAAACAGAAGGGCGCACAAAAAGCCGACGAACTCAAGGCAATCTCCAGTCGATTTATTCTTCGTAGGACGCAATCGGTTAACAGCAAGTACCTCCCAAAGAAAAGAGAATATGTGGTGTTTGTCAAGCCTTCTGAGTTACAGCAGTACTTGCTAGTCCAAGCACTGGACTTGTGGGAATCACAAAAGGAGGACATACTCAAGAGTATGAATCCACTGCAAATTATAACAATTCTGAAAAAGATCTGCAACCATCCGTCGTTGATTTGTCGCTCGAAGTCACCCAACATTCTGACGAAGAAACTGGAGAAATTTCTCCCCGATTGGTCGGAAATTGGTCCATTTGATTCTGGAAAGCTCGAAGTCGTTCAAAATTTCCTCACAGACGTCTCTGCCAAAGACGAACGGGTTGTTCTCGTCTCAAATCATACAAAAACTCTCGATATGCTGCAGGGGTTGTGTGACTTCCTAAACATTGAAGTCGCTCGCCTTGATGGCAGCACAGCAGCTGGCGACAGAAACTCTATCGTGACAAAATTCAATGAGGAATCGTCCACCTCTAGGGTTTTTCTACTCAGCGCAAAGGCCGGAGGTGTCGGACTGAATCTGTGCGGAGCATCACGATTGATTTTGTTCGACAACGATTGGAATCCAGCCACTGATCAGCAAGCTATGTCGAGGATATGGAGAGATGGACAGAAGAAAGATGTCAAAATCTATCGGCTGATAACAGTGGGAACGATAGAGGAGACTATATTTCAGCGACAGATTGCGAAAACTACACTGGGCGGATGTGCTATGAAGAACAACGAATTGGGAGAATCGTCGACGAAGTTTTCAGCTGAAGAGCTGACCGATTTATTTGCGTTGCCAATGGATTTTGAGGAGTGCGCCACACATGAGAGTTTGCAGTGCAATTGCCCGATGAATGGGACTGCTACGAATGGAGGTGAGCAAAACAAGGCGTCTCTTCAGATCAATGAGCTGATGAAATGGGAGCATTATAGGAAACCAATAGATAATGCGTTCTTAGAGGTATGTTGCCTATAATTGTAGATTGGCATATAGCTTGGAGAATTTAATATTTTGTTTCATTCTAGGATGCCTGCCTTAGTGCGTCGACGGACAGTATATCATTCATATTCTCTAATCAGACGGAACTTAGTTAGTTGTAATTTATTAAAGTGTTACATTTCTTAAGGCAATTGTGTTTTTTCTGAGACTTTAATGTACGCATGCTATCCGCTGATGCTGTAAGAAGGTAAGTGATTTAATTATTACAAACGTGTAGCACAGGCGATGTCAATATCTAAGTATTTCCTTTTGCATTCATTGTGTGCGTGAATTTATTTTTGGCATAACGAATGGAACCTCTAATTGAACACAGATTCCAAGTCTGACCTCATCGTTTTTAAAGCTTCTCATGACAGTTAGTTTGTCAGGCTTTCGCGGGAGTAGGGAAGCGACAAATATGTTTATTTTCGTAACTTTTGGAATTTCAAGAAGGAGCACTATGCGCGTATTGTCTGAAAATTAATACTTACTTACTTAAGTGGCGCTACAGTCCGGAATGAACCTGGGCCTCAACCAACATGCCTCTCCAATTAGCCCGGTCCTTAGCTAACTGCCTCCAGTTGCGCACTCCAAGTTGGTTGAGGTCGGTTTCCACTTGTGCGCGCCACTTAAGGCGAGGTCTTCCTCTACTGCGTCCGACGTCTGGCTGGGAATCGAAGACTCTGCGAGCCGGAGTATTGGTGTCCATTCGTAATACATGGCCTAGCCATCTTAAACGTCCAATGCGGAGTTTTTTGACCAGGGGCATGTCGCTGTACAGCTCGTATAGTTCTTGGTTGAATCTTCGTCTCCATAGCCCGTCAACGCAAACGGGACCGAAGATTTTTCGAAGAATTTTCCTCTCGAATCTACCAAGGATTTCTTCATCAGCTTTTGATACGGTCCATGCTTCAGCGCCGTAGAGCAGAACTGGGATGATCAGGGTCTTATATAGGATCTCCTTAGTAGTTCGAGTGAGGGCTTTACTACAGCGGTTGGCAAGAGTAATTCTTCGTTTAATTTCTGACGAGATGTTGTTGTCAGAGTTAATAGCGGAGCCGAGGTAGACAAAGTCCCGTATTACCTCAAAGTTATATCTGTCAATGGTGACGTTCTGTCCATTTCGTCGATGTTGTGAGTCCTTTCGTGATGACAGCATATACTTAGTCTTACCTCATTTACTGCTAAACCCATTTTCGCCGCTTCCTTCTCTATACTAGCAAACGTGGCTATGACATCACGTTGAGTCCTACCAATGATGTCAATATCGTCAGCGTATGCTAGTAGTTGCACCGACTTTTGGAAAATTGTGCCTCTGGTGTTGGCTTTGGAGTTTTGCACAATCCTCTCAAGAATCAGATTAAAGAAGTCACATGACAGCGCATCGCCTTGCCTAAATCCTTTTTTGGTATCGAATGTGTCGGTGAGGTCGTTTCCGACCCTGATGGAGCAGCGAGAATTCTCTATCGTCATCCTACACAAACGGACGAGTTTGGGCGGTATACCAAAACTAGACATGGCTCTGTACAGTTCGTCTCTATAAATGCTGTCATATGCGGCTTTGAAATCGGTGAATAGGTGGTGGGTATCGATTTGGACTTCTTGAGTTTTTTCCAGGATCTGCCGAAGTGTGAAAATTTGATAAGGGCCAATCAGGTTGTTGGTAAACGGTTTCAAGCGTTCACATATTACGGCAGATAGGATCTTGTAGGCGATGTTGAGGAGACTTATGCCTAGAGTTGGCGCAGTTCAGAGGGTCTCCTTTTTTGTGGATCGGGCAAACGATGCTGAGGTTCCATTCTTCAGGCATATTTTCATCCGACCAGATTTGGCTTATGAGTTGGTGGATGTTACTTACCGTCATTTCCGGCAGCCTTGTTAAGCTTGAGTTTAGATATAGCTATCCTCACTTCACTTAGGTCGGGTGGTTGGCAGTTTTCGAAGTTGTTGCCAATATTGAATGGTTCGTTCTGCCTGACAGCGGAATGTTGTTCGTCATCGCCGTTTAACAGTCTGCAGAAGTGGTTCTTCTATATCCTCAGCATCGACTGTGTCTCAACTACAATATTTCCTTGTTCATCTCGACAGGATTCTGTTCAAGCCTTGTATCCTTGGCTTTGACGTTTTACACTTTGGTAAAACTTGCGAACATCGTTCCTGGAGTAGCACCTCTCTATATCCTCGATCGCGCGCTTTTCTTGCTCTTTTTTCTTCTTGCTGAAAAGCCGATGTTCTTCCCTTCTTCTTTGCCTATAGAGCTCAATGGCAGCTCTCGTCTTCACCTGCAGCTTAGCCTTGTAGGCCTCGTTCTTGGCTGCGAGCATCTGTCGGCATTCCTCATCAAAGCAGGGGTTTCTTGCTGGTGGGCGCGAGAAACCTAGCACATCAGTTGCGGCTGATCTAATGGCCTGTTGGCATCGTTGCCATTGCTCTTCGACATTCGATGCTGGTGGTATGGTGTTAATCGAGAGGTTAAGGGATACGCGTTGTGCGAAGGTCTTGGCGGTCTCTTGCGATTGCAGTCTTCCGACATTAAATTTTTTCACAGTATTTCTGGATTGTTGTGGCGTGGTGGATATCCGCATTCTTACCTTGGCTGCTACAAGGTAGTGATCCGAGTCGATGATAGCTCCTCGGAATGTTCGGACATCCAAAATACTGGATGCGTGCCTCTTATCTATCGCAATGTGATCAATTTGGTTGACCGTTCGTTGATCTGGAGACCGCCATGTCCCCTTATGGATATCGTGGTGCGGGAACCGTGTGCTGGCTATAGTGGCATTTCGTTCCGTAACGAAATCAATTAGCCTAAGTCCGTTACCAGACGTGTTGTCGTGTAGGCTATGTTTTCCGACAATACTTCTAAAGATGTCTTCTCTTCCTACCTTTGCGTTAAAATCTCCCAGCACGATTTTAACATCGTACTTCGGTAGTCGTTCATAGGTTTTGTCAAGGAGCTCCTAGAAGCAATCCTTAGCTATATCATCTTTTTCTTCCGTCGGAGCGTGAGCGCATATAAGGCTTATGTTGGCGAATCTGGCCTTGATGCGGATTGTTACTATGCGTTCGCTAATGTCTTGGAAACATAAGACTTCTTGCCTATGTCTGGCACTTCTAACAAATCCGCATCCGAATAGTCGCTGTTTCTGCTCACTATAACATGGTCCGTAGTAGATGTCACAGTTTTTCATCCTCTTTTTGCCCAGCCCATCCCATCGTATTTCCTGGATGGCAGTAATGTCTGCTTTGTAGCAGTTTAGGGCTTCCGCTAGTTGTTCGCCTGCACCTCTCCTGTTTAATGTTCTCACATTCCAGGTGCAGATACGAACGTCGTTGTCCTTTTTTCGTTTAGCAGGGTCGTCAACAATAAAATAAGTCCTTTCCGAGGCTATTGGTTGCTTCGTAACCATATTTTTTTCTGTGGGTGGGTAGTTAACCCAAAGCACAACCCCCAACCTGGAGGGCCAGTTCCAATTTATTAGATACCCCTAGGACACGGGGCCATCAGTATCCACTACGGGATTGAGCGCTGCCGTTGGCCTTTCGGTTCATCCGCCACCATCTCTGTTCAAGGGGCCTGACTAACCCTTGAAATTCCTAGACAACCTGTTGTCCGAATATGTCAGAGCAGCTCATCTAGGTTCGCCTGGGACAGCAGGCCGGGTATTCTTCCGTGCCATTCTCACCAGGGTGTTTATAGTGTTGCTGTTTTTCGTTGTGTTATCAACACTCGCACTTATCGTTTAGCAAGTCAAATCCGGTTGGATGAGACCAGTACCCGATGGTTACCACTTGGAGGTAAAAATAAGCACATTTGATGTGTAGTCAGAGTTACAACACTGGGCATTGCCAAGTTAACGCCAATCAGAGTCTACCCTCGTTCTACAACCCCCAACCATCAATTAAAATGAAAGTCGCATGTAAAAAGGAAATGCGAAGAACTTAAAAATAAATACAGAGCACTGTATTGGTTGCTCGGCAAATATTCGAAGCTTAACCTCGATAACAAGCTGCTATTATAAAGGGTGTTTTTTTTTTTAGAGGTATAGAACTTCGAATTGAAATAAAACACAAGCAAATCGTTTTAATGTCCATCAATTTGGCTTTATTGGAAGGATAATTTTATGCCATTAATGTTTAAATGTGATTTCGGCAATGTGTCCACCGCGGCTGGTTCGAATAAAGCCAAATCTAGGGGTCCAATTTTCAACCACTTTTTCGAGCATTTGGGGCCGTATGTCAGCAATAATGCCACGAATGTTGGCTTCCTAACGTTTCTGCTTTGTTGGCGTAGACGAAGGACTTTACATATCCCCAAAGAAAATAATCCAATGGTGTCAAATCACATGATCTTGATGGCCAATTGACAGGTCCATTCCGCGAAATTATGCGCTCATCGAATGTTTCCTTCAATAAATCGATTGTGGCATGTAGCGCCGTCTTGCTTGAACCACATCTCATCCACATTCATGCCATCCAATTCGGGAACAAAATAGTCGGTTACCGTGGCTCTATACCGGTCTCCATTAACGGTAACTGACTCTCCAGCATCATTTCGGAAGAAGTATGGCCCAATGACTCCACCAGTATGGCACACCAAACGGTCAGATTTTGTGGATGTAATGGCGTCTTAAGGGTCTCATGTGGATTCTCTTCACTCCAAATGCGGCAATTTTGCTTGTTGGCGTAGCCATTCAACCAAAAATGAGCCTCATCACTGAACAAAATTTTGCACTGAAGATCAGCATCGAGATCAATCTCATTTTCGGCCCATACACCAAAATCACGACGCATTGCATCGCGGCTTAAATTCTTGCACAAGTTGGATCTTGTAAGGTCGTAAGCCAAGATCTTTGCGCAAAATCTAAAGTTGATGGACAAAGCTCCAATTGCTGTGCACAGTGGCGAATCGATTCATTCGGGTCCTCTTCAACAGCGGCAATTGTTTCTTCGGTGCGCACTGTTCGACGTCTCTGCGGATGCGTATTATCACATAGAGTAAGCGTAGCGAACCATACTGAACATAAATGACATTAGAGTTGCCCGATTTGACCAACTTTCGAAAACCAAATGTTAAGACCATTCGTCAATGCGCCGTGGTACGTAAGGAACGAAGATCTACGCAAAGATCTGGGTATTCCCGAGATTAAACATGACACGAAAAATGTTGCACAGTAACATAAAAACCGTTTATTAGGACACGTTAACACAACGGTCCTCAAATTCTTGACGAAACATATTTATTGCCGCGACTTTAAAGAACTAAAACCTTGGATTTGGCCCGATAATAACAAACCGCGATATAATTTGCGGAATAAGCAGGAACTCTCAAATGAAAGTTACCTGCCAAACATTGACATATACTCGTGATAAAAAAATTAGTAAGTCGCATACTAAGTTGGAATACAACAAAAAGGGTGATGGTTTTAGTGAGTTTAAATTGCACACTACTGTGGGCACGTGTTTATTGTGTCTATGAAGATTTCGACCAGCCCACGAAAAAAAAGAAGCTGTGGAGACGAAGATGAAAATGAGTCGGTACATTTGTTGTGGCACAACTTTACATGAACACCGTTTATTCTGGGGCTCTATTTCATAAAACGAAACGAACGGCAAGTAAACGAATCAGAAGTAAACGATAGTCACGACAAAGCGCGATTGTGTAAAACGAGAAATTTATGACAGCTCAACGAAAACGAAAGCTATACGACTGCCCAATACCAGTCGTAAGAAATTACGAGTATCGTAAAATCAAGAACGATACTCGTTTTATGTAATCGAATTTCAACGAGAACGAAGTGTTTTCAACGATATTCGTTTTATTAAATATGGCCCCTGCATGGGAGCACCGATAGTTTGAAAGAGATACTTTTATCAGCCATTGCAAGAGTTATCGACAGATCCAAGTGGTTCTACCATGTACAGAATTGGTACGCCCTTCTGAAACCTACTCTGTGTTCCAAGTAATTTTTAACTTTCATGGAATTGTCGAGCAGTACGAGCAGCGTCGATTAAATCTGGTATTTAGTTTTCAGTTTGAAATTTGTATAATTTCCAATAAAAGGATGTTATCCGTGAAACCATTGCTAAACAGAAACGTGTTAGGTCTCCATGAAAACTGTAAAATTTCTTTACACAGCAATTTTTTGCTTCTACTTAATAAATAGACACCAACATTACGCATAGTCCTTAGAATCTGTATCAAAATCTATACCCATGCCTTACCATAGCTTCCTTCTTTGTAATCTATATCTAACACCATTAAAGACCTTTCCAATTCAACATAAACTTGGCACCCACTACAAAATATAAACCCCACCTTCAAGTATCCTCTTCAGAGTTCTGTTAAGCGTTTGTGTATTTGTGTTAATGAATTATTTTCTTTTCAAAAATTCTCAATAAATAAACGTATTAAATGTCATATGGAAAACATCTGGCCATTCCTTTCATCCAAGTCGACTTTAATCATCACTCTCCAGCGAGATATTGCTACCGAATCGCTGATACAAATGTGCTTTCAGTTCGGCCATATCGGCTTTGATTTCGTTGCTCTTCTTCTCGATACCCTTGACTTCCAATTGAATCTTTTCTTTCGCTTCAGCAAGGAGTTCCTACAAGAGCCAAATTGTTAGAAAATAAATTGCTAATGACATCACTGCCGCGGAACTTACTTGAGTTGTTGAGAGATTGTGCGAGAGGAATACTTCACCAAACAGGAATGGAATCAATTCATCTTCATCGAAGAGCTCGATTTCTTCGCACGCTTCCTCCAGATTTTTCAATTCATTGTTTCTTTGATCGAGCTCAGCCTTTAGGTCGTCCATACGTGCATTGTGCTTGGCGAAACGATTGATTTTCTGTTGATCTTCGAATGAGATGTGAACATCATCCTGTGGGTGGAGTTGTGAGGTTATTTGTTAACAATGTAGACAATTTGTTAATTTTGTAATAATTGCTGAATTGTGTGTGAAAATAGAGGATTTAATTACAGCTTGTAGGTTTCCAACTTTTGCGGCCATTATGGGAGTGATTAATTATTGGTTTTAATGGAAAAACGACACAGGTGATGAATTTTTTCTTCCTTTGGTCGGCGAGGAAATATTTTCTTGACAATGTGAAATGTCAAAACAATTGTCAGGGGTGCCAACAGTCAAGCTGTTTGGTTGATTTCTCTCTATTACATGGCAATGATGTGCGGGGCATTGAAGAGATAGACATTTTGTTGTATTGTTAATTCCGGTGGGGAGAAGTAAACATTGGAAGAAATTAATTTTTGAATTTCAATAATAATAAATAGAAAACATTTTTGGAATGCCTGAAATACATTGAAACATTAACGGCAACATTAAAATTGTTTTAAAATTACTAAGGGTATTCATGCAACGTCGTAATTTTATTACGGGCGAAAGATTGTAATTTTATGATGACGTTTCCTGAACGGCCCTTAAACTGCACCACTAAATAATGCGGTAACCCACTGAATTCAATCTCATTTTAGTAATTTATTTATTGATAAAATATTGTTCCTATTGTTCTCTTTCCGTTCTCGATAATTGTTTTCAGTTTAGCGCATACGTTTGATGTGTGAAAGTGACTGATTAAATGTCAAAATAGCATTTCAAAAGTTTACCATCTTATAGCGTTTTCGATTGGGATACAAAAAGCACTCTTTTTATACTCTAGATCTATTTTTTCGTTTTCGATTGGGATACAAAAATCACTCTTTTTTTTACTCTAGAGTACTTTTGAAGAGTCTGGATTCCAAGTCAGATTTACACCAACATGCACCAACACAAAACATTTAACATCTGACTTATGTCAATTTGAAGTTTGCATTTCGCAGTTTGATTTGTGTTTTTTATTATTTCTGCAAAAACTATAATTAGAAACTAAAATATTTTTGGATAATCATGTTCTAAAATGCATAAGCTTTGTTTTGACACCAACTCGCCAATGGTTGACTTTATAAAAAAGCCGCAATGAGTAAAAGAAAAATTCAAATGATGGTTTTCATTGATAGCTTAAAGCTATAATTGCGGCCTAAAGACAAACCATAAGCTGTCAAATGGCACACTAACACACACAGAAAACCAGAGTAACCTCTTTAATGTTCGACTGGGACGGGTAAAATCTGAAATCTGAGAGTAAATCTAAAAATCCCAATCGAAAACGCTATTAGTTTACGCACCCAATTGCTGTGAGAAAATTCCGATGTTGTTGGAAAAGATTTCCCATACAAATTTTGACAGTTCATTTATCACGTTTACAACGTTTACGACGACTTTCTACTGTGTTCGCCGACTTTGTTTATGCGTGATGTATCATACAAAATACACCATCAATACAAATCACCCTGTTGTTGATTTGTATGATGCAAATGAATACAAAGTCAGCAACTGAAATTTTGTAGAAGAGTTAACATTTTAATCGAAGAGTTGTCGGTTTATTACACACAAGTATGCAGATCGCTATTTTTATTATTTAATCAATACTTGATGAAATTTGACGATGTGGTAAATTAACTGTCAACTGTGTAGACATCTATATATGGAGGTACTTATGGGTTTTAACGTCATGATCGTAATCCCTTATCAACATTTAAAAAACGTTAGGAAAGTTATGACAAACTTATGCCCCCTTATTCACAAACGCTAATTAGCTAATCAGTGACTAACTTTTGACATTTACTCAACTATTTCTAATGGGGAAAACTGTCAAGTTATCCATTGATTATCTAATCAGCGTTTATAAATACGGGGGATGATGTTGTTCGCTTTTAATTTGCATTTTCCAATTGAATGACATATTCAATGACGCTTGTGAAGCGGTTGTCGTCGTCACCTCTAGTTTTCGAAAACTGAAAATGTATGGGAAAACTTGAGTTTCGGGTATTTGTGCGAAAACACAGCTTTCGGTTCAGTGCATTATACTGCTGTTTTTTTTTTTGCTATGGAAAAACTTTAGTGATTTTAGCTTTGGGATTTATTCTAAAAAAAATATTAAAATATCAACAAAAAATATTGAATATTTTTTTGAGAAAAATCAAAATAATTGGCAACCACTTATTCATTATAATTCGATAAAACTATTGGCACGATTATAAGTTTGGTGCTAAAAATTGATAACGGTTTTTAGTAGAGGGGTCAAAAACAAGAATTTTTTACTATAGGAGGAGGGGGGTCTATCACGCCTCGTTTAGGAGGTAGGGGCAATTTAAAAAAAAAAAATATGACTTAAAATGAAATAAAATATATTTAAAACGAGTGGTGGGTGCACGACTGGGTCGTACGCAACTTTCTATTTCACAGCGAGTTAGGCATTAGATCAAATAGTACGCATTTTGATTATTTATGCTTAAAATGATATAAATAATGTCAAAATGTGATTATACGAACGTTTACTCCGAAATTTGAAGGAATCGGTTTCTATGTGAATAATAATTATTTTTCGTTATTGGCCAAAACTGAAAATTTCGTTTAGTGATAGTTGGGCTACAACTAATTATGTGGAATTGTTTAAAACTGTAATGGTAGTATATATATTAAATTTCATTTAATTTGTCTTAGTAGTTTGCGAGAAATTAACAATTTTCTTTATATGGCCTAAATGACAAAATCCGTTATATGTATTTTCTCGAAAAAACTGGGTATGCAGTTTTGTTGGAACTAATATGCTTATAGTATATATAAAGTTTAATCAAAATCGTTAGAGTCGTTTTCGAGAAAATTGAGGTTATGTGTAATTTTTATATGGCAGGTACCGTTATTAACATGGCTAAAAGCAAACTCTTACTCTCTCTTACAAAGAGAAAGATATTGTTTTCGTGAAAATTTTCTACCTCGAGATTTTGATTGATTCTAACATTACGATGATAGCGGAGACTAAAAAAGTGGTTTTTGGAATTCCGTCCGTCGGTCCGTCGGTCCGTAATGGTCTCCCAAGCCTAAACGGCTGGACCGATTTTCTTCAAACTTCGTATCCAAGCTTGTTTTGGTCATAATTCTAGGCCATTTTTTGTTTGCTTTTAGCCATGTTAATAACGGTACCTGCCATATAAAAATTACACATAGCCTCAATTTTCTCGAAAACGGCTCTAACGATTTTGATTAAACTTTATATATACAATAAGCATATTAGTTCCAACAAAACTGCATACCCAGTTTTTTCGAGAAAATCCATATAACGGATTTTGTCATATAGGCCATATAAACAAAATTGTTAATTTCTCGCAAACTATTATGTCAAATTGAATGAAATTTAATAAAATACTACAATTACAGTTTGAAGCAATTCCACATAATTAGTTTTAGCTCAATTATCACTAAACGGAATTTTCTGTTTTTGGCCAATAACGGAAAATCATTATTATTCACATTGACATCGATTCCTTAAAAATTCGTTGTAAACATTCGTATTAATACATTTCGACATTAATTATATCATTTTAGCATCAATAATCAAAATTCTTATGATATGATCTAACGCCCAACTTGCTGTGAAAGAGAAAGTTGCGTACGACACAGTCGTGCTCCCACTACTCGTTTTTTCTTAAGTTCGTTGATCTAATAAATTCTTAATCGAAAACTGAAAACTAGATGATTTTATATCTTCTAGTTTTTGAGACAATTGAAAATTACTAAAATTAATTCGGTGTATAAACAGTGAGATGCCTATTAATAATAATGTTACCCCCCTTCTTGGGCTCACTGTAGGATTTGGGATGAGTGCGAGGTTTTTTTTCTGTGTTGTAAAATGTTAAACACTTGATTTGCTGTACCTTATCTACAAAGATGAACATTAATCCTCTAAGTGAGATACCAAAAAACAAAAATCATACAAAAATAGTTTTAGTAATCTTTAATTTTCACGATAACTAGAAGACATAAAACTATTCGGTTTTGTGCGTTTGATTCAGAATTGAGAATTAAGCACTTCATTTCACAATTTTGAAAAAAAATTGGTTTAAATTTTTTGTTGGCATTTTTTTTTATTATAATTTTGAGTTTGCATGCGAATTTTTCAAAAACTATTGATATCAATAATTCAATTTAAATTGAGGATTAAAGAACTGGTTTCTGACTTTCAGAAACGGGATAATACTTCATTGTTAGTGTTTCCGTTGTTTTTTAATATTTTTTTTTTCATTTTAAGTCATTTTTTCTAAAATTGCCCCTAACTCCAATACCGGGCGAGATAGATGCCCCCCGTCCCATAGTAAAAAATGCTTGTTTTGACCCCTCTACTAAAACCCGTTATCAATTTTTAGCACCAAACTTATCGTACTTTCCCCAAACTATTAGCCGAATGCGATTCGAAATACAAATTTCAAACTGCTGAAGTAAGGGAGCTGTCAAGTGTCAATTGTGTTATAGCGTTTTAGATTGGGATTTTCAGATTTTCTCTCAGATTTAAGATTTTTACTCCTCTCAATCGAATATAAAAGAGATTTGTGTGTGTATTAGTGTGCCATTTGACATCATCAGTGAAATTTGTCACCGAATGCCTTTCGTTTTTTCCAAACAATTTTTGCAGTTCAAAATAATCTCCAGCGTAAGATGAATCCAAGATACTGTCGCTTGATGTAGATGATGATGATGATAATGATGAGGAAGACGACGATGTAGATTAGGATGAATATTATAATAATTTATTTAATATTGATTCCATTTTTCTTTCAATAAACTTATTTAATTTCAAAGCACTCCAAATACATAAAACACAAATCAAACTACGAAATGCAAACTGACATAAGTCAGATGTCAATTTTTTTTTTATTTCAGTCGAAAACGCTATTAGTTTCGGTGCAAGTAGGCGTAAAATATATATAATGGATATTATTTTTAAAAAGATCAAATTTCAGATCAAAATTAAAATTTACCAATGGAGAACACCATAAAAAACGTACCCAAAAAGTGGACGTGGCTGAAAAAGTTACGTTATGATAGATTCTTTTTAAAATTTCTTTTTAAATGTTTTTTGTTTTTTTTTGTTTCTGAAAATTAACATGGTGATTGGTTGAATTCTGACGTCCACATTTTAAGCGGATCAAATCTTGAAGTGATATTGATGATACTTATACATGGAGGGTCAAAAGTAGGCTTGGCTTCCATTTTGTTAGAAATACAAAAAAAAACTGAACGTCAATTTTTTGGTTTCTTAAAAATACTTCAACGAAATTCTATGGAATGTATTAACAACATTTTTAGACAGTTGTTCACATCTCCTCCTTATGCACGTCTACTTTTGCGTACGTTCATATTAAATATTGGATAAGGGTATTATACGATTCCCACAGCTATTTGTAACAGTGCGTAGGGCACTTAGCTTAGCAAAACAAATGGAATCCAAATCCAAACCTAAAATTCCAACTGTTTGCTCTACCGAACGCTATTCCTACCAGTCCTACTCTACGGATTTTTTTCAGGCGGAGACCCTCAACGGATCTGGAGGCCGCTATGTAAGTATTTATGGATCCATGCGAAATCACAAATTAATCCGTAGGTGGCACACGCTACCTACTACTTGGCAAAACAGAGATTTTCTGATTTTTCGTCTCCTCACACTTTCTGCTGAAATATTAAAGCTGGTTATTTTGTAAGAAGCGAATCAATTATTATTATTATTATAAGCTGTGATGGTTGGATGTAGTAGCACGAGGGCAGACTCTGATTGGCTTTAACTTGGCAATGCCCAGTGGTTGTAACTCTGACTACACATCAACTGTGCTTATTTTAACCTCCATGTGGATTTGACTTACTAAACGAAAAGTGCGAGTGTTGATAACAAGAGCAAAAACAGCAACCCTATACACAACCTGGTCAGAATGGCACGGAATACCCGATCTGCTGTCCCAGCTGAACCTAGATGAGCTGCTTCGACATATTCGGACAACAGGTTATTTAGTAATCTCAAGAGTAAGTCAGGCCCCTTGAACAGAGATGGTGGCGGATGAACCGAAAGGCCAACGGCAGCGATCAATCCCGTAGTGGATATTGATGGCTCCGTGTCCTAGGGGTATCTAATAAATTTTAACTGGCCCTCCAGGTTGGGGATTGTACGTTGGGTTAACTATCCACCCATAGAAAAAACCTATTTTTACGAAGCAACCAAAAGCATCGGAAAGGACTGATTTTATTGTTGACGACCCTGCTAAACAAAAAAAGGACAACAACGTTCGTATCTGCACCTGGAATGTGAAAACATTAAACAGGAGAGGTGCACGCGAATAACTAGCGGAGGCCCTTAGCTGCTATAAAGCAGACATTACTGCCATCCAGGAAATACGATGGAATGGGCCGAGCAAAAAGGGATGAAAAACTTTGACATCTACTATGGACCATGTTATAGTGAGCAGAAACAGCGACTATTCGGATGCGGATTTGTTATAAGTGACAGTCTTAGGCAAGAAGTCTTATGCTTCCAATTCATTAGCGAACGCATTGTAACAATTCGCATCAGGGCCAAATTCGCCAACATAAGCCTTATATACGCTCATGTCCATGAGGAAAATGATGATATAGCGAAAGATTGCTTCTACGATGAAAACCTATGAGCGACTACCGAAGTACGATGTTAAAATCGTGCTGGGAGATTTAAACGCAAAGTAGGAAGAGAAGACACCTTTAGCAGTATTGTCGGAAAAGACAGCCTTACAAGACAACACGTCTGGCAACGGACTTAGGCTAATTGACTTCGCTACGGAATGAAATGCCACTATGGCCAGCACACGGTTTTCTCCTCTCGATATCCTTAAGGGGACATGAAGGTATCCACATCAACGAACGGTCAACCAAAATGATCACATTGCGATAAACAAGAGGCACACATCCAGTATTTTGGATGTCCGAATAGGGCTAACATCGACTTGGACCACTTCCTTGTTGCAGCCAAAGTAAGAATGCGGATATCCACTTCGCCACAATAAGCCAGAAATACCTACTGTGAAACATATAATGTCGAAAGACTGCAATTGGAAGAGACCGCCAAGGCCTTCTCGCAACGCGTATCCCTTAACCTCTCGATTTACACCATACCACCAGCATCGAATGTCGAAGATCAATGGGAACGATGCCAACAAGCCATTAGATCGATCGGTTTCTCGCTCCCAAAAACAAGAAACCACTGGTTTGATGAGGAATGCTCACAGCCAACATCGAGGCCTACAAGGCTAAGCTGTAGGTGAAGACGAGAGCGGCCATTGAGCTCTATAGGCAAAGAAGAAGGAAAGAACGAACCATTCAATATTGGCAACAACAGCGAACACTGCCAACCAACCCGACCTAAGTGAAGTGAGGATAGCAATATCTAAACTCAAGCTTAATTAGGTCGCCGGAAATGACGGCATTACCGCTGAACTTTATAAAGCTGGCGGAGATGACTTGGTAAGTAACATCCACCAACACATAAGCCAAATCCTCTGTACTGCACCAAACTGCAGAGGCATAAGGCCAGGAAAGTCCACAACCGATCAAATTATCACTCTTCGGCAGATCCTGAAAAAAACCTAAGAAGTCCAAATCGATACCCACCACCTATTTATCGATTTCAAAGCCGCATATGACAGCATTTATAGAAACGAACTATACAGCGCCATGTCTAGTTTTGGTATACCGCCCAAACTCGTCCGTTTGTGTAGGATGACGATAGAGAATTTTCGCTGCTCCATCAGAGTCGGAAACGACCTCACAGACACATTCGATACCAAAAAAGGATTTAAGCAAGGTGATGCGCTGTCATGTGACTTCTTCAATTTGATTCTCGAAGAGAGGATTGTGCAAAACTCCCAAACCAACACCAAAGGCACAATTTTCCAAAAATCGGTGCAACTACTAGAATACGCCGACGATATTCTGACATCATTGGTAGGAATCAACGTCATGTCATACCCACGTTTGCAAGTATAGATAAGGAAGCGGCAAAAATGGGTTTAGCAGTAAATGAAGGTAAGACTAAGTATATGCTGGCAACACGAAAGGATTCACAACATCGACGAATTGGACAGAACGTCACCATTGACAGATATATCTTTGAGGTAGTATGGGACTTTGTCTACCTCGAATACTCTTGCCAACCGCTGTTTCTTAGGGTTAAGAAGGCAATTTAGTAGTAAAGCCCTCACTCGAACTACCAAGGAAATCCTATATAAGACCCTGATCATCCCAGTCCTGCTGTATGGCGCTAAAGCATGGACCGTATCAAAAATGGATGAAGAAATCCTTGGTCGATTTGAGAGGCAATTCTACGAAAATCTTCGCCCCTGTTTGCGTTGACGGGCAATAGAGACGAAGATTCATTCACATGCCCCTTGTCAAAAAACTCCGCATTGGATATTTAAGATGACTAGGACATGTAGAACGAATGGACACCAATACTCCGGCTCGCAGAGTCTTCGATTTCCAGCCAGACGTCGGACGCAGTAGAGGAAAACTTCGCCTTAAGTGGCGCGCTCAAGTAGAAACTGACCTCAACAAACTTGGAGTGCGCAACTGGAGGCAGTTAGCTAAGGACCGGGATAAATGGAAAGGCATGTTGTTTGAGGCCCAGGTTCATTTAAAAGAAATATAAAATATAAAATTTAAAAGAAATTCCGTTGTTCGGATTTCTATGAGTTTTGTTTGAAATTGTACTTAAGTTTCAGTATTTCTTTTTTTTATATATATATCTTTAGCTACAAAGATCAAGGGGTTTAACCCGTCTTAATCTCCGTCTTAATTTCTTAATTAACATGACTGAGAAGCCTATCTCTGTGTCTTAGAGCTACTTTTTTAGCTTCATCTTCAAATATTTCAATATATAGATCTCTATGTAGATCGGTATTACGTATGTACCATGGTGCGTTAACTATGCTCCGTAG
The DNA here is from genome assembly GCA_932526625.1 of Rhingia campestris. Classification (NCBI taxonomy): domain Eukaryota; kingdom Metazoa; phylum Arthropoda; class Insecta; order Diptera; family Syrphidae; genus Rhingia; species Rhingia campestris. The sequence continues at coordinate 56,860,751 of OW052184.1, forward strand.
TACTTTGTTTTGGAAGGTTTGTATTCTTAGTAAGTTTGTCTTGCATGTGCATGCCCACAGCTGGAGCCCATAGGTCCATACTGGTTTAAGAATTTGCTTATATAGCAATAATTTATTGTAGTTGAATAAGGGTGAGTATCTCCCAATAAGCCAATACATTTTACTATAGTGGATGTTTAACTCATCTCTTTTTTTCTTTACATGTGCTTTCCAGCGCAGTTTGGCGTCAAGAGTCATCCCTAAATATTTAGCTGTATTTGAATATTCCACTACATTACTACTTATGTATACTGGAATGTGTGGTACATTTTTTAACATAAAATTTAAATAAACTGACTTCAGGTCATTTAATCTGATCTGCCAATTTTTAGTTCATTCTGAGATATTGTTGACTGCCTTTTGTAGCTTTTTTGTAGCTGTTTCGGCAGTTTCTCCTACAGAAAGTATAGCAGTATCATCTGCAAAGGTAGCTAGAGTGATTTCGTCACTTTCTGGTAGATCACTAGTGAATAGGAGATATAGTACTGGACCTAAAACACTGCCTTGAGGTACACCAGCCTTAATTTCTCTTAATGTTGAGTACGTTGTTTCTTGTTTAATTCTGAAAAATCGCTGTAAAATATACGACTTCAGTATTTTTAAATACTGCTTCGGCAGTTGCTTTTGTAATTTATGGATCAATCCTTTGTGCCATACTTTGTCGAAAGCTTGTGATATATCAAGAAATATTGTAGAGCATACTTTTTTCTCTTCAAAAGCATTTTCAATTTTATCATTGATTCTATGCACTTGGTCAATTGTTCAGTGTTTATTCCTGAACTCAAATTGATGGCTTGGTACAAGCGATTTTTCTACAATAATATCTTGCAGGCGTTTTACCAGCATCTTTTCGAATAGCTTGGACAACATTGGCAGTATCGATTTTGGCCTATATGAGGTTACTTCGCTAGGTGGTTTACCTGGTTTTGGAATCATTATAACCTCCACTCTTAATCTAAATACAGCGTTTATGATCTGCGCTAGATGTTTCAGTATTTTTTTTGAGAATTGTTTTAAAATTTCCCCTGTTATTAAATAAAACCCTGGGGCCTTTTTTATGTTTATACCTTCTTTTATTTCTTTGGCAAGTTCGTCAGACGTAACCGGCCGAATTGGTACATCTTCCTGGCACGTTTCTTCCATTCCTTGATAGTCTTTATCTTTTGGAAGACGCCTTCAAGATGCTCAGCAAAAGTATTTGCTTTTTCTTGACTGCTTATTGCCCAGTTTCCTTCTCTGGTTTGCACTGGTGGGATGTGAGCTGTTGGCCTGTTCATTTTCTTTGTTGCCTTCCAGAGCGAGTAGTCAGTACTTGCATCATTTGTGAGGCCTGTAAGGTAGTTTTTAAGTGACTCATTTCTAAATTCAATTATTGCTTTTCTGAGTTTACTATTTAGCCTGTTTAGTTTGTTTTTGTCAATTGGCGCCCTTGTTTGTTGCCAACGTTTTCTAGCTTTTCTATTTTCTGCAATAATTTCACATATTACAGGAGGATATGAATTTTGTTTTATTTTGTTTTTTATTTTTGGAGTTGCAGCCCATGCAGCTTTTTTGTATATTGAGTGTAAATAATTGCACTGCTTCCTCTATTTGCTCTTCTGTTTCAATAGCTATCATTTCGGTATTTTCTTCCAACTTCTCTCTGAAGTAGCTCCAGTCAGTTAGCTTATTAACTAGTTTTGGACTTTGTTCTTTCATTATTATTTTATCGCCAAGTGTGAAAAGTATTGAAGAGTGATCTGACTGTAGGTCTGGCCCTTCTTCCACATTTATATTATTTGAGGAGATATTTTTTGTTATAAAGAAGTCGACAAGATCTGGGGTTTTATTCCTATCTGTTGGCCAGTAGGTAGGTTTTCCCGCCGAATGATATTTACTGCCACATTCTTTAATTGTTTCAAGTAAAGCTCTTCCTCTAGTATTCGTTAGTCTAGATCCCCAATACTTATTTTTGGCATTAAAATCTCCCCCCGCAATGAATCTATTGTGAAATATATCTAGAAGACTTTTAAAGTCATTTTTCTGTATTCTATAGCTAGGGGAACAGTATACTGATGCAACTGATATCTGCCCACTGTTCTTTTTATTCTTATGGAGATCCCTTGAATCGCACATGGCTGGAATTTGGTTTCTAACGGGTGATTTTTTAGCTGGTTTGGTTTTGGCAACACTGGTTTTGACAGCTGACGTGTGTTTAGTACCTTGTGTCACTGTCAAACAGCTTCAGTTTGGTTTGCAATTTAACCATGGATCGTCTTACAAATGAACAACGCTTGCAAATTATTGAATTTTACTATCAAAATTCGTGCTCGGTTCGAAATGTTCATCGCGCGCTGCTTCCATTTTATGATCGGCATTCTCGACCTTCTGAGCAGTCTATTCGGAAGATTGTGACCAAATTTCGCACCAAATTTACTTTGTTGGACATTAAACCACCAACACGTTAACGTACTGTGCGTAGTGAAGAAAATATTGCGGCCGTATCAGCTAGTGTGACAGAAGACCGCGAAATGTCGATTCGGCGCCGTTCCCAGCAGTTAGGCCTTTGTTACAGCACTACGTGGAAAATTTTGCGGAAGGATTTGGGCGTAAAGCCTTTTAAAATACAGCTGGTGCAAGAACTAAAGCCAGCCGACCTACCACAACGCCAAATTTTTGGTGAATGGGCTCTTGGAAAGCTGGCCGAGGATCCGTTTTTTTATCGAAGAATTGTGTTCAGCGATGAGGCTCATTTTTGGTTGAATGGGTACGTAAATAAGCAAAATTGCCGCATTTGGAGTGAAGATCAGCCAGAAGCATTGCAACAGCTACCAATGCATCCCGAAAAAGCCACTGTTTGGTGCGGTTTATGGGCCGGCGGCATTATTGGGCCATATTTCTTCAAAGATGATGCGAATCGCAGCGTTACTGTCAATGGTGAACGCTACCGAGCGATGATAACAAACTTTTTTTTGCCCGAAATGGAAGTTCTTGACTTGCATGATATGTGGTTTCAACAAGACGGTGCCACATGCCACACAGCACGCGAAACAATGGCGCAATTGCGAGGCGAGTTTGGTGAACAGTTAATTTCACGTTTCGGGCCGGTCAATTGGCCGCCTAGATCGTGCGATTTGACACCATTAGATTATTTTTTATGGGGGTATGTCAAGGCTAATGTCTATAGGGACAAGCCCGCTTCGATTGACGCACTGGAAGCTAACATCCATGCATTCATTCGTGAGATACCGGCCGATATGTGTGAAAGAGTATGCCAAAATTGGACTCAGCGGATGGGCTACCTGAGACGCAGCCGCGGTCAACATTTGCATGAAATTATCTTTAAACATTAAATTGCAAGGTTCAAACTATCGATTCAAATAAATATTTCATTCATTTTTTCGAATTTTTTGTGTTTTTTTTTTTTTTTTTAAAGTTCTAAACCTCTTAATCACCCGTTATATGGTGTTCAATCTCGTTTTTTATTAAGACTGCAGCCCCTCCTTTTGCACAATTGTGAGGATGTGGGGTGTGATATAGTTTATATCCTTGCAGTTTAAAGTCTGTAGATAATTTTAAATGAGTCTCTGAGATGAGGCATATATCGATTTGGTAAATATCGAGTATTACTTGAATCTCTTCCTTGCGATTCTCGATACCATTAGCATTCCATTCAAGGATTTTTATTTTATCCATCATGTTTGTCTTTTTCGTACAGCTCTTTTGTTGCTTCTCTGTCTCTCAAGAATAGATATTCTTTCTAATATTGTTTTATTACATGTCTCCATGGAATCCATTCTATTAAGGATTTGTCTCATTAGGGTTTCCATTGGTTTTATATTATTTTTTTCTGTTTTGTCAGCTGGTTTTCCTGTGGTTTTTGATGCTACTTGAGCATATGTTATTTTTGCACCCGCAGTTGGTTTTAATTGTGTGTCTTTTAAGTCTTTTAACTCTTGGGTATTGATTTTTGTTTGGGTGCTTTGTTGTAAGTCCTTTTTGACTTTAGGTGCGTCCATATTTAGTCTGTTGTGAGGCTTCTTTTGCCTCTTGTCTTTAGCAAGAAATAAGGTAACGTTTGTTTAACAGGTCCGTAAGCGGAACACGCCTATTATGACTAGACTATACTTTACAACCTCCTTTTGTTTTGAAAATGGAAAATTCAGTGCCTTACATTTCAACTTGATCGGGCAAACGATGCTGAAATTCCATTCTTTATCCAACTAAATTTGACTATGAGTTGGCTCATTGACATTAGATACTGGCGCCTTTTTCATAGTCTTTTGTCGTTGGTTTGGCAAATTGGATACCGCATTCTAGGCTTGTTTGTTGTCTATCGCTATGTGACTAATTTGATTGGCCTTTTTTTCATCGGAAGACAGCATCTTCTGATTATAATGTCATTCCGTTTGGCAGAGAAATAAATTAGCCTTAGCTGTTATTGAAAGGGTTTTTCCATTCTAAATTGAAATCCGAATCGAAATTTCTTTTTGAGAATTTAAGTTTTAATAGTTCTAAGATGCTTTCGGATGCTTCATAAATCCCTTCCGATATCTTATTCGGATGCTCCGAAAACATGTCTAGCTATTGTATACAGATCAAAATGTATTTACTACCTATTGGACTATTGTATCAATAGTTATCTTTTTGTATACAAAAAACCATATACAGCCTCTCGATTACATTTCTAGCAACATAAAGTTTAAAACCCCCCTTTATGTAATAAGGTTAAATGCCTCCGAAAAGGTGTTATGTCAACGCATGTTTGCTCAATGCAAACATCATACTCGTGTTTACCCACCACTTCGAAGGCGAAGAGGCCAACAAACACTGAAGAACGCACATTTTATTATTCATTTCAAAATCACTTTGTCATCCATCGGAGCACTCCCCGTCAGCCCAGCTAGCTAGCAGCAGTGTCATAGACAAATGACTCTTCTGTTAACCTCTCAAAGGTGTCATCTGTTTAATAGATGACACCACACAACCGCACAATGATCTCCATAGAAATCTCCCATTGCACCTTGAACGCAATGTAACCAACATCCATGCGATTCGAAAGCCTTTGTGCTCTGAGGCGTTGCGCTTCTTCGTTGTCGTCATCATTATCAGAATGATCATCATCATCATCGTCGTTGTCGTTGTCGTGGCTTATTGCTTGGTTGTTAACCGGGAGTATGGTGCAACCACTCTTAATACCACGCTACACTATGTTGCACTTTGTGAATGTAACGATGGTACGTAAAAGGGCAACGACTGGGCCGCGCGCAACATACACAAACGTCACGGCGGCGTTGCCGACGGAGACGAAGAAAAACTTTCGCTTTCTATGAACGACGATATTTTATGAACAAAAGAAATCCATGGAGGCATGTACCAACTATCAACCACCTTCGACTGTGGGCTGATGATGACGTCGCATCGTGGTCATGTCGCTGCAGCAGCTAATGCATTGAAAAGAAAATTGATTGGAAAATTGAATAGGTTTTGGGTAATTTTCAAACAGAGAGTCAAGCGAAAAACCATGGATTACCGTTGTCGTGGATGGGCGGTTCAATTTGAAATTAACTACCAGCTCTTGTGGATATAAGTAAAAAATGAGGTTTATTCCGCCGAATGGTTTAGGCTTGTAGCTCCAGGCATGTGCAGTTGTTCGGAGATGAGAGATAAGAGATCTTCGGTGCGGCTTGGATCTTTATATCTTTTTCATTAGGTGGGCAATATTTTATGAGGGAAATTGTTGTGTGCGTTGCAAATGGAATTGCGCTAGCAAACTTTCCAAGTTAAGTACATGAAGGCTCTTAAATCTATTAGATGAGCCTGTAAGCTGGCTGCTATATCATAAAAGAGTTGACCGGCTTATACAGGAAGGAATGTTTTAATGAAAAAAAAAAAACGCTAATGGGGGAATTAGTAAAACATGGTGATGATGGGCTTTTTGTTAGTTCTTCTTAATTAGTTTTTTTTTTTAATATTAGCTATTATCACATAGGTATCATCTTGTAATTATCTTGCAATCATATGTTGCTGCATGTTTGTTTGGGCTAGGGTAGAGGGTGCCCTTCGAATTGTACCAGAAGCTCAAAATAACAAAAAAAAATGTGTTCCTTCTGTTTTCTTGAGGATAGAGTTATGATGAATAATGTAAATCGCGGGACGCCGGAAGGTGGAATTCTTTCTCCTCTTCTGTTGAAGATATCCATTACAAAATGGTCGTTTACGTGGATGATCTATGTGCACTAATAACAGGCAAATATATTTCTCTTCATTAAAGGCATAATGACATAATTTGCGATGTTACACCTGTCCTAGTGCTACTTACTTAAATAAGTGGCGCTACAGTTCGAAATGAACCTGGACCTCAACCGACATGCCTCTCCAATTAGCACGCTCATTAGCTAACTGGCTGCAGTTGCGCACTTTAAGTCTTAAGGCGATGTCTTCCTCTACTGCGTCCGTGCGTCGTCTGGCTAGGAATCGAAGAGATTTTTATTTTAAAAAGAGAAAGGATTTCTTTATCCACTTTTGATAAGGTCCATGCTTCAGCGCCGTAGAGCTATGCTGGGAGGATCAGGGTCTTGTATATGATCTTCTTACTAGTTCGAGTGAGGGTTTTACTAATAAATTGCCTTCTTAGCATCAAAAACAGTGGTTGGCAAGGTTTGCCTCGGTAGTTTTGTACAATCCTCTCAAGAATAATTAAAGAAGTCCCATGACAGTTCGTCGATTTGCCTAAATCATGTTTTGGTATCGAATGTGTCGATGAGGTCGTTTCTGACCATGATGGAGCAGCGAGAATTCTCCAACGTCATCCTTCCCAGACAACAAGTTAGGGCGGTATACCAAAACTAGAAATGACTCTGTGTAGTTCATCTCTAAATATTGTCATATGTGGCTTTGAAATCGATGAATATAGGTGGTGTGTATTGATTTGGACTTCTTGGGTTTTTTCCAGGATCTGCCAAACTGTGAAGATTTGACCAGTTGTGGACTTTCCTGGACTAAAACCACACTGATATGGGCCGATCAGTGTGTTGGTAAACGGTTGCAGGCGTTCACATATTACGGCAGATAGGATCTTGTAGGCGATGTTGAGCAGACTTATGCCTCTGTAGTTGGTGCAGCTCAGAGGGTCTCCTTTTTTGTGGATCGGGCAAACGATGCTGAGGTTCCATTCTTCAGGCATGCTTTCAACCGACCAGATTTGGCTTATGAGTTGGTGGATGTTACGTACCAAGTCATCTCCGCCAGCGTTATAAAGCTCGTCAGGAAGGCCGTCATTTCCGGCAGCTTTGTTAAGCTTAAGTTTGAATATTGCTATCTTCACTTCACTTAGGTCGGGTGGTTGGTAGTTTTCGCTGTTGAATGGTTTGTTCTGTCTGAAAGCGGGAGATTGTACGTCATCGCCATTTAACAGTCTGTAGAAGCGCCTTGTATCTCTGGCTTTGATATTTTATACTTTGTTACTTGCGAACATCTTTCCTGGAGTTACACCTGTCGATATCCTCGATCTTTCGAAAAGCCTTTCATTCCCGATAGAGCTCACTGGCAGCTCGCATCTAGCCTTGTAGGCCTCGTTCTTTGGCTGTCGGCGCTCTTCATCAAACAAAGAGTTTATTCAGTTGCGGCTGATCAAACTCGCGTTGCCATTGTTCTTCGACATTATGCTGATGTTATGCTGTGAATGGAAAGATTAAGGGATACGCGCTCTGCGAATTCCATGTCGGTCTTTCGCGATTACAGTCTTTCGAAGTTAAATCTTTTCGAGGTATTTCATATTTGTGGTGGCTGGTTGGATATCCACCTTGACTGCACCAAGGTAATGGCCCGAGTCGATGTAAGCCCATCGGAAATTTTGGACATCCAAAATATTGGATATTATGTCTAGCGCAATGTGATCAATTTGATTGACCGTTCGTTGATCTGGAGACTGACATGCCGCTTTATGGATATCGATAGCGAAGTCGATTAGCTTAAGGCCGTTGCCAGACGTGCTTTCTTTTAGGCTGTGTTATCCGGCAATACTGCTAAAAATGTCTTCTCTTCGGAACACTTGCGTTAAAATTTCCCAGAACGATTTTAACATCGTACTTCGGTAGTCGCCCAAAAGTAGCTCGTAGAAGCTATCTTTGGCTATATCATCCTTTTCTCCCGTCGGAGCATGAGTGCATATAGGGCTTATGTTGGCGAATTTGGCCTCGATGCGAATTGTTACAAAGCGTTCGTTCTAAGTCTGGCACTTAAAACAAATCCAAATCCGAAAAGTCGGTTTTTCTGATCATTATACACGGTCCATAGAAAATGTCACAGTTTTTCATTTTCTGTTTGCCAGGCCCACCCCATCGTATTTCCTTCATGGCAGTAATGTCTGCCTTATAGCAGCTTAGGGCTTCCGCTAGTTGTTTGCCTGCGCCTCTCCTGTTGAATGTTCAGACATTCAGACAGGTGCAGATATGAATGTTGTTGTCCTTTTTTTTGTTTAATATGGTCGTCAACATCTACGGTCAAGGTACTAAGAACTCAGCGGTCGCCACATGAAGGCTGGGAGTCGGAGTTGGTAGGCATCAGTTACAGGTGAAAACTCAAGGTAATCGCATTACCTACCATTTGAACACCTCATCGGCATCGGCACCATTTTTCTTTTATGCTTAATTTCCTTAAAGCAACTGGACGAGAACATATTTTTTTTTTAAATTAAGTCACAAAATCTGGCAGCTCTAGAGAAATAAATTCGTCAAGAAATAGTTACAAGAAGTTTTGAAGAAAACTGTGAGAATCGTTTAATACTTTATCCTCTATCCCTTAAAATAAGCATCCCAAAAATTTGGATGAAATATAGAAAATGGTATTGTCCAACTATAGGACCAGAAATGTTTTTAAAATTCTGCATGGTCTAGCAAAAGGCAAGGTTTTTCTAAAAAAAACATAATTTTTGTATACCAGCTTTTATCAGTCTACCTTAAAGTTTTAATCCAGACTGGTGATGCACCGATAGACAACGATACATGGCTAGATCGATTCAGCTTTCTATTCTGATTCGATCTAAATACTCGTCATCATTATAAAAACATGATAAAAACAAAATTGTTGAAGTAGGCATTTAAATAGCGCCATATTTTGTTTTATTCCATTTCAATGACAATGTAAAAACCTAGTAACATATGGTCTTGCATTGTGGCCCACCCTGCATTAGATATGAAATATTAGCTGTCATCTTACACCGTTTTTAAGCCCTCTTCAGATTTGACGACAAAAACGTGAACTAAACTGCTGGCGTACTTCATTTTTATTCGTACTCCCTGTCACATTATGTTACCTATGGAAATTATAATAATGTATGGAGTTGACTGTATAATTGTGCATGTGGCATAAGTGATTTAAATTTCGTTTTATATTTTCTTGTCTGTGCACGCATGTATAGTGTGTGTGTAAAATTACGCAGTTATGGGGTAAGAATCAAACGGAGAATACATTTTTCCATTAATAATGACGACAAGGATCAGTCAGCGATAATCACACGAATAAATACTGCGAATTTGTACATTTATAGTGTGTGCAGTAATGTGTAGTCTATGGGCCCTATAAGACTCGGAATTTTCAAACTGGAATATTTTTTCCCAATTGTTAACGATCACTCGCTATTAGTAAAAAAATTAAGCTTTTATATATAACAGCAAAACTCTTTAAAAAAAAAAATAGTTCACACTCTTTTTGGTTTGAAATATTGTGTGACCGCGACAATATTACATCACCAGTTACACAAGTTTACATCAAGTGACACATTCCTCGAGAAAATATACTTTTTTAGATATGAATGCAATTTGAAGCAAAATCTATCTGACAATTTTGATAAATTACCCAGTATATGGCACAAATGTATCGCAATAAGATCGGCGAATCTATCCGCAATAAGACAACTTAATTTCCCCCTTTTACAATACAAATTGCAGCTACTGTTCCCAACTAATGAAGGCAATAATGATATATAAAAACAAAATACAAATTGTTACGACAAGACAACGAGTAATAATTTAATTTTTTTTTTTATTATTTTCGCCACTTCAGTGATTTCTCCTTTAACCATGCATTACGAATTACTTGAGATTGTTCCACACTTGATTGGATATGCTCAGTGCGCTCACTCTTACCATACCTGGTCTGTGAATATGCTCGCTTCCCAACAACCTGCAATTCAATTGAAATAAATAAATAAATATAAAAAAAAATATATCTATTGTGAACCAACAGAAAAAGGTTTGTCGAGTGTCGATGGGTGAGTTTGGATTTCTTTTGTTACTTTCTGCGAGACAAAAAGAGAAATACTTTTCCGCTGGTAGGTGCAACTCTAGATGTTTATTCTATAAATCCGGTTAGAAGAACGTGGGTCGAAATATCTTGGCTAATAAAGTTTGGTAAAAATCAATTCATGAGAGAGAAATATTTTTAAAATTTACCTAAGCTGAGGGTTTACTATCAATGTTGTTTGAAATTATGAGTTTCTACCTGAACTATACCAATGGCCCCTCCAGGGGGTATCTAATGTTAGTTTGCCCACAACTAGACATTGCTTTTGAGTAAACTGTTCAACAAATGGTGTGTGTTTTTTATTTTATAATTTATAAGATGGGCCAAAAGAAATGTTACGATATGCCTCTTCACTTTTGCTGTCAATATTAGTAAATTCTCAAATCTTTTGGCATAAAGCATGTGTCAAAACAAACGACTTGTCACTTTCAGATACCATGACTTGGCAATGCCCAGTGGTTGCCACTCTGGCTACACATCAAATGTGCTTATTTTTTTACCTCCAAGTACAAGTACCTCGCGTACTGGTCTCATCCAAACGGATTTGACTTGCTAAACGATAAGTCCGAGTGTTGATAACAAGACGTAAAACAGCAAAACTATAACCACTCTGGTCAGAATGGCGCGGAATGAATACCCGGTCTGCCGTCCCAGGCGAACCTTTATGAGCTGCTTGAACATATTCGGACAATAGGTTATGTCAGGCCTCTTGAACATAGATGGTGTCGGATGAACCGAGGTCAACGGCCCCGTGTCCTAGGGGTACCCACCAATGAAAAAAAAATTGTTACGAAGCAACCAATAGCCTCGGAAAGGACTGATATTACTGTTGACGACCCTACTTACCTTCGAGTAAGGAGTCTTGAACCCAGTTGTTTCTCCAAACCGAAGTGGCAATGGTAATTCTTAGGGTAATTCTTCGCCGGATCTCCACTAGGGTGTCATTCGTGGAGTCTATGTTTACTCCGAGGTAACGCTTTTATCACGGCACGTTGGTACCTTCCGTGTTGTTACCTGCCCTTCTGCTCCAGTACTAGATTGAAGAAGTCGCATGATAGCGCGTGTCCTTGCCGAAATCCGGTGCATGTTTAGAATAGTTTGGAGGAGCTACTTCCGAATTGCACGTTGCAGTGCATGTTTTCCAGCATTACGTGACACAGCTGAATCAGTTTTGCCGGGATTCCGAATTCGGCCATCGTCACATAGAGCCCCGGCGATGTATGCTATGATACACAGCTTTGAAGTCGATGAATATGTGGTGAGTTTCGACTTGAAATTCGTTGGTCTTTTCCAGGAAAATTTGGTCTATAGTCGATCTGCCGGGGCGGATGCCACACCGGTACGTGCCGATTAGTGTATTGCAGAACGGTTTTAGACGTTCACACAGTACATTGGATAAGATTTTGTATGTGACGTTAAGCTGGGATATGCCTCGATAGTTCTTGCAAGACATAGGATCGCCTTTTTTTTTGTGGATGGGGCATATGGAGCTGATAGTCCAGTCATCGGGCATGTTTTCTTCCACCCATACTTGGTTGATGATTCGGTGCAAGCTCCCTACCAAAACATCACCACCGTATTTTAAAAGCTCCGCTGGTAAGCCATCAGAACCTGCGACCTTGTTGTTCTTAAGCTTTTTTATAGCTAGGCCAAATTCTTCTATACTAGGTGGTGGGATGTGGGTTCTCTTCCTGTCCTATCACTCTCTCCACATGGTGTGGTGTCCATTTAGCAGCTGTTGGAAATGCTGCTTAGACTCATCTACTATCCCTGCGCTTCGGTGACTAGGTTTCCTTCACTGTCTCGAAGAGCCTGCATTCCGGTTTTGTAGCCAGCAGCCAGTTGCTTGGTTTTTTATAAAACCTCCGGATGTTGTTACGATCGCGCGACTCTTCGATCTCCTTGAGCTAGGAAGCTACGTAAGCCCTCTTCTTTCTACGCAGGAACTTCTTTGCCTCCCTTCTCCTGGATCGATACTCTTCTCTCGCTGCCCTTGTTTTGCGTTGCAGCGCTTTATTGTGTGCATCTTCTGTCACCTTTTTCTTATACATGCTTTCATCATCATACCACGGGTTCTTTCTCGGGTGTGGCTGGTACCTTACAGTGGTTTCGGCTACCTCCTTGATGATGTCGCGGTACTGGCATCACTGGTTGTTGGCGTCTGTGGTAGGTGAGTGCACAGAGTAGAGTTTCATACTCAGGCGTTCACTGCAGGCTCTGGCTACAGTTTTAACACATCAGAGTTCTGGCTCTGGTGTGCTAAGGCGTACAACATCGAATTTCTTCTTCTGGGCAGTTAGCAGCTTCTTGTCGTTGGACAGTCGAGCAAGAAAATGGTCAGAGTCGACGTTTGCCCCTCGGAATGTGTGTACGTCGATGATGTTGGGTGCTTGTCTAGCATCGATTAGCACATGCGGTCGATTTGGTTGGCGGTTCGATCGTCTGGAGAGCGCCAGGTTGCTGTGTTGATTGTTAGCCTTGGAAACCCAGTGTAAGTTGTTACCGTATTACGAGCTGCTGCGAAATCGATTAGTAGGTAACCGTTGTCCGTTGTCGTTTCATGAAGTCTGTTCTTACCAATTTACCTTCGACCCATTAAAGAGGAGAGGTGCAGGCGAAGCCCTTAGCTGCTATAAAGCAGACATTACTGCCATCCAGGAAATACGATGGGATGGGCCGAGCAAAAAGAGGACGAAAAACTGTGTTATAGTGAGCAGAAACAGCGACTATTCGGATGCAGATTTGTTATAAGTGCCAGTCTTAGGCAAGAAGTCTTATGTTTCCAAGTCATTAGTGAACGCATTGTAACAATTCGCATCTAGGCCAAATTCGCCAATATAAGCCTTATATGCACTCATGCCCCGACGGAGGAAAATGATGATATAGCGCAAGATTGCTTCTACGAGCTCCTTGACAAAACCTATGAGCGACATGCGAAGTACGATGTTAAAATTGTGCTGGGAGATTATAATGCAAAGGTAGAAAGAGAAGACATCTTTGTCAAAAAACACAGCCTTACACGACAACACGTCTGGCAACGGACTTAGGCTAATTGACTTCGCTAAGGATCGAAATGCCACTATAGCCAGCACACAGTTTCCTCACCTCGATATCCATAAGGGGGTATGGCGATCTCCAGATCAACAAACGGCCAATCAAATTGATCACATTGCGATAAACAAGAGGCACACATCAGGTATTTTGGATGTCCGAACATTCCGAGGGGCTAACATCGACTCGGACCACTACCTTGTTGCAGCCAAAGTAAGGATGAGGATATGCACTACGCCACAACAAACCAGAAATACTGTGAAAATTTTAATGTCGAAAGACTGTAATTGTAAGAGACCGCCAAGGACTTTTCGCAACGCGTATCCCTTAACCTCTCGATTTACACCATACCACCAGCATCGAATGTCGAAGATCAATGGCAACGACGTCAACAAGCCATTAGATCTCGCGCCCAAAAACAAGAAACCACTGGTTTGATGAGGAATGCCGACAGATGTTCGCAGCCAAGATCGAGGCCTACAAGGCAAAGTTGCAGGTGAAAACGAGTGCTGGCATTGAGCTTTATAGGCAAATAATGAGGGAAGACTATCGTCTTTTTAGAGAGAAGAAAAAAGAGCAAGAAAAGCAAGCGATTAAAGGCCTTGTAGGCCAAGTTTTTGGCTGCAAGCATCTTTTGGAATTTATAGTGGATTTTCATCGCCTTTAGTAGCACGCATAAGTAGAAACCGATATCAACTCGAGTTAGCTAAAAATCGTGCTAACTAGAGCTAAGTATATTGGTTAAGGACCAGGTTTACCTCGGACCTATCGCCACTTGAGTGATAAATGAACGGTTAAATAGAGTCGGTTTATTAACGTAAGACTAGATTCAAGTTCCATTTGAGTGGTATCTTACATGAGAACATGATATAAGTTAAAGCTTAATGGGTGATATCAATTATGAGTTCATTGACATTCATATTCGTTCCTAAGATCGTTGCAAATTACCAACAAACAACTATGTAACTCCAGTGTCAACATTATGTCATGTGACATAATCAACTGCTAAAATCTGTTGAGCCACTGTTGTAAATCTTATCACAACATACCATGCCCATCAAAAATTATATTTAACGTCTTTATTAGATAATCTAAGAGGGTCATGACCAGAAGCACACAACGCAATCATAAAAAAAACGCAAACTTCATGCAGAAGGTGTCAAAATCTCACAACAAACGACAATATTAGCAAAGACAAAGAGTACAACATGTAGCTGTAGGTAGTACTCTAGAGTTCCCAAAAACCTATTTCTCTGTATCGTCACGCTATCTTGCCAGCCACTTCACGTTCTTTTCATTAAGCGCCTTTCCTTCCTATCATTAACCACCGAATGTTAATCTGACCCAGATATCTCCTTAGAACAGGCACATAAAACAATCTAATTGCTACTTGCTAATGGACGTCATGTTGTCGTCGTTCGTAAGATCACTCTCTTCCTCTTGTGAGCTTACCCCGCCATGCAGTCTTAGCTGAAATGTCTATAAAAGTTATAAAAAGACCTGAAGCATCATAGCCCGTCCCAATTGCGGCGTTGTAACCTATTGATATACTTCTCCATGCATGCTATTGAATGTACGTTGATCTGTACAGATTTTAGGAACTGTTACCGGATAACTGTATAAGTGTATACCGCCTTTGTTTCGACGAGTTGGTATCTAGATTCATAAATGAACATACGAATGATGGAGGTATTCTTCTGGGTCCACCGTTGATCTGTTTGTTTGTTTCTTCGAGTTGGTGTGTACGCTCTTTTGACGAATGGAAAAAGTTGAAAAGGGCCTCTAGCTCTACATGTAAAAAAAAGAATTTCTAGAGTGCTATGAAATTGAGGAAAATTTCCATTTACACAGGATTCCAGAAGAAAATAAGAATGACAATGTAAACCAGTATCATGACAAGCGGAAATAGCAGAATTGACAACAAAAGATCCCTTAGTATTTAAGTGGCACTGAAAGTTGGTTTGGTCATTTGAAAGATTTAGGAAGGAACATATCGCAGGTATTTGTTAAAGTTAAAATCAAAAATAATAATAAATAAGGAAAGTAGTTTCATATCAGCTGCTGTAATACCTGAACCCCTGATAATGTCATTTTCTCTTGTATCGGGTTTTTCAATAAGAGCGCTACAAAAGTTTTTTTTTTAAATAAAACAAAAACGGTTTTGAATATCAATGAAATTCTTTATTCCTGTGAAAGTACGTTTGATGCCATTATGTATGGAACTCGATTTCTTTTGCATGGCTACCACGGACACGCTTGCAGAAGTCCAGACGCTGAACCCAATTTTCGACGGTTTTCAAGCATAAATCGGCCGATACTGCTGCAATTTCATCAATCGTCGCTGGCTTGTTGGCATAGACCATAGACTTGACGTAGCCCCACAGGAAATAGTCTAACGGCGTCAAATCGCACGACCGAGGCGACTAAGCGACTGGACCATTTCGTGAGATAACACGTTCTCCAAACTTGGTTTCCAATAAATTGATTGCGACATTCGATGTGTGGCTTGTGGCGCCGTCCTGTTGGAACCACATGTCCTCCAAGTCCATATCATCCAATTGGGGCCAAAAATATTCGGTTATCATTGAACGGTAGCGATTCCCATTCACAGTAACGTGCCGGTCTTGATCATCACGGAAAAAGTACGGCCCAATGACGCCGCCGGCCCATAAACCACACCAAACCGTAATTTTTTCGGGATGCAATGGTGGCTCATGGAGTATGTGTGGATTGCTGCCTGAGCGAAACCGCATATTTTGTTTATTGACGAAGCCATTCAGCCAGAAATGAGCCTCATCGCTGAAGATGATTTTTCGATGAAAATCCGAATCATTTTCAATTTGTTGCTCAGCCCAATTCACGAGCATACGACGCTTCTGGTGGTCTAGCGTCGAGGCCACTGACTCCGAATTTCGGTAGTAAATTTTAATAATTTCGACTCGTTGTTGGCTCGTATATCTTTCCATCATGAAATGGCAAACCTTACTGAAGAGAAATGTCAAAAGAGCGGCAAGAAATATGGCGTCGTTTGCTGTCCCTGCCGCTCTACTTTTGTAGCAACCCCGTACAACTGTATACATTATCAAATATGACTACGTCATCCCATCCGAAACAACCAGACCACATACATACCAATTTCCATCTTGATCTTTTCGTACAAACTGTCATTTTACCGTTATTTGTTATTTTTATACCCTATCCCATAGGGGGGTATATTAGTTTTGACATTAAGTTTGTAACATAGAGAAATAATTTCGATACATATACCTCATATACCTCGATTCAGAAACGCTAGCTTAGTCGATTAAGCCATGTCTGTCTGTCCGTCCGTCCGTCCGTCTGTGTGTCACCGATTTTTGGGCCTTAAATTTTGAGCTAGAGTGTTGAAATTTGGTAATTTGGAAATTCTCTGGCCGACGAAGAAGGACAAGTGTAAAATTTTTTAAAATCCGCCCACTGCCACGCCCCCTTTTAGAAAAACGTAGTTTTGAGCCAAACCGTAAGGAATTTAAAAAAAATTTCTGAAGAGCATATTAAGACAATCCTAATATCTATATTTCGTCCATACAAAGTTTTTTGCCACGCCCACGTTTTTTGTCCAAATTTTAAAACTTTCGAAAAAATGTTTGATGCAAATACTTCCGCAATGGTAATATAAACATTTTGTCCATAGATCATTTTCACCTACGCCCACATTTTGGGGGCGTTTTCTTACAAAAACCATTTGTTTACCCCATCCTAAGGCATTAGCAATAGAAATACGTTGTTTTTTGTCGAACCACAAAAGATTTTGATAAACTGTCTGAGCAATATATTGTGACAATGTCATTTTCTCTATTTCATCGCCATAAGGCCTATATTTTGAGGATATTAATTTTAAGGATGGGATGGGATAAGGTATTCAACGATCCGCACAGCGGATTGTAGCCTCTCATATGTTTGGTATGCGTTTTAAGTTTGACAGTTCGTGAAACGTGTTTTTTTACTTGTGTTGCGAGTTGTCTACTTCTTTCTTAAAAATTTTAGAAAATGTAGCCTTTTACCTACGTACGGTAGATAAACAAAGACCGGTTGGGCGTCATTTTAAGAATTTTTATTTATTTTTAAAAAAAAATGTCACAAAATTCCTGCAAGATTTCAGATGTACGCCATTGAAGTGCTAAAGCTTTGGCAATGAAAACAAAAAGTTAAACCATTACAGCTGACAGTTTAGGGTTTTTAAAAGTGAGTACACCATATAAGAACAACGCAAATTTATTGCTGAGCAATATTTCAAGAATAATAAAGTTTTGGCAGCTATTGTTCGTGATTTCAAACTATCAATGTAAAAAAAAAGTAAGAAAGACTGGATCAATTAGAAACCTATAGTGTCACCGAAATAGTCGTGAGAGTCCAAGATAATTTATTAGGCACCCTAGTCAAGAAGTAGACATTACGATAAGCTCTCTATATTCAGGCAAAAGTGTTCAAATCCCGAAAGTAACAACACCTATATATCTTGCGAAATTCTGACAAACGTCCAAGTGCACATGTCGAAAAGCAGGTCCCATTCTTTGTGTGCAAAAATGTAACTTCGTACAGAATTGAAAAACTAGGTTTGAAGCTGTGTATGGGCGTTTATGCCGTGCGTTGGTTTTAAATGTCAGTTAACTGTAATCGTGAAGGTAAAACTGAGTTAGGGATGAATCTCTATATTTCATAGTATGTACTCCGAAGAATTTATTTATGGAAAGTAGGTACTTTAGCATTCATGCGACTGGCTTTTTTTGACCATTTGTTACTATAATATGATGTTCGAGCGAGACAATGTAGTTTGTTACGTTTGTGTATTCTATGACTTTTATCACACGTGTAGCATCATATTTCGTCTGGGGAATCAAGCTTAATCATGCTTCCTAAGTGACTAATATTAAAACTCCTGTACAGCATTCAATTACATCTTGGGAACCATTCCTTTCTATGTCTCTCCAGGTGTATCATATAGCACACGCTGCTACAAAAACTATGTTTGATCAATGCCAGACAGTCCAAATTGAAACCTACGACTATGACCATCATTACACACGCTTTCGTATCCTATGCAGAAGGTGTAAGGATGTTTTTGTTTAACCTGTTCCTGAACTCAAGTTTGATGGGTTTAAACTTTTTATAGATTGCCACCGGATAAGAATGGTGAATGCAGATTTTTCAAACAAAATCTTCACTTTTTCAAGGATCGTTTTTATCTTAATAGGTATTAACCGTCAAAATTTTGCTAGGGAGGTTGTTATGTTAAAGACCGTATTGTTGTAGTCGTAATTTTTCGAACTGATAATCTTTCGATTGGTTAAAGACCTCTATGTCTCCCTTAAATGTGAATGAATTGCAATTGATTTTGCGATAGATATACTGACCTGGGTCTGCGCGCCTATTCTGCTGTATAAGAAATATTTCCCAAACTATAGACTCCACGGTGAAGCTTGATTTTGGAGGGCCGGCCAAGTGCTGCGTAGATGCATATGACTATTCCTTCTCTTTTTACAGCCCCCCAACAAGTTATTCGAGTAAATGCCAATATTTGTGTATCTATCTCTAAAGGTGCATGTTTGTCAACTTCACAAGCGAGATCGATTTCGTTTACCATTTCAGATACAGGCTAGGTAAGGTAAGAGTGGCTGCCAGCGTTCGCCAGCACACTGAGACCATTTTGGTCCGTACCACGTGGATCTTGTCCAATCTCCTTACTATCCGTGGGTAAACCATTCTGAGGCTTTGATGAAGCGGAGGAGGCTTTTCTCTTCCGTTTTTGCCAAATCACTGTGATTTTGAAAATAGTAAGCTCCAAGATGTAGCTTCCTTTTGTTTGATAGGGCCGGGCAAATACAAAGGAGATGAAGAATTGTTTCCTCCTCCTCCTCGTCCATGCAGCTCCTACAGAAGTCGTTTGAGAGAAGGCCTAGCCTTTCTGCGTGCCTACCTATTAAGCAGTGTCCCGTGATGACACCTATGGTACCGCAAATATACGGTCTATCAAGCGAAATCAGTCCCTTTGATCTTCTCAAATCTAGCTTTGGGCAAATTTGTTTGGTTGTTTGACACGTCGTGCCAAGACTCCATCTGAGGTTTGATTTGCTGTTTCAGATACATACCTTTCACTAAATCTGTCCTATTAAAGATTTTATCTTGTGATGCCATTGATGGGTGCGACCTTTACATGTAGTTCTCTGAACTAATCAAATACCGAAATTCTTCAAGCTCCTGGAAGTTGTATTCTCCTGGTGTCTTAAATCTGAGAGTACAGAGCCCAGATAAATGAAACAGGAAGTGTAGTGTGTCCTTAGGTACCTATTTGCCACCGTAGTCTTTGCTGAGATCGATTGAATTCAGATTCCTTTATGGTAACTGATAGTACTGTGCACTTCCCTACTTTTTTGCAAGGTTTGACCGGTTTTTTCTTAGTAATGTGGTCATAGTTGCCTTTTTATTACACAAGTTTGGCGTTCGCTCCTTAAGTTTGCTGAATCTATTACCTTTTTTCATATCTCTTGTTTAAGGTTACAAAGTGCGGCTTCGCTTTTCAGTGAGTTCAGAGTTTATAGAAGAGCCATGCATTTAAATTTGTACTCCACCTTATCTTTCTATCTAAACTGGTATCAAATTTCCTTGAGTAGTACACATGGCCCCGGTCGTCTTCTAAGTGGTGCCAAAGATTATGGAATCTATACAGATGGCGCATTGAGAACAAAAAACAGAAACTTTTGCTCAGTAGCTTCATGGTACGGGCGGGCGGTGTGCATGAAAACACATGAAAAACAAGAACAAAAACATATGGCGGGCTGTGCCAGCACGACCCGCCATAGAACAATTTTTCTTGTATGGAGTGCGTCATCTGTATAGAATTCATAATCTTTGGTGGTGCCTAGGATGTCGTTCTATTGTGCATGCTTATCCCCGGCTAGAACAAGGAAAAGATGGCTGAACCACATAAATCTTCAATCTCTGACTCATCGTATAGATTCTAGTGACTTTCAGTCATAGGTGGCGTTAGATGGAAGTCACATCTGAGGACCTAACTCCTTCAATAAACGAAGAGACAATTGGAAGGACAAATTGAAATTATGAAGAAATCGACAACTATGCTCGAAGAAGCATGTCCCACTCATGATATATAGAGAAACCTCTTTTCATGATGATATCATTAAAATCTCGCCCATCGCGCTAACACAGTGATGTTCCAGTTTTTCAACAAATCCGTCAGTAGTCCTCTAGTATATTAGATCACAAGTTGAAAAGAAAAAAAAAGTCCAATGTATCCAAGAGTGGAAACAAAAATTTTTCTTCACTTGCCTGGTGATCATCGGTACAAGGTACCAAACACGTTCGGTCCACTAACCATGTAAAACAGTCCAAGACAAGACGTCATCCATAGTCGACGGAGAGTGGAACAGTAGATGACATTCCCCATATTTATCTGCATCTATGACGAGATACCTCTCCAAACCATGTTTGAAGGCATCCACTCTTCATGCATGTAAACAAGTATGTACTGGGTGCGCGATCATTTCACTTTTCTTTTCCAGTTGCCAATCCGCGCCAATCTCTTGACGATGTTAGGAGATTCCCCGCCTGGTACTGAGTATATATCTTGTTTTTGACAGTCTTTAGATTCCTGTACAGATTGACAGTGCATCTATCTGCAGCCGCGCGTTCTCCCCCTCCATCGCGTTGCATCGTTCCTACGACCACCGCATTTACGAAACAAATCGGAAATCCATGTTAAGATGATATTCCGCAACAGATACAATCATGTACTACAACTTTGAACCGGGAGATAGTACAGAAAGATGGTTTCAATCCCTGGCTAAACTGGCGCTATGCTTGGTAATTTACAGCCGCACAATAATGCCGTTGCTGCTGGTGAGGTAAAAATATGAATGCCTTAGCCTGGTTGCACCAGCAGCAACTGTTGGCCAACCCAAAACGATTGGAAGCATTTGAAACTGCAATACTTTGGCCGGCTTCACTGAAACGAGCCGCGAAACCAGTACCCACGAGATCAATAAATGGTAGAACACGATTATTTGCGGTTCGAGTCTGGCATAGGCTTGCGACCAGATAGATGAACTTTACGCGGTCGAACATGAGGAATAGCCTGCATCCCGGTATGTTGGTGTGCCCGTTATAGGTACGAGTATCATCTGCTCTATTGCGGAAATTAGGTACAATGTGGAGGGAAACTTTCACCACGGCTTTGAGTCGAAGAAAACTATGCAAATGACGACACTATACCATGCCACGGCTGCGGCATCCCACTATGATGGATGATCATTGTGCAGAGGAGATTGTGATCATGATTATGGCGGCGGGCAGGAGATGGTGTTACTTTTCCCTAAGTCTCTGAATCATTGTTCGAAATTTGCCTACGAGCGGGTGATCCGTCAACTTGCACCTCTTATGCCACATATTATGTGTAATCTGAGAAACAAATATCGTACGTGGTCTGTCTTCCTCACAGGTCTGTGAATTGTTCGGGTAAACAATACAAGTCCAAGTTCAAACACTGCGCTGGCACGTATAGGCATTAAAGTTGAACCGCGCACATAGTGTAGCGCAAGACGGGCCATCTATGTGGCTCCTTTCTCTCGTTTGGCTTTGCATGCGCCGCGACCGTGTGGATAAGTGCTGTCTTTTGTTTATGCCTCCAATATGGAAATATTGACACGGCATCGTATCTTGATGTTTACTTAAATAATATATCGCAAGCTGATGGGCGGATAGCAGAGGCTATCTGATTGCGGGGTTTGAAAGTTTGCAATTTTGTTGTATAGTGCGAGTATCTACGAGTATATTAGCCATAGAAAAACTAGATATTTCAAAGATACGGGCATATTTTGTTATATGGTCATAATATCCCCTGCATGAACACCTTGACTGTATAACGTTGTAGCCCTTCGTTTCTGTTTATATCTATCTGCAAATGTTTATGAGAGGTGTAATGTACTCTCCGACTAGAAGATATATTTAGCGAAACTAAGCTTTATTCGCTGCTATTTTATCCACAACCGCTCGAATTTTTACACTTCGGCAGATCCTGGAAAAAACCGATGAAGTCCAAATCGATACCCACAACTTATTTATCGATTTCAAAGCCGCATATAACAGCATTTATAGAGACGAACTATACAGAGCCAGGTCTAGTTTTGGTATACCGCCCAAACTCGTCCGTTTGTATAGGATGACGATGGAGAATTCTCGCTGCTCCATCAGGGTCGGAAACGACCTCACCGACACATTCGATACCAAAAGAGGATTAAGGCAAGGCGATGCGCTAGTCATGGGACTTTTTCAATTTGATTCTTGAAAGGATTGTGCAAAACTCCGGAGCCAACTCCATAGTCACAGTTTTCCAAAAATCATTGGTAGGACTCAACGTGATATCATAGCCACGTTTGCTAGTATAGAGAGGGAAGTGGCAAAAATGGGTTTAGCAGTAAATGAGGGAAAGACTAAGTATATGCTGTCAACACGAAAGGACACACAACATCGACAAATTGGACAAAACGTCACCATTGACAGATATAACTTTGAGGTAGTACGGGACTATGTCTACCTCGGCTCCGCTATTGACTCCGACAACAACATCTCGTCAGGAATTAAACGAAGAATTACTCTTGCCAACCGCTGTATCTTCGGGCTTAGAAGGCAATTTAGTAGTAAAGTCCCCACTTGAACTACTAAGGAGATCCTATATAAGACCCTGATCATCCCAGTCCTGCTCTACGGCGCTGATGCATGGACCGTATCAAAAGCGGATGAAGAAATCCTTGGTCGATTCGAGAGAAAGATTCTTCGAAAAATCGTTGGTCCCATTTTCGTTGACGGACTATGGAGGCGAAGATTTAACCACGAAGCTGTACAGCGACATACCACTGATAGGACATGTAGAACGAAAGGACACCAATACTCCGGCACGCAGAGTCTTCGATTCCCAGCCAGACGTCACGTCGGCCGCAGAACTCCGCGCACAAGTAGAAACCGACCTTAACCAAGTTGGAGTGCGCAACTGGAGGCAGTTAGCTAAGTACCAGGCTAATTGGAAAGGCATGTTGGTTGAGGCCCAGGTTCATCCCGAACTGTAGCGCAACTTAAGTAAGTAAGTAAGTATTTGATCCACAAAAATAAACGATTTCACGTATCTCCACAGAAAATATTTGTGATCCGTGTTCGTTCGCAAGATTCGAACAGCATCATTGTCAACAAACATGGGTTCCCCATGATCTTCTGGATTTACTGACTTAATTAAATGGTGCTACATTCCTGAAATGTGCACTTAAAGTTGGCTGAGGTCGATTTATACTTGACCGCACCAAGGCGAGGTTTTCCTCTACTCTGCATCGGGATGGGAATCACCTGCACTTTAGATTTCGTCGTAAGCAATGTTTCGACAGTCCAGGTGCAAAACATTGCACAAAAAAAGTATTTGGAACCAACTGAATAAGGCTGGATACAAAAAAATGATCGATATATGGATCCCACCCGAGTTAACGCAAGAAACCTCATGGACCGAATTTCAATCTGCGAATAGCAACACATTCGACCCATTTTTGAAGCGGGCGGTGACTGGTGATGAAAAGTGGATCACTTACGACAACCTCAAGGGAAAGCGGTTGTGATTGAATCTCGAGTCGGCAAAAACAGTGGCGAAGTCTGATTTGACGGCCATGAAGTTGTTGCTGTGTGTTTGTTGGGATGGAAATAGCAGCTTCTCATAATTCAGACCGTCAATTGCACAGTCCGAAGGAATCAATTGCCCTGAGGCTACCAGCTTTTGCCAATATGAGAGGAATTGTGTTCCATCAGGACAATGCCAGGTGGCACACCTCGATAGTGACTAGTCAGAAGCTCTGGGAGCTTGATTGGGAGTTTCGTTCCATCCATCTTATAGTCCGGACCTGGTACTAAGAGATTACCACCTGGTCTTTCACAAGCCTCTGTGAAAAACAACTTTCCCATTTGTTTGCCAATAGTGACGAGGGTTCTATGATAGAGCCATAATGGAATTACCTTCAAAATCGCAACAAGTTATCGAAAATCCGACTAAATAGGATTAACTATGACAAATAAGGCCTTCAATTTCATCCTTAAATAATGACTTTCTTTTTACTGCAGCTTATAATACGGCAAATAAGGACCTTTATACGATATTAAGGAGACGTATGCCTCTGTAGTTGGGGAAGTTCAGGGAGTTTCCGTTTTCGAAAACTTTTGTTACTTATCCAGTCATCTCCAAGGTCTTTATAAAGCTCAGCAGGAATTTTGTCATTTTCAGCGGCATTGTTAAGCTTTAGTTTTGATATTGATCCTCACTTTATTTAGATCGGGTGGTTGGTTATTTTCGCAGTCGTCGAAAATATTGAATGGTTCTTTCTGCCTGAAGTAGCGGACGATTGTTCGTCATCGCCGTTTAACAGTCTGCAGAAGTGGTTCTTTCATACTATCATCATCGACTGTGTCTCAGCTTCAATCTTTCCTTCTTTATCTCGATAGGATTCTTCACGCCTTGTATCCCTGGCTTCTCTTTTTTCTTCTTTCTGAAAAGTCTTTGTTCTTCCCTCATTTTTTTTGCCTATAAAGCTCTATAGTAGCCTTCTTCTTCTTCACCTGGAGTTTTGCCTTGTATGCTGTTTCGTCCAAACAGTAATTTGTAACTGATGGGCGGGAGAAAAACAGCAGAGAGCGATCTTGTCTTTGCCTTGCCTATTGCAATGTGATCAATTTGATTGACTGTTTGTTGAAATGTAGACTTCCATAGGTATCTAGGTCAGGAAACCATGTGCTTCCTAAAGCGGCATTACCTTTCGCCAGCAGTCAATTAGCATAAGTCTGTTGCCAGCCGTGGTGTCTTGTTGGGGTGTGCTTTCCAACAATACCCCTGAATATGTCCTCCCTTCTAACCTTTGCGTTAAAATCTCTCAAGTACGATTTTAACATCGCACTTCGGTAGTCGTTCAAAAGTTTTGACCAGGAGCTATAAGTTTATCAAGCCAAATTCGGTTATGGCACAATTAATGGGCAGTCAAAATTAGAACGACTAGGGTTGTATAAGTTAATGCCCCGCAGTGTCTACTCACGTTCTACAACATCAAACCATTAATTAATAAACTTAAAAGTTGGCAACACTGACCACACTCATAATGCTCGAAAATATCAGTTTCCCTGAGATACTTATCAATTTATTGCTAATGCTAATATTTGTTAATATTTGTTTATATTGCTATTCAATTAAATTGTTTGTTCGCTTTTTCCGTGAATTTTTGTTTATAAAATTGGAACAGAATTAGTAAGATCAAGAGGTTATCATCAAGCGACGAACTTAAGTGTTTCCATTTATTTCCCGATTTCATGTGAAATTCATTGTGATTATGTTTTTACCGCTGAAAAGTGAATTTATTTTTCTCAGAAAAACTATTCGATGATTGTTTTTATTTTATATTATTGTAATTTGTTATTAACCAGTGAGTAATTTCAGTTGTAACCTTGCACCGATCTTAATAGCTCGTCTCTTTAATCTTTATCAAATGCGGTGATGAATATGTGCTGGCGATTTTATCAACTGAGAGGGACCAATCAGATTGTTGACGGAGCTACGTACTTACTTAAGTGGCGCTACAGTCCGGGATGAACCTGGGCCTCAACCAATATGCCTCTCCAATTAGCCCGGTCCTTACGTAACTGCCTCCAGTTGCGCACTCCAAGTTGGTTGAATTCGGTTTCTACTTGTGCGCGCCACTTAAGGCGAGGTCTTCCTCTACTGCGTCCGACGTCTGGCTGGGAATCGAAGACTCTGCGAGCTGGAGTATTGGTGTCCATTCGTTCTACATGTCCTAGCCATCTTAAACGTCCAATGCGGAGTTTTTTTTGACTAGGGGTATGTCGCTGTACAGCTCGTATAGTTCGTGGTTGAATCTTCGTTTCCATAGCCATCACCCCAGTCCTGCTCTAATAAAAAAAACGATAATCGTGTTGAGCGAAAAATTCTTTGTTAACGGGCTATGGAGACGAATATCCAAGCAAGAACCGTACGAGGTATATATAGACAGGGTCATACATCTTGGACGTCCAAGGTGGCGAATAGTCACCAATACCCCGGCTTGAAGTATCTTCGATTGCCAGCTAGACTTCGGACGTAGTAGAGAAAGACTTCACCGTAAATGGTGTGTACAAGTAGAAATCGACCTCAACAAAGTGCGCAACTGGAGTCAGTTAGCTAAGGATCGGACTAATTGGAGAGGCTATCCAATTCAGTGGGTTTCCATTATAATGCATGTTAATGTAGAATTTAGTCTCGAAGTAAATTACAAAATATTTTCCATATAAAAAAATTATTTGTCTGCAAAGATTCAATGTAAATGCGTGCTTTTACTAACCACTTATTTTAATTTAAAATTAAATACAAACCTAAATAAGGCGGCAATTAATTTGTTTCCTAGTTACCTACTCGCATGTAACTCCAAGTAACTTTGAGTTCCTAATAGATTCAACACACGATTTTCTTGCAGTAAGCACTTTCCGTGCGCCAATGGTCACGATGCATGTTACAGACTTCCTTCACGCGTTATTTATTTGCATTTGCAAAAGATAACTTCTGTGACAGGTATGTTTTGTTTAAATTATTGGTGCAACATAAGTTTATTTGAGTTTGCATTTACAATTACTAAAAACCAAATAATTGAAGCGCTTAGATGAAGGGCCTAAGCGGCATGTTCACTCTTTAAAGTTGCTTACTTATAACTCTTTTGATAAAAACAATAAAAAAATACAAACAGATATTTTGAAGTAAACAAAACTGAAGTGTTTTATATTTTTAACTAGCTGACCCGGCAATTCGTGTGTATATTTTGATTACTAAATAAAAAACATATGAGAAGGCTACAATCCGTTGTGCGGATAGGTGATTACCCTATCTCATCCTATCCTTAAATTAAATATTCCCGAGGGTCAAAAACAAGCATTTTTTACTATGGGAGGAGGGGGGTCTATCTCGCCCCGTTTAGAAGGTAGGGGAAATTTTAGAAAAAAACATATGAGAAGGCAGCCAGTTTGAAAAGCTCATTTCTGCTATGGAACAAAATCTTGATGTCGCTAGGGGCCATGGCAAAAGTGGTATTTATTTGAAAAGCGTTTATGCTATCAAAACCTCTTGTAACATAGTGAGGATGCTGTTTTTCCTTTTCCGGATTAATAATGCGAATATTAGTGTCTTCAATACACCCTATGCCTCTATAAAAACCCGCCTTTTCGTAAAAGTTAACTAAGCTTCTTACTTTTCTTGTGGCGTCATAGTAAACGTGATCCCATTTGGACCAATGTGTTCCTCAAATACAGGGTGGCGCACCAATTGTGCTACAATAAGAAATTCAAATAACTTTTTTTTTAATCGATGTATTTCATTTATTTTATTTTTATTGGTTAGAAAATTAAATTTTATTTTAAATAGTTAGTTGTTTTTAAAGATTATAGATCGCAAATGACCTCCACGCTCTCCCACGCATATGCGGCACCTGATCAAAAAATTATTCATTGCGGCCTGAAGAGTTGAAGTTGGGATCGCCTCAATTATTGTCGTTATGCACTGCTTTAATTCAGTTAAATTCCTGGGCTTCGTTTTATACACCTCTTGCTTGACATAACCCCATAAAAAGAAGCCTGGTGCAGTCAGGTCAGGTGACCTTGGGGGCCAGGGAAGAGTGGAGTTCCTAGAAATTAATTTGTTTGCGAATTTTTTGTTAAGCTCCGCCATAACTGGTCTGGCTATATGTGCAGTTGCTCCATCTTGCTGAAACCAAACGCTGTTGAATGGTATACGTCTTTGGCGCAGTTCTGGGTAAAAAAACTCCTTCAACATCTTTAAATAACGGTCCCCATTGACAGTAACGGTTACACCGTTTTCTTCAAAGAAGTACGGCCCGACAATACACCTTGATGAAACTGCGCACCACACAGTGACTCGTTCTGGGTGCAGTTCCGTCTCATGGAGCATTTCTGGATTAGACTCTTTCCATATACGGCAATTTTGCTTGTTTACATTGCCGTTAAGATCAAAATGGGCCTCATCAGACATGAACAAACAATTGATCAATGTGTTGTCTTCTTCGGCCATTGATATCATTTTTTGGCAAAATTCCAGGCGAACAGGCAAATCCTGAGGGTTTAACTTGCTAGTTATTTGGACTTCGTACGGAAACAAGTTTAAATCGTCATGAAGTATCCGTTGTAATGACCGTCTACTAACTCCAATTTGCCCCGATAAGTTTCGGGTCGAAACGCTCGGATTGGCCTGTATTGCAGATGCTACTGCTGCGATTGTATCCTGAACCCGAACATTGGCATCTCGATGGTACGGCCTTCGTGCGATGCTTCCAGATTCGGCAAACATGTTTACAAACCTCATAATGGTCCATCTACTCGGGGGATTACCGCCAAACTCCCGCCTAAATTCCCTTTGGACGGAAATGACGGACTGCAAAGCATGGTACCGTTGCACTATCCAAATTCTTTTCTCCGTATCCCAAGCATCCATTTTTATAAATCTAAATAGTAACCTACAAAATAAAAAAAAAATAAGCCGATTACTCACACAGAAAAAAAGTTATTACGTTTTATTTTTGTAGCACGATTCGTGCGCCACCCTGTATATCCAAAAGTGCTTTAAGCATTTTGGAAAACGTTGGTTGGCAAGGTTAAATCATTTTCACATATCATATGATACTTGCAAAGAATTCTGTAGCCCCACTAGATTTGAATGATCCCGAATTGCTCTCCCAATTTCTGCCAAATTCTCAACCGGCACCGCTTCGCTACCGAATTCATATTTTTTGAATTTTGAGTTTCACACAAAACTTTATTTTGCCTTAAAAACGTCGCCAAACGTTTGTGTACATATTCGTTTTAATATAGTTTGACAATTGGATAACTGCGATGAAATGCGTTGGTTTTTAAGGAGTCGTATGTATCGCATAGGAATTTAATGTTGATGCGACTTCAAATACGACTGGGCATCCGACTTGAAGAATTGGGTAAATTCTCAGCATCGACTGTGACTCATCTAGGATTTTTCCTTTCTCATCTCCACAGTATTCGGTGCATGCCTTGAATCCATGGCTTCGACTGAAGTACTACCTTTTTTATCTTCTTTTCTTGCTTTTTTATTTTCTTTATGAAAACCATATGTTCTTTCCTCCCAAAGCAAAAGGCAACTATCATCTTTACCTGCAGCTTTCCCTTAGGCTTCATTTTGGGCTGGGTTTCTTTTAGGTACCTTAGCGGCGACAAGGTACTAGTCCGAGTCAATGTTTGTCACTTCTTTGGTTGTTGTCCGAACAACAAAATATTGGATGTATGCCACTTATCTATCGAATTTTGCTGTTTTTGATTGAGCTTTTGTTGATTTGCTTATGAATATCACTGTGTGCTGTCAAAATTAGCCTAAGTCGCTTGCCAGACGTGGTGTGGGATTGTCACTGTTTCCCTTTCATCA
The DNA here is from genome assembly GCA_932526625.1 of Rhingia campestris. NCBI lineage: Eukaryota > Metazoa > Arthropoda > Insecta > Diptera > Syrphidae > Rhingia > Rhingia campestris. Next base: position 56,890,641 of record OW052184.1, read on the forward strand.
TATTTCCTGGCTGATATTAATGTCTACATTTTATTCGCTTTCCTCTAGTTGTTCGGATGCACTTTTTATTTTAAGCGTCTCAACATTTTACTTACTTTCTTTACTTATCGGGCTCCCGACCCGTGAAGAGTCTCTGCCTGAGATACTGCAGCCTTCCATACTCTACGATCCCTGGCTTGCTGCTTTCAGTTGTCTAGAAAAAGCGCTCTGGTATCCGCGATGGCTTGGTCTTTGAAACCGAGGTTCGGTCTTCCTTGCCTTTTCGAACCTGGGGGCTGGGATTCGAAGATCCTCTTAGCTGGAGCATTATTGTCCATTCGCTCGATGTTTCCGAGCCAATACAGTCGACGTGTTTTGGATTTTTTGACTACATCCACATCTTAGTACAGCTCATAGAGTTCGCGGTTGTATCATTTCCTCCATTCGCCCTCCTCGCCTACAGGACCAAAAAACCGCCGAAGTATTTTTTTTCGAAAGACCCAGTATCAGCTCTCCCTTAAGGGTTTTTTAGAGCACACATTTCGTCCTTCGAGTTAGGAGTTTTGGACCCAGTTGTTTCGCCAAACCGAAGTAGCAACGGTTTCCTAGGGTAATTCTTCGACGGAACTTCACTAGGGTGTCATTCGTGGAGTTTGTGTTTACTCCGAGGTAGGTGAATAGTGTCGTTTTGTCCTAGGCTGTTGACAGATGCTTGTTTGTTTGTCGATAGCATGTTCTTAGTCTTGTCCTCATTTACTTCAAGCCCAACGGATTTCGCCTGTTCTTCAATCGACCTGATGGGCCGTTGTATGTTGTCGTTTCGTGGATTCTGTGCTTACCAACTAAACCGCCAAAGATATTTTCCTTTCCGACTTTAGCATTGAAATCCCAATCCCCGAGTACAACTTTCTTCAGGAAATTTTTAAGTCCCGAAGAACTGAGGAAATCTTCGGCTGAAAGTATTATCAGCTACATTAGGAAAGTAGAAGCGCTACTAACCTAAAAAACATCTGACGGCAAGCACAATAGATCTTTTAGGTCGATGTGTATATTACTGCTTAGGCAGGTCAGAATTTAAAAAAAAAAAAAACAAAAAAAAACAACTTTAACGTCATACTCCGGACAGGCTCCATAGGCTCCACCCAGGAGATCATAAAACTCCTCCTTGATGGGATCTTTAGCCTCGTTGGTAGGGGCATGTGCACATATTAGGCTTATGTTTTGGAACTTAGCTTTGATGCGGATCACAGAAAGGCGATCACTTATCGGCTTGAAGTCAATGACTTTTGTCCTAAGCCACGACTAAACCGCATCCTATTACATGCAGTCTTTTGTTGCAGCTGTAATAAATGTCGCAATTTTGTCTCTTCATCATCCTCTCGTAATGACCTGACAAATCGTCCGAGTAGTATAAATTGTCAAGAATAGCTTATCTCAATTAAGCTGATCGGAGTCGGCATAAGACAGGAGGTCCCGCCATCGTGCAAGAAGTACACAGGCACACATGAATGGTTGTGAGAAACCTAGGCTCTGGGTACTAACGAGCCTGTTGCGCCAAAAATGTGTATGTGTGTATTATACCTGATCCTATCCATTGTATCTTGTATCTCGTATTGCGGTTATTTCTGCCTTGTACCGCGTGAGGACAGATTCAAGTTGTTGAGTAGCACCCGGGGTGTAGAGTGTTCATACATTCCAGGTACATGCTCTCATATCAAAGTCCATTGACGTTCCGGGTCTTGTTGCCCTATGAGGAGTTTCATTATCCGAGGCTGGTTGTGTCTCTCTCATGACTTATAGTTTTTTCCATGGTCGGGAAATTACCCCGACAGCACAACCCCGGGCCGGAAATACCGATGTCAGTAGCCCATTTAGGGATGTGAGGGCTCGTCCGCCACCAAATATGTGGAAGCAGCTCATATAGGGATTACACCACCAGTTCGATCTAACTGAAGCTGTAGGCGCCACCGTTGAATACATCTATAAATTCCTCCGCTGCCACCTGAGAGTTAGTACCCTAGTGAGAGGACACTTCTCCCCCTCTCTAGTTCGTTCCGACAATACCTCTTCTAAATGTAACCAACCTCCACGCTTACTTCAAAACATCTTCCGCTATTCCATTGAACCGCGATGCTTTCATAAGCAAATGACATTTTTTTTATAAATTTTATTTTAATTACAACCTTTGAATGTTTCCCTTGCATTGTTTCCGGCTTCCCAAATCACGAGTCTTACCTATTGTCTAGCTCCGAAGTCCATTGAAATGGAAACGTATTCCCACAGCTAGAAATAATGGAAATGATGCTGTGATTACAAATAATTGTCTTTGCATTTTTTTCATACTGCATTTGGGATTGAGATGTTTCGAGATATTCCTAGCCTCACCAGTCACCACCACTTGTTGGATTGCATAAAGCAACACCGACTGTCTCGCCTTGCTATGGACAGATACAAGGCTCATTCTCTTTCGCATAATAGCACTTTCTTTTCGTTCAATCAAATGTGAGTATCGTTATTTTTTTTTCTTAATTACAATATTACCGTTATATTGGTGTATTTTAAAGAAATATTTCTTATGCGGCTGTTATTCACCTTAAACCATGAAAATCGTGCATGGAGTGCGCCAGTGAGTGCAGCGCAACCGCACGGAATGATGTCGAACATCAGGAATTAAATAAAAAAATTATTGAAAGTGGCTTTTATCTGTTGCAGGCTACACTATGTGCAGAGCTGTCACGCTCAGTTCTTTACACTGCAGTTGATGCATGCCATCAATTATACCAGGGGCTTATAATTTAGTACGAGTATGCGATACTGGTCTGATGTCTGTTGTCTGTTATTAGGTGTAAAAGTTATGGCAATGAATACCCTGACTGTGCGTTTAATTGTTGTGCAGGCGTTGGCATTTCAGATTTCGGAAAATCGGGGAAATCCAACTCGTCGTTGTACTCGATGTGAGTTATTGTTGAGATTGTTCGAAAAAAAAAATCGTAACTCGCTAAGGTGCGAGGATTTATTGAAACGTTAATGTTGCGTATACGCTATGTATGCCGGTAGTTATGTTTGTTTTGTTGTTGAACAAACACTTTAAGGTCTGTTTACTTTGAATGAAATTATTGTAAATGAACGACTGAATCCATTTACTGTTTGTGCGGCTTAACGATCAAATGTCAATGGCAACGTTAGAGTCGAATTGAATGGGTCATTGTCGTCGTTCCAAGCCATTAAAATGAGGAGCTAGACTTTGTTGCTGGCGGGAGTAGTAAACAACAATTTTTTTTTGTATGGTAGTGTATGAGTTAGGAGTAACAACGATTCTTACTCACTCGTACTACTACAGGAAAGTCAAATTTTCACACTTCGGCAGATCCTGGAAAAAAACCAAAGAAGTCCAAATAGATACCCACCACATTTTTTTCAAAGCCGCATATGACAGAATCTAGAGAGCCATGTCATGTTTTGGTGTTCCGCACAAACTCATCCGTCTGTACAGGATGACGATGGAGAATTCTCTCTGCTCTATCAGGTTCTGAAGCGACCTCAACGACCCATTCGATACCAAAAAAGGATTTAGGCAAGGTGATGAACAGTCATGCTTCCTTAATCTCATTCTTGAGAGGATCGTGCATAACTCCCGAGCCAACACCAGACGCACAATCTTCCAAAAATCGGCATCATCGTTAGGACTCAATGTGATGACATAGCCATGTTTGCTAGTATAGAGAAGGGAGCGGCAAAAATGGGCTTAGCAGTTAATGAGGGTAAGACTAGGTATATGCTGTCAACACGAAAGAACACATAACATCGACGAATTGGACAAAACATTGACGTTTAAGGTAGTACGGGACTTTGTCTACCTCGGCTCTGCTATTAACTCTTACAACAACATCTCGTCAGAAATCAAAAGAAGAATTACTCTTGCCTATCGCTGTTTCTTCGGGCTTAGAATGCAATTCAGTAGTAAAGCCCTCACTCGAACTACTAAGGAGTAAGGACCTGATCATCCCAGTCTAGTCCAGCTCTACGGGGCTAAAGCATGGACCGTTTCAAAAGTGGATGAAGAAATCCTTGGTCGATTTGAGAAGAAAATTCTTCTTAAGATCTTCGTTCCCGTTTGCGTTGACAGCTATGGAGAATGGAGACAAAGATTCAACGGAGAACTATACGTGTCCCTAGTCCAAAAAACCTCCGCGTTGGACTTTAAAGATGTCTTCGATTCCTAGCCAGATACCGACGCAGTAGAGAAAAACTTCCAAACTTCGTCTGGTGCCGTCATGTAAAAGTCGATCGCGTGGAAGAAATAACACACAATCATCCAGTTCAAAGAAACTAAAGAGTCTTACTTTCTCTGTGGAGGTTCTCTTCTATGAACCAAAAACTAATAATTTCGCACACACAAATAATTGAAGAAGCTAGGAGGTTTGAGGTCTTGTATTGGAGTTTAGCTAGATATTTCATTGTTTTGCCCTCCTCAGCCTATTGTATTTCCAGAATGGCAGTAATGTCTGCATTGTTAAAGCTTAGGCTTATATTTAATGTCCGTTCAATGTAAGTTACATGTCCGTCGCCCAACTCTCTCCTGATAAATAAAAAATGGTCGGCCAGCGAAAATTATGCACAAAGCGGCCACTTAATTATTATACTCGATATCACGGAAAAGAAACGGTCACATCGGATCAGAATGGAAAAACCAAGTACTCAGACAAGCTGCACGTGATATAGGAAGGTTATATATAAGCTCAAGGGATCCAGGTCCCCAGAATTATACCTAATGTGAGAAAGGTTATAATCTTAATGTTTCTTATGCGACTAGCAAACGGGATATTCCAAGAGTCACGCGGGAAGAACTTTTTGCAGTATGCAAGAAGATACGCGACGACAAAGCACCGTCACAGGGCCCGATGGAGTCAGAACAGTCGGGGTGACGTCTCCCTCTCGACTAGAACACCACGTGGATTAACTATATCTTCCCGCCGCAAGTCAACCAAAGGTAACCACAGGAAGGCTTACTCACACCTTAAGTCAATGAAACTATACAAGAAACAAGCGGCAAAGCAGCACCGACCTCAGCGGCATCTCCAGCTATAGTCAATAACACATCTATTACCTTCACCAGGACTTCAAACGAAACGAAACAACAGTCGGGCGATCGGAAACAGACAAAAACCCAGAGTATACCATTAAACGCTTAAAAGCATCCGCGATAAAAATACCCAAATGCAGTCCCATGGGCTGAGTGGTAGAAGTGTGCTGGGTATAGATTAGTACGTAGGCGGCTTCCTGGTATCGAGTAATTCGTCTTGCGGGGCCTAATGTTTTATTCCGAATCCGAAAGGCTGAGCTGGGTTAAATTTTTTATGAACATTGAAACTTCTCGAGTGAGTAGGAGCTACGGTTAATAATTGGCATTGCACATTTGAAAATTGCTGCCAGACCTTTTGCACAGCAAAGCACTATGTACAGCTCCTACTGAATCCTCTCAAGACTATTACCTGCAAAATAATGGGCTAGGTTACAACCTATACCTAGCTCATTGGTTGGGTATCCGATTATGATTTCTTGATTTTTTTAAGAAAGGTTTTTTTTTTTCGCTGGTAGGAAAAATCATCGAAAGACATTGCAGAGGTTTTAACGCGAGGGGACCTTCTGCAATAGTGAGGGACTTTAACCCGATCTAAAAAAACCTCCCGAAAACTGATATTTGTATGTATTCAAGGAATCGCACCTAGTTGTTAGACTAATCAGCAAATTTATTTTTCATATGTATTATATTTTATAAAAATATAAATTTTAACATATGAGAAGGCTACAATCCGCTGTGCGGATCATTTAATATCCTATCCCATCCCATCCTTAAAAACATATGAGAAGAGTACAATCCCCTGTGCGGATCGTTTAATACCCTATCCCATCCCATCCTTAAAATTAATATCTCCAAAAAGTGGGCTTTATTAGCCATAATATAGAAAATGACATTGTCACAACAACATATTGTTCAAACAGTTTATCAGAATATCAAAAAGTAGGCGTGGGCTAAAATGATCTATAAACGAAATGTTTATATTAATATTACTAATTATTCCCCCAAAACACGATGTGGATAAAATAAAGAAAATGACATGGTGACAACAAATTCTTCAGACTGCTTAAAAAAAACTTTTACGGTTCTACAAAAGACAAGGTTTTCTGCTGCATATGTTATGGGGTAGTGTATAAAAATGGTTTTTATATAAAAACGCCCCCAAAAAGTGGGCGTGGGTTAAAATGGTATATAGACGAAATGTTCATATAAATAATGTTAATGATTCTGCATCAAAATTTTTTTCGAAAAATTTAAAATTTGACCGAAAACAGTTTTTAATTGAACACGCCCCCAAAAAGTGGGTGTGGCAAAAAACTTTATATGGACGAAATATAGATATTAATATTGTCTAAATATGTTGTTCAGAAACTTTTTTAAAATTCCTTACGGTTTGGTCAAAAACTGAGTTTTTCTTGAAAAGGGGCGTGGCAGTGGGCGGATTTCAAAAATGTTTACACTTGTTCTGTAGGCAGAGACGAGGATCCTATATACCAAATTTCATTATCCTAGCTCAAAATTTAAGGCCTAAAAATCGGTGACGTACAGACGGACGGACGGACGGACGGACAGACAGACATGGCTTAATCGACTCAGCTAGCGATTCTGAGTCGATCCATATACTTTAAGGTATATGTAGCAAAATTATTTCTCTATGTTACAAACTAAGTATCAAAACTAATATACCCCTATGGGATAGGGTATAATTAATATCCCCAAAATGTGGTCTTTATGGTCATAAAGTATTGAAAATGACGTTGTTACAACATATTGTTCAGAAGGTTTATCAAATTCTTGTATGGTTCGACAAAACAACGTTTTTCTATTGCATATGCCTTGGGGTAGGGAATACAAATGGTTTTTGTAAGAAAACGCCCCAAACAGTGGGCGTGGGTTAAAATGGTCTATTGGAGAAATGTTCATATTAATACTACCAATGATAGTGCATCAAATTTTTTTCGAAAATTTAAAAATTTTACTAAAAAACGTTTTTTTAAAAACGCCCCCAAAAAGTGGGCGTGGCAAAAAACTTTATACTGACGAAATATAGATAATTCAATTCTCTAAATATGCTGCTCGGACACTTTTCTAAAATTCTTTACGGTTTGGCCAAAAAAAAACGTTTTCCTAAAAAGGGAGCGTGGTAATGGGCGGATTTTAAAATGTTTTACACTTGTTCTGGTGACTCGGACAAGGATCCTATATACCAAATTTCATTATCCTAGCTCAAAATTTAAGGCCCAAAAATCGGTGACGAACAGACAGACGGACGGACGGACAGACAGACATGGCTTAGCTAGCGATTCTGAGTAGATCCATATACTTTGAGGTATATGTAGCAAAATTATTTCTCTATGTTACAAACTTAATATGTCAAAACTAATATACCCCTATGGGATAGGGTATAAAAAGAAATTCCGACGGCGTTGGTCGGATTTCTATGTGTTTTGTCTGAAAATGTACTTAAGTTTCAGTATTTTTATACCCTATCCCATAGGGGTATATTAGTTTTGACATATTAAGTTTGTAACATAGAGAAATAATTTCGATACATATACCTCAAAGTATCTGGATCGATTCAGAATCGCTAGCTGAGTCGATTAAGCCATGTCTGTCTGTCCGTCCGCCCGTCTGTGTGTCACCGATTTTTTGGGCCTTAAATTTTGAGCTAAAGTGTTGAAATTTGGTATGTAGACTCTCTCAAGTGTAAACATTTTTGAAATCCGCCCACTGCCACGCCCCTTTTAGAAAATCGTCGTTTTAAGCCATACCGTAAGGAATTTCAAAATAGTGTCTGAGCAACATAGTTAGACAATCCTAATATCTGTATTTCGTTCAAACAAAGTTTTTTGCCACGCCCACTTTTTGGGGGCGTTTTTAGTAAAAAACGCTTTTTGTCCAAATTTTAAAAAGTTCGAAAAAACTTTGAATGCAAATACTTCCGTAATGATAAAATAATCATTTTGTCTATATACCATTTTAACCTACACCCACATCTTGGGGGCGTTTTCTTACGAAAACCATTTGTATGCCTTATCCCAAGGCATATGCAATAGAAAAACATTGTTTTTTGTCGAACCACAAAAGGTTTTGATAAACTGTCTGAACAATATGTTGTGACAACGTCATTTTCAATACTTTATGACCATAAAGACCACTTTTTGGGGATATTAATTTTAAGGATGGGATGGGATAGGTAGCCTTCTCATATGTTTTATATATATCTTTAGCTACATATCCAGGTGTTTAACCCGTCTTAATCTCCTGACTATATTGTCGATTCTTAAAATCATGTGCTATTTCTAAATTAACATGGCTGAAAAGCCTATCTCTGTGTCTTAGAGCTACTTTTTTAGCTTCATCTTCAACCATTTCAATATATAGATCTCTATGTAGATCGGGTCAGGTCATTTAATCTGATCTGCCAATTTTTAGTTCATTCTGAGATATTGTTTACCGCCTTTTGTAGCTTTTTTGTAGCTATTTCGACAGTTTCTCCTACAGAAAGTATAGCAGTATCATCTGCAAAGGTAGCTAGAGTGGCTTCGTCATTTTCTGGTATATCACTAGTAAATAGGGGATATAGTACTGGACCTAGAACACTACCTTGAGGTACACCAGCATTAATTTCTCCTAATGTTGAGTACGTTGTTTCTTGTTTAATTCTGAAAAATCGCTGTAAAATATACGACTTCAGTATTTTTAAATACTGCATCGGCAGTTGCTTTTGTAATTTATGGATCAATCCTTTGTGCCATACTTTGTCGAAGCTTGTGATATATCAAGAAATATTGTCGAGCATACTTTTTTCTCTTCAAAAGCATTTTCAATTTTATCAGTGATTCTATGCACTTGGTCAATTGTTGAGTGTTTATTCCTGAGTCCAAATTGATGGCTCGGTAATAGCGATCTACAATAATATCTTGAAGGCGTTTTACCGGCATCTTTTCGAATAGCTTGGACAACATTGGTAGTATCGATATTGGCCTATATGAGGTTACTTCGCTAGATGGTTTACCTGGTTTTGGAATCATTTTAACCTCCGCGACCTTCCATATGCTTGGCACATTTCTTAATCTAAATACAGCGCTTATGATCTGCGCTAGATGTTTCAGTATTTTTTTGAGAATTGTTTTAAAATTTCCCCTGTTATTAAATCAAACCCTGGGGCCTTTTTTATGTTTAAACCTTCTTTTATTTCTTTGGCAAGTTCGTCAGACGTAACTGGTCGAATTGGTACATCTTCCTGGCACGTTTCTTCCATTCCTTGACAGTCTTTATCTTCATACGGTTGGAAGACGCCTTCAAGATGCTCAGCAAAAGTATTTGCTTTTTCTTGACTGCTTTTTGCCCAGTTTCCTTCTCTGGTTTTCACTGGTGGGATGTGAGCTGTTGGCCTGTTCATTTTCTTTGTTGCCTTCCAGAGCGAGTAGTCACTACTTGCATCATTTGTGAGGCCTGTAAGGTAGTTTTTAAGGGACTCATTTCTAAATTCAATTATTGATTTTCTGAGTTTACTATTTAGCCTGTTTAGTTTGTTTTTGTCAATTGGTGCCCTTGTATGTTGCCAACGTTTTCTAGCTTTTCTCTTTTTTGTAATAATTTCACATATTGCAGGAGGGTATGAGTTTTGTTTTATTTTGTTCTTTATTTTTGGAGTTGCAGCCCATGCAGCTTTTTGTATATTGAGTGTTAATAGTTGCACTGCTTCCTCTATTTGCTCTTCTGTTTGAATAGTTACCATTTGGGTATTTTCTTCCAACTTCTCTCTGAAGTAGCTCCAGTCAGTTAGCTTATTAACTAGTTTTGGACTTTGTTCTTTCATTTTTATTTTATCGCCAAGAAAGAAAGGTTAAGATTCTCATCTGACAAATGACAGACCGCCTGTTTTTATATATTCACTAAATCAGAATTCATTCGATCGGGTTGCAACAAGTCATTTCCTTGCCATTGACGTCTTGTCATGACCTCTTTGCTATTTCACTTTCGTCCGCTTGACTATTAGTAGCCAATCAGTATAAAATTAATTTGTCTTTCAATCAAGCCTTTGCGTATGCAAATGAATTCGCTTTGCATAAATCTATGCCCAATTAGATGTTAACCGCTATTGAAGCATACCATTTATAATCCACCTTTACATTACAATGGCCACTTTCTTCGTAATCAAGCTGAGCATTTGGTTTTAGCCCGAACATAAATCATAGGAAAAGTTGCGCATTTAGCCGCCGCTTACACATGGATAAATTGAATACGGGGACTTGCATGTCGCGGGCTCAGCTCAACTCAGCTCAGTCACCAAAGTGATTCTCCAAATGACTTTTGTGTGTGCCCGGATTTTTATTATCTCTGTTTTTTCCTCTAATTTCTGTTAACAATGTTAACGATGTGAATCTGCAGAGCAAGATCCATTCACCACCCGACTGGTACTCGAGTGAACAAGTCCAAATCATGGAATCCTGCTTCTCTATGTGAGTGGTCTGAGTGGACTATATGGCGACGACGACGACGGAGGCGGTAGCGGTGGTGGCAATCGTAAACTACACTTCGACTTGGAGCTGAAGTTGCTCGCTGAATACAGAATACAGATGCTGATATGGTGACTGGATGGCGTTTAGGCATCTCTCTGTTGCTGTACACATCACAGTTTCCAAAAACTTTCGCTTTCAAACGGGAGAAGGGTAATCTTGTGTTATTGTAGTTGCGGGATACTTCAGGGGTCGATGTTATTATTTTCGAGAGAGTCGATCTTTTTTGTTCGTGTGAATGCTGCTCGTTTTCATTGAAAATATATTTCTCAAGGGGCGCGAGGCTTAATTAGGCTTTGTGAAGATTCATTGAGATAAAATGTGTAATTTTATTTTTTTTTTAATGCAACGTCATTTGGAAAGTGAACAAGCGAGATGTGTTTGGTTATAGTTATGAGTGCGGTGTTTGCGATCAAAGGTTGATGCCCAAATTGACAACTGTTTTGAAATCGGACCAATCTGGGACTTTGCTTTTGAAAAACAAAATTAATTTGAATAAGTGATACTTGAATTCAGTATAAAACATGTCTGGGACTCAAGACAACTTAGATTAGATCAACAAATCTTTATATTCGACTTAATGGGTAAAAGCATCTACATTCTAGAATTAACACAATAAGTTGAGCTGAACTCAATCCAATATCCAACAACTTAACCGAATTTCGAAATTAGTTGAGTACGTTGAGGATAAGTAGAATATGTCGTTTTTGGAGTAGGTGTTAGGCACGTAAGTGACGCTTAGAGGTGGCAGAATGAATACGTTACGAAGCGTTGGTGTCTTTGTTTCCAGGATATACGTTGAAACAGACGTTTGGGTGCCAGAAAGTTGACGGATAGAAATTTTACAAACATGGTCTGCTTTTTACGTTGAGTGCTTCGAATGCGATGTTATTGAACTACATCGAATAGCAGCCATATATAACGCGTGGTTAAATTTTAAGGGCCGTTGTTGAATGTGAACCATACCTAAACATCAAGTTTTTTTCTGCATTTCATTTGACATTTCTCAATTATACACAATCGAGCAACGCATTAAAGTTATTCAGGCTTATTATGAAAATGGGCGTTCAAATCAAAATGCATATCGTGCACTTCGTGATTTTTTCGGTCAACTTAATCTACCAAATGTGCGTAGAATCGGAAATATCTTGAAAAAATTTGAGCAAACCGGGTCTGTAGGAGATGTGAAAACACCAGTGCATGCTCGTACAGCTCGTACTGGAGAAAATATTGCAGCTGTTCGCGATAGATAGCCGTCCACCTCAACTCGTCGTTGTGCCCAGCAATTGCACCTCTCACGCTCGTCGTTGATGAACATTATGCACAAAGACTTGCATTTACGCGCTTAAAGGATGCAATAGACTCAAGAACTACAGCCCCTTGACCATTTCAAGCGTCGTCAATGGCAAGAAATGGCAACAGTGGATGATAATGTTTCGAATAAAATCAGTGATCAGTGATCAGAATCAGTGATTCAGTGATGAGGCACATTTTCACCTCAGTGAATTCGTCAATAAGCAGAATTGCCGCATTTAGGCGAATGATAATCCTAGAGTGATTGTCGAAAAACCAATGCACCCACAAAGAGTGACCACTACCGCACCAAACGGTTTATGGGCTGGCGGCATCATCGGGCCGTATTTTTCCCAAATTGAGGACGGTCAGGCAGTTACTGTGAATGGTGTTCGCTATCGTGAGATGATAACGAACTTTTTTTGTCCCGAATTGAAAGATATGGATGTGGACGGTAGGTATGTGGTTTCAACAGGATGGTGCCACTTGCCACATAGCTAACGAAACAATGGCTCTTTTGCGCGACAAATTCAATGGCCGTGTTATCTTTCGTGGTGGCGATGTCAATTGGCCGCCAAGATCATGTGATTTGACACCGTTGGACTTCTTTCTTTGGGGTTATTCGAAAGAAAAGGTGTACGTCGATAAGCCAGCAACAATTCAAGAGCTAAAGTGTGAGATAATTCGGCACATTAACGGCATAGAACCTCAAATATGCCTCAGCGTCATCGATAATTTGGACCATGCACCGGATAAAGGTGTGCCGCCGAGGTAGCGGGGGCTAACCGGTGTAACCGGACTGGAGAAGGCCTACCTTGCTACAAATACATACCATTCAGGAAATACGATGGGATGGGCCGGTCAAAAGGTGGATGAAAAACTGTGACATTTATTACTCCGTTTTATAGGGAGCAGAATCAGCAACTATTTGGATGCGCAATTGGAATAAGCGACAGGCATAGGCCCAGTTTTTCAGTTTGAGATTATCCTAGTTTCGGGATTCAGAAAGGCATATTTAAGAAGCTTTCCATGACAGGTTAATATTCTTCAGACTTTCGCTAGTGAAAAATAAAATTATGTGATGTTACTTTTAAGATTTGAATCAGGAAGCCCGCGCATAGTAGTCAAAACACTTAGCCACTAAGGAATGTTTCCAAAACCTCCACGACAGGGGACCGACCGCCCAGACCTTTGCAGAACGCGTATCGCTTCATCGTACGTTTAACCCAGTGTAGCCGTTACGGCCGATCTTATTGCTTTTGTCGACAACATCGCGTTAGATGCTGGCGATGTTGTCGACAAGCAATAAGATCGGCCGTAACGGCTTATTTTTTTGGAAAAGATGGGTTTTTTTTTATAAGACCCTTATAGTGTTTATAGCGAGTGCATTAAGGAAATTGGTTAGAAGTAAAGAGGAGATACGCTGTGCATTGGTTTTAAATTTCTGTAAATTGTAATACTTACTTACTTAAGTGGCGCTACAGTCCGGGATGAACCTGGCCCTCAACCAACATGCCTCTCCAATTAGCCCGGTCCTTTGCTAACTGCCTCCATTTGCGCACTCCAAGTTGTTTGAGGGCGGTTTCTACTTGAGCACGCCACTTAAGGCGAGGTCTTCCTCTACTGCGTCCGACGTCTTGCTGGGAATCGAAGACTCTGCGAGCCGGAGTATTGGTGTCCATTCGTTCTACATGTCCTAGCTATCTTAAACGCCCAATGCGGAGTTTTTTGACTAGGGGTATGTCACTGTACAGCTCGTATAGTTCGTGGTTGAATCTTCGCCTCCATAGCCCGTCAACGCAAACGGGACCGCAGATTTTTCGAAGAATTTTTCTCTCGAATCGACCAAGGATTTCTTCATCCGCTTTTGTCAGAGTTAATAGCGGAGCCGAGGTAGACAAAGTCCCGTACTACCTCAAAGTTATATCTGTTAATGGTGACGTTCTGTCCAATTCGTCGATGTTATGTGTCCTTTCGTGTTGACTGCATATACTCATTTACTGCTAAACCCATTTTTGCCACTTCCTTCTGTATACTAGCAAACGTGGCTATGACATCACGTTGAGTAGTTGCACCGATTTTTGGAAAATAGTGCCTCTGGTGTTGGCTCGGGAGTTTTGCACAATCCTCTCAAGAATCAAATTGAAAAAGTCACATGACAGCGCATCGCCTTGCCTAAATCCTTTTTGGTATCGAATGTGTCAGTGAGGTCGATTCCGACCATGATGGAGCAGCAAAAATTCTCCATCGTCATCCTGAACAAACGGACGAGTTTGGGCGGTATACCAAAACTAGACATGGCTCTGTACAGTTCGTCTCTATAAATGCTGTCGTATGCGGCTTTGAAATCGATAAATAGGTGGTGGGTATCGATTTGGGCTTCTTGGGTTTTTTCCAGGATCTGCCGAAGTGTGAAAATTTGATAGATTGTGGACTTTCCTGGCCTAAAACCACACTGATAACGGCCGATCAGGTTGTTGGTAAACGGTTTCAGGCGTTCACATATTACCGCAGATAGGATCTTGCAGGCGATGTTGAGGAGACTTGTGCCTCTGTTGGTGCAGTTCAGAGGGTCTCCTCTTTTGTGGATCGGGCAAACGATGCTGAGGTTCCATTCTTCAGGCATGCTGTCATCCGACCAGATTTGGCTTATGAGTTGGTGGATGTTGCTAACCAAGTCATCTCCGCCAGCTTTATAAAGCTCAGCGGGAAGGCCGTCATTTCAGGCGGCCTTATTAAGCTTGAGTTTAGATATTGCTATCCTCACTTCACTTAGGTCGGGTGGTTTTCGCTGTCGTTGCCAATATGAAATGGTTCGTTTTGCCTGTCAGCGGAATGTTGTTCGTCATCGCCGTTTAACAGTCTCCAGAAGTGATTCTTCGGTGTCCTCATCATCGACTGTGTCTCAACTACGATATTTCCCTTTTCATCTCGACAGGATTCTGTTCGAGCCTTGTATCCTTGGCTTTGACGTTTTACACTTTGGTAAAACTTGCGAACATCGTTCCTGGAGTGGCACCTCTCTATATCCTCGATCGCGCGCTTTTCTTGCTCTTTTTCCGTCTTTCTGAAAAGCCGATGTTCTTCCCTTCTTCTTTGCCTATAGAGCTCAATGGCAGCTCTCGTCTTCACCTGCAGCTTATCCTTGTCGGCCCCGTTCTTGGCTGCGAGCATCTGTCGGCTTTCCTCATCAAACCAGGGGTTTCTTGCTGGTGGCCGCGAGAAACCTAGCACATCAGTTGCGGCTGATCTATTGGTTTGTTGGCATCGTTGCCATTGTTCTTCGACGTACTTTGTTAGTCGCTCATAGGTTTTGTCGGAGCGTGAACGCATATAAGGCTTATGTTGGCGAATTTGGCCTTAATGCGGATTGTTACAATGCGTTCGCTAATGTCTTGGAAACATAAGACTTCTTGGCTAAGTCTGGCACTTATAACAAATCCGCATCCGAGTATTCGATTTTTTTGATCACTGCTCGGTCCATCCCATCGTATTTCCTGGTTGGCAGTAATGTCTGTCATTCGGTTCATAGGCCACCATCTCTGTTCAAGCGGCCTGAATTACCCTTGATTTTCTTAGATAACCTGTTGTCCGAATATGTCGAAGCAGCTCATCTAGGTTCTCCCAGACGAACCTAGGCCGGGTATTCATTCCGTGTCATTCTGAACATTCTGTTTATAGTGTTGCTGTTTTTCGTCTTATTTTCAACCCTCGAACCAGTACCAGTATTTTACCACATTCACGTTAAATTTTTCGTGAAATACCTACATTTCGATCTTTTATCCTTTCTTTTGAAAACAAAACAATTGACAGCTTTGTACAAATTTCAACCATCAATTATATAGAGTTAGTTACCATCTGCTAGAATAAGACTTAATTCATCAGAAAAAATGGACCTTAGTTAGCCGTTAGTTTCAAAGTGACTCAACCTAAATTCAAGGTAATTTTTCGTTCTCATGTCACATTTCTTAACTAAACCGCATTATTTTTTTTATTCAATTGTATAACATAATTACAACAAATTAGTAACCAGCACTTATTAGAAATGAAGTCATTTAACTATGCCAGGTCTACAAGTCGCAATTGCAGTTCAGCAGACAGAAGAAACCTCAGCTCAACGTCCGCCAATATCAAATGACATTCTAACCGCGGCACACTGACACCTCGGTGCAAATAAAATAAACATAAAGGTCAACATGTAACACCAACCCAAGACCTTTTAATAAAAAAGTGCCTTCATTCTTGCAGCATGTTCGCCTACATCCTATTTGCCGGCTCACATTTATTTTTATTTTATTCTCCACTTGCCTTAATCTTAATTTCCTCCATCAAGACAATTAGCATAAATCGTAGAATTGAAATGAAATCTGAATCTCGCAGATCCAAGTGTATCTTAACCGATTTGCTTAATGTCAATTTCTTCCCCTTCGTGCGTCAAAGTTCGAAATAGAAGATGAAGAGACAAAAAAAAAACACTCACCTAGCCAGAGCATTATCCAATCGCGAAAAGCCTCCAAGCGGCGATTGCTTCAAGCTCGACTGAAGCACCAGCTGCTTATACGGTGCGGTGGCTTATTGGTGCCCCCACCACCTCCAATCATCATCGTGACGTTTCACTTAGTTTTTTTTTTTTTTTATTTTGATTTCTGCGTCCCACCCTTGCCCTTCCATTCGCATCGTCTCGCTGAGACTCTCCAACACAATGTTGTGTTCCCAATTTTTTTTTGTATTTTATTCGTTGGATTTTGTACTGCACCAGAGCTGAGCAAAGAAGCTTTTTCGGGTTTTCTGTTGTGTATCTCGTAGATACTCGTAGTTGTATATTAGTAAAAAAAATTTTTTGTTGTATTTTGTTTTGTTTTTTATTTTGTTCGTTTGGTTTCTCTACAGTCGGTGTTTATCCCCTCATATATGCACGAACAACTTTTTCCGCAGTTGTTTAAAAATCTGGTAGAAAAATCTCCCAACGTTGACTGGCACAATCTCAGACGTCAAGTAGCAGTCGAAGAGTTAAGACGTGCTCTGCCTTTTGTTTTGTTTTTTTAAAAAAAGTAAACCCTCTTTCGTTTTTTTTAAATTTTAATTTTGTCCTATGAGTTTTTGCTAAGAAAAGAAAACCATCAATCGAAAAAGAACTCTTGAACGTATTCTTGTGACCGTTACGGTGGACTGTGATTTTGAAAAAAAAAATTAAAATTTTTGTGTCGGTAAAGTGAGTGATTTTTTTTGTCTGCAAATAAATATAATTTTCTGTGGATAAATGAAGCCCATGGCAGAGAAGGACAACGATTCAATGGCTACTGTGCAAATTAAGCCTGATTATGCTCCCAGTGAGGTTTACAGCACCGCTAGTGAGCCACCACCGGTAAGGATTTTATTTATCAAGACTATGCTAGGTATTAGGTCTGGAATTTTCTAGAAACTTGTGCTGGTACTACTACACCTTTGTGGATTAGCAATTTGAAGACGATGTTAGGTTTGATTAGTCGCTATCTATAACCGGTTTTGCAGGTTATAGATTGTTGCAAACTCTAATCCGCTGCGTAATAATAAAACTGATGACTTCAGATTTAAATGTTAATTTTTGTTTTATTAATGCCAAGTGTTGGCTAACGTTTTATTGAGGTTGTTTACTTAAAAGTTGTTTATATAATTCCTCTATGAGTGAAGGTATATTTTTTAAATCGAAGTTTTATTGTTCAACAATTTGAATTAAACAGATTGGGGTTTTATGTTTTTTTTAAAGACAATTATTATTTAACTTATGGGCACCACGACAAGTCCAATTTGATCCTCTTTTGAGTCTTTTTGTAGCCGTTTATCTTGGATTATAAAAGACCTGCCATTTTGGTTGTTTGATTGGAGTGCTCCTTAATAAAAAGGTACATTAAGACCAGAGGTTGATCCACTGTGCTACTAATATGAAAGAAACAATTAAAATCTGGAGCTTTCCTAGTTTGATTTCTTAAAAATATAATTTAAGCTTGGCGATCGTGAAGATCGCTATAACAATTGTCAACTAGAATGTAATAGAGCGGCGGTTTTTTGTTGGTTTGGAGTGGTCCATATTACAATGGGACACTTAGATCAGTGAAATGGTTAATTTTCCTAATTTCTCCTGAATTCAGGGCCCTACTTCCATAAAGTGATCATCGTTTGACGATAACATTTCGACGATACATCTTGCATCACGTAAGATCAATAATCGTGTTTGCTGTTGGCGATATCACTTTATTTGCTTCACTTACAACAATAATCGTCAAATCACAGACGATTTATGAGCGATTGCTCATGAGGTCTCGATTACCGTCTGAGTGATAATCGTTTTCAAAGTAACGGATTGACCTACCAGTTTATTTTCTCAAAAATATCACCACAGCTCGGCCGAACTGATATTTCTTAGGTCGTCAAGATCGCTATAGAAATAGTCAACTAGAATGTAATAGAGCGACGGTTTTTTGTTAGTTTCTCCTAAATATATTATGATTCCTAAAAAAATCCAGTTTAGCTCTACCGAACTGTAATTTTTTTAAGACCAAAAGTGGCTTTTCTGATTTGTGAGCCAGCTGGACATATGTAAGGAATATTGTCTCTGAAGCCTGCTTAGAAGCACTGTTCCGTGATGATATTGATTAGCTTGGAGGCAATATAACATCTCATTTAGATTAGTGACTTAGAATGGTTAAAATCGAGGGTTGGTCAAAGGAGCCAAGGAGCCGTATTCCAGTAGCCAGGCGATAGTTGGTTATGGACACCGCAATTGCCCATTAGCAGTGCATTAAAAGACGGCGTATTAACGTAGTCAATATGTCGATTTTTGCCGTTTTATCAGTTCGCGCAGATGAATTGACAGTATAAAGTTGACTTAATTTTAGTACTTGAAATCTGGAGTGTCTGAGCTTCTCGGAACATAGTACAGTGGGATGCTGTGCTGCTGCTTTTCATGTCATGGTGGTTCATGTCTTTCCAATTACCCTGTTCCTTAGCTAACTGCATCTAGTTGCACACTTCAAGTTTCTCTTAAGATCGACTTCTACTGGTTTTTACTTGTACGCTCTACTTCAGCCAAGCTCTTCCTCTACTGTACCTATCATCTGACTACAAATGGAAAACTTTGCGGTCCGGAGTACTAGTGTCCATTCTCTCTACATGTTGTAGCCATCTTATACGTCTAATTCAGAATATGTTAACCAGGTTCAAAGATCAAACCACAGGGTTAAGGATCAAACGATCTCCGATGCCAGAGCAATTGGACTGACTAACATGAAGCAACGAGTCCAGGGTCGAAGAGGATGGAAGGCAAGGATGATGCAAGGCACATCAGCCAAAGATTGTTAACGGGTGGAAAGTCTGTAAAGTTAGTGCTATTGAAAAGCTTTTAAAGTTTATGGACCAATCTTCCATAGCCCGTTAACGCAAACATGACCAAAGAATTATCTGCTCAAAACGAACAAGATTTCTTCACCCGCTTCTGATAAGAGTCGTGCTTTAGTTGCGTATAGCACAATTTCTTTAGTAGTTCAATTAAGGCCTATATTGCTAAATCACCTTTTATTTGATCGATGTCTGACGATCTGCCAATGTCAAAATTAATACTGAGGCGTAGTATACAAAATATCCTTCTACCTCTAAGTAGATTCCTTCTTTATATTTACAAAAGCGGCGGGAAGTGGCATTTCTTTAAATGCGACCAGTGCTTCCAATGTTACGAAATCAAAATAATCGAATAAAACACTCAAATTTTCATCAAATATTCAATCAATTTTATTGTAATTGATAAATAGGCCTTTGCCATTTGCGTTTTAAAGAAAACTTCATGTAAATGTTGTCCGCGGCTCCGTTTTAAATGGTCCCTTCGGAAGGTCCAATTTTGCGTCAATGTTTCGAGTATTTCGGCCTGTATCCCACGAATTACGCGTGTTATGTTATCATGATAGATTTCAATCGTGTTCGGCTTGTCCACATAGATTAACGACTTTACATAACCCCACAAGAAATTATCAAGAGGCGTTAAATCGCATGATCTTGGCGGCCATTTTGAGAGATAAGTTGCTCACCAAATTCATCCTTCAACATTTCCATTGTTTCACGAGCTGTGTGGCACCGTCTTGATGAAACCACATGTCAACCAAGTTCAACTAAGCCAACTGGGGCAAACAAAAAGTCGCGTATCATGGCTCGATATCGTTCGCCGTTGACGATAGCGTTTCTTCCAAGGTCGTCTATGAAGAAAAATGGACCGATGATGCCACAGCCCAAAAACCACACCAAAATGTCGTTTTTTCGGGATGCATCGGTAATTCTTGTATGACATGTGGCTGTTCATCACTCCAGATGCGACAGTTTTGCTTATTTACGTATCCGTTGAGCCAGAAATGAGCCTCATCGCTGAACCGAATTTTTCGATAAAACAGCGGATTTGCATGGAGCTGTTCTAAGGCCGATTCACCAAAAATTAGACGTTGTGATAGGTCATTCAGCTTCAATTCTTGCACAAGTAGAATTCTATAGGCTTTCAAACCCAAATCGACACATAAAATTGTCCATGTGGTTGAGTAACACATGCCAAATTGCTGAGAACAGCGACGAATTGACATTTCACGATCTTCATTCATGCATACGCATGCAAGTCGATGGTTTGATGTCCAACAAAGTAATTTTGGTGATAACAGCACGAATTTTTGATTCACCAGGCCGATTATGACGATCATAATATGTTCGTAACAAACTGTGCACATTTTTCACAGAGCACAAATTTTTATAATAAAATTTCAATAATTTGCAATCGTTGCTCGTTTGTAAATCTTTCCATGATTAAATGGCAGAGTATAGGAGTATACTGAAAACTTTTCACTTTGACAGATGACTTTTGTACGCCATTACTAACCAGTGCTGCCAACTTAACTCTAAAAAAATAAACCGTTATATTCGAATGCAGTCATTAATTTCGCGCTACATAAAACTTCTACATACTTATAATCAATAATAGACGTACATTTTTTATTAAACGTGTATTTGAAACTCTGCGGAAACATTCGCGTAAGGAAAACGTTGTAAACCTAATATACCACTATGGGATAGGGTATAAAAATGGACGTTTGCTTCGATCATATGATTAAAACGTTAGAAAAATTACTTAAAATGTTTGACATTTAGCAGACTTATAACTGCACTGATCTCGTTCTAATAGAATGTTGGTGTTTCATTCACAAATCTCTCGATTTAATGGATTAAAGTAAGAAAAAAACATACAGCGTCACCCGTGTTTCACAAATCAGCTGTTATCTCTCATCAGTAATACACGGAGAAATGTCAAAAGATAAGTTCACCAAAGGTTATTAGCTGGATGATTTATTAATTCAGGTTTTATGTTTTCATGACAACAAAATTGGTATTGACTTTTCACTTTTCGAGTAGAAAAAGTTACATAAAATGTACAATGGCATTTTCAACAATATGTCTGCTTCCATACAAATTTATTTTTACTGATTCTTACTGAATTCTAATGATTTTTACTTATTGGCGCAAGAAATATAAACAGAGAGAGCTTATAAGAGAGAAAAAACTAACCCTCCATCAAAATAAGTAAATTATTTTACTTCTGCAAAATCAGTAAACTGTCAATTGATACCCGAAAAAGAGAAGTCGTTTCTTTTGACATGTGTTTTATGTCATTATTTCGTTAAAAGTCTGACGTTATCAATAAGTTTACTGAGTTTCACCTAAACGTGTTCCCGTAATTTTTCGTAAATTTGTGTTTGAGGGAGTTAACCTCTACACCAAAAAAAATCTTTTAAATTTACAAAATTTTGCGGTAGGGAAACAGACCTAATATTATTTCATTGTGACAGAATAGTGATGCAAAGTTTTAAAACATTCTGGCATAACCAAAAATGAATATGCGAAATGACTTGCACGTTAGTTAATTAGTGAAGCCAAATCTTCCCAACACAAAATAATTTAATTTGCTTTGTTGTGTTCAATTCTCTGAAGCCTCTCAACCAAATACAAAATAAACACTTAAATCTTCAAAGCCTTGAAGAGAATAATTAATCAAAAAATATAAGCTCTAAAAAATAAGAAAAATAAAACATTAAAACATGTTTGTTTCACTATCAACATTAAACCTGATTATCTCGTGTGCTATTTTTTATTTCGTAACATCAGCATGAAATAAATCTAGCACTGGAACTGAGATTAATATTGTTCGGCTGGTCTATCTGACAGACATACTGTATGCCTAATACTGTGAAATCTTAGAGGTTTCAAATCTGGTTTCAGGTTTGTGGATACTAAATTCTACATCTTCAGGCTTTGTTGAGGTTATTTTTTTGTTTTGTTATGAAATTCTGTTTTTTTTTTTCTGCAAATTGGATATTCTCGTATTCATAGACAGTTTGTATCTTTTCGCTTTGTCGTTGGCATTTTCCGTCTCCATTATTGGGAGTTTTTGGCAAAAAAAAACAAAACTATAAGCAATACTGTAACTGGGTTATTGGTGCTTGTTTGTAGATGGTATTGTATCTCTGGTGGTATGGCTTCCACCACAATAGAGATTTGATTTTTCTTGGTATTGTTACTCACCAACCGCATATAGATAATTGTCTTACATTTCGTGATGTTTGGCAAATTTAATTGGCCAGTTGGTGGTGAATTTTATTGGGAAATGACTTAGTTTTTCCATGATTAAGTTAATCGAATGGTTAGGATAGTTTGCTATTTTTTTTATTCAGTTTAAATGTTGCGATATTCTTTTTTTAAATATTTCAATAAAATTCATGACAAGAAGGAAATTGGTCCTGTACAAGTTTAATTTGTATGTCATTGACTTTATTTAAAATATTTTAATGTATTTCATGCCATAAAGGCAATTGGTTGGGCCAAACCACAGAGTTGCCGCCGTCATTTTGGTTAACATGAATATTAACAGTTCTTTTGTATCATTCATGAAAAAAATAAAAGATATTCCAACGTTAATAATTTTGAAGTATGAAACTTAGATAATCACAAGCCTAGGAAACAATTTAGAAGAAGTTTAGCTAAATATATTGGTGCTATCCTAGAAATAATCAAAATAATCCATCAATCTAAATACGTGCCGTGATCAAGAATCTATACAAATGCAACCACTTTGTGCGTAATAATGTTTATAGATTTGCGTAAGTATCTTTTTAAAAATCAGTTGACGTCAGAGCTTCCATTACAAGACAATTTACGGCAGTTTACATTTGCCGCCATGATGTGATCAATGGAAAAGAGATCCCTGGCCTTTACATTTTTTGAAATTAAATGTAGCGTTACGGTAACTGCTACAAGATAACTTTTTCACACCAGCATTGGTGTTTTTTTTTACAATTGACATTATGATGAGCTGTGTAGTCTTCAGAATTTGTACAACAATACTATTTTACGGTAACACTAGCGCCACATGTTACATTTTTGACTTTTGTACCATAGAATTGAATTTTTTGCCAGGTTAACATGTTTTTTCAACAAGATAATGCCAAGTTTTCAAGAAATACTAAGGCGAATTGGGCTCTATTTTTGCAAGACATAACAGGTAGTGACGTATTTTTCATCACCATCTGCTGTTTTCTTAAATATTTGGGTACACTATAATTTACCTCTCCTGTACTGAAAGTCTAAAACATACAATAGTAAAAGATTGTAATGTGAAGCTTTAAAAAATTGCCGTTTGGAAACATCGTTAAACTCGAGATCCCTTCTTTTAAGAAAAACAAAAATTATTTAGCACAGAAAAAAATGGAGAAGCTAGATTTGCGTCCCTGTTAGAAGGTTCATTTTCGATACATTATCACTGCACTTTGATCTAGGTTCGTTGTATTTATTTTAATTGTTTTTCTACCCCTGAGCCTGGAATTCCGTGCCCTCTTAGTAGGTGCTAGTCAGCCGCACCTTTTTATATATCTGAAATGCTATTTCAAAGTATGAATTGTGTCTACATCAGCAACCAGGTTTTCGGGGTATAGACACATATTGAGCAAATAGGTTGGAATGCTTATTCTTATTTAAAATTGTTCCTACCCACTTTTGTTAACAATATACGAACTCCAATGTATCTATATGCAATATCTACACCTTTTCAATAGATTGGCCAAAGCATAGGATTTTTAGCACTGATGATACTATTAAGTAAAAGCTAAAGGGTCCGCCAATTTTTTTGAAAATGCTATAAAAAAAAGCTACTGAATATTTTCTCAAATTTCTTTTTTATTTGAAAGTACAATCCTTCCGGTTAATAATGGTAAATTATTTCATTCAAATGGCTGCCTCGGCTGGCCATGCAGTAGCCTACACGATCGGTCCAATTTTTAAGCACATTATCGATTGTGTGCAGCTGTATTTCACCAATGGCTTCACGAATATTGTCCTTTAAAGCGTCAATTGTCTCTGGCTTGTCGGCGTAAAACTTATCTTTTACGGCACCCCGCAAATAATAGTCCAACGGTGTCAAATCGCAGCTTCGAGGTGGCCAAACGACATCAGCTCTGAGGCTGATAATGCGATCTTCAAAAACAGGGCGCAAAACATCGAGTGTAGCTTCGGCTGTGTGACACGTAGCGCCGTCCTGTTGAAACCAAATGTTGCCAATATCCTCCTCTTCAATTTTTGTGAACAAAAATTCGTTCGACATGGCCCGATAACGATCACCATTGACTGTAACGGCCACTCCTTGCTCATTTTCGAAGAAAAATGGCCCAATCATACCTCTGGACCAAAATCCGCACCAAACAGTGACTCGTTTTGGGTGTATCGGCTTTTCAATGTATGCGTGCGGGTTTTCTGTGCCCCAAATGCGACAATTTTGCTTGTTTACATACCCGCTAAGATCAAAATGAGCTTCATCTGAAAAGATGGTTTTTTGGGCAAAATCGGCATCTTCTCTAAGTCGATCGCAGGCCCACTTAGCGAAGCGAAAACGCATTGGATGGTCAGTTGGCTTCAACTCCTGAACCAATTGGACTTTGTATGGCGTTATACCATATGCAAAATTCGTCTCAATGATGTCTCCGAAATGTTCAATTGTTGAGAACAACGGTGAATTGATGTTGATGGCGCTTCACGCACACTTTCTGCCACAGCAGCAATATTTTGGGGTGTACGCACTGTTTTTGGCTTTTCACGCTTTGGTTTATCGATGAGGATGCCAGTTTCTTTCACTTTTTTCACAAGATAACGAACATACGGAGCTGACGGTGCTTCTCTTCTTCCAAAATCCGTACGCAATTTTCGCACACGTTCTGCAACATTACCATGACTTTCAAAGTAATGTCGCAATATTTCCCAGCGTTGTTCAAGCGTATACACAACCATATTCGTTCAGCGGAAGGATAAAACTAATTATCTGTCAAATCAGACATGAGCTACCACTCACGAAATAAGCACTAGTTGAAAAAAAAACGTTAGATGGCATACCCGCTATTAAAATCACATCGTTCCTTTAAGGATTTTCATAAATAGCTCTGCAAACAGTGTTTCTTATTATAGGTCTTTCAAAAAAAAACCTTATTGAAATTCTCACAACACTAATGTATGCTGAAGGCGTCTCCTTACAAATGTTAATAAGAGCACAGATTAAGAAGTGTCATCGGCCCACTTTTAAAGAGTTCCACTCGATGTTTCTTCAAAGACCACTTAACCTAAAAACCATAAATCGAGCTTCATTAAAACGTTCAATTCCTTTACACTTTAAATCTTCCTTAAGTGTTTAAATTCACCCCAGCGACTGTAAAGTCTTAAAAAAAAAAACAAATATCCCTCATTTGCATTCAAAGTGGTCTTCATATACGTAAACAATAAGAACGTGCATTACTGTGTCTAGATTGGGATCGAAAAAAGAAACTAAAGAAGCCGCCATATTCGAATAAAGTAAAATGATACTAAATACATGGCAATTTAATTTTTTTTGCAAATATCCACCACGTACACGAATCTCCGATCCGTGATTCTCAAATCACAGATAGGTGTTCTTTATTAATGCGTTTTGGAAATTTATTTCCAACAATAGGTTGCGTCTGAAATTTAAATGCACTGCGTCCACTAAATGGAATTTCAAGGAAAAATTTCAACAAAAAGACCGTCCACTTCAGACGTCTGATTGTGCGTATCTCTAGATGATATTCATAGCATTCCATTCGTATACATATCAACATGAAGGGAATCCTCCTTTGCTATCCTTTCGTCAGGCTTTAAAAGGCTTCATTTATATGCAAAGTGCGTAGGAGCAGTGGTGATTTGTTGATTCTATTTTTGGATTGGGAATTTTTCTTTATTTAACATAATTATACCGGATGTGCCTTTTGGTGAGAATTAAATGGCTGTTTGTGACTTTATTTAACTCACTACTGATATAAAAGTGTAGACATTCGAAATAAATCTTCCTGGATGTCATGATTGATAGGCAGTTAAGGCACACCCGAATTAAGTTTGTCATACAAGGTGGTGCGAAATTTTAAATTCTATCGACTTACGTCAGTTGCGTCTGACATTTTCGTATGTTTTTTTTAAAGTAACGCAAGAGTTATAAAACCTAATATAATGCTTTCAAGTGTTACTTTATCACACCTTTGGTTTATTGTAATGGTTAACTTTTGAGGGCTCAGTGGCGCGATGGTTAGTGCGATGAACTGCCGCGCAGGAGGTCTGGGTTCGATTCCCAGCCGTAGCAACACCTAAATGATTTTTCACTGGCCCTCCTCTCGTGATGATCTGACAAATCATCCGAGTAGTATCAATTGTCAAGAATAGCTTATCTCAACTTAGCCGTTCGGAGTCGGCATAAAACAGGAGGTCCCGCCATCGTGCAAGAAGTACACACGCACACATGAATGGTTGTGAGAAAGCTAGGCCCTGGGTACTAACGAGCCTGTTGCGCCAAAAATTTGTATTTTTATTTAACTTTAGATAATCGAGAGAGAAATCTTGCTTCAAAAAAGTTTTTACTGATTTGCCTTATGGATTGTTTTATACTCATTTCTGTAATAACCACTTTTTTCATAACTTTAAGGTGTCAGATGACAGAACTATATTTTCATTCATATATTTGTGTCATTTCTGCCAAATTAAATTATGTCTAAGGATAAAAAAAAAGAAACCGAGCCAATATAGCGTAAAGGCAGTTTGGCAGCACTCTAAATTGAGCAACGATTTTCAAGCATACGAAATCATTAACTCACAATAGGCAATTTTTTTATTTTACACAGATGCCTCCTTATTAATAAACGCTGATTAGCTAATCGGTGACTAACTTTTGGCATTTGCTCGAGTTTATCTTATGGGGAAAACTGTCAAGTTAGCCATGGATTAGCTTATCAGCATTTATTCGTACGGGGGAAGATCTTTAAAAATCATTGGCTGTACATGAAACTGAATATTATCTTGATCACGATCATAATCTAAAATGTATTGGAGTTGTTTAATTTTCCTCGCTGCACATTGTTGATGGGCTAGATAAAAAATTGTTTGGATTGTTGATGGGCTAGATAAAAAATGGCTAATATGTGTCTTTAACCAGCATTTACTTTAGTCAATTTCAGAAGATATTTGCGAACCCTCACAGAAGACAGAAAATTTGTGATGTATACACACATATCTGCTTCGAAATACAAACTTTTTGTCGAATGAGCATTTTTTGTTTAAATGAGAATACTATCCACGTCAGTAATGGAAATGCCAATCTGTCACTCATAACTATGGCCATGTTTTTTTTCTCTTTACTACAAATCTACATAGGCTTCGTAAACAATTTACGTGTAAAATACAACGACACCTTAGCCCATATAGATTTTGCGAAACCTGGATAATTATCCAGTCTTACACCCTTAGCCTGAATAGAAAATGTGCTACCAAATCTAGTTTTTTTTTAGAACGGTTGTCGAAAAATAAAATAGCAGCTGATACCACAATCGGAAATATTAAAGCTGCAAAATAGGTGGGAAATGATGTTTGATGAAATAATTGAAAATATTTTTATCTTTGCTTTGAATATAAAATCAAAACACTACAATAAGTGTAGTAGTGGATAAAGTGAAAAAAATTGGATTTTATTTGCAAAAAAAATAAATGACACAGAAATCATCTGTTGACGTTTAAGTGTTTCAGTTTCTGTGGTGCCAGATCACCGATTAGCGATTTTTTTCTCATGTCTATCTAAGCCTATATAGATTTAGAAAAAAAAAAATAAAACACGCCTTATAATATGTTTAAACTATGTCAAACGATAAAACATATTCTCTGATATTCTCATAGAAAGTCACACAAAGTCGACTTGGAAAATACTCTGTCACTTTACCAAATTTGAAGCTGCTGTTTAAAAATTGTAATCAATATAGTACACAAATTATAGCTATAACATCGGAATAAATTAAAATTCAAGAAAAACACATTTTATTTTTAAGCATGAGCTTAATAGTACGTTTTCACCGGACCAAAACTCGTCATTTCATTAACGAAATTCAACATTTGAAAATAGTGTTCCCACCGAAAACATGCATTCCAATGACAATGGGTATCGCGCAAATCTAGCCAATGTTTAACAATTTCAATATTCAATACAATTTCATATAACAATATGAAATTTTTTTTCTAAATTTAAATTTGTTTTCTTCACGATTTTTCCAAAACAAATTACGTTTCTAGGAGAAAAAAAAATGGTTTTTGTAGGGGAAAAAGTAATAAGGGTATTCATGCAACGTCGTAATTTTATTACGTGCGAAATATTATAATTTTACGATGACGTTTCATGAACGACCCTAAAACTGCACCACTAAATAGTGCGGTAACCCACTGAATTCAATCTCATTCTAGTAATTTATTTATTGATAGAATTTCATTCTTATTGTTCTAGCTCCGTTCTCGATAATTTTTTTCAGTTTACCGCATACGTTTGATGTGTGAAAGTGACTGATTAAATTTCAAATAGCATTTCAAAAGTTTACAACGTTTACCACGTCAGTTTACGCACCCATTCCTGTGCGATATTGTTCGAATAGATTTCCCATTCAAATTTTGACAGTTCATATATCACGTCGTAATTTTATCACGTTTACAACGTTTACGACGACTTTCCGACATTGCATGAATACCCCTAATGTTTGATTTGAAATAACTCGGTTGGACGTCATTTGAAAGAGCATTTCAGCGGAATGCCGAATTTCAGAATGTGAAATTGTATGGCGAAATGCTTTGCATTTCGGCTGAAATGACGCATTTCAACTCTGTAGAAACATACTATACGGCTCGTTGACAATTTTAAAATATACAAATATTTAGAAACGAGATTTAAAGTAGAAATTCTACCTATTAGCACCGACATATTAGCATTAATTTCATAAAGTTCATACTAGTTAATGGTAGGTTAATACCCCCGTATTAATAAACCCTGTTTAGCTAATCAATGGCTAACTTGAGAGTTTTTCCCATAAGAAATACTCGCGCAAATGTCAAAAGTTAGTCACTGATTAACATATCATCGATTATTAATAAAAGGGTGTAAGTGTTTATAAATGTTTACGCACAGGCAATTCAGACAAATTTTCAAAGTTAAAAAAAAAATTTGGTTAAGCTCAATGGCTCTCTCTCAAGTAAAGGTCATTGCATCAAGCCACCCATCAAACCAGTGTCTTGGTCATCACGCCTAAAGCTGTGATGACGCTTGTGAAATAGTGTGTTCGATTTTAAAATGTGTTGCTCTACACGGAAATGTCCGTCTGATATCTCAGTTTTCTCAGAATACAATTTGTTTGGAAAACTTAAGCTAGAGACTTCATTTGTGTTAATCCAAACGGGGAAGTGGCGTTTGATATCCTGGTTTTTCTGGTATGGTAAAACATGCAATCAAGGGCAAGAATGAGGCTAGTTACGATGGATAATAATCGTTGCAAGAAATTAATGATTAAGTGCCTCATTAGTGGTGATTCCTTTAATTATCCAATTCGAATAGTGCCTTGAATCTCATGAAGCTTTTTCTTGTTAAAAAAGAAATCACATTTAGAGTCTACTGTCATACTCCTGTACCGTTTGTGACAAATTAATTTTATAACAAAAGTTTTCATTCCCGGCAACGGTTAGAGGTATCCGGTTGTTAACAAATACTCACGACATCAACATTTTTAGCGCACTTCTGGTTGTTAGTTATGTTATCGCCCAGAATTCCTTTGAACTCTCATTGTATGCAAATTTTATTAAATTACTCTTTACACTTGCACATGATTAACACCAACAAAATCACGCTATTAAGTATTCATAATTAAATCATCATTATTCGAATTTACTGTTTTAAGGATCCTGCTATTAAGAGTTTTGTTTTAATAGAAACAAATAGAATTAGTGGCAATTAGGTCTTATAATACAGCGAAACCAATCTCATCTAAACAATAGCTAACCTTAACCACATTGCCATTGCGATACGATTTTCCACACAAACGTGTTCAACTGTCTTAACAATGGAACATCAAATGAATCCTTTATAAGCAGTTTTTGTTGTCACGCTTAGCCCGTCACCGACTCTTCTTCGTACAAAACTGTCTCCACACAGAAGCAAATTTTATTTTAACATAAATAAATGTCATCTCAGAATGTAATTTATTTTAAAATGAATTTATACGTTTCAGTAAATGAGTTTCCTTCTTTTGTAGTATCTAACTGTCATCCGTTTTGGGTTATTTAGCTCATTAGAAAAAAACTTAATTTATTGGCTTGCATTGCAATCATGCAAAATTACAACTTTTTATTAAATAACTTTTAAAATAAAGGAGAAAATATTTACTTAAACAAGAAACGCCATCAGTTTCCATTATGATTTATTATTTTCGTACGGAAATTACATCAAATAAAAATTAGTAACAATCAGTAAAAATCACAATCAATAAAAATTTTGTTGCTTTCTGTCAAACCTAGGCTGTCATTATTTGAAAGTTTTCATTTTCTCACTACCCTAATTCTGTTAGATGAAAAAAGCGAGTTTGTGTTTTACAAATTTCTCAATACGCCAACTGAGAACGCGTACGGACCTAGTTACTAATACAAGATGGTTGTGTACGAGCACTTCGATAACTGTGCAAACACATGCAATTGGATTGTACGACCTTCACAGCTTTATGCTTCGATTCGTTCAGTGGATATAAGTGAACGATGGTCACTTACGAAAATGCAAATTCATTCAATCTTTTGTATACAAAATTGACATATGACTTTAAGAATCTCTTGCATTAAGAAAAGTCTATTATGGTCAACTTGCACGATTGACAGTAAAATTTTGACATTAGGTTATTATTGCTCCAGACTATTCCGTACTGACAAATCTCCAAAATCTATAGAATTCACTCATATCAACGAAAAGAACACGTTCGGTCTAGCAAAGCAAAATTAAAAATGTAAAAATTTGAAGTATTGAGGAAAAGTCGAAAAAAAAACAAAATCATCCCACTTCAATGATTTTCCTATCAATCATTTTAAAAAGATTTTTACAAACTAAAATTTAAAAATAAATCTAAAATTACATACACATTAGGTCTGTTCCCGTACATTTTCAGTAAAAATTGTCTTGGAGTGGGGGTAAATTATCTCAGAAAGAGACAAAATTACCAAAAAGTACGGGAACGCGTTTAAGTAAAAAAACAGTAAAATTATATATTTTGTATGCCTTTTAAAGAACAAATGACATGAATCACCTGTCAAAACAAGCGAGTTGTCACTTTTAGATATCAACTGACAGTTTACTGATTTTTACCAACGGAAAATTCTGCACTAAATTTTAAAACAGATTTTTATGGAAAGGTAGTTTTTTGCTCTCTCGTGAGCTGTCTCTTTTACTTATTTTTGCGTACGGGAACGGCAATAAGTATAAATCAGGAAGAATCAGTAAATATTATTTTGTACGGGAACAGACCTATTTATTGTCAATAAAATCAACAATAATATTGAAACTTTCTGTCAAGCTTCTTAGCCAGTTTTCATTTTCTCATCAGCCGAATCATCTGCGTGATGCAAATAGCGAACTTTTTCAGTACACGAACGGTGTTGCAATTTTCACACGCAAGTTTATTCAAATTTTCTCTTGCACATGAGTACGCGAACGTCCCCATAGTTCGACCCTAAATTTACACAGTAAATGTCAAAAGTTGTGGTTCAGAAGAGTACTGAACTGAACTTGTGCTATTCCAAAACTCACAGCTCAAAACAAAATTCGTTCATATGAAAGCATGCAATTGGCGAAAAAAACAACTTACAAGCACATAACCACCTGGGTATGTCATATAAATTACCTAAACAGAAATGCAAGAAATGTCACTGGCTTGTTAGCGAATCCCTTTCTATAAAAAAAACGTATCTACGTATCTGACAATCGCTTCTGTCTACTATTCGACACAGCATTTCGAGCATGACTGCGTTTTTTACGCAAAAGCGGATGCGTTGCTCAACGCTTCAGTTGAGTTATGTTTTTCACTGACTAACTTTTAACTTGAACACATTTATTTTCTGTGTGTCTTTTTGCATGTGGTTCTGTTTCGGTTTTATTTTTTAGGAAAATCACTGATCAGAATAAAAAGTGTTTGTTTTATTGGTGATATAGCAAGACACTAGAATCACATTACCATATCTGTCCGGATTTGCTTATTCAAATCACATTTTCAGTTAATTTTAAGTGTTCTTTGAACTTTATATTCTATAAATATATTGAGCAGATATTTTGGTCATTATCTGTGTTATCTTTATTGTTTGCAAAGGTAAAATAATTACAGCCATGTTCTATATAAATTTATTTTTCTTTCTATATATGTACGCAATATTAAATGTTTTCATTTTTCTCTTCTTTTTTTTCCTGTTCACCATGATTACAGATTGGAATGTTTAGCTATCAGGTTTGTCACTCAAGTCTTTTGTTCTCATACCTGAGTGGGGGTTTATTTCACATTCATTTGGGTTGTTTTCTTTTCATTTTTTCTGCACTTAATTATCATGATGGCAAGAGAAGCACCTCAAGTATTTTTGGTTTCATTATAGCTTTGCATCTGTTTTTTTTTTTAAGTTGATAATTATCTGCCGTCTTTCTTTTTTTACACACATCACACGGGGAGCACAGCACACAATAATTATTCATTCTAACCTAACATTTACATTTTTTTCTTGGAAGTATGAGGAGTGGCTTTGGATGTTCGAAACCCGAGTATATCTGAATGAAGCTGCTCCTCAAGAAATGATTTTTCATCATCTTTAGAAGGTGGTTAAAATATGATTGCAATTAGTTTTCAAAGGATGGGCTTTAACAAACGAGATGCCTTTCGATACAGTCATTATTTTTTCAAGCCTTTGTATCGCAATATATAAGAGACGTTAAGACGTATAGCCTACGCTTATTCTACATTCTTGGTGCGGTTTTTATATTCCGTTTCATATTGAATTACTTAATTTAATTAATTAAATCTGTTCTGGTTCTTTTTTTTTGACATCTGTCATCATAATTTTGATGGAAAATATATAGGGTTAACATTGGATTTAAGATTGAATAAGACTATCCCTTTTGTTGGCATATGTAATCGCTGTGTGTTATTATTCTATGGTTACCTTTGACAAGTATCCATTCAAGTCAGCAAAAGGTAATTATAAAATTATGGCATTTGCCAGAACAAATGCGGGAATGTATTCAATATGAAAACTTTAAATGGAAACACGAAATGGAAACGAGGGATAGGTATAACTTAATTATTTTAATATGGTAGACAGAAGCTTTTGTGTGTATTCATTCACCACCGTAGCGCTTGCAATCGCAGCACATATGAAATTTAATTATAACTAATAGGAGTGATAGAAACGTCTATTGAGAGACATTCTGAGCATCATTTTGTTTCCTTGGTATGCTATGGATAAGGTTTTCCGAGGTATTTGTAACACAAGTATTTTTAAATATCTTATAAACGTCAGTGCCTGAAGTTTTCTTTATGATAACTTTTTATTGATCAAATCAATAATCAGAGTTCGATTCCACAATCATAAGCTGACAACTCAAAAATAGTTAGAGTTAGTGAAAAACTCTGCATAAGTATGTTGTCATTGTGGTTCAATCATAACGGAACAATTTTCATAAAATATCGATGCCATTTGCACTTTTAAATTTAATATGTCATAGATTTTACAAATAGACACGAATGTCGAATCGTATCTAAACACAATAATGGCGGAAATTTGTAGTCGGTTAAAGTACACTTTAAAATTATTTAATCACATTGAAGCTTTAACTTCAATGCAGAGTGACAACGCAAAAAGTACACTTTTTGACGATTATAATTATCAAAACGCGATAATTATAACCGTCAAAAAGTTTCCTTGTTTTCGTTGTCACTGTGCATTGAAGTTAAAGCGACCGAAACCTAACTTTAAATATTTAATAAAGAGTTAGTTTTGTGCCATCTGTAATTTTCGGTCTAACAAATTCGTTAACATGTTTTCGGAAGAAGAAGATTTTTATATTTTTAGGGATTATGAGTTATGAGAAAACCTAAAGTTTATAATGGGTGATTTTTTAAGCGTAGTTATTTAAAAATCATATAAAACACTCAAATTTGCATCAAATATTCAAAACGTTTATTGTAATCGATAAATAGGCCTTTGCCATTTACGTTTTTAAGACAACTTCATGTAAATGTTGTCCGCCGCACCGTTTCAAATAGTCCATTCGAAAGGTCAAATTTTGCGTCAATGTTTCGAGCATTTCGACCTGTATTCCACGAATTACGCGTGTTGTGTTATCCTGTAAGGCTTCAATCGTGTTCGGCTTGTCCACATACACTAGTCGGCATAAGTATTTTGACGAAATAAAAATCGTGCATTTTTGAGTTTAACTTCTAAATGGCTTGACAGGAATTCATGTTTATTTTTTCATTTTTATATATAACTAATACAAACTTAAAAATAGGCAAACAAATATTTTTTCATAGAAGTCAAAAAAGATATAAATTAATTTGTAATTTCGTGTGTTGGCATAAGTATTTTGACAAGTATATAACTCTAAGAAAAAACATTTTAAACTTAACAAAAGTAAATAAATAAAGAAGAATTTAGTAAAATATATAACCTCCTTTGGCTTCAATAACTTTTTGAAGGCGTCTCGGTACTGAATCTACTAAATTTTGAAGAATCTCTGGAGATATCTCTTCCCAAAGGGAAGTGACCTCAGAAATCGTCTCCTCTCTGGTTTTATTTAAAGAAACTGTTCTTTTGCGTTTCAAAAGAGACCAGACGTTTTCTATTATATTTAAATCTGGACTTTGAGGTGGCCAGTCCAAAGTGGCAACACCAACATCCTTCAAAAATTTAGTTATCATCCGGGCTTTGTGGCATGGGGCATTGTCCTGTTGCAGGATAAATGATTCACCAATAAGCCTACCTCCGGAAGGAAAGGCATTATCATTTAGGGTTCTTAAATATTGACCTTAGTTCATCGAGCCGGTGATAGGAACCAATTCACCCAGGCCATTATACGCAACACATCCCCAGAACAAGACAGAGCCTCCACCATGGCTCACTTTTTGACAAACGGGGCGTCTTTTTTGCCTTTCTACCTTTGGCAATCTAACGTAAAATTTGTTTTTTGATGAGTTATACTCAAAGGAGCTTTCATCTGTCCATAGAACGCTTCTCCAGTACTCCTTTGGCTTGTGCAGATGTTCCTTTGCGAAAGACAGTCTTTTAAGCTTGTTTACCTTTGATATGTACGGCACGTCCTTAGCTTTAAATGTTTTAAAATCTCCTTCCATTAAACGTCGTCGGACAGTGCGCTCACTGATTGGATTCGTTGCCGTCAAATTCCATTGATTTGCAGCAGTTTGAGGCTTCAGGAATATATTTCTTTTAAATTCCCGTAGAAGGGTTCGGTCTTCAGTGGGCGTTGTTTTGCGCTTAGCACCTGATCTCATTAGGTTTGTGATGTCATTATGCTTTTTAAACTTATTGATTTGATAGTGCACAGTTTGACGCGACACATTAAACTCACTTGCTATGTCTTTTACTGCCGTTCCAGCGTTA
Source organism: Rhingia campestris (assembly GCA_932526625.1). NCBI lineage: Eukaryota > Metazoa > Arthropoda > Insecta > Diptera > Syrphidae > Rhingia > Rhingia campestris. The sequence continues at coordinate 56,926,560 of OW052184.1, forward strand.
AACTTCGCTACCATTGAAGATCTGACAACCAAACTCAACTCAGCCGTTTTACCCATGGTTTTTAATAAATTTTTATTTTGTTATCAACGTTTAATGTAAATTAAAGTTAACAACACAAGTTTTTTGGTTATCACGTGCTCAAAACTGTTAAAATATTTACACAAAGTTTCCGTCAAAATACTTATGCCACGTAAAAATTCTTTGTCTGCATGCGTTCTTATCAGCAGAAAGAGAATGCAAAAGGTAAACAATACAAAACTTGGCATGCATAGAGCTAAAAATAGATTCTTTGTTTCGCGCATCATTTTTGCACCGTTGTTTTAACGATACCAAGCAAAGTTAGTCTCAATAGTCACAAAAAGGTTTCGTCAAAATACTTATGCCGACTTGTGTAGACTAACGACTTTACATAACCCTACAAGAAATAATCAAGAGACGTTAAATCGCATGATCTTGGCGGCCATTTCGAGAGATAAGCTGCTCACCAAATTCATCCTTCAACATTTCCATTGTTTCACGAGCTGTGTGGTACCGTCTTGATGAAACCACATGTCAACCAAGTTCAACCAAGCCAACTGGGGCAAAAAAAAAGTCGCCTATCATGGTCCGATATCGTTCGCCGTTGACGGTAACGTTTCTTTCACGGTCGTCTTTGAAGAAAAATGGACCGATGATGCCATAAACCACACCAAACTGTCGATTTTCCGGGATGCATCGGTAATTCTTGTATGACATGTGGCTGTTCATCACTCCGGATGCGACAGTTTTGCTTATTTGCGTATCCGTTGAGCCAAGAAATGAGCCTCATCGCTGAACATAATTTTTCTATAAAACAGCGGATTTTCATGGAGCCCATTGACCTAAAATTAGACGTTTTGGTATGTTATTCATCTTCAATTTTTCCACAAGTTGAATTTTAAAGGCTTTCAAACCCAAATCGACACGTTAAATTTTCAATGTGGTTGAGTAACACATGCCCAATAGCTAAGAACGGCGACGATTTTGACATTTCACGATCTTCATTAACATTGGACGCTACGACTGCAATATTCTCTTCGTTACGCACTGTACACATGCAAGTCGATGGTTTAATGTCAAACAAAGTAAATTTGGTGATAACAGCACAAATTGTTGATTCACCAGGTCGATTATGACGACCATAGTATGGTCGTAACAAACGATGCACATTTTTCACAGAGCACGAATTTTGATAATAAATTTCAATAATTTGCAATCGTTGCTTGTTTGTAAGTCTTTACATGATTAAATGGTAGAGTATGTTTGACATATGACGTTTGGACGCCATTACTAACCAGTGCTGCGCCAACCTGAAAAACTTAACTCTTAAAAAATCACCCGTTAATAGTCTTGCGAATCTATTTGACTACCTTGATGATGGAGAATTTTACTGCCGATTTACATACGACAAAATCACCGTGCAGTTCAATATCAATAGTGATGTTCCTGTAAATAATCGTGGGCTTCCTCTTCCCATAGCTTGTCTCCATTTCATTAAGATTTTTTTTTAAAGCCGGCACACGCAAAAACAGCTGAAATATTTTCGATTGTCACTTTTATGTGTGTTTGAGATTGTTTTACTGAAATTGGGTTTGTTTGGTTGTCAGAACTGTCAGTAGGTGAGTTTGACTTACAGTTCTTAGATTAATGTTCATTAGTATTCAATAATTAGCTCCACGTTAAAAAGTGTTGATTATTGAAAATAAGTTAAAGCAAGTACCTTATAACTAGTGTGGAGCTAAACCCTTAAACGTCGATTGACTATAAATTTGCGCCAATGGAAAAACAAAGAGAAAATAGGATTGTACATTCTAGTGAGAGTCATATTATATAGCCTACCCTATTTTTTGGAGGCGATATAATTTTTCATCCATATTAACCATCCCTAAAAATTGTTAACAATGGCGCTCGATTATTTTGTACATGAGCTTTCCCATAAATATCCACTGTGAAGCTGAATGCCGATCCTATCTTTAGCTAAGTAGAGATTTGACATTAGACTTTGAAATTGGGTATAAAATTAACCTTTATGCCAGAAACACATAAAACACAGCAACAGCAAAATTAGGAATTGTTCTAAATTTACATTTGCGTCTGACGCTGTTAATGTTAGATGCACTATACGAAATACACCGGCTATACACCGGCTGTGTCAATGTGTTGCACAATCATGACTTTCATGACAACTAAAACTATAACGCTCTCAATGTCAAACAATTTACTTTCTCTTAACCAAACATAAACTGACATGACACTTAAGAAATATAACAGCAAAAAACATATGTGCTAACTCAATTTCTACATTAAAGTTTCACCCTTGACTTATTGCGACTTTCATTGAATCTCTTAACAAATATGTACCGCAGTAGGTGCACTTTTATTTTGAAAACATATACACGCGTTACGTGAGCAATAAGAATGAATGTTCTTGTGTCTCTTGTGCATGCAAATTGCTCGCAATTCACTTTGACAGATAATGCATCTGTCAAAGAGAAAAAAAACTAAATATTTCGGCCTACACTATATACATAAATGATTTATGTTGACTAGCACCAAACTCATGCATATACATATTATTCATATGTCTATATGTACATAACTGCAATTTCCATTTCAGTTTACTTTCTCGTGTTCTGGGTTTTGTTTTTACAGCTATTTTGCATTAACAAATGATAAAATGGCATGCACTTGATGTAGCTGTGGTTTAATAGTACGGGGGTTTTTTGACATTCCGTTTATTCGTCTTTTTCTACGTTGACATTGAAATTCCCATTTGTGGATCAGTTTGCAATGAATATATTTGAATCGTGTTTATTTTTGCTGACTGTGTCTTAAGTTGTTTAGCGGGCTCTGTGGGAGGAAGTGACATTTAATTTAATAAACGGATATCTACTTCTGGATTTTTTTTTTGTATAAAAGCGAATTAACTTGACAGTCAAATTGTCACACGGTATTTTATGACACGCAAGCATACATACATGATGTGCTTTAGACATGTTGAAGTTTGAAGGTTTGTATCATGTACAGTGCATTGGCCGTTTATAACTGATGAGATCATGTTTCAGGAAGGTAGCACGTTTAAATGATATGTCGTTTGGAAAAAAGCACGAATTAGTGCATGCATTCAATTGATTTGAATGGAATAATAATACATTTCATACCGAAGTTTATATCATTTTTCATATGGTTGGTGTCCGATTTTAGATCAAATTTCTAATTAATCGGTCCAAACGGAGCATACAGACGTGCTTTATCTAATTTTATAAAACTGCAAATGAACGATGGGTTAGTAAAATTTAAAAATGTCGAAAGTATTAGTAAAAGCGTCAAAATGAATTTAATATCTCGGATTTTTTTCGCACTTACTTACTTTCCTTAATCCTTCATCCACATATGGTAATTGTTTTCTAGTTAGTTTCCACCAAATATGTGCTTCATTGGCCTTGTTCCGGATTTAAGATTTCAACTGCAAAATGAGGTAAGGCGATGTGGAACGCAAAATCTTATTGAATGGCAAGGTAAATGTCAAACTATACCAACCCTTACTTTGCAATTTCGTTTTTCCACATTTATAGATTTTTATTTACTTTTATATATTCAGAATAATTATTCTTCAACAAAAAGTAAGAAATAACCTGAATAAATCCATAATATTAGGTAATGCTACTGAAATCAAAAACATCTTCATAACAGTTCAACGCAAAATCAGCTGTTTCACTCATATCCGGGTGTCCATGCGTAAATTTTCAACATGTTTCACCAGTCATTTCCCCTCAAATGTTACGTGACTAATATGGTCAATTGACCAATGAGAGTAGTGCACCGGCAAAGTTAACTTGGTAAAACTGAAATCCGGAACGCACCCATTGTAGACGATTTCTTGAAATTTGTCTGACTTAAAACATTGACCAACATAAGATGAATTTTTATTGACACTTCCAATCCAAGTGTTTAGACACAAGTTTTTCTGTTAAATGACAAAATTGAACTAGGTCAACAAAATATCGACTTAAATCACATCTGTTTGAAGTGAGGGACATTAGTGCTAGGTATATTGAATCAATAGACTTCTTGTTCTTCTATAGCTCAGTTTCAGAGATAACCTTGGGTTCAGTAGCCTAGTGGTTATTGCGTTAGACTACTAGGTGTGAGGTTCCTGGTCTAAATTCCGTTCTACCCGACCTCTTGCTAAAGTCTGACAAGAATTCAAGAGTATACAACTGTTCTGAGAAGCTTCTCAAGCTTGCCATTCGGAATCGAAGTTAAATTAGAGGTCTCATACTTTGTGGCTTTGCAGACACAAATCAATGAAGAAGATAGGTTTGGGCCTTGTATGGACCGTTGATGCTCGAAATTCCATATATTATATCACTACTTCGGTACTTTACTATCTTCATCCAAAATTCATTCAAAAACAAACAGCCCTTATGTTTTTTTTAAAACATGGTATGATTTATCACCTGACTTAGAATTGTACTAGATTTCATTTATCGAATGACAGTTTGTCAAGGAATAGACATGTTTTTTGTTATGTTTATAAACGTTCAGTTCTCGGTGAAAAATATTCGGTTAGAATCTGAGAAAGACAAAACAAACTTATTTGACATATGCCTCGAAGCAGTGATTTATCTGTCACATTATAACTATGTTTCACTGCGGTAAGAGTATAGGTAGTACTTTTGCAGTAAAAATTAGTAGTCTGGGTAGATTCTTTCATTAAGAGACAACTTTACGTAAAAGTACGTGACCGCGGCTAAGTATAGTTTTGTAAAATTATTCGTTTCGTTTGTTTTTTTTTTTTTTTTTTTTTTGAAGTGCAACAGTAATTTCTTCAGTAATTATTATTTATTAATGTTGTATGAAATCGTATTTCTTTCTTCTTTATTTTTTGTGTACGGAAACATCAATGTTAAGAAATTGGTTAATATCTGTCAGAAGTAGTAGGAAAAATATTGTACTGGAGTATACCTAGTATTCCTCTTAAATATAGCATTTCCTTGTAAAACTGTCGAAAATTAAAAAAAAAAAGTACAGAATGTGCAGTTTATTGACATGACAGTTGAAATGTCACATTAGTTGACGCACCATTCATTTTATTGTGCTTCATTATTTTATTAATTAATATTATAAAGGGGCTCAGTGGCGCGATGGTTAGTGCGATGAACTGCCGCGCAGGAGGTCTGGGTTCGATTCCCAGCCGTAGCAACACCTAAATGATTTTTCACTGGCCCTCCTGTCGTGATGATCTGACAAATCATCCGAGTAGTATCAATTGTCAAGAATAGCTTATCTCAACTTAGCCGTTCGGAGTCGGCATAAAGCAGGAGGTCCCGCCATCGTGCAAAAGAAGTACACACGCACACATGAATGGTTGTGAGAAAGCTATGCCCTGGGTACTAACGAGCCTGTTGCTCCAAAAATTTGTATTTTTTTGTAATATTATAAAACCGCATATTGAACAATACATCTCTAGCAAGCAAGAGCTATTTTCCAGGTTATTGACTTTTTCCAGTTGAGTGATTTAAATGAAACTTTGTGCAGCCCGGTAATGTCAACAATAGAGAAAATACCTAATAAAACACAATCGTTATGAGCAATAATTTATGTTGCAAAGCCTTTAAATAACCATACAGGCATGTGTCATCATACCGGCCATTGGTCAGCTTAATGGCATCTACTTTGGCATATAGTTGGCATAACATTCAACACTTTGAAATATATCCGCAGTGAGACTGCAAATATGCAATAAAGATAACCGCACACGATAGTAGTGATGGTATGCATTGCAGAATGGATTTCTTATAATGTCGTAACAACTCATAGATTATGGTCTTCATTTAACTGTCAATTACATTGGCATAAGTTATTTCTTTTCGAAATGGTGTCAGATGGAGAGATAGATACGTTTTTTTTGTGCTAAAAAACGATGCCACTTGCAATTGTGGAATTATAGTTAAGGAGTTAAAAATGTTAATTGCATCAGTGTCGATACTAATTGCATTGGAGTGACCTGAATGTGAGAAGTTAGTGACATATTGGTGAGACATTATAATATCTGATTGACTTATGTCATTACTCCCTTCCAACTGTTTTTTATTACTGAGGTTCATGTTATAGTAGTTAAAAGTGGCGACTTTAACTTGAGAACTAAAAATAATTATGAAAATGGCCAAACGTAAAGACGGACTCACAAAACTCGGCATTGCCAAGAAAAAATTTAATTTAAATTACATCTGTCATCGAATTCTCATAGGTGGTAACATTAATCAACATCACATCATCTCGCCTTTCAAGATTAGACAACACGACAAATATTCATATTCATAAATCGGTAAAAGTAACATTTATTACCAAACTCTCGAAATTTATCAATATTTCGATGACAAACCACACTCCAAGTGATCCCTCACTCAATCTGAATTGAGCATATCCATCCATCACTTGAGTTTCAGTATAATGCAATCTGGCAGTCATCACACAATATTCACAATATCTTTGCAACATTTCAATTTTTTTCCAAACTCTAAATCGATGCATGAGATTTGGGTCAAAATAGAGAGGCACAACTCCATCAGGCAGCGTCATCGGATTTTTTTTTTAACTCTTTCGTTGGCGTCTTGTGTTTCACTTTTTTGCAACTTCTTCTACATCATGGAGGAGACAGAAACTCTCTGACAGTTTATGGGGGAACACTCAAGTTTGTGCCTCGTTTGCATGTGTAGTAGGTTACATACACGATTTTTTTTTCGTTTTCGCGCGACGAGCGATATAAGGTTTCCATTTCATTATTTGTTTAATAAAAAAAGGCAACAAAATAAGAGTGTTTTTCCCCCATGTAAATGGAAAGGAGGACACACCGGTAAATCAGAAAGATAGGTTCAACTAAATAAAATGAAATTTCTCCTCTTTCGTTGGAAGAGAGTGGTTTAAATTGAAAGATATTGTTTGCTTAGTCGGTGGAGAGATATTTTTACTTTGCCTTTCTAGCGGAAGTAGGAAATGTCAAATAACATATGTGGGTGTGGGTGTGGGTTGGTTGTGCATGAATTTAACGGTGTTTTGAATTGCAAACTTCAGCGACTAAATTATTGAAATAAGTTGTAACCTTTTTCAAGTCGGAGCTTAAGTTAGACCAAAAAGATCTTGTGGTACCATATAAATCGATCGTGTTTTTCCAAATACGTCTGCTTATGTGAACCAGTCCTATCTTCCGATGAATGGGAGGAGGTTACCGATATAATTATTTACCATGTCATCTAGGTTCCAAAAGAAGAAGTCTCACAGGTGAAGTCTTCTTTTATTGGAGAGCACTTAACACGATCAGATCAATGACTTCAGCTCCTGCTGATAGAATGTCAAGGGTAGTGTCTCGTTTTACGAGCTAATCAGCCTCACAGCTCCTTGGATTACCACTTTCTCCGGTATAGAGTTGAATCACGAAGTGTTCTGTCATCTTTTCAAATTATATAATTCATAGAGTTGTACTATGCATATTGAAGCTAATCTCTTAACTCTCCCGAAAAGTTCAGGTTTAAGGCTGTTTAAGGCGTCTATCAGACGATCGAACCATGGAAAAGTATGTATAGATCTTACTTAAATCCCATAAACAGTGGTGTTTGTCGCATATCACTATTTTCTATTTCAATTATTTTTGTATATTACCTATAGGGCTAGGGTGACCTGATTACGAGTTCTTGAGAATTGGCTCTCCAGTTCAATATAAAATCCAAGTACATGGCTGATTATACACCTTTGAGACTGTTTTCATTTCGTTTTGTATGGTTAATGTGAAAGGCTTTCTATTTTAAGCTGAATAGTACAAGTTCGGTTTGACCTGGCGTTTCCATTAAGATCATGCGTTCCAATTCTTTTGGCTAATCAAATGTAATCCTGTTTTCGGAACACGTCCAATGAGTATGTTTTTCATCATAATATGATGACGTTTTTAACTAGTACCCCGAGAATAAATGCTACACCAATTGTTTATAAAAAAAAAGTTTGCAATTGCAATTATTTAAACCTTTCAAAGGTCTTGTTTCAGACAGAATATGGCCTGCTGAACGCCAATATTTTAAGAAACAATTGAAAAAGATAATCTATGCTTTGCTAAGCCGTCAAATCGTAAGATAAATTCCAGATCCCGGATTGGTCTCGAACTTGCGCACATTAGGTAAATTCACCACGAACAGTCACATGGCTATGATCACCGCTTTTTATTTCTTCTAAGTAAGAATCCGTCATTCCAACATTCTTACGTTTTTCTATCAATATTCGATTTAAAGAACTTATCCTTTGTTTTACAAATTTTTTAACTGGCTTTTCTATTTGGTCGCTTTTCTTCAAGATAATGTTCATGAGTCATGACAAAATTGCAGCTTTTTAGCGTTTTTTCAACATAAATTCAATGCACTAACCTCTGTCCTACTGAGCTCTATAAAATGTACACATTTTGCAAAGCAAGAAGAAGTCATCCATATAGGACTCTAGATATCGTTGCTATAGTTGCTCCCTCTATTATTAAATCTAGAGAGGTTAATAAAGTCCACTGCCATGCAAATTATTTTGCTACTTGTACTTTCAAATATTTAAATGGATCATTATAGGTTTATGAACTTTCAGTCAGTGGCTAAAACGTGTATTCCTTTTATCAAAATTCCATTATCAGGCCATGGAAAGCTATTACTAGCTTTCCATGGCTCTTACTCTTACGAGTTTATTTGCTCGTAAAAATTATAATATTTTGAATGAAGAATGGCTTTATGTCTCAAGAATTGACTGATTCATCAGCCAAAACTGTTTGGCCTTCTTTTCCTACGATGTACTTTAATCAAAAAAATCAAAAAATGCCTATGATTAGAATTTATCTGTTTCATAATGCTCCGAAAATAGATTCGTCTAAAAATAATCCGAATTGACGCCATTTGTAGAATCCATGACACTTTCCGATATGGTCAAACATTATGGTCCACAATTATTGTACATATATTTATTTGTTATGTCACACTTGCATTACAACAGCAAAAAGTGTGTCAGAATACATCTCAAAATGTCACCGCAAACTGTCACATTAATCATCTCGCTTTTAAAATATGTCACAGATTGCCACCACTGTCAGCACCTGAACTATTTTCTACTAAAACCTCTGTGACATCCTCTGCAATCATCTCTTACACAACTGGTGCACTTAACCCACTTTCTAAAATACATTATTATAACCTTTCCCCAGGTTTAAAGGTCACACTAAATTGGTTTAAAAAAAATTCAAAACACAATTCATCTACAAATTAGAAGTTAATGATCCACACTGTTCGTACCTTCATTAAAAATCCACAATTACCAGCTTTATTCTCGTAAATTACAGTCCAGTCATTATTTAACACAAAAAGTATTAATTATTAATTCTTACCCATGCCCACTCATTCATGTTTTAATTTTTTTTATTAAATTTGTATTATGCTTGTTTTTTTTTTTAGGCCTACAAACGTCAATCGAATTCTGTGAAAATTGCTAAAATTACCGCATTCACCATTATTGTATCCTCCTTCGTAATTGGATCGTTCATTTTGGCGTCGACTTATTTGCAAGCTCGTGCATCATGTGATCAGGTCCAAGCACTCGATTCCGTACTCGAGAAAGAGCTAATGTTGGAGACTCTGCAACAAGTTAATAAGGTAAGTTTATAACAAGTTCTATACAAGTACAGGTTTCGAGGTGGATAAATTATAAATTCAAAATATCTTGCAAATCGTGTTAGAGATAGATTGCATGTTAATGCTAGTTTTTATATTGGTTTTATTTATGAGCTAGAATCTATCTATTGTTTATTGTTTGACATATATGACTGCAGGCTTTGTTTTAATACATTCAAGTGTTTTAAAGAAAAAAAATTAAATGTAATAAATTACCTTTGTCAAAGTTGTATTCATTTTAGAAACTCGAATTGGCAACACCACTTTGAAATGGAGCATTGACATTAAGTTTTTGATATAATAGGTGATAATCTGGAGAAAATTGGAAATACTATAAAATAAATGAGTTAATTGAAATTATTATAAAATAATTAATAAAAAAAATAAGTTATTGTACCAAACAATTTGAACACAGAAAAAATACCCGTCGATGACTTAATTACTTCTTTTTGTTTTTTTTTTAAATAAAAAACGCACCTTCGTTGCTACCTTTCGTAAGATTTGTTGACATTTTGACATGTTTTAGAAATTTATATTGCTTTCCGTCTTCGACAGAAATGCTGGTCTGTTATATAATTGCAGTGTTCTCCAATCAATGATGATACATTTGGCTCAAAATTAATCATTTTTGGACAGAGCTATGTTCTTATGGTATTCTCCCAACTTCTAGTCCCTTCCAGAGTGAACGGATAAGCTAAATAGTATTCAACGTGATATTCTAACGACAATCTTATTTTGGCAACTAAAAAAGAGATAGTTGCGTATGCTTACAATAGAGTACTTCACGAAGCTATCTCTCTTACAAATGCACTATCTCTTTCCTTAAAGATGTCACATTGTGTTTTCTTTTATTCATTTGACACTGACGTTGAAGTAAAATCTACTTTCCTTCAGTATTTTGGAACCGCTACGTGACTAAAAAGTTGTTTTCCATGATTTAGGTATCTTAAAGGTTTCATGTCATGGCAACTAACGTTGCTACATTCTACCGCGTAAACACAATTTTTTGTTCAAATAGTTAACATTTTTGATATTTTCGATAATAATTTTTTTCATATCGATTCAAAATTGGTACATATTATATACAGAATGGCGGATGCACTCCAGTGACGTTTATATTTTTGTAACGTATATTGAGTATGACTTTACTCACTATACTATGCTAATACTGGAGTTGTTACACCTCGAAAGCCCTAGAGGCTGACGAAAATGTATTTTTAAGCGCTTTTCCATTAGTCAATATTAAAGAAAGCTATGAGCTATTAAAAGAATTGATAATTTTTAAATTCTGACAGTTCTCAAAAGTGAACATTTCTGATAACATTTGTTTGCGGTTGGTAAATGACAAAAATTATTTAGACATCAGCTGACTGGATTGAATTTCATATATAGTATCGTATCATAAAGGTTCTACAAATTTCCAAAGTAAATTGTTTTTTTTTTCAAATTTCCAAAGTAAATTGTTTTTTTTTTTTTACAAAATAAACAGATTTAAATATTTTGTAAAAAAAAAACAAATTACTTTGGAAATTTGCAGAACCTTTATAATACTTTATTTTGGTTGATGTTTTATTAAAAGCACACCGTGGTAGGGTATCTTAACTACAGTTTGACTATTTGATGTACCAATCAAATGAACAGCAATAGCCTAATGTTTTGCCTTTCAGAGAAAACTCTAGAAGTCAATTTTAGTTTTATTCTTAAAGCCTTTATAAAAATTAGTCCACATACCAGGTGTTGACAAGGTACATTAGTGCTGTGTCCTTTGATTTTGAAAAAGGTCTATTTATCTATCAATCTATCAATATCGCTATATGTACCTCTGTACCTCTGACAAGAGACGGCAAAGTCTTGGTATCGCCATCTCGGTTTTGAAAAATGTAGAATCGTAACCTTCTAGACATGGAAAATCATAGCCCGGCTGGAGTTGTATCAATGGAATTAGGAGAAATCTATTCCGCGGTGTTTAAAGTGTAGTGACACCCGATATTGTTATTGTTTCAACATCAACATTATTTTGTTATTGATTCGAAGGGTCTGGAGTATTTTTTCCATGTATCAAATTTGCGATTATACTCCATTTGGAGTGTGCTGCTTCAAAAAGTTTGGCCCTCACCAATCCAAACGGCAAATAGACAGTAGAGATCACATGTTCTTTGGTCAACGTTTTTATTTTGTCAGTGAAGTACAAGGTGGCGTAAAAGTAATCCTCCTATCAGAAAATACATCGGAAGGTTATTTTTGCGCCACCTTGTATAAACTTACTCAGCATTGTCTAAACGCAACAGAATTCAAAAAGGATGCAAAAGAGTTGACAAAGCATGCCAAAATTTACTTCCAGTACTTATGTTTACCTTTGGTATTCCTTGGCCAAATGCCATATATAGCCATATGACTAAGGGCCCCTAAAAAATTGACACAGCGACATTCGAATTGAAACAAGACAAGATATAGGAAGGATGTTGACAAATCGCTGACAAAGCTCGCCATACCCAACTTTCAATTTTAAAGTCTACCCTTGGTAAGTTTTTCCCAAGCCCCAGATATAGCCAAATGGCCTTAATTTGTATTCAAACATTTGCAATTTGACTAAAAGATCAGGTTTACTATGGCGCCCGCAAAACATTGTCTTATATGTGCTTTCGATAGTAATAATGATATCCGCATCTTCAGTTATAGGCAGAACTTCTATCTGGAAAAATTTAATGGTTTTCATTTGAACTTCAGGGCTGACAGAATTTGTGACATTTAAAAGAAGTCTGGGACGATAAAATTTGAGTGATCTTTTGAGTCAGTACAAATCGCCAAAACGGGATACTCCTGCAGTATGTTCCGTTGCTTCATCATGAAAATGAAAAATTCATTGGTGACCCTTTAACCTATCATCCAATGACTTCTCCAGCTTTAAGAGCAGATCATGAAGTGATCTTTCTGTGAACTATTAAATGGCACAATGAGATCTATTTCCGGATTTCAACATTTAATATGTTTTTACTTATTTGTCACTACGGAGAATTTTGGAAGCGAAGTTGCAAAAATTAGTTCGGAGATTCTGGAGGTCGTGAGCCTATTTTAAACGCGATTCACTGTCAACAATCATCATCTAATGGACTGTCTGGACTTTTTAAGGGGACATCTTCGAGTCATTCACCAAAATTAGCCGCAGAGAATTATGTGAAATGGGCATTTCTATGGAACGTGGTCTGGACAATGTCGATGAAGCCTCCATGACGTCTTTAGCCACTAAAGCAATATTCAAGGATGAATGGAATGTATGAGTTGCTTTAAGGCTTGATAGGTCCTGTGTTGTTCTAGTCTTTAATGCCCGGTTTCACTGTGAGAGCTTAAGTCCTTGCTTAGCTAAGCAAAACGCGGAGCTTAAGTTAAGGCTTAGGTTTTTCGGGTTTCACAGTCATTAAAAAGTTGGGGTTTAGCTAAGCCAAATATTGTATTGGTTCGTTGGTAATTTATTAGTTATACGCCTACAATACACTAATGGGAATATTCTGCGAATATGACACAATTACACCCCGAATTTAGTTCGGACATCACCCATGGAGTAAGTCTACTACTCTGACAGAAGTTAATCCAATACTTAAGCCACTAAAATCGGGGGCTTAAGTTTTATCAACACTTAAGTGTGGTTACCTCTTAAGCCGGCACTGTGACACACAATGTGATGTTAAACCATAGGTTAAGCTCCATGTGAAGTTTAAGCTCTCACTGTGAAACTGGGCATAAGTATCTTGCGACTAAACACCACATTGGATGTACATTCGGAGCTAGTTTGCATGGCAAACGGACTTGAAATTGACGATTTGTTTTGCAAAAACATCAACTTCATCAAGAGTATTGACGGCTATAAAAGACTAAAAAGTTTAAATAGAAAGATAGATAGATTAACCTTTGGTTCTTACCTGGATATCTAGATGAGATCAGTTTTCTAGATGTTCCTTAATATAAACTAGAATTTTTGAACTAGGTTCTATTCGAAGATGAATACGCTTATGAATAATTTATTTAAAATGACTTTACCTGCACAGCATTTATCTTTAAATTGTGTCGTGTCGTGTGTTACCATGTTATATTCAAGTTTTGTTTATATTTTGACAGCCATCTTGAAAATATGATGCAAAGCTCTAAATTTAATGATTTTATATATCCCTAGCGCATGTTAAATTGCCATAGGAAAAATATATGTGACCCTCAAATACAATTCTAATTACTTCAGAGAATACAATGACCATGTCATGCAATAATCAATCACGTACGCCACCAGTGCATGCTATAATTATTTCCCTCAGAAAATTTCAATATATTATCCCATGACACGTACGTAGCAAATCATTTGTATTCGGCTATCTATCAATAGAAATGAAATACAAATCTAATTAGTTTCACGTCATGAGCTATTAATAATTTTTAATTATAGATTAGACATCGGATAGATACTTCATGTCATCTTCTTGTCATAAATTAAAAAAAAATGATATGTAAAAACATTTATAGCAGCTGCTATAATAAATAATATTGTAAACAAATCAGAGGTAAGCTTAACATCCATTAACGTGTCAGAGTTGAGTTACCATTGAGGAAGTGAAAACCTCTGTAGGGTGAAGAATATCAGCAAATCAAAATACCACCTCATAAATTTAGACATCAATGAATCTATCTCCACGAATCCATTATCTAATAACACAAAGCTCCCGCCACCGCCATACAGTTGCAACATGCCAGTCACATAATTCAAATGTGCACCACCTGTATCTCTGCTTGCAAAAAACAATCTCCATCTCCCGTATGATTATTATTAAGCTGTTAATGCCTTACAAATTCAACCACCACAAGGCGTGTTTCTTCAATTTGAAGATGCATTCGGCAAAACAACAATTATTGCATAATCAGAAAGCCAACGTCAATTTACCTTCTCCGACCGACGCGACGTGACGACGACTATATGACAGCAACCGAAAAAAAAACTCCCGGCAAAACGAAAGAGTTGACTTGGAAACTGCTAACTTGACGGGCTGTGTGGATGTGTGCAGTTTTCGAGGAGTTTTCTCGTACCAAGCACGAGTTTGCACCACACAGACTCTCATTCCGATTTATCTCTGCCGGGCCGGTTGTTGCCACTCGAACCATTCGTGATCTTTAACATTTTCGTTGGCATATAGATTGCAATTGCATTTTTTTTTTTATTTAAAAAAAAAAACAAACTGCTTTCACTTTAGATAGATGGCGTGAGTAGGAATGTTCATTGCATGTAGCTGCTTGGAAAAGTCGTTCTCCGGTACGAGCTGAATTGATGTACGAGCAGCTTCGCCTCCTCTATATGAACACGTCCATATGTGTAGTGATGTGTGGAAAATGTTAACATTTGGTATTTTGTTTGCAGAAATACATTTCGAGATGTGTGTGTGTGTTGAAATACCTTCCATGTCATAAATGAGGGCTTTTGTTGGCTTCGCAAATAATTGTACTACACTTGAAAGCATTTACTCATATAAGCCATCTGTGGAACCAGGAAGATGTACCGAGTAGATTTTGCATGGTGTGTGTTTGTTTTACGTAATGAAAGGCGTTTGCCAAATGTGTCAACACCGCATATAGATTATCCATTAAGTTTTGTTTTCAGATATTTATGAGATTACGTAAGTGAATTGCTTTGTTCGGCCGATCGATCTCTCTCTCTCTGCCCATTGAAAACGTTTTTTAATGGGTTTTTAATTAAATACAATTCGTCCGTATTTATGTATGAGTGTAGTAGGATTTTCCACCGGAAACCATTTTAGCACGCAAACATTTGGGCAGATAGTTCCTTAATGTACATCATGTAAGAAGAATATTATTCATTTATTTTAATTGTTGGATTCAGTGATGTAAAGATCGCATAATGTTTGCTTCCTGTTTACCAAAAGTATACTTGAGTTTATGCGTGATTGCTTAAACACAATTAGTCACGATTGTCATTTTAAGTCCATTTAAATGTGTTCTCTACAACAAACCTGTCAAGGTTTTATTATTTTTTGGCTATTATTGTACTTTTGTACTTTTCTGTTCTTAAAGCTTCAATTATTTTAAACTTCTAACATGTTCGGTCGTAGTCCATACTCGATTAACAAATCTTTACCTCGAGGTATATGGCCTAGAAATATCTCTTTCAAAATTTGCATCTAAAGGTTTTTTTGAACACATCTTGGTCTCATCTTAGAACATATGTTTGAGCATACATTAAGGCTGAAAAAAAACACCCGATCAAACAAAATGTTTTTGATTCGATAGTCAAAAAAACATTTTTTTATTTGAACACACACCAAGCGAAACAGAATGTAACAAAATGTTTTGTTTTCTTGTTTTCTTTGGTGTGCGTTGAAATAAAACAAAATGGAATTCGCGACCAGAGAGTTAAGAACCTTTGGTGAGCGTTGAAAAAAAAAACAAAATGGAATTCGCGAACAGAAAGCTAAGAACTTATGATGAAAATTTTAATAATTTCACCAGAATGCGGATTGAAACTCTTGTTTATTTGCTGGCATAATTCCAAAATGCTATCAGAAAAAAAGATACGAACTATCGTGTCAAAATTTTGTTTTGCAAAAAACAACAGGCAACGAAACATGTTTTTTTGTTTTGCTTTGTTTTTTATTTGTTTCGTTTCATTTGGTGTGTGTTGCTTCATAAGAAATAAGGCAATTATAGTCAACTATGCTGGTTCGAAACAGCTTTGTTACATTCGGTGTGTCTTGCTCGTATACAATGGCATGTTTTTGACACTGAAACAATTCAAAACAAAAATGTGTGTTTTGTTTTCTTTCTTTGGTGAGACTTCACTCATAAGAAACAATTTTATCTTATTTTACACCATCTTTAGAACTGTATCAGAGATTGTGCCCGGATAGAGTATAATTAAAATTGGATGGAATACGTTTTCGTGAAAATGACATATGCTGGCACTTAGTAGGGTTCAGATTCAAACCCTTTTGAAGACACCATATGGTAAAACTGTTGAAATGAGTTTGTAAAGGGTGTTTTTTTAGATGTTGGTTTTTCGAATAGAGATAAAGCTGACATTTTGTGGTCAAATCGGGCAACTCTAATGTCATTTATGCTCAGTTTGGTTTGCCATTTCATCATGAACAGGTTGACAAATGAACAATCCTTGCAAATCGTGCAAATTTATTTCGAAAATAATGGTTCAGTTCGCGAAGTTCATCGCAAGCTCCGTCCATTTTATGGTCGACATACTCGTCCATCAGAGCAATTAATTCGGTTAACCATGAATTGTTTGCGCACCAGGTTTACTCTACGTGATAATACGCATCCGCAGAGACGTCGAACAGTGGGCACCGAAGAAACGATTTCCGCTGTAGAGCAAAGTTTTGAAGAGGATCCGAATGAATCGATTCGCCAATGTGCACAGCAATTGGAGCTTTGTCCATCAACTTTATGAAAGATTTACATGATCCAGGTTGTGCAAGAATAAAAGCCGCGAGACCATGCAATGCGTCGTGATTTTGGTGTATGGGCCGAAAATGAGATTGATCTCGATGCTGTTTTTTATTGCAAAATTTTGTTCAGCGATGAAGCTCATTTTTGGTTGAATGGCTACGTCAACAAGCAAAATTTCCGCATCCAGCAAAATCCACATGAGACCCTGTTTGTTGTGCTCTATGGGCTGGTGGAGTCATTGTGCCATTATTCTTCCGAAATGATGCTGGAAAGTCAGTTACCGTTACCGTTAATGGAGACAGGTATAGCGCCATGATAACCGACTATTTTGTTCCCGAATTGATTGGCATGAATGTGGATGAGATGTGGTTCCAACAATACGGCGCTACATGCCACACAGCGCACATCACAATCGATTTATTGAAGGCATTCGATGAGCGCATAATTTCGCGGAATGGACCTGTCAATTGGCCACCCAGATCGTGTGATTTGACACCATTGGATTTTTTTCTTTGGGGATTTGTGAAGTCGCTCGTATACGCCAACAAACCAGAAACGTTAGGGGACTTGGAAGCCAACATTCGTGGCGTTAATGCCGACATACGGCCCCAAATGCTCGAAAAAGTGGTTGAAAATTGGACCTCTAGACTTTATTCGAACCAGCCGCGGCGGCCACATGCACAAATCATATTTAAACATTAATGGCATAAAATTTTCCTTTTGGTGTTATGTGATAACTGGTCAAAAGCTTTGGAAAAGTCAGTGTATATACATTCGCTTCTTTTTTATTTTCCAAATTATTGGAACAATGATGCATTTTGTGACCGTGGATCGATTTTTAACAAACCCATGCTGTTCTTCACAGATGATGTTTTGACAAAGGAAGACCAATTTATAAGAAATATGTTCAAATAGCTTAGGAATACAAGATAGTTTTGAGATGGGTCTGTAATTAGAAATATCTCCTCGCTTACCATTTTTGAAAACAGGTGTACTAAATGCATTTTTCCATTGTATGGAAATATGTACTCCAGTGGCAAAGGAGCTTTCAAACATATACTTAAGGTATGGCAAAAGAGCCACTTTGCATTGCTTTAAGACTATTGGTGGGATTCCATCGGGCAATTGAAAAGCATCGTTGTGATCGATTTATGTCTAATTCGTGAACATTTTTATCATTGTGTGCTGATAAATATATCTTTTGACCCTGTTCTGTTTGCAAATCAAAATCCTTTTTAAATAAGATATGCTCTAGCATTTTTGCATTAGCTTCTGTAAACTTTTCACTGTTGAACTAATCACTTCACTGCAAACGCAACATAGATTAAATTGTTAATTTTAATTTTTTTAACTATATGTGAACCTAAAGGTGACAAAATGGCATTTGTTGTATTGAATTTTTGCCCCCTATTTTAGACACCAAAATCCCATCTCTAGATTAACAATTTGAATGCTATATTCGTGAAATAAATAACATATACATACACTTAGTGTCTATATGTATTAAAATGGACATATCTAAAAATTATCAAACAGAACCCATGCATAACAATTATTATAACCAATGACGATGGAAATTTTGGTCATTTTGAAAAAAAACTCCGCAGTTAATAAAATCCAAAAGCCATTAGCACATATCTGCTATGTGGATATTAGATAATATCTTAAATTTTTGCTAAATTGTGAGTATCTCTGGCAATTATCGTTTCCAGGCACGAACATCTCCGTCTCAACAAGCAATTACACAAAGCATCCGCCATGACCATATGATAATAAACCACAAAGTACTCAACTCTAAGCGTTCCCCCGGCCCCAAACTCAACTCCACCTCATGTCATTATATTTTCAAAAGATAAGCACTTCCATTGAAGCGAACGCTAACTAGCCACAATGGCTACAGTAAACCCCGATTAGCTGCTGCGCCAGCCTTGAACAGAACAAATACCTTTCACGTATACAATTTCAATGTCACGTAACACTGATGCTTAGAGAAGATTGAAAACATTCACCTCACGAGGTTTCTAGATACATCTATCTCATACACAATATTTCAAAATAATTATAGATTCTCAAAATATTCCAAACAACCATGTCCCCTCAGCGATTTTGTTTGATTCCGCTAATTAGCTAGAGGAACTGCTGAGGTATGCAAATAGGAGGGAATACACATTTCGTTTATGATATTTGCTTCTGTATTCAGAGGACAGAATTTGCATTCAAAGAATTTATGGTGGCGTATGTATGTGCAAACAACGTGCCAAGACTTCAGATACATACGGTCCGAAGAGAGCACCAAGTGGTACCTTCATTTTTTTTTTGTTGATGCGCTGTCAGCTATAGCTTACTTGGAGGCGATGGTAAATATTGAGTATGTCTCTGGAATAATCAAACAAATCATTGAATATATATATGAATCATCCCAGGGAGTTGATGAGAAGATCTATGCTTCAGCGAATAAAATGAAAAAAAAAAACAAATAATTACTGAACTTTGGCTATCTTTGCGTGTGCACATTTAATCATCCATCAGCGAGCAGCCTTCACATCTTTAGTCTTGCATGCAAACAATAGAATTGCTAAAGAATTTATTGCATGTTTGCTGAAAGTGAAGAATCCGATATAACCTCAATTTTGCGATGGCTTTGAGTTCAAGAGCGTTGTCTGTACCTCGAATGAATAAAAATGGTTGCGTAGCGTCTTTGCTGTTGATGAAATGCATTTACGACGGTTTGTTATTGTTTGACTCAGTAAATCAGTCTTGCAAGCTCGACGAAAATTCACCTTACGTTTATTTTTCGTATGGCAAGATACGACTTGAGATAAATGACGAACATCATTTGCCTGGTGAAAGTTTGCGAAATGTTTATGCCTTCCAAGAAGAAGAAACAAATTAATGACCCATTGTGGGTGGAAATGACATACACGCATGCGATCTTGAAGCACTGTTGAGTAACGACGAATTTATGATTGCGTTATGAGGTGGTAAATTGGATGTTGTAAGTTTTCACTTTAGTCCTTGTTGATATTGTAGGCGGAGGTATTAATGTGACCTGCTTTTTTATACGAATAACTTAACCTCATTCAAGGATTTGTCATGGCTTTGTGAAGCGAAAATATACTGCCTGTATGATAAAGAGGCATAGGAGAAGATTAAAGATAATCGAAGTGAATAATCTTGCCTTGAATTTCAATACTGCAGCAATCCTAACTTTCGAAGAATATTCGGCAAATTATAAACGAACACCAAAAAAATACATGATCAGCAGTTTGAACACCAACCATACAGTAAGTCAGCGCTTTAATGAGATCGTGATCTTGAAAGAAAGCAGGCTCTTGTCAAGAAGAAGTTCGACCAATTTAGAGGAAACATTTCCGTGGACCTCAGATGTTTCTGTTAGAACTAGGCCATCTACAAACTGTCACAAATGAACATGGACCAGGGTACCACCAATTTTTTTATAATTTGCGCTCAATTGGTTTTTATGTGCTAAAACAGTGTGGGCCTTAAGAAAATTGGGGATAAGAAGAAATGAGGTACCGATGCTGTTACTTATAATGGAAAAAAATCAGAGCTTAAGTTTAAGTTCGTGTTATTCGGTTTATATACGAATCTCTATATTGCAGTATACATCCGAAGATAGGCTTAAGAGTCAACTGATTTTCAGTCAAAGCGTAGCGATTATTGTCATCAACACCAGAGGCAAAATTCTCCAAAAGTCGGTGCAACTAATAGCATACGCCGACGATATTGACATCATTGGTAAGACTCAACGGGATGTCATAGCCATGTTTGCTAGTATAGAGAAGGAAGCGGCAGATATGGATATAGCAGTAAATGAGGTTAAGACTATGTATATGCTGTCAACACGAAAGGACGCACAACATCGACGAATTGGACAGAGCTTCACCATTGACAAATATAACTTTGAGGTAGTATGGGACTTTGTCTACCTCGGCTCCGCTATTAACTCTGACAACAACATCTCATCAGAAATCAAACGAAGAATTACTCTTGCCAATCGTTGTTTCTTCGGGCTAAGAAGGCAATTTATTAGTAAAGCTCTAACTCGAACTACTAAGGAGATCCTATATAAGACCCTGATTATCCCAGTCCTGCTCTACGGCACTGAAGCATGGACCGTATCAAAAGCGGATGAAGAAATCCTTGGTCGATTCGAGACAAAAAATTCTTCGAAAAATCTTTGATCCCGTTTGCGTTGACGGGCTATGGAGACGAAGATTTTACCACGAACTATACGAGCTGTACAGCGACATACCCCTGGTCAAAAAACTCCGCATTGGACGTTTAAGATGGCTAGGACATGTAGAACGAATGGACACCAATACTCCGGCTCGCAGAGTCTTCGATTCCCAGCCAGAATTCGGACGCAGTAGAGGAAGACCATGCCTTAAGTGGAGCGCACAAGTAAAAACTGACCTCAACCAACTTGGAGTGCGCAACTGGAGGCAGTTAGCTAAGGACCGGGCTAATTGGAGAGGCATGTTGGTTGAGGCCCAGGTTCATCCCGAACTGTAGCGCCACTAAGTAAGTAAGTAAGTAGCGATTATTGTTTGAATTGTTGACTGGGGGGAATGCAGCTGGCTGTTTCATTTGAGCATTTTTTGTTTGAGTCACTTCGACGATGTTCGAGCAAAACTAAAGAGTTCGCCATTCCTTCTATCTCCTGTCTCCTATAAGTTTTTTTCGCTCGCATTTGAGTACAATTATTGAAATGTAATGTTGTTTTTGGAGAATACGACCAGACGTGGGCGTTGAACTAATGTTTGGGTCGTATAAACGCTTTATATCTTCAAAATAGCATCTTAAAGATATAAAATTGCTCAGTACATTTGTTTAGCTATGTATCATGACAATGCTGCAGATTAACATCTTCATAATGACAACCAAATTGTCCATAAGTGAAGGCAGTATTTTTTATGTTGATTTTTACATGCAATTTTTCGGCTACACTTTCAAAGATGGTGCACCCAACACAGCTGTAGTTGAAATTTGACTGCCTTGGCCAACTCAACATGGAATAGCTGATTTAAATCCTGGCAGTTAAATACCTCTTACGAAATGCAGACAATCATAGAAAAAGTTAAAACTGTCACTGTAGGTTTCCGCATTTTTTAACCAAACAAAAAGTCCACACCCAAATTACTTTTTAGCCCTGAGCGAAGACAAATCATGATCCTCATCTCCAAACTTGTGACATCTGATCCAATCACTAAAAAGTTAATATAAGGCCGATGTCAGATACCATTTTTGGTTGGGCGAATGGTTTTTTATATAAACTTCTATTAGTTGAGGCGAAAGAGGCTTAAGGCTTGCTTCTATTTGATGAAATGGCAAGACAAGCTCTGAGGAACCATTCGGGTGTAAGACCGCTATTCACAAATCGTTTTAAAATGTTGAACAGTGTACAAAAATGTATAAGGAAAAATCAATTACGACTGCTTACCAATCACACAATTTGTATAAATTGTCATAAAAAAGCCTTACTTAACTCAGCCGTTCGTATTCAACATAAAACCTTAAGCCCAGAGTGTTACTTGATTCGCTAAGCTCGCGCTTATAAAAGTTGTAATTTCCGATTTGATCGCTCGAATTATTTTCTTGAATAGCACCCACACAGGTTTTAAAAAAAAAAGCCAAGCAACTGGCTGCTGGCTACAAAACCGGAACGCAGGCTCTTCGAGACAGCGAAGGAAACCCAGTCACCGAAGCACAGGGAATAGTAGATGTGTTTAAGCAGCATTTCCAACAGCTGCTAAATGGGCATCATGTAGAGAGAGTGATAGGGTAAGAAGAGAACCCACGTCCAGTCAATGACGAACTATTTCCACCACCTAGTATAGAAGAAGTTGGCCTAGCTATAAAAAAGCTAAAGAACAACAAGGCCGCAGGTTCTTATGGCCTACCAGCGGACCTTTTTAAATACGGTGGTGATGTTTTGGTAGGGAGCATGCACCGAATCATCAACCAAGTATTGGTGGAAGAAAACATGCCCGATTACTGGTCAATTCCATATGCCCCATCTATAAAAAAGACGATCATATGTCTTGCAAGAACTATCGAGGCATATCCCTGCTTAATATCGCATACAAGATCCTATATCCAACGTATAATGTGAACGTCTAAAACCGTTCTGCAACACACTAATTGGCACGTACCAGTGTGGCTTCCGGCCCGGCAGATCGACTACAGACCAAATTTTCACACTGAGGCAAATCCTAGAAAAGACCAACGAATTTCAAGTCGAAACTCACCACCTATTCATTGACTTCAAAGCCGCATATGGTAGCATACATCGTCAGGAGCTCTATATGGTGCTGGATGATAAGCAAGAAGGGAGAGCTGATACTAAGCTCCTTCGAAAGAAAAATACTTCGGCGGATTTTTGGTCCTGTGCATGAGGAGGGCGAATGGAGGAGAAGATACAACCGCGAACTCTATAAGCTGTACCAAAAATATGGATATAGTCCAAAAGGCCAAAACGCGTAGACTACATTGGCTCGGCCACATCGAGCGAATGGACAATAATGCTCCAGCTAAGAGGATCTTCGAATCCCAGCCCCCAGGTTCGAGAAGGCAAGGAAGACCAAACCTCCGTTTCAAAGACCAAGCCATCGCGGATGCCAGAGCGCTTTTTCTAGACAACTAGAAGCAGCGGGCCAGGGATCGTAGAGGATGGAAGGCTGCAGTGTCTCAGGCAGAGACTCTTCACGGGTCGGTTGCCCGATGATTAAGTAAGCACCCACAAATTCTAAATCACAAACTGATCCAAAATTAGTAGGTATTGCTGATGAAAGCCTTACAGGAAAAGCTCTAGGAATCAAAACCTCGCCGATTACGAATATAAGAGGATATTTATAACATTCACAATCAAAATGACCAGTAAATATGAAAGTTTGACATTAAAGTGCACCTTGATGCAAGTGGAATAGTATTATCGTATTTTAAAAAATCTTTGAAACTCAGCTTAATTATCATTTTTTTTTAATTGCTTCCTTTTCATCTGTCTTTTAAAATGTCTGACGCATAATTTTATAAATCCATAAAAGATGGCAATGACGTGGTTTGTTTAGTTTCGCATAATAACCTCAACCGCGATTGCTTTAAACATTGAATTGATAATAAAAACGAATCCTAATAAATAATCAATAAAATACTAATGAGATAAATAAATTAGTGACTCAATATTTAATATAATCAAACTGGTTCCTTATTTAAAACCAGTTTAACAAGAAATCTCTCTTCTTTTATAGTATGTGCAATCAATTTACACGATTGTCATTTTTCCTTAACATTCTACATATTTACAGAAAAAGGAAATATTTATTGAAAAGAAATAACTAATTTGGTTTCTAATACTTCTACATACTTAACAGTATATGTTCCATGGAACTGAATGCGTTCTAGCGAACGACTTTCATCTACTATAACCTACAGGGGCTGCCCTCAGAGAGGAGTACTCTAACCCCTACTATGGTCTCTGGTTATCGATAACCTACTTCAAGACCTAAGTAATGCAGGTTTCAATATAATTGGATACGCCGATGACCTAGCCATCATAATAAGGGGCAAAGAACCAAACGAGGTTACAACACGTTTGCAAAACGCCCTTAAGATAGTCATAGACTGGTGTAGTAAAGAAAGTCTTTCTATAAACCCCATGAGGGCTATCATCGTCCCTTTTACAAAAAGGAGAAAATTAATTCTTACCCAAATTTCAATCAATGGTACATACATTGAGTATTCCAACGAAGTAAAATATCTTGTAGTGATCCTCGACAAAAAACTAAGCTGGAACTCCCACATTAACAACAAAATTCAAAAAGCAATCAAAGCTTTCTGGGCTTGCCGAAACATGTATGGTAAAACCTGGGGAATCTCTCCAAAGTTCACACACTGGATCTACACGATCATGGTCAGGCCCATTGTAACATACGCTTCAATTGTATGGTGGAACAAAGTCATCCAAAAAACAACTATAAATAAATTAAACAAGGTACTACGGCTTGCCTGCCTGGGCATTATCGGAGCTATGCGTACCTGTCCCACAGCGTCTATAGAAGCCTTAATAGGACTAACGCCCCTCCACATTTATATACAAAAAAGTGGCATTTCGCTGCTCAGCAAGTTTGACACAAGCGGAAGAGTTAAATATTAGCGAACACCTAAAACTAATTGAACTTCTATCCGAACTTCCAGAACTTGATATGATCTGTGCGGTTACAGACCGCTTACCAAAGACACTATGCTTCGACAAAAGATTCTCAACGGAAATCACAACCAGAGAAGCATGGTGTAGCAATAACCCACCAAACTGCCAAAACGGCCTAAAGTGGTATACGGATGGTTCTAAAATGGACTCAGGGGTAGGAGCTGGCATACATGGACCAAATAGAAACATCTCAATACCTATGGGAAAAACCCTAGTGTATTCCAAGCTGAGCTCCATGCCATAAAAGAATGCGCAAACCTAATACACAACTCAGGTATTAAAGGCGCAAACATCCATATATTCACGGACAGTCAAGCAGCTATAAAAGCCCTTAGCTCACACATTATTGACTCCAAATCAGTACTACACTGCTTCAATTCCCTCCAGACACTCAGTTCCAGGAACAAAACCAGACTATGGTGGGTCCCCGGATATAAGGGGATTGAAGGTAACAAAAAAGCTGATGAACTAGCCGGAAATGGTTCGGAAACCCCCTTCATTGGACCTGAACCCTTCTGTGCAATCCCCAAATCAGCCATAAATCTGGTTATAAAAAACTGGGAACAAAACAAATGTTTTTCATACTGGGAAAACATAGCAGGCCTAAGACAGGCCAAAAGAGCTATTCAGCCCATCAAAGCAAATGCCAGTAAGATACTAAATCTTCGCAGGCACGATATCAAAAACTTACTAGGCTACCTAACTGGTCATCACGGTCTGCGATATCACCTAAATAAAATGCATCTAGTCGACTCACCGGAGTGCAGACTATGTCTAGAAGAAGACAAAACAGCCGGGCATATCATATGTGAATGCCCGGCCCTTTACGGTATGAGAAGGGAATCTTTTTTCAGGGAATTTTTAAGTCCCGAAGAACTGAGAAAATCTTCGGCTGAAAGTATTATCAGCTACATTAGGAAAGTAGAAGAGCTACTAACCTAAAAAACACCTGACGGCAAGCACAATATATCTTTTAGGTATGTGTATCTTACTGCTAAGGCAAGTCAAAACTAAAAAAAAATCACCTAAATGGGTAGGCAACGGGTGATTTTTTAAAGCGTAGTTTTTTTTTTAAAAATCGAATAAAACACTCAAATTGGCATTAAATATTCAAATGGTCCATTCGGAAGGTCCAATTTTGCGTCACTTTTTCGAACATTTCGGCCTGTATTTCACGAATTACGCGTGTTATGTTATCCTGTAAGGCTTCAATCGTGTTCGGTTTGTCCACATAGACTAACGACTTTACATAACTCCACAAGAAATAATCAAGAGGCGTTAAATCGCATGAACTTGGCGTGTAAGGGTCGCTTTTGGAGTTGTCGTTTAGTTTTGTTCGATTTTTTAACAGATAGTTATACCTCATTTTGACATTTCAACAAAATGGCATCACTTAGCCTAATGAACACGTATGGCTTTTTCGATTGGTAACAAACATATTAAAGGGATCATCTGAGAACTGTCAAAGTGTACATTCTGAATTTCTCTTCAGTATTATTATTTGCAGATTTTTTAGCTTTTTATTAAATAATAAATAAGTTATCGAAAGAGATCTGTCATGTAGAAAGTATACATATAATGGCATTTAACATTATTAAAAATATGCTAACGGAAGAATTTGTGAACCATATATTCTGACCAAACCAAAACATATTCGGACGATTCTCAGAAGATAACTTGGCTTCTAGATTTTATTTCATAAGGAGCAATACGCTTAATAATAAATATTTTTAGCAATGTAAATCTCAAGAAGAACTATCGATACGAATTCTGACAGCTCCCATTTTTGACTGATTTATTGAAGACACTGATACGATTTGTATAATACTAGGCGCGTTTTTTTGCTAACATCCCGAAAAAGTAGGTAACAACGTAACCGTCTATAAACCGCTTCGTAGGCGTCATTTTTGGTTGGTGGATGGAGCGAACAAACCTTTGGATACATTCTACACGTCCCACAGAACAGCTGGCAGACTAGCTATCACATTATATTATTTTTTTTCTCAGGAATAGCTACTTGCAAGAATATTTTTTTAAGATTAAATTTGAGTTTTAACGAAGTCTTAAGCGCCCTACACACGATCAATGTTACTTTTAAATGTTACTTGAATCAGTCATCAATCAAGTAATATTGATCGTTTGTGTGCTCTATAATGCTCTTGTCAAGTAACCTCGCTACATTGATGAAAACCAAAACTGATTTGGTTTTCGGCACTTTTCATTGTTACTAGATTGATGATGTGTAGGATGTATCAATTTCAGTTGTCAATGTTTTTATTTCCGAAATAGTAATCGTATAGGCATGATGTCTGAAAAGTGAGCGTGGCACTGGGCGTATTGTAAAAAATGTGCACTTGTTCTGAAGCAACATACAAGGATCCTTTATAACAAATTTCATTCTCCTAGCTCAAAATGTAAGGCCTAAAAATCATCGGTGACATACAAACCAGCGGACGGATTGGCAGATAGACATGGCTTAATCGACTCAGCTAGCGACTCAGTTGATCCAAATACCTTAAGGTATATCTACCTAAATTATTCCTCTATGTTACAAACTATATATACAAACTAATATACCCCTATGGGAGAGGGTATAATTATTGTCCATTCTTGTAGACAGATATGAATCGACTACACAGAATTTTCGCAAAAATATTGTAAATGTTCATTGATACGTGTGGTGGTGATTTTCCATCAATCTAACTTGACAAAAAAAGCGTCAATTATACTTCTTAATTAATATTGATCGTGTGTAGGGCTTTTCAAAAATAAATATTAATATATTTAAATAAAAAGATTCGCTTGAAAGTCCTAATTCTATAGAAGTTGGGTTGGAATAGCTGCATAATTTGTCAATTTTTTTTATAAATTAATGTTAAATCCCTCATAGCTTTCCATTATATTTTTTTTCACAACCTTTACGAGATAAACCTGATTTCATTTGGTTTTAAGTTCAACATTTAAGTGGTTTAATAGTGCTAATTACTGACACCGTCGACCTCAAACAACATTTATAATATAACACTCGTAGTTGCTTATGAAATGCATGCGTTATATAAGAAATGTGAGAATGATAGTGATAATGATAAAAAAGGTTTTATTTACTCTTTGTTCGTAATACAGTCATATGACCCATTCTGTAAACAATTGTTTTATTGTACAAATTTAACAATTATTCACGAATAAAATTCAACACAATAGATACTGCGCAGTGGGTAATTGCAATGTTTGCTCGGTGTTTTATTTATACCTTTTGAACTTCAGAGCTTACTACGTCTTAAATTTCGTTAATTTTTAATTTTTGGAAGTAACACTTGTTGCACGGACATATGGAACTAATCGAATTAGGTGGAAATTTTAGATAGACTAGAGCTCAACTTGGTATTCTAGGCTATAGAGGTTTATTGACCAAATGTCTTTATAACTAATGGACGTTGTAACGAATTCCAAGTTAATATCAACAAATTGGTATTTTCACTTTAAAAAATGTCAAATATTAACATTTAATTAGCTAATTGGTGGGGTAAATAAGGTACATCGGTTGGAGGTTATATTTAGTGATTTCAAGACATCGAGAATTTGAACTCACAATGACACCATTTATAACGAGTGTGGTTTATATATGTTTGTTTCATTAAAGGTGCTAAAAGCCTATTTGTTTATTTAAAAAAAGTGCGCATTATATTCGTATTTTCATATATTATGTGCCCAAGGCACATAAAGCTAATAAAATATACTCACAAATTTATTTGTAATGAGTATTGTACATTGCGAATTTTATTTATATACCCTTGAATTCAGTACGAAATTTGTTAATAACTTATATTTTTATTCGATCATATTTTAACAGATATGTTTAACAAGCTAATTTATAATTTACTACAGTCATTTTTTTGTTAACTTTAGTAATGTAGACTGTCTGTCAATTACGTAATATGTGTAAAAAAGAACTCAGAACTATGGATCTCATGCTACTAAATAAATAAAAATACAATCCACTCTGGCGTATACGTACCATTTTCAATACTACCTCAAAAAATACCAATTTTTGGGGCAATAGGCTACCCAGGGTAGCCTTGCTTTCTTACAACCATTCATGTGTGCGTGTGTACTTCTTGCACGATGGCGGGACCTCCTGTTTTATACCGAATCCGAACGCCTAAGTTGAGATAAGCTTTTCTTGACAATTAATACTACTCGGGTGATTTGTCAGGTCATCACGAAGGGAGGGCCAGTGAAAAATCATTTATGTATTGCTATGGCTGGGGATCGAACCCAGACCTTTTGCGTGGCAGTTCATCGCACTAATAGTGTCAATATACCACACATGCATGCATGCGCAATCACAAGAAAGCGCAATCACAAGAACGCTTCCTCCACACACTATTCATTCAAACTGCGCAGTAATCATTCGTGATTTAATCGCTTACTGAGAAGGTTGCAAATTGTCAAATTCAGCTGTGATTGCAATTTTGCTGTAATCTTCACTTTTGATCTGCCATAAAACTAAAAAGCTTTGGTACATCTCAAGATATTCCGCTCAGAACTTTTTATTGCCCACCAACGTCATTACTATTGTCCGTTTCGATTGAATTCTTTCGCACAACAAAGCAATCTGGATTTTTTTGCACACACACCACACATTCTTGCATGCGCAAACAAGAAGGTATCAAAATGTTTTGAAATGACTCATGCCGCATGCACAACCACACAGTTAGCACCACACACTCTTAGTTTGCATGCGCAATCACTATATTGCACATGCCTGCATGAGTGGTGTGTTGACGCTATAACCATTGCGCCACTGAGTCTATGACGCATGTTTTTTTGTCATAATTGTTCATTCATGTGACAGTTATTTTTCGAATAATTAGATAAATGTCAATCGGCGCGTTCAAAAACCCAGATACGGTAAGATATCTAAAAAAATCTGAACTCTCACTGGTCTGCAGTGAACAACAAGAACAATGGTGATATATATGCTACCATATCTGACTTTTAGAACTCGCCTTATGTTATAATGTTATTTCAAATTTTAAGGTTTTTCCTCATTAAGTATATTAACTGTCAAAATAAAATGTATAGGGCCCTTCTTTCATAGAAAACCCATCTTGTCTCTATTCCTCAAAATGTTATAAAAAAAGAGCTTTGGAGACAAGGTTGGCTCTGCACAATGAATTAAGGCCGTATGCCAATTGCGCTAAAATTTTACTCAGTGGATAATTTTTGACATTAGTGTGGTGAATAGAGACTTCAAAATTTTAACCTGCTCAACAGCTCACTAAAATTTAACCAGTGGCTAATTTCTGACATTTGGTATACCTACTGAGGAGTGAGAGTGATGGAAAGCACACCAGTGTTCACATGTGTGGGAAAATAGCACATCATTCAGATTTTAATAAAAAGCAAAGAATTTGTATTTCATATAAGAAAATGGTTACAAAGTTGTAACATTAACTTAAATTGGGTTTTTGAAAAAGGTTGGTAAAACTATGGTATAACTATATTTATTTCGGTATATTTTGTATGCGAAATTATGTTTAACTTGAAGAAAGTAAAATGGATATCCTTAATCATGAACACAAAATGTACAGCAATTATATTTTAATGTTTATAATAAATAATTAAGATTTGTTTGGATGATTTCTCTGACTTCTATTCGGTATTTTTGTATTACAAGAAAATATGTAGGAAGGAATTTTGTTCCAAATATTTTGGGAAATTATTGAAAATAGTATTTAAATAATATCCCATTTAATCAAACTTACACAGAAAAAAGCCAAATTTTGTTTGCCCGCAATTGGTACACCGCCTTAAAAATTAAGGGTATTCATGCAACGTCGTAATTTTATTACGTGTGAAATATTATAGTTTTACGACGACGTTTCATGAACAACACTAAAACTGCACCACTAAATAATGCGGTAACCCACTGAATTCAATCTCATTTTAGTAATTTATTTATTGATAGAATTTTGTTCCTATTGTTCTATTTCCGTTCTCGATAATTTTTTTCAGTTTAGCGCATACGTTTGATGTGTGAAAGTGACTGATTAAATGTCAAAATAGCATTTCAACAGTTTACAACGTTTATGGCTGAAACACAATCACGCTTTGGTGCGTTGCGTTGGCTGACGCACCTAGTTCAACCATATGAAATCAATGTTACCTATCCCAATTTAGCTTTTCCTGGCGTTGAGTTTCCACATCAAAATGAAAAACGTCAAATCTTAACGTAACGTTGCTGTAAAGCGCCATGGGCAAAGCAAAGGTTGGAAAAAGTGTGAATTGTCAAAATATTTGTTGTTGTTTTCTGGATTATATTCTGAGAAGGTTGTGGAGTAAAATTTTTTTAGCAGAAGTTGAAATTGCTGAGAAAATAAATATGTCAAAGGGTGCGCATAGCAGTTGGGCGTAACGTTGCTCCAAAGCATGATTGTGTTTTAGCCATTACCACTTCAGTTTACGCACCCAATTCCTGGGAGAAAATTCCAATATTGTTAGAAAAGATTTTCTATATAAATTTTGACAGTTAATTAATCACGTCGTAATTTTATCACGTTTACAACGTTTACGACGACTTTCCGACGTTGCATGAATACCCCTATTATAATTAGACTGATGTATGAATTTATTTTATAATAAACATTTCTTTCCCGAATGTACGCAGTTCAAAATATATTTTTTTTTTCGTTATTGGCCAATACTGAAAATTCTGATAAGAGGCGTTTAGGCCAAAACTAATTATATGGCATTATGTCAATTGTAAAAAATTGTAAAATCGAATTTAAATTTCATTTAACTACAGACTAGGCACTATAGCAAGACTTGAAGATTTACTCAATTTGGCTTTAATAAAAAATGCGTAAAAATACGTATTTCGATTTTTTGGCTTCCTCCGTGAACAAGTAGTAGTTCCGACGTTTACACAACTAAAAATATGATCCGTTTTGAATGCTTGATTTTGCGGAACTGCACTTAGCAATTCAACCAATTTTAGTTATACAACATTGCCACGTGGGACAAAATTCTATGGTAAACAACAAAACAATTTATCGTTTGATTGATGTTTTAAAATATTTTTCAATTATACAATGTGTGCATCTCTCATGGCAACGTTTTTTTTAACATAAAAATATATATGTGAAACATCAAGCACAAAACTACTATACCAACCTATTCAACAATATGCTTACAACCAGTAAGCTTAGAAAAGAACTTGTGTCATACTTGAATCTTTGACGATACTAGAGAATACAATAATTGCGTCTTACAAACAAAACCTGCTTGAATCATACTACAAAAAAACAAATAATTTCATTATATTTATCTAAAGAATATAAATTTCAACTTTCAAGACTTATTAAATTTTAAAGTGTCACCTGTCAGTTTGTCGATTAAATTAAACAAAAAAAACAATGAAAGAAAAAAGTGATTAAGAAAAAAACAAACAAAGCTAATGGCGTTTTCTGTTTTGGGTTTCCCAAATTTTAAATGCGCACACATCCGGGTTTCAGATCAGCCAGTTGAAACACACCTTCTAAAATAGGGCTTATAAATAATATTGACTAGAACTTATTTTGGTCAACCACCCAAAGAATTTAAATCAAATCTTTCACATGTAAAACGATCAGCAATACTGCGTTTGCATACAAATACCTTTCATTAGCTGAATGAAGTCATTTTTGTAGTCCGGACACGTTCAGGTCTACGTTATGCAATAGATACACATATGGTTGCCCGTTTATTCTAATGTTTTCTGAACGAATGAAAGCAAAGTGATAGCTTAATTAATTTTACGTTATTAATTATAAATGCATGCACGTTTGTAGTTTCTAATTGGGAATGAGGAAATTTATGCTCAATTGTCACGTTTCTTTTTACGTACGTAGTACAAACGTAGGCGTAGTTATTTCAATGATTTATTGCTTTTGATTAAAAATTAAGTTGTTTTGAAGTTGGCGCTTTCATCATATATTTCAAAAGTTCATGAAATAATGTAAAAATGATAATAGAAATAAACTGCTAGAACCTAAATTATCGGAAATGGAGAATCCTGTGTCTGAAGTAATTCTTCTGATTACATTTACTGACGACTTCCCTACTATGTTTGAAAAGATTTTCTTCAGCTAATTTGAGAGCCATTTTATTATAGTCTTAAGGCCCTAAAGCCTGGTTTTTCAGTGCTGAGTTAACCTAGAGTTTACTAACACCGGAATAAATTTAATCCAGAGTTTACTCACGAAGCAGTTTTTCAGTGCAGGATTAAATTTGATTCCGTGTGTGCTGATTTGATTTGGTAGCACTTATGTTTTATCGAGTTTGCTGTCAAAAAGTTATCGAAATGTATAGAATCTGCAACAGCTCAGTTATCAGCTGTTTGGTTTCTTTTTCCCCAAACAAATAAAAATGCCTTTATCTCGATCTTACAAGTTTTTTTCGTCATAAAATAGTCAAATTCAATTTTTAAAACAGTTTCTGAATATATCGTATACGTATTTAGTTTACAAAAATTTAATAAAACGTCCACATAAATGGAATTGAAAATAATTAGGTCTGTTCCCGTACAAAATAATATTTACTGATTCTAACTGATTCTTACTGATTTTTACTGATTTTTACTTATTGCCGTTCCCGTACGAAAAAATAAGTAAAAGAGACAGCTCACGAGAGAGCAAAAAACGACCCCTCCATAAAAATCTGTAAAAAAAATTACTGCAGAAATTTCTGTTGGTAAAAATCAGTAAACTGTCAGTTGGTATATAAAAATGACAACTCGCTTGTTTTGACAGGTGATTTATGTCATTTGTT
Source organism: Rhingia campestris (assembly GCA_932526625.1). Lineage (NCBI taxonomy): Eukaryota > Metazoa > Arthropoda > Insecta > Diptera > Syrphidae > Rhingia > Rhingia campestris. Next base: position 56,960,757 of record OW052184.1, read on the forward strand.
CTTTAAAAGGCATACAAATTATATAATTTTACTGTTTTTTTTTACTTAAACGCGTTCCCGTACTTTTTGGTAATTTTGTCTCTTTCTGAGAAAATTTACCCCCTCTCCAAGACATTTGAGAATTTACTAATTTTTACTGAAAAAGTACGGGAACAGACGTATTGTTTGCTTGGTATTTATCATCTGTCAAAAACATCTGATCATTTAATCCCATAGTTAACTCACCAAACTTGCTGGGTTAACTCGAAGTTAACTCCGGATTTAAATTGACTGAAAAACTACTTTCTCGAGTTAACTTGAGTTTTATCCCGAAACTAGGATGATCTCGCACTGAAAAACCGGGCCTAAGTGAAATCTATCATTGAAACCATTATTAGGCTCGGTCCTTTTTTTCTTACAATGTATCTAAGTTGGTGCCTACAGGTCCTAGTGCTTTTGTATATTAATAGTAGTAGATGAAAGTATTAGTTAAACGCTTTCATTTTTTACTAGAACTAGTGAGTTCCATTTTACGTCTACTGGCGAGTATCTACGTTCAAGTGTTTTGGTATCCGAAATGGAACACGTCAATAATTGGTAACATATTGTTTGCGCTTAGTAGCGATTTAAAGACCCCTTTTAAGTGATGGAATAACTCTGAAAAAGAATAATATGATGTTTCTGGTTTAGAAATCGTGTATTTAAAAGTTTGTCCAATAAAATTGTTAAAAAGATCGCAGATCTTGAAGAGATATTCCTATCGAAATGTGACATATATGTTTCGATGATGTATGTTTACTTCTCCTATTGTTGCAGTAAATCGTAAATCTTTGTTAATTTTTAATATTTTAGGGCGATTATTCTTTAAAAGTATTCAGTTAACAATAATGGTGTTGTCATAATTTTCCCAATTTCATACTCCTTTGTGTTTGTATGATGTCCAACGCCTTGCCATCTCAGCCACCCACCATTATTCTGACTTTTGATTCGAAGTGAATTTTTTTCGAAATCGAATATTCAATGGTGGTGAAAAAAATAGTACGATTTAAATCAAATGTTAATCTTTATTTATTGAAAAAAACGCAAATATTTATTATATTAAGGGTATTCATGCAACGTCGTAATTTTACTAAGTGAGAAAGATTATAATTTTACGACGACGTTTCATGAACGACCCTAAAACAGCACCACTAAATAATACGGTAATTTACTGAATTCAATCTCATTTTAGTAATTTATTCTATCAATAAGAATTTTGTTCCTATTGTTCTCTTTCCGTTCTCGATAATTTTTTTCAGTTTAGCGCAAACGTTCGATGTGTGAAAGTGACTGATTAAATGTCAAAATAGCATTTCAAAAGTTTACAACGTTTACGATCTCATAGCGTTTTCGATTGGGATTTTTAGATTTACTCTCAGATTTCAGATTTTACCCGTCCCAATCGAACATTAAAGAGGTTACTCTGGTTTTCTGTGTGTGTGTTAGTGTGCCATTTGACAGCTTATTGTTTATCTTTAAGCCGCAATTATAGCTATTAGCTTTCAATGTAAACAATCATTTGAAATTTTCTTTTACTCATTGCGGCTTTTTTATAAACTCAACCATTGGCGAGTTGGTGTCAAAACATTGCTTATGAATTTTAGAACATGATTATCCAAAAATATTTTAATTTCTAATTATAGTTTTCCCCGAAAATCACTTTTTAATCATCAAACTGCGAAATGCAAACTTCAAATTGACATATTAAGTCAGATGTTAAATGGTTTTGTGTTGGTGCACGTTGGTGTAAATCTGACTTGGAATCCAGATTCTTCAAAAGTACTCTAGAGTAAAAAGAGAGTGCTTTTTGTATCCCAATCGAAAACGAAAAAATTGATCTAGAGTAAAAAAAGTGCTCTAGAGTATAAAAAGAGTGCTTTTTGTATCCCAATCGAAAACGCTATCAGTTTACGCACCCAATTCCTGTGAGAAAATTCCGATATTGCTGGAAAAGATTTCCCATACAAATTTTGACAGTTCATTTATCACGTCGTAATATTATCACGTTTACAACGTTTACGACGACTTTCCGACGTTGCATGAATACCCCTATTAATAAATGTATTTGAGTTCGAATATTTATTACTAATAGTATTGAATGACAATGTGCCTATGTGTATATGTGGATATTCAAATCCTCTTATCAAAAACTATATATTTCGAAATTAAAACATAAATCAAATCTTAAAAAAATCTCTAAAAGGAAAATTGCAAATATGTTTTTTTTCAAAAGTGAAAGTACAAATGACCTTTTAAGAGACTATAGCTCAGGACAGTATGTTCATCCAATTTTAAAGTGATAATGTGACAAAGCAATGTCAAAATGCGCAAGCATATAATTTCCCTTCAACTTCTTACGCAACATTCCCAAAGTAAACATCACATGTAACGCACCCTAATTCAAGACCCTGGGATTGCCTTAAAAAGGTAAAAAAAAGTATCTAAATCGTATCATGACACAAAACAAAAACCTCCTCTTCCTCCATGGTTCGTTGACTGCCTATGTCCATATAAGCATTAAGCACATCGTGTAACGACAACGACTACAGCAAAATTGCATAACGTTCCCATAATAGATGACAACATTTCCTCAAGGCATTGAACTCTCACTTACACGAGTCGAAACCATCATCAATTACGCAATCATGTATCGTTGGAAGTCATAACATCAGATGAGGAAAACCACAAGTCACACTCTCCCCTTTAATTCAACCGTTAGTGAATAACAATTTCATTTAAACTCTCGTTCGTTTTTTCATTACAGGAACTTCCACGTGCCGATGCATTGATTGGCATCGATACCAACGATGAAAACGACTTGCAGAATCTGGACAAAGAAGAACCGTCGGTTGTCAAGAAAATGGAACATCCCAAGGAAGCCGCACCAATTGCTCCAGCTGATGAAAGCGAAACCGATTCCTCATTCTCCGATAGCGAAGAGACCGAAGATTTGCAAAAGACTCCCAATAAGGTTCCTCTTGAACTGAATTTGAGCGACCTTGCAGCGGCTCTCTTGCAGAATAACAAGAAGTCAGTGAACTGTTCTGTGTTTATTTTTTTTTAGATTTTCCAGATTCTAATTCCATTTAACATTTTTAGATCCCGCATGAACTGTGTCGTTGAACGTAAACACGCCGAAGAAATCGTCGACTCACCCTCAAAGACTGTCAATCTTCCATTTGGTGTTAATCTCACAACCGAACCTAAGAAGGCACGCATCACAGGTGAACGTATCTCTATTTTCTGCGAAAGCGGCAACGAAGATAAGGAACCCCAAGCGCGCAATCCAATGCGCGAAGAAGTCGATGATGTTGAAGCCATCCGCCCTATGTTCATTCCATACCAACGTGTCCCAATTCCATTTGGTCAGACTCCAAACCAATACCCATTGACCCACATGCCACAGCGTATGATGCCACCAATGCCCCAGCAACAACAACAACCACCAATGATCCGTCAGATGCCACCGCCATTCCAACATCTGCCAATGGGAATGCGCCCACCAATGCCACAACAAGTGATGCAAGCTCCACACCCGGAACCCATGCAAGAGCAACACGTTCGCATCCATGTTCAGCAATTGCCATTCCGTGAGATTCATGTTGCCGATGATGTTCCAATTCAAATTCCATCGAACAGTCAGGAGTTGCCACACTTCCAAGTCCAAAGAATTCAAGCCGCCAACCCACAATTCCAAGTCCAGCGGGTACCATTGGGTTTAGCTCTGCAACGTGCCGGTATCACTGCTGATGATTTGAGAAACATCCAACGTGCTGCTGAAGAGAGGATCACCGATGAGTTGAGACGCTTGGCTGCTGAGGAAGCCGCTGAAACAAACGTTGATGCTGACAGCTCTGAAGAGGACGATTCACAATCACAATCAAATGAACAAATGTCAAACCAGGAACAACAGCAACAACAACAACAACAACAGCAACAACGGGAACGTGAAGAAGAGCAGTTGACAACCCAACAATTGCCAATGGAGCCACGCGATACAATGACACCCCCAATGGCAGATCAATCGCACATTTTGCAAATGGGTCGCAACGCCTATGGTCGTAGCTTGATCAGCCCTGTACACATTCCAATTCCAATGAATCAGGCTCAAGCCGATATGAATCAAGAAGTAATGGAACCCGAGAGGCCACACTGTAAGTAGAAAATTATTGACGTTACTAAATCTTCAGGCGATATTTAGTCATTAGCGTGTTATACTTTAATTCGTATAATAACCTTTAATAATAATAACAGCCCGATTCGCCCCCTTGTGAGGAATCAAACTTGTGACTATTTTTTGTGAGGATTATTGTGACTCGATAACATTTGTCGTATTCTCCGATAATCCTCACAAGAAAAGTCACAGCGAAACTCACCACAGCAAAGGTGAATATATATAAGCAACGTTTCTTCAAATTGTGGCTTGGCTGAGAGGTATTGCATAGTTATTTCGTATAAACTTCTTATAACAGCCATGTGCAAGGAAATATAGCTCTGAATGAAACTAAATTCAAAACAAATTTAATATAACTGCAATGAGAACTTGAGAAGAACAAAATGTAATACATACTCGAAGTAAAAAAGGCAAGGTTTCAAGCTCTGCATGAGATCCCAGCATAATGATTTTGGAAATCGAAAAAAAACTTTACAAACGTGCTGTTCTGTATAAATATTGGGTCATTGGTACCTCTCAAAGTTCTTAATAGCCGTCTTCGTTGCAATCTTATCAATATTATTAGTTTGTTAAAAATGACGTGCTTTTGTAAAATTCTTACTTTACATTTACGGAGGAAACTTCGTCAATAATATGCGCCATATTCATTTCAACTTCCATTTTTTACACTACTCAACAATAAAAATATCAAATCTCAAATAATTTGCTAGTTGTGACCTGCTCTGAAGGAGATAACGATTTCGATTGTTTTTGTGACTCTCACAAGTTGTGACTGTGGGGGGGAATACGAAAAAGTCACAAAATCTTGTGACTTGTGAGGTGTCAGTGATGGTGGGGAGAATCGGGCTATAAGTTCAGAAATGTCAAACATTGGTGCATATTGAACATTTCATCGTCGTTTTCTAACGCACTGATTACATCAAAAAAATGTTAACAACACGGAAGTTAGCTAATAAACGTTTCAATTGATAAGAAGATAAAATATTCGATCGACTGTTTTACCTCTTCTAGTCATGTTGTTTTGTTTGTTATCATGACATTTAAGAATTTTCTTAAGATTCCTGTTGAATTTAAAATGCGATGCTTCTTCCTTCATTTTTTGTATAAGTGGGAACTCTGATCTCAATTTTACTACACAATGGCTGTGTAGTCTCTTAAAAAAAATACGCTTCTCGTCATTACACGACAAATTGGTTTCCCATATTCATTAGAATTCACTAAAAAAGTATTTATACAACCTTTATTCAGAGTCGCACAAATTCTTATTCATACAATTTTTCACATAATAGTTATACAGGATTTCATGTTAAATATGTTACCAAATTGAGGGAAATCTATTACAATTGCCTGTTCCACAGATCGGCAGAATTACCAAAGGATACTTTTTATGGTTGCAAAACTCATGGCGACAATTTTGTTTTCTAAACTTTTATAACAGTTTGGCTACTTATGTTGACTCAATAACATCGTTTACAATGGTCTGTAGGTGAAGAAGAATTACCATTTGAATAAATTAAACCGTGAAACAAATGCTAAAATACAAAAATATCCTGGAAGATTTTTTTTTCAACTTAATATTGACCCTAGGTAACCCTAATGATCGGCCGTCTGTGACAAACAGAAATAAAAAAACAAATCACGTTGTATAAGTTTTATGAATAAGGTTTTTGCGTTTAGAGGGATTTTAACTTTACACTTATAATTAGTTTATGAATATGGCTCATAACGTTTAAACGCTTTTTTGTGAATAATTTGTGTTCTTCTCTAAATATATAAAATTAAATAAAATAAATAAACAATTAACCAAAAAACACAATTTTTTACTTTCAGATGTCCAGCCTCGTTCTATTCGCACCCCTGTGATTGCATCTGTATAAATTTTCTTTTGAAAATAAAAAAAACGCAAAAAATATATTTTTACAGCCAGCCAACAACAATATCTTCTTTGTCAATAAAAAAAAAAAACAATTAAAAGACACAAAATTCTTATATAGGTATTTTATGTTAATGTAAAAAGAATAAAAAAAAACACAAAACAAATATTAATATTAAATTCAGCAAATTGGTATTATTTGGATATATATTTAATTATTTAAAAGTGTGACTAAAGAAAGAGGAAATATAAAAAGAAAATATTTTATTTTTTATTTAATGTATAGTGTGAGACCAAATTGATGGAATAAAATTGTAAATAAAATTAGTTTTTATAAAAATCCGGTTGTTATTTATTTGTGTGGTTTAACAAAACGAATAAATTATTAGAGCTGTTACGATTGTGCACTTTGAGTTGGTTGAAGCGGGTTTATTATAGTGCGCACCACTTAAGGTTGGGGGACTTTATATCAGAGATCCTTATCTTATCTCTGCTTTTCTGTGCTGTGTCGACAGTCTTGAGTCTGACACAGATTTGAAGGCTCAGCGGGTACGGAGCAATATTGCGAAGTTCTAGCAATCGTACAATCGTAAGAATGACGCTCAACATTTCATTTGCCGATATGGTTTCAAGGATGATGGTTACAAATATTAAAACAATTACCAAAGTTTTAAGCAAATATCGAACATATATTGTGGTTTGAATAATCAGATGAAGATAATCACGTTTGAGTTGAAGCAACATTATTTGATAAAACCATTTATGTATTCTAAATAGGACTTTACCGTTTCAAATATCATATAAACTTGGAAAGGCGTATGAACATAAAGCCAATCGTACGAAATACATTTGTTTCCAAAATCCCAATATAAAGGGTAATCCAATCAGACCTTCCGGACTTTTACTTAAGTTTAAATAAAACATAAAAAATGAATGTACGTATTGAGGAAAATTTTTATTTGAGGTGTTAGTTTGTTTCATGCCATTTAATGTTAAAAGATAATTTCCTTGAAATGTTGCCCACGACTTGCGCCATCCTGTTAAATCCACAAGTCAGCTACACCAATATCTTGATCATTGCTCGGTAGCGGTCTCCATTGACAGTAACACGCGCATCTTCCGCATTTTTAAAGAAATACGACCCGATTATACCGCCTGCCCTTAAACCACACCAAACAACGCATTTTTGGAATTGCATTGGTAGCTGTCCTGCCTTAAGAGATGTCTAATGCTTTATATACACGAGTGACACATTCGTCATTCGCTTTTGTTTGACATTTAATGTCATTAGTCTTACTTACTTACTTAAGTGGCGCTACAGTCCGGGATGAACCTGGGCCTCAACCAACATGCCTCTCCAATTAGCCCGGTCCTTAGCTAACTGCCTCCAGTTGCGCACTCCAAGTTGGTTGAGGTCGGTTTCTACCTGTGCGCGCCACTTAAGGCGAGGTCTTCCTCTACTGCGTCCGACGTCTGGCTGGGAATCGAAGACTCTGCGAGCCGGAGTATTGGTGTCCATTCGTTCTACATGTCCTAGCCATCTTAAACGTCCAATGCGGAGTTTTTTGACCAGGGGTATGTCGCTGTACAGCTCGTATAGTTCGTGGTTGAATCTTCGTCTCCATAGCCCGTCAACGCAAACGGGACCGAAGATTTTTGGAAGAATTTTTCTCTCGAATAGACCAAGGATTTCTTCATCCGCTTTTGATACGGTCCATGCTTCAGCGCCGTAGAGCAGGACTGGGATGATCAGGGTCTTATATAGGATCTCCTTAGTAGTTCGAGTGAGGGCTTTACTACTAAATTGCCTTCTTAGCCCGAAGAAACAGCGATTGGCAAGAGTAATTCTTCGTTTGATTTCTGACGAGATGTTGTTGTCATAGTTAATAGCGGAACCGAGGTAGGCAAAGTCCCGTACTACCTCAAAGTTATATCTGTCCATGGTGACGTTCTGTCCAATTCGTCGATGTTGTGTGTCCTTTCGTGTTGACAGCATATACTTAGTCTTACCCTCATTTACTGCTAAACCCATTTTGCCACTTCCTTCTCTATACTAGCAAACGTGGCTATGACATCACGTTGATACCTACCAATGATGTCAATATCTTCGGCGTATGCTAGTAGTTGCACCGATTTTTGGAAAATTGTGACTCTGGTGTTGGCTCGGAAGTTTTGCACAATCCTCTCAAGAATCAAATTGAAAAAGTCACATGACAGCGCATCGCCTTGCCTAAATCCTTTTTTGGTATCGAATGTGTCGGTGAGGTCTTTTTCGACCCTGATGGTGCAGCGAGATTTCTCCATCGTCATCCTACACAAACGGACGAGTTTGGACGGTATACCAAAACTAGACATGGCTCTGTATAGTTCGTCTCTATAAATGCTGTCGTATGCGGCTTTGAAATCGATAAAAAGGTGGTGGGTATAGATTTGGACTTCTTGGGCTTTTTCCAGGATCTGCCGAAGTGTAAAAAATTGATCGATTGTGGACTTTCCTGGCCTAAAGCCACACTGATAAGGGCCGATCAGGTTGTTGGTAAACGGTTTCAGGCGTTCACATATTACGGCAGATAGGATCTTGTAGGCGATGTTGAGCATACTTATGCTTCTGTAGTTGGCGCAGTTCAGAGGGTCTCCTTTTTTTTGTGGATCGGACAACTGATGTTGAGGTTCCATTCTTCAGGCATGCTTTCAACCGACCAGATTTGGCTTATGAGTTGATGGATGTTGCTTACCAAGTCATCACCCCCAGCTTTATAAAGCTCAGCGGGAAGGCCGTCATTTCCGGCGGCCTTATTAAGCTTGAGTTTAGATATAGCTATCCTCACTTCACTTAGGTCGGGTGGTTGGCAGTTTTCGCTGTCGTTGCCAATATCAAATGGTTCGTTCTGCCTGACAGCGGAATGTTGTTCGTCATCGCCGTTTAACAGTCTGCAGAAGTGGTTCTTCCAAATCCTCAGCATCGACTGTGTCTCAACTACGATATTTCCTTTTTCATCTCTACAGGATTCTGTTCGAGCCTTGTATCCTTTACACTTTGGTAAATCTTGCTAACATCGTTCCTGGAGTGGCACCTCTCTCTATCCTCGATCGCGCGCTTTTCTTGCTCTTTTTTCTTCTTTCTGAAAAGTCGATGTTCTTCCCTTCTTCTTTGCCTCAATGCTCAATGGCAGCTCTCGTCTTCAGCTGCAGCGTAGCCTTGTAGGCCTCGTTCTTGGCTGCGAGCATCTGTCGGCATTCCTCATCAAACCAAGAGTTTCTTGCTGGTGGCCGCGAGAAACCTAGCACATCAGTTGCGGCTGATCTAATGGCTTGTTGGCATCGTTGCCATTGTTCTTCGACATTAGATGCTGGTAGTGTGTTGTGAGTCGAGAGGTTGCGCGAAGGTCTTGGCGGTCTCTGGCGATTGCAGTCTTTCGACATTAAATTTTTTCACAGTATTTCTGTTTTTTTGTAGCATGGTGGATATCCGCATCCTTACCTTGGCTACAACAAGGTTGTGGTCCGTGTCGATGCTAGCCCCTCGGAATGTTCGGACATCCAAAATAATGGATGTGTGCCTCTTGTCTATCGCAATGTGATCAATTTGGTTGACTATTCGTTGATCTGGAGCCCACCATGTCCCCTTATGGATATCGAGGTGAGGAAACCGTGTGCTGGCTATAGTGGCATTTCGTTCCGTAGCGAAGTCAATTAGCCTAAGTCCGTCACCAGACGTGTTGTCGTGTAGGCTATATTTTCCGACAGTACTGCTAAAGATGTCTTCTGTTCCTACCTTTACGTTAAAATCTCCCAGCACGATTTTAACATCTTACTTTGGTAGTCGCTCATAGGTTTTGTCGAGGAGCTCATAGAAGCAATCCTTAGTTATATCATCTCTTTCCTCCGTCGGAGCATGAGCGCATATAAGACTTATGTTGGCGAATTTGGCCTTGATGCGGATTGTTACAATGCTTTCGCTAATGTATTGAAAACAGAAGTCTTCTTGCCTAAGTCTGGCACTTATAACAAATCCGCATCCGAATAGTCGCTGTTTCTGCTCACTATAACACGGTCCATAGTAGATGTCACTGTTTTTCATCCTCTTCTTGCCCGGCTCATCCCATCGTATTTCCTGGATGGCAGTAATGCCTGCCTTGTAGCAGTTTAGGGCTTCCGCTAGTTGTTCGCCAGCACCTCTCCTGTTTAATGGTTTCACATTCCAAGTGCAGATACGAACGCCGTTGTCCTTTTTTCGTTTAGCATGGTCGTCAACAATAATATCAGTCCTTTCCGAAGCTATTGGTTGCTTCGTAACATAAGCTTTTTTCCGTGGATGGGTAGTTAACCCAAAGCACAACCCCCAACCTGGAGGGCCAGGCCCTTGTTTTGACCCTAGGACAGCGGGCCGGAAAAATACCGATGTCAGTAGCCCATTTTGGGATATGAGCGCTGCCGTTGACCCATCGAGGGCTCCTCCGCCACCAACTCTTTTCCAACACCCTGGCTCAGTATTGGAAATCCCTACAGACTTGATGTTCAAATATGTCGAAGCAGCTCATATAGGGATTACACTACCAGTTCGATCTAACTGGAGCTGTAGGCGCCACCGTTGTCTCCATCTAGGGAATTCCTCCGCTGCCGCCTGAGAGTGAGTGCCTTAGTGAGAGGACACTCCTCTCCCCTCTCTCGTTTGCTGCCACCAACGATCTTCCACAGGGGTTTATTACCCCATCTCCAGTCGAGGTACTAGGCACCCACCAGTCACCAGCGTGGAGGTGAGAGTAGGAGTTGATAGTGTGAGGCTAGAGTGAGAACGCTTGTGTTCTCATGCAATCGCATCACTATCCTTAAGCACCAGACCATAACCCACTGGTCATCAATATTTCCACGATAAGAGCATTACATCTCCTATCTAAAGTCCCTCATCAGATTATAAATAAAACATGTAGGTACTAATTTACTTGAAACTCATTTTATCAGTAATAATTTGTTTCTAGAAATAAACTTAACACTAGAACCCAACAAAAGAAAAAAAAACACGTTAATTTAAATTTCATAGAATTTAAGAAAAAATATCTCTTAGCGCATTTGTTCCATGCTTGTCTTCTTACAATTCACATATTTTGTGATTGGGTTTATTAAAATCTTTTTATTCAATTTTATTTATTAAATATTTACAAAAGTTCGTTATAAATAAATTAATGAAAACTGCGTGACCACCGTCTTTTCCATCAATCTTGTGGGGTGCGTATTTTTTGTATTTCAAAACCCAATTCTCGTCAAATTGCAAGCAAAATTGCAATTTCATATATATGCAATAAAACCAACAAAAAACACATCTAACTTTTAAAATAATATATACTCGAATAATTATTAACAAAGTCACTGTACAAAAGAGGGAGATGGGATAGAAAACATAGGTAAATATGATTAAAAGAAAAACAAGAAAAGAAATCTTCGCTTTGGCTTCTGGTATTTTTGTTTTGTCGATTTGATTTCCTTCGTCTACTAACGAGACGGCATATTTTGTTTGTTTCGTTTGTGTGCATTAGAGAGTCCATTAGATTTAAAAATAAGTTGTTCGCGGTTAATATTCTCTTTATGTATATTCTAAATAAAAATTGATTTCTTTCGAATTTGGTTATTTTTTGGGAGTTGATTTATGTTTATTTCGTTTTCTGGCTGCGGCCGGGAGACATTCGCGGTAGTTATAGAGATGTAGTAAAGATAAGATTACTAAAATAGCTGCTAGTGGCTAAATCCACTCGGTGTTGTCGTGCCTGATATGAGTGTTGACGTTTTGCTTTAGCCATTGTCACACTGGTGGCCCTCACAATTTCCCCAGAATATGCAATTGCCAACGCCACTGTAGCAGATCAGGAATACAGCTGTGAGGAATACCAGACTACAGACGGTGCATGGCTTGCGCTCGAGAAAGAAACCGATTAGATAGAGTACAATGAACATGACGTGGGTCTGCATCAGGGCTGGATTTGTCGGTTTCGGTATCAGGAGCACTGGGATTAAGCACTGTAGGCAATACATCTTTAAGTATCCTTGCTTACTGTGTGCTGGTTCCTGTTGACGAATTTGCGTGTCAGTGTGTAGCCACTGTTTCGAATGGAAAGCAGCAGATGCTAACAAACTAGTCGCGTAGCCATTAACTATTTTTTTTTTAGAAATTTCTTTAGTTTCAGTGGGGAATTTCTTCTTTTTTTGTATTATTTTTGTATTTTCTGTCGATTATTGCTGGGAAAAATCACTGAACTGTTTGACAATAGAAAAAAAACACTACTTGACAACGGTGCGGCGAATTCGGCATGACATTACAGAGATCTTTTAGGGTTTGGTTACACTATGGTACTTTCTTTCTTTTTTTATTTTTTTATAGTTTTATAGCCCGATTCTCCCCATCATCACTGACACCTCACAAGTCACAAGAAGAGGTGAAATTGATTTTGTGACTTTTTCGTATTCTCCCCCACAGTCACAACTTGTGAGAGTCACAAAAACAATCGAAATTGTGATCTCCTTCAGAGCAGGTCACAACTAGCAAATTATTTGAGATTTGATATTTTGATTGTTGAGTAGTATAAAAAATGGAAGTTGAAATGAATATGGCGCATATTATTGACGAAGTTTCCTCCGTAAATGAAAAGTAAGAACTTTACAAAAGCACATAATTTTTAACAAATTAATAATATTGATAAGATTTCAGCGAAGACGGCTTTTAAGAACTTTGAGAGGTACCAATGACCCAATATTTATACAGAACAGCACGTTTGTAAAGTTTTTTTTTCGATTTCCAAAATCATTATGCTGGGATCTCATGCAGAGCATGAAGCCTTGCCTTTTGTACTTCGAGTATGTATTACATTTTGTTCTTCTCAAGTTCTCATTGCAATTTGTTTTGAATATAGTTTCATTCAGAGCTATATTTCCTTGCACATGGCTGTTATAAGAAGTGTATACGAAATAACTATACAATACCTCTCATCCAAGCCACAATTTGCAGAAACGTTGCTTATATATATTCACCTTTGCTGTGGTGAGTTTTGTTGTGACTTTTCTTGTGAGGATTATCGGAGAATCCGACAAATGTTATCGAGTCACAATAATCCTCACAAAGAAAAGTCACAAGAGCTTGTGACTTTTGATTCCTCACAAGGGGGAGAATCGGGCTGTTATAGTACGTTTCCACCGAGTCGAAATGCGTGATTTCAGCGAAATTCGTGATTTCAGCCGAAATGCAAAGCATTCCGCCATATAATTTCACATTCTGGAATTCGGCATTCCGCTGAAATGCTATTTCAAATGACGTCCAACCGAGTTATTTCAAATCAAACATTACCTTTTTCCCCTGCAAAAACCAGTTTTTTCTCCCAGAAACGTCAAACTGCTCTGTAATTTGTTTTGGAAAAATCGTTCGAAAAAAAATATAAATATAAGAAGAAAATGCATAAACTGTTATTAATTAATGAACAATCGTATACAAATGACATATCTTTGGAATAACAACATATGAAATTGTTGAATAAGGGCCAGATTTTCTCGATACCCGTTGTCCCTGGTGTTTGCTATATTTACTGATTACGTACAAAAAAAAATAATACAAACAATTATGTTGGTGTAACACGATCGTTAGACCCCGGGGCTGGGCTTTTCTCTCAACCGTTCATAGATCTTATTTTTTGGGAATAAGCTCTTCTTGGCAGTTGATAGTACCCGGATATGTTGGAATGCGTTTATTTTTGGTGGGAACACTATTTTCAAATGTTGAATTTCGTTAATGAAATGACGAGTTTCGGTCCGGTGGAAACGTACTATTATTAGAGGTCTTCATGCAACGTCGAAAAGTTGTAGTAAACGTTGTAAACGTGATAAAATTTCGACGTGATAAATGAACAATATCGGAATTTTCTCACAGGAATTGGGAGCGTAAACTGAGATGGTGAAAGTTGTAAACGTTTGATTTTGTTTGACATTTCAATCAGCTGTGAATTGTGATACTAGCTGCAACATTTGTGTGTGAAAATATTGTAATTGAATAATAAATGAATTCTAATATAATCAAACTAATATTAGCATTTGAAGTTCAAAATTAAACAAATCTAAAGATTTTGACAACAGTTTTTGACTTTCAAGTCCGCCGCTTGTTTAGTTTTTATTTCATCTGGTGTGTAAATTTCTGAAACAAAAACATTTGTTTTGACAGCGAGTTCGTCAGCTGTTTTGTGGGTCGTGTGGAACACGTGTAGAATGTATGAAAAGGTGTGTTCTTTCCAACTACCTGCAACGTGATGACGTCTGCGAAGTGGTTATGAGAAGGTTACGTCGTAACCTACTAGGTTTTGAGAACTGGCAATGTATGGGAAAACTCGGTTTTCGATGAAGGTTTCAGGTGTTTTTGCGAAAACTCAGTTTTCGGTTCGGTGTGAATGCACTATAAGATAGTTTTTATAATTATAAAATACAAATAAAAGGAGTGAAATTGATAACCAGTGCCATTGCAAATCGTGAACATATATCCGAGTGCAAGCGAAGTTGATTAGTTTTCGTGTAGTAAAGATTATTATGTTCTTGTTTTCACAAACAAAAACAACTCTGAATATTTTTATTTTGTTATTAAATTGTTCTGTTCTCATTTAGCACTTTTACACAATTTTCAAGCAATTTAAAAATGTTCAAAAAACAACCCCTGTCCCTTGCCAATGAATTTGCCATCATACAAATATCAAATGTGTTTGATTTCCTACAGATGCTGTCAGTTTGTCATTGACACTGACGTTGTCCTGAACAACTCTATAGGAACAAAGTTCTATCAACAAATAAATTACTAAAATGAGATTGAATTCAGTGGTTTACCACATTATTTAGTGGTGCAGTTTTAGGGTCGTTCATGAAACGTCGTCGTAAAATTACAAACTTTCGCACATAAGAAAATTACGACATTGTATGAAGAATACCCTTATTATTTTATTTGTTTTGGGACTTTGAAATATTAATGAAACTACCAGTACAACATGTTTAATCTTTACTTGCCATAAGTGCATGCTACGCGTTCATCAAGCTACTTTCCTTCCCATTAACGACGTGCCTGGCCACACATAAAAAAGCGGTCATTGATTACGATTTGCCGACGTTGCGCAAATACCCCTTATAACGTAGAATTCGTTCCTATTCTATCCTTAAGGTGGTTTATTAGAAATAAATTAAGAATTATCAAATAAATTAATATGATTTATTATAGTTTCCGCAGAACCGAAACTCGTCATTTTTTTGACGAAATAGTGTTTCAGCAAAAAAAAAACGCATTCCAACTGTAAAAAAAAATTCTTGCGATGATCTGACAAATCATCCGAGTACTATTAACTGTCAAAAAAAGCTTATCTCGGATTCGTCATAAAAAAGGACTATAGGAACTTTGAATGGTTGTTAGGAAAAGCTAGACCCTGGATACTACTAATGATAGTGTTACCCCAAAAAAATTATATTTGTTTATATTTTGTATTTGGTCAAGAAATCAAATACCAGGCACAACGGGTTTCGTTGAAATCTAGCCCATGTTCAATAATTTCATGTGTAGTTATTCCGAAGATGAAACATATCAGCACCACTATAAGTACACTAAAAGACACTTTTCAATAGGCCTACTCGCAGATTAGGCCGTGCTGCCAATAACATTTGCAGAAGCTATTTGAACAAGAAAAAACAGGAAAACATCGTTCGAATATTCATTAATTAAAAGTATTTTGAATTTTAAAGGGAAGATTTGAGAAGAAAAGAGGAAAATTTCGATGAGCGAAACATTCATGCTAATACTTGCTTTGGAACTCCCTGCAATATATATCTAAAAAGAATGCACATACAAAAACACATTGTATCTCAAAAGTTTGAAAACCTACAGCAAAACCAAAAACTAGCGCTCGTTGGGCTCGATTGGTTTTCTCCACGATGTCTTTAGTAAATGGGGCTCTATTATGGTTCGAAGAACTTCAAAGGTACGAGGTGACATTCGTGTAATTATGAAAAAAATGTTCCGGATCATTCTCCTTCATTTGGTTAGTGCATAGAACCCTTCAACATCTCTTTTCAAGTTCAGTTTTCGAACCCAATAACGCCGCATGAATGGTTTTTCCCTTTCTTCAATATATTTAACATATCCACGATATGCAGTGAATGCTAATTTTACTCCCAAAATGAAATTGGAACTCAGAGTGTTCATTTTTTATCTACACGATAAAAACAAAATATTCACAAACAGCTGAGTTTGGAAAAAAAGGTAAACGAATTCAAAAAGTGATAGGTACGTAAAGCTTTTAAACGTTACGTCGTAAAGCGAAGCTCCAAAGCAGAAATCAGGTAAAGAAGAGATAGGAAACTTTACAGGACTTTACGTTTTGCCTACAAGCTAATCCTGGAATTTTCCAGGATTTTGACAGATAAAGTGATCACCACGGCCCAACCAGATTCACACATTCCTTGTTTCACACACACTTGTTTGCAGCCTGCTAAATTATGTGTCAAAACGACACCTAAGAAATCGGGTGATGAACGGGAAGACCCACGAAAGTTCCCTATGAGCCATCCGGCAGCCGTCTAACCGGTTCTGGCTACCCGATGGTTCCTATGGTTAACCGGCGACGGTTTCGGTTTGCAGGTGTGAACGCGCCCATAAGAATGTATTCCCAACGACGCGGCTAGCCGGTACCGGTTAAGGGCCAAACCCACCGAGCAACCGAAACCGAAACTTTGTTTTTCATTTTTTTTTAAACTGCTAATTACTTAAAATTTGATGTGTTTTTCAGTTAAAAATACTTCTTAAATAAAAGATATTAATAAACCACACTAATCTCATCTATTTTTATTTCTTAAAGTCTTTTTATTTTGATATAAAACGATTTTATTTTTTTTCCGTACCGACATTTTACTTTTTCATTTTGCAGTTTTGCAATTCATCGTACCGAAACTTGCAACTTTTTTTTTCATCGTTGTAATTTCTGTTTGCCGAAGTTCGCAGACGTCACTTTTTTTTTTATAGATCCGCATTCTGAATTCTTTTTTCAGTTTCTGTGCTATGTTCGGTGGGAATGAAATGTCATAATTGAACAGAAAAATGAAAAAATAAAACGAAGTTTCGGTTTCGGTTGCTCGGTGGGTTTGGCCCTTTAGACGGCTGCCGGGTATGTGTGAAATGGCTCTATCTCTTCCTTACTTGATATCTGCTCCAAAGCGTGGATGTGTTTCAGCCATTACACTCTGTTCTGACAGCGCTACATATTCGCATTATAAACTTATTGAAGGGGAAAATAAAACAACAGAAATATAACTCTATCTACAAACCAGGTAATCTTTCAAATTCATGTTTCGCCGTTTAACTCATCGAATTCGCCGTTTAACAATTACCCCATGTCAACATTTTTCCCGACATGTTTATGTTGCCAAGAAATGTCATCCGCTGGAACATTTTCAGCCCCGGTTAGGTAGTTAGATGAAATTACTTGCGATTTGCTAACTAGTCAACGGCATCCGATCTGCAGAACAAGTGTATTATTTATTTTAATAATTATTACTATCTACGTGACTTGGCAAAAAAAAAATCATTTTAGGAAAGTAGATAAGCATACCTTATCTCGCCTTATTCAGCCAGTTGCGCTATTTACACAGTCGAGGTCAAGAGTTCATTGTATCGCATTCTGTTTTACACTTCATTGCTCTAAAAGTAAAAAACATCTTGACCAATTAAAATGTCTCTATCAAAACCGATATACACACTCCTCGGGGCATACTTGGAACAGCTTTTCAACCATCCCATCCGTACGAAATGCATTACCAGGTGAGCTCATTTCGAA
This sequence comes from Rhingia campestris, assembly GCA_932526625.1. Taxonomy (NCBI): domain Eukaryota; kingdom Metazoa; phylum Arthropoda; class Insecta; order Diptera; family Syrphidae; genus Rhingia; species Rhingia campestris. The sequence continues at coordinate 56,978,656 of OW052184.1, forward strand.
ATTACTTTAATTTGTAATTATTTGGTGATTACAATCTTGTTGTTTTCTTTACTTTAGCGCTGTCATAGCTACATCGGCTAACTACACTTCACAGAAAATCTCTGGCAGCAAGGACATCAATCACAAAACATTGCTTGCCTATGGCTCTTATGGGTAATGGAGGAACTTCTCCCAATCTTAAGAGATCTAATTCATAACTGATTTTAGTTTCATATTTGGAGGCACTGTGCCGCATTTCTTCTACAAGATGGTTGAGAAGCTTTTCTCCCATGACATGCCATACAGGTCGCTGTTTGTCTTCTTTGCCGAGAGACTGATATTTGCGCCGTTCTATCAGATGTTATCCTTGTATTTCATATCGAGATTCGAGGTGAACAGACTTTGAAACATCATTTCCATTGGAAGACTAACAAAAAAAAATAACAATTTCAGGGCAAAGGACATGATTATGCTTTGAACAATCTTAAGACTCTGTATTGGAAGTTGTTGACCACTAACTGGAAACTTATGTCCATTCCAGTGTTCCTTAACATGAACTATGTACCGCCTATGGTGAGTGCAGTATATTGCTTTTTTTTTTATTTTTTGCCAGCAGAAACGATAAGCAAATGTTTTCGTACGCTGTTTTGTTAACATTTATTATCATGAAGTCTGTTATCTCGGCGTTGGATTATTTTCATATAACTGCTGTTAGTGACATTTCACATACATGTTTATTTTTTTCAGATCCGAACTCTAACATTCAGCATGATATCATTCGTTTGGGTTATTTACTTAGCCACTCTGCGTAGACGTCACGAAGCGAAAGCCAAGAAATCCAGTGAAGCCAGCACGTCGAAGGCGAACTAATTGGATGGTGTTTATATCGTGTGTACTTAGTGTAAGATAAGATTATGCATTTTTATGGATGGGGCGGGATGTGGGGTACCTACAGTTTTAAATCATTGGAATGTTATATATTATTTTTTTATTTTTATATCTGTGTTTTGAAAGCACTTCAGATTATAAATGTTAATTCTAAATTGGAATACGAAAACCTATGTACTGAGGTTGATCAATTAATTTTCACTTTAAACACTCTGGGGCATTTATTATGGATTTTAGGGTATGGAATATGGTATAAAAATATAATTGCTGCTGATAACGGCTTCAAAAAGTCCATGTGCCAAGATGTGACTTGTTTAACTATTAGGATTGAAAATAAGCTCATTAAACTGATTTTAGTAATTTATTGCCCACCTTAGATAAGACATGGGACTAATGTAAATCGGAAGGTCTTAGCGTAAACAACTGTTTCAGATATCTTGGATGAATATTAGCTTTGAAATCATCCAAGGTTGGGTCTCTGTGATGAGGCGCTTTCTTAATAGCGTTTAGAGCGATAACTAGGCATGATATGTTAGGTAGTAAGATTTAATTGACTAGCACACATCAAACTTACAAAGAAATCAATAGAAATCCAGCTTGGGTAGGACGTTAAACACAGGATTGTGTTAATCTTTCCTTGCCACCGACAGTTGCAGACAAAACGCATGTCAATACAAGTTCAGATCGCTTTGATACTTACATAATGTTCCACTGACCAAAGCGAACAATCATTCATCTCGGAGATTTTATTTTCGAACTTCAATGGAGAGGATGTTTTCAACTTTTACCCGATTATATCCCTCAAGTTGTAAAAAAAAGGTATGCATGCTTCTAGATTATAAGCTGGTTAGGTATATAATGTGAATTTTGGGTCTTGTGCAAACTGGAATACTGCCCAAAAATGATTTGCTATCAGCCCAATCATGAATAAAAAATAAAGAAACCTCGAAAAATTGATTAAATCCGTGGGCAAAGGTAAAAATAGCGGAAACCGATTGCATTTCCCATATTTTTTGTCATTAACAATCAAAGCAAGTAATTCAAATATAAGTTTGAGCAGTAAAATGGAATTAATTTTATAATTGTTAAGGCCGAAAGCAGTCAACAACATCAAAAAGCAACCATGAATCTGAAAAATAAAAATAATTTCCACTCTGCAAATTATTTTAAAATTCTTTAGAAGTAGGAAAGCATTTGCATGTGTGTATTTCCACTTATATGTTTTGAGGTGCTTCCAATGGATTGAACCTATACCTTGAGATTCTCCTTACCTTTCGACGGTTATGGTGTTCAATAGCTGCTATGTACGTATGCAACACAATTCGTTTTAACTCGAATTTTTCATATTCCTAATCGGGCTGTTTATCTACTGTTCTTCTTGCTAAAGCTTGGTTGAACTGTTATAAGCATAGTCGAACATGTTGTCAAAGTGATTTAATTGATCAAACAAACTCTTAGGTAAATACAATTTTTGACGCAAGGGGCTCATTAGTACGCAGGGCCTTAAGTGTTCACAAAACCATTCATTTGTGTGTTTGTTCTTGTTGCTTGATGGGGGGACCTCCTGTGCTATGCAGTTCATCGCCAAAGGAGGGCCAGGGAAAATCATTTAGGTGTTGCTAAGGCTGGTAATCGAACCCAGAGCTTCTGCGCGGCAGTTCATCGTGCTACAGAGCCCATATCCCATGTAAGACATACAACCTAGCAACTATATTAAAGTGTGTGTGGAAAGGTATTTCGGAGAGCTATGTTCATTGAGGGCCAGAGATTCACCTTGGACCGTAAGGCCACTTAAGTAAGTGGGAAGTACTATTTTTTGGATCAAGGCATGGGAACTACCATTTTACGCCGATTACGAGCGGCAAATTTGAGAAGCTTGCCAGGCAGTTTTGCAAACATTCGCAAGATGAGGGGCAGCTAAAAAACTAGGTGTAGAGGCATTTTAAACAGTGACCTCTCTCTAGTAGAACAACCTTCTAACAACGACTCTTTGAGATAGAGTGAGAATAGCAAGAGTACGGAAGAATATTAATCCGAAGGCGATTCTTCTACCAACAAATTATTTTGAGCTTTGGTCAGTCACTAGTAGGTATGTTTCAAGACGTGTTGTGGTCTGTAGATGTAAACAAAATATCTGTCATTAAAGCGTCTGGATAAATCCCGAGATAACTAAGAATTAGTTGCAAATGATTAAGAATAGGGAATACCTTTCGACTACAAGATCCTATCTGCCGTAATATGTGAACGCCTGAAACCGTTTACCAACAACCTGATCGGCCCTTATCAGTGTGGTTTTAGGCCAGGAAAGTCCACAATCGATCAAATTTTCACACTTCGGTAGATCCTGGAAAAAAAACCCAAGAAGTCCAAATCGATACCCACCACCTATTTATCGATTTCAAAGCCGCATACGACAGCATTTATAGAGACGAACTATACAGAGCCATGTCTAGTTTTGGTATACCGCCGAAACTCGTCCGTTTGTGTAGGATGACGATGGAGAATTCTCGCTGCACCATCAGGGTCGGAAACGACCTCACCGACACATTCGATACCATTTAGGCAAGGCGATGCGCTGTCATGTGACTTCTTTAATTTAATTCTTGAGGTGATTGTGCAAAACTCCCGAGCCAACACCAGAGGCACAATTTTCCAAAAATCGGTGCAACTACTAGCATACGCCGACGATATTGACATCATTGGTAGGACTCAACGTGATGCGATAGCCACGTTTGCTAGTATAGAGAAGGAAGCGGCAAAAATGGATTCAGCAGTAAATGTATGTATGTATATGCTGTCAACACGAAAGGACACACAACATCGACGAATTGGACAGAGCGTCACCATTAACAGATATAACTTTGAGGTAGGATGGGACTTTGTCTACCTCGGCTCCGTTATTAACTCTTGACAACAACATCTCGTCAGAAATCAAACGAAGAATTACGCTTGCCAATCGCTGTTTCTTCGGGCTAGGAAGGCAATTTGGTAGTAAAGCCCTCAATCGAACTACTAAGGAGATCCTATATACGACCCTGATTATCCCAGTCCTGCTCTACGGCACTGGAGCATGGACCGTATCAAAAGCGGATGAAGAAATACTTGGGCTATTCGAGAGAAAAATTCTTTGAAAAATCTTCGGTCCCGTTTGCGTTGACGGGCTATGGAGACGAAGATTCAACCACGAACTATACGAGCTGTACAGCGACCTAGTCAAAAAACTCCGCATTGGACGTTTAAGATGGCTAAGACATGTAGAACGAATGGACACCAATACTCCGGCTCGCAGAGTCTTCGATTCCCAGCCAGACGTCGGACGCAGTAGAGGAAGACCTCGCCTTAAGTGGCGCGCACAAGTAGAAGCCGACCTCAACCAACTTGGAGTGCGCAACTGGAGGCAGTTAGCTAAGGACCGGGCTAATTGGAGAGGCATGTTGGTTGAGGCCCGGACTGTAGCGCCACTTAAGTAAGTAAGTACTACCTTTGGACTGCAACAAGATATTTATAAGGATAAGTGGGACAATTGTATGTAGATTTACGATATCATAAAAGTCCAAATCAACACTGTGGCATATTTAATGTTGACGACAGTTCGATGCTAACATCCAAGGCGCAAATTTGACCCTTGCTACTACATTCCTTGTAGGTGTGCTTTTTGTAGTTAACAACTTATCGATAAACGTGAAGTGGGTGAAGTTCTTGGACGCTAGAACAAAAACTCACAAGAACAGCGGAACAAGACAGGGCAAAAACGGAATATGTACCATATTAGAGGAAGAGCTACCAGCGTATTAAACTTTCCAAATCCTTTGGTTGAACGTTAAGAGTAAAGAACACAGGATCGGCCATTCCTACATGTAGAGAACACCGACAGTAAACGAGTCTTTTGTTGACAATAGCTTATAATGCTGGATAATTTGTCAGATCGTCGCAAGTGGTGGGCCACTGAAAAGACAGCTTAGGTGAGCGGAAGTTCAGCTCACCAATGAAACTATTGTAAAAGTCTTAAAAACGAATAGCTTCACCGGAAAATTCGTCAAAAACACCGCCCCCAACTACGACGATTATCCGATAATACTGAAAATGAACAGCTGCAGGCTGTTAATTACTCGAAAAAGTTAGTCTTGTTGGGCCTATTAGTTGTATAAAAAGATAAGAGACATCAGTGCTTTGATGCTTAGGTGGAGAAGTTAGACGGTATCGAACCTGTGCTGCCCTATCTCTCGTTCACTCCGACCTACTGTTAATATTTCGTTTTAGCAAATGGATAACAACACGACATAGAGAACGACAATTTAATAAAAGCATTTCAAAAAGACGAATCTTCGAGAGTTCCATAGATAAATGTAGTTTAATCGTCTTGTCTATGAGGATATGCT